>CAKLBY020000047.1:0-600000 GCA_921007115.2 Peronospora matthiolae | reverse complement strand
GTGGTATTAATGGTACTACAGTGCTGCTGTAGTATTTGTTTAGCTGTGGGATAGGAATACGGATCCTGCTCGTATGCCTTACTTACTTGATTTTTTATCCCGTTTTAGACAAATCTAAATCCATTGTACCTGTTTGACTCTTCTTCTTTTAGATCGATAATGCTTAATTTCGTGCTGATGGCTACACGTTAGTGCTATTGCATCGATCTGTCGGTTATATCGAGAGTCTACTCCAAGGACAACAAGTTAGTATTGCAACGTTTAAGAGGTATCGGCAACACATACAATACACTTGCTTCGGTCAACATGCTGACACACTCCAGCATGCCGGTCATAGTATAAGAAATAAACAAACTCTGTATTGAAACGTACAATACGGACTCCAACACGATTTTGTTGGACTGTATCCGCCAGCACTTTGCATGCCGCCCTTTACGGGTAATATCCGATGTCATGCCACCTGCTGCGTTGTTTGATGTGCTGCAAAGCTACTTTCCGTATACTCATAAAGTAAATCGGTAGTAATCAGAGGCGCTTCTTGAGGTGACGGACCTACAAATCCGTTAAATTCGATCAAAGTTTTCTCTACGGTACCCAGCTTCTTCATTTTGGACGTTGCAAATATACATTGACGTAGCGCAAAGGGGTAGCCCGTTACCTGATATAGACACCAAACGGTGTCAATAGGGAGATTGTCCAGCACGACAATATCCTACCAATATCATCCGGGATGGATAATGCTGAAGGAACATTATCCCTTTTAGGATAATATTCATGTGCTGCTCAAAGATTGGTTGATAAAGACATATCAACCATAGATTACCACTAATCGTTGCTAGAAGCGCGCAATGAGTGGTGAGCAGGTTGTCGTAATACGACGACGTTACATTGATAGCTTAACTATATTAAATACAGTTCTCTTTTTACCCTTTACTCAAACAAGTTGTTTGAGTAGATTAGCTTTCTCTGCGCGTACTAGTGTGCGTGAAGTCTCGTGGCACCCAAAGAAAAGGTGCCCTTTACACCTGGTAGCACTTCGGAGTACGTCCAACGACTACTTAGTGTCCGTCCAACATGAACATGCTGGACGTAGAAGACGAAATTTTGCACGCCACACGTGGAGGCTACTCCTATCTAGGTGACTCATAGTGGGAGGTAGTCGGCCGCATGAGTGTCCTCATGGGCGAACCCGCCATCAGTGGTATGTTGGAGTCTCTAAGCAGAGACCAGCAGCACGCTGCTATCAACAAATTCCTACAAGTGGAACTTGCCATCGTAGGACAAAAGAAAGCCATGCAACAACAGCTAGGCTCTCATCAGTCGATGGTCGGGCCGACGCACACCGTCGACATGAAACCTTAAAGATCGATATCTCAAGGTATAAGGGAACCGATGAAGAGACCCTTTTGAGATGGTTCGTCGAGCTAGACGATGCCATCAGGGCCCGTCATTTCGAGGGTGACGAGATGCAAGTCACCTTCGCCCTGTCCAATTTGACGGGACATGCAAAGTTTTGGGCCTAAGGGCTCAAGCTTCACGACCCAAACGTGTTCGAGTCGATGAAAATCTTAAAGTCTCGGCTTAAAGAGATGTTTGAGACGCCGAGAGACGAGTCCAGAGCACGATCTGCACTCTTGAGGATTAAGCAAGGTAAGCGTGATGTGCACGCTTATGCACAACACCTACACTACCTTACAAGTAGCGTCACGGAAAACCCTTTTGATGAGCACACGCTCATAAACGTGTTCATCAACGGCCTTGTGGATGGGCCGGTGAGGACCTACATGTTCCAAGAGGACTTCCATCTTCTGGAAATTGCGATAGCGTATGCGGAACAAAAAGACTTCAGCCTGAGACAGTCTCAGGCTAACTCGTCAAACTATCGTCCGACGAGGCGACAGGAAACAGGGGGTCCCGAACCAATGGTCCTCTGTTACATTGAGAGCGAGAACTCTCGCTCTCTGAGCCACAATCGAAAGGAAAGATGCCATCACTTTTAGATAATTGGACACTACGCTCCTTAGTGTAGTGTCATAAGCGCCGCATCACGTCCAAAGTCAGGACGTGATGACCACCGTTGTCCAAGCAAAAGTCCAAGGCGTGGGTCCGACCATGTCGCTAAGCCGCAACAGCAAGTCGGACCGTCAAAAATGAACAGGATCAGTAGAGGCGGAGCACCCTGCTGATCCAGCAACGTCAAGAGAATTTGCAGGACTCTTGACGAAGATTGCTCCCGACACACAGTCACTGTGTGTTACTGCCCCAAGTGATGAGTTGTCACTAATAACTTTGAAGATCTAAGTGACAAGTGGAATGCCACTTTGCGCCCTGGTTGACTGTGAAGCGTCGAACATTTTTATTTGACGCCAGTCGCTAAAGGATAGTAGCCTCAACTGTGTTGAGCGAGAGTTCCCTCCAACGAGAAAGACGGTGTGCCTTGCCACAGGCGCATCCGTAACAGTGAACAAACGTGTAGTGGGCATCCACTACACACTAGAAGGAAAGCAGTACACTGATGACTTCATCGTATTAGATTTGGATGACAAATTCGATGTCCTCCTTGGACTGCCATGGCTTAGAAAGTACCAGCCATGGTTTAGCTGGCAGCATCGATCGTTGAAGATGCCTGCCGTTTGCTCACCGGATGGCCATCTGATGAACGTCTTGGAGCGTCCACAAGCGTTTGGATGTACTACAAGTGAGTGCGATGGCCTCACTTGTGGTTAAAAGTTAGTACGACTGCACAAGACCGCAGTGTAGAAGGCCACTACACTGTGGAACCAGCTTTCGGCGCCTGTGTAGAGACACAGGCCGCGCAGAAGGTTCACCACTCGAAGAGATAGAGTGGACTGGACCACGTATGCACACCAAGTAGGGTGCATCCGAGAAGATAGATAAGTGATGTTTAGGATGAACAGCTCGTTGGAGCGATATCTACTATCAAAGAGTCAATCGCAAAGCAAGCCCGATCGACTGAAACAGAGTCTATTGAAGAGAAAATGACAGCGGTAAGTGCTACAGTCAGAACACGTATTAAAGGAAATTTTTAAAGTTTCTGAGAGTGATAACTCCCGAGAGACTTATATTTAGGGTGTGTCTCAAGGACCACACGTGGATATGTTTTCCCAGGAAATCACCGAGACAGTTAATGTCTTGGTGAATGACGGATCAATTGTAGGCGCTTATGCACTTTATCTTTATACACCTCCAAAGTCATTTTCGGAGGTAGTCAAGTTGCCAGCGCTGGAACCTAAAAGATTCTTGCGATATCTGCTTAGTGACAAGATCAAGCAGATCTGCTTACTCGTCACAGAGGACGACTACGTCGCCAATGTTAGGTCGGCACAAGTGTTTGCTGAGAACGAACGGGTTCTCAGTAGATCATCTATGGACGAGAGTGTCCTTGTTGAGAAGACTCCGATTGAGCAATACACGTCTCAATCTTGAGTTCTTTGAAGATTTATCCTTTGAATAAGGATTTGGTGGAGTTCAGGGATGTTTTCCAGGAATCCGTGCCATGCGAGCTGCCGAAAGACAAAGTAACTCGACATGAGATCGATCTGAAAACTGGGTCGAAATACTGTGTCATGAAGCAGTGGCCACTGCCTTGTGAACTGGTCACAGCGATCGACAAATTCTTTGCCAATCGGTTAGCGGCTGGTCGTATGAGGGAATCAACATTTCATCATAGCTCTCAAATCTTCTGTGTGCGAAAGGCCACAAGAGGGCGGCGTAAAGTGCACGCGTTCAACAAATTGAATGCTGCAACGGTACCGGCTCAGACGCCGGCACCGAGGAAGGACATCATCATTGATTGTATGTTAAAGAGTACCATCTTTTCATTCATAGATCTGGTGGATGGATTCTATCAGATCCTCATGTGTGAACGGGACATCTCGTACACAGCAGTGAATCATTAGCGGTATGCTGTGCGTGTGGCTAGTGATGCCACAGGGGCTAAATAACGCCTCTGCAACGTTCAGCAGATGCGTTATGAATCTGTTTCGATCGGTGCGCGATTTCGCATTTGTTTACTTCAACATGCCTTCGTCTATAGCCGGGCTATGAATGAAAGGACGGACGTAGAGGTTTATAGAATCCATGTCCGGAAGGATCTTACACGTATGCGAGCGCATAATTTGTTCGCGAACCTCAAGAAGTGTATATTCGCTACTAACGAAATGCCACTTCTTGTCTGTATTGTAAATTAAAGCTGGCGTACGCCCTGACCCGGAACAGATCAAGGCGATTAGTGACTGGCCTGTGCCATTCGACGTCTAGGGACTTCGAAAGTTCCTTGGATTGGCGGCTTACCTGCATTAGTACTCGCGCAACTACGCCGAGATGACCGTACATCTCTCTCCGTCTGCTAAAGAAAAACAAGAGGCGTTCATGGAGTGCTGAGTGTCAGCACTCCTTCGAAGGTATCAAATAAAGCTTGATACAAACGCCTGTGCTGGCGATTGCAGACCAGGACGTACCATTCCATGTGGTCTGTGACGCCAGCGATTTTGCAATCGGCTGCGCGTTGATGCAGTACCACTCAGACGGCGTTGAGCGCGTCGTCTGTTATCAAACGCGTCAGCTGCAAGCAGATGAGCGTAATTACCCAGTGCAAGACAAGGAACTCTTTACCATGAAATATGCACTGGCTAAGTTTCGGGTATTTCTCTTAAGAGATAGACCCTTCATTGTTTACACTGACCATGCGTCGTTACGCACGGCCGTAAACAGTCCACACCTCTTGCAATGAATGGCGAGGTGGCTGTCTTTATTCGCGGAGTACAACTTCTCCGTCGAGTATAAACTAGGACGACTTAATGTCGTCGCTGATGCTCTTTTGCGTCGTCCCGATTTCGAGCCGACTGCTCAACACAACAGGAGGGTTAATCCCCCTGTAGCGACACTAACAGTGAGTGTTCCGTCGTCGGATCTGCTCGACGACGTGCGGAAAGCATACGCAGAAGATGAGTCTCTTCTGCGATTGATAGATTACGTGTCTAATCTATGCAGTCAAGATTTGAATTAAGCTTGACGTCTTAATACCGCTCTTTGACCGAACGTTATTCGGTTCGTGATGGACTGCTGTACTATACACCATTCAACGTCTACACACCTCGTGTCGTCGTTCCCGCTCATAATAATTTTGCGATTTTTTGAGTTTGAACTTATTCTGAAGCATAATGCTAATAATCATTTGGAACTCTATAAAAAGGGATAGTGCACCTTTCGCATAATGGACCAGCAAGTTTATTTTGCACATCATGCATGAGTGTCATGACGCCCCAACAAGTGGGCATCGCTGTAAGGATAAAAGACTTACCTCACGGTGAGTCGTGACTTCTACTGGCCCTGCCAGTATGAGTTTGAGCGCAAATACATACGCGCTAGCGAATTTTGTCAACGGGTGAAGCCTAGTCCTTCATCCTGCGCAACCTTGCAGCCTCTACCGATTCCGGCAGAGTGCTGGCAGTCCGTATCGATGGAATTTGTCTTCGGGTTTCCCAAAGACATTCAAAAGAATACTAGTATTCTTGTGTTTGTTGATCAGTTCAACAAGATGGTACATCTTGTTGCTGTACCAGAGTCAATCACAGCCCAAGGCTGTGCTCGTGTCTTCATCGATACTATCTTCCCACTTCACGGGTTACTCCGTCAACTCGTTCCTGATACGGACCCCCGCTTCACAGCGGAGTTTTTGCAATTTTGTGTTCTATTCACTTGAAAAACGCTTGAAGATTTCTACTTCTGACCATCCAGAAACAGATGGTCAGACAAAACGCGTCACCCGCGTCCTCGAAGAGACACTTCGAGGTTATGTCCACTCGTTCAAGAGTTGGAGTCAGCTCTTGCCGATGGCGGATTTCGCCATCAACAACTCGGTGCATGCGTCGACACGCATACAGCGACTTTCGTGAATGGCCTACGCCATCCACGTTGCCCGCTTTCTTTAAGTGTGACTCTAGTTTAAGGGGGATGGGGTGGACTTACTTGATCAAAACCCGATCTGGTTCTTGCTCACTACCCGTCGACAATGGTGTCGACATGATGGATGTCGATGTCGATGCAATTGACACCGACGGTGATAATGACGACGATGCTGGTATATTCAGCATCGCCAATGACTGCCACAGTGAGGACGATGACGCTCTCACTGGTGAAGACAACGTTCTTTCAGCAGTGCACACGAAGCGCACTGATGTTGACAAGGATAAATCAGCAGAGGAATTTCTGCTGACTTTCAAAGCGGTTGTCCGCTTCGTCTACGACTCTATTGCAGATACACTAGACAGGCAGAAAAGAAACGCAGACAAACTTGGAAGAGCAAACATTCTTTCGTTCGATTAAAAGTAAGTTTTGGTTTTACTGTCTACAGCAAAAATATTAAAAATACGCAGTGACAAACGTGGGCAGCAGTAAATTACTGCCCAATTACTTCAATTTATTTTGTGTGTTGCGCCTTATGGGCAACGCATACACTATTGAACTGCCTCGTAGGATGCATACTCACCCTCGTTTTACGTTGGACGTCTTCGCCCGTGCTATCAATCCGATCCCGTTTCAATAAGCGAAGAACACCTCCGCCTTAGAAGACCGAGAACACCTTCGAGTGGTCCCTTTTGAATGAGCCAGTATGGTCGACTAGAGAAGCGACCTGTTCACGCGGCTGAGCGACGTCTCGACGAGCTACAGCCAGCTCATCACAAAGAAAACGAGTCAAAAGTTCATTCCCAAGTTGCGCGAACACAAAAGCGGCACGATCGTCCTAACGATCGTGCGTTAGGAAATTAAAATTATCCCTTACAAGACCCTCAAGCTCAAAACGCCGATTCCGTTCGTGAGCCACGTCATCTTGCAACTATTTGTTACACGGTTTAGCTCTTGAACATCAAGCTGATCCGACCCTCGAGCCTGATCAGGTATTTCCGCCGCCACCACATCCTTTGGTGGACTCAGGCGGTGGTCTAAGCTTCCTAGTGGAGCATGTATGAACGACCGCGATGTGAATGGTGTCCGGACGAGTTACCTCGTCCGCTGGCGTGGCTATCCACCAGCGTAAAACAGCTGAAAGCCTTGTTCCCAGATAATAGTTGATGTCCTAGGTCTCTTCGAGCATTATGACGAGACTTATTCGCTGCGTTCGAAGAAGGGCCGTCGGAAAACGACCTCTATGAACGTAAGTACAGGGATTGCGAAGTGTCAATCCCCTCGGCCATCTCAAAAGAGATGCGCACCCTCCAGTATTGATCAATAGGGAGGTAGGCCTCCCTAGGGGCAAGGTTCAAGTTGCCTAGGCAACCTGGACACGAATCACTCCACGAGAGACAGGGTAATCCTGCCTCTCTTGAAAGCCGGTGCAACTTGTATCGCGCCCAGACTGGGTGAGCTTCTCAAACCCAATGAGAGCTGCATCAAGTTTACCGAGCCAGACCTCACGACCAATGCACTCGATGTTATGGGTGAGGGCATTGCATTCTTGCACCAAGGCCTTTCCGTCTCGAGCACGGATGCCATTGTACCACCGATGTTTGAAAAACGCATCGGTGAAGAATTTTTCCTCAGTACGAATAGTTTCCGTGCTGGAATCAGGAGGGCAAATCTTCCTGCAATCGAACAACGGGATTCATTTCCGTTCGGTAGTCGTGCCAGCCAACCGTTCCAACTCTCTGAATGGCGGCATCCATGGAGACTCCACTTGAGGAGCGTGGCGCAAGACATTTCGGTCTCTGGCCTCTTGATTGGTGCCAGCGTGAGCACTGACACCAGTGACACCCCGATCCCTCGAGTCTCTTAGCTCGTGGTGATGTATAGGTCCATCTCCACCATCACCACCATCTTCACGCGTCCTATCGTTGGATGGACTCGCGTGAGGCGAAGGCTCGTTAGAACAATCGCTCGATCCGAAGATCTAGGACCTGATACCGCCACGTTGACCAGAGCCAGTCAACCTATCTCTTGCAGTGTCCGCCTTGGGTGATTCGGAGGCGTGAGGTGTCGCCTTCGAGTCGGATACATCATCCGACTATCCAGAATAGAGCTCAATTCCTGGCTTATCTACGTTGCGATTCGTAGTACCCACTGCAGACGAAGCGGATGCATCTGTCGCACGTGGTGACTCACCACGTGGACTGTTTGCAACAGGCACCACCTGTTGCTGAATCACAACAGCGGGCGAAGAATCACCTGCTGCTTAAGCTAACTCTCTTCGGCTTCACGCATGCGTGCATCCGCTTATTTTACAGCTGGAGAAGAAATCTCCTCGGCTTCACGCATGCGTGCATGCGCTTTTTTTAAAGCTTCGACAGCAACTCGCTTGGATTTTGAAACTATGCGTTAGATTGGCAAATGAATGAAATTTGACCTACAAATGCTCCCTTTCCCAAAGTAATCCAGCGGTGGTCACCCTGTCTCATTCAATTCTATTCAATTAACGGGTGATTGATGGATAGGGGGGGATATTTCGGGTTAGCCCGTTACATGATATTGACACCAAACGGTGTCAATAGGGAGATTGTCCAGCACAACAATATCCTACCAATATAATCCGAGATGGATAATGCTGAAGGAACATTATCCCTTTTAGGATAATATTCATGTGCTGCTCAAAGATTGGTTGATAAAGACATATCAACCATAGATTACCACTAGTCGCTGCTAGACGCGCGCAATGAGTGGTGAGAAGGTTGTCGTCATACGACGACGCAGTTTAACATAGTTAGATAAAGATTAAAGTTACAATGATAGCTTAACTATATTAAATACAGTTCTCTTTTTACCCTTTACTCAAACAAGTTGTTTGAGTAGATTAGCTTCCTCTGCGCGTACTAGTGTACGTGAAGTCTCGTGGCACCCAAACAAAGGGTGCTCCGTAACATGTAGTGTAGCGCATAGGCGAGCATAGCGTAATTCTGTTACGGTAAATATTCGCGTGACTGTAATCAAGGGCTAATCGATTAAGTAAGTCAGACGTATCAGCGCAAAGCGTATGAAGGGCACAACAATCAGATTAAGCGTTCGATCGAAGCACAATGTCGGTAAATGCTTACCACATTAACTAGGGTATACCAGGACGTGGGGCATTTTTATTGTCCAGTTACCTGGGGCATTTTCTTGCTTTCGTGATCAAATGGGGCGTTTATTTATTTTACCAAAAATTAAATGTCGTCGACCGCATTTTTGGTAGACAGCGTTGACGAACAAGATTATCCTTTGTCTACCTTTTCTAACGTTCGTCTCGTTAGAACATAACGAATGCCACAAGTACCTTCAACACACAAAGATCTATCAGCATTTTATTTTTTAGCACACAAAACACAACCCGTTTCCTAGCCACTAGTGTAACGAGGCACCCTGAAGCTTGTACTGGTGACAGTACAAGCTACTTATTCTGATGACAGAATAAGGCGGTGCCTCGGAGCTTCACGTGCACTCGTATGTGCAGAGAAAGACGGTAAGGAGAAGCGAGTACTTGGTTTAAGTAAAAAGTAGAACTGCATTTATCATAGTTAATGTCTGTTAATAAATCACCATTTATCCTCATCTAACTATGTCTGAATACAAACGTGCATATCAACTCTCTGCTCACCACTCATTGCGTGCGTCTGTCGTGGCGCGTCTTCGTTGGTTGATAGAATGGCTTATATCAACCAATTAGGAACTGCTCGTAAGTGCTACAGAGAATTCGTCCTTATGACAATATTCTGAGAATATAGCTCTTATAGTTTTATTCTCTTAACAGTTTCTTACAAATTGCTATGAAACCATTCACCCCGTTACACCCTCCCCCCTAACCATCAGTCACTTTAGTGACTGATTGACTAAATGGATACTCGTCGCAGATCATTTGGGACGGGGTTTGCACTTGTTGGTCCGAGTCCACTTTCCATCATCTCATCGCATGGTTAACAAGCCCATGCGATGCGCAAGCAAGGCCTCCGAGATCGCGTCGGCACGTCTCTGTGCGGACGCCGAAGCAGAAACCACAGCAACTGATGTCTCATCGGTTGCTGAAGCGACTAACCATGTGTCACTTGGTGATGCAGGCGCTGGTCATGAAGACACTCATGTCTTCACAGAGTATGAGCTCGGTGTCTCATACTCTCCTGATACGGATGACGGATCCGTATCGAAGGCGATTGAATCCAAGCCGCCTGCCAAGCGTGGCATGGATGATGCTATGCGTCGTAGCATCTTTGGTTCATCTGATGAGTCAGATGAACCATCGCCGAAGCGAAGGCGCTCAAGGTCGCGAGAATCGGGCGATAACAGTGATGTCGGTTCTCCTACTGACACCGCTTCGCAGCGAGGTGCCAGTACTTCTGTCGGCACTTCGCATGAAGAGCGGGACCGCAATGTGTTGCGTCTCGCTCCCGAGAAGAAGGCATGGATGCCTCCTAAATCTGTCATGGATCACTTGTCGGCGACGACGAGTGATCGTTATCGAACACGATTGTTCGATTCGTCAAGGATTCATCACCTTGACCCCAGCGCGAAAAACTATCGCGCTGAACATGAATTCTTCATCGATGCTTTCTTTAGACATCGATGGTACAGTGGGGATCACAAGCGTGATGGTCCCTCACTACTTCAAGCGTGGAACGCCTACATCCATAACCTTGAGGATGTAGGTCGTTACGCTTGGAACGACAAACTTATCAAAGCTCGTGATAAGTTTGAAAAGCGAACTCCGACTGGTGCACGCTACAAGCTGCATCGTCTGTTCAGGGAGAAAGGATTACCCTGCCTCTCTTGGGGAGACTCGTGCCCGTGTTGTGTGAACAACTCTGCACGAGCCTCTAACGAGGCTTACCTCCTTACTAGCCCGTGGTGGCGCGTACGTATCTCTACTGAGATGTACGAAGGGATTGACAACCTGAAATCCCTTTACGACCGTGCCGGGAAGACTTTCTCCGGCGGTCCTTCTGCGGCACAGGATGTGCCGCGTCGTACTGCTCAACCAGACCCAGTACGTCAACCATCAGTTGGGAGCGGGGCTCCCAAGTATCCCAGGACGGGGGATAGCCGCGCCACCGGACGGGACAACTCGTCCGACGTCCGTTCACATCGCGGTGGTTCAACAGCTGCTCATTTAGATAACGCTGGCCACCGCGAGAGTCCTCTAATGGAGGTGAAGGAGGAGGGAAGACGCTATCCACACAATCGTGGGGGAGCATGTGCCCCGAGAGCTTCTTTGATCGCGTAACTCTTGCGTTACGCGACGACCTCGAGCATGAGCGGAATAGGCGTCTTCAACTGGCGGGCGCTGTCTTGAAGCATCGAGCTTAGTTTGCCTTTACTCAGCTTGAGAACGAGAGAGCTCGGACATCTCTTCGTGACAAGCTAAGGGTAGCACGTGGGAATGTTGATCGGTCTCGGGCTGAAATAACTGCTCTTCAGACCCTTGTCGATGCCCACCATCGGGAGCACAAGGCTCTCTGCGAGATGCTTGAGCGCAAGGGCGTTCTTCATCGGAAGAAGCAGCGTACTGATGGTACGGCTTAAGCTGATCAACGTAAAACGTGGGATGCGTTCGCATCTTACGTGGTAACTCGATCGTGTATGCATTGCCTAGGCGGTGCAATACACGAAATGGGCCGATGTACTTGGGTAGTAGTTTACTGCTACCCAAGTTAGTCACTACATGCTTTGGTAGATTAACTGTAGATAGTAGGACTAAGTCACCTTTATTAAATAAAAGAGTGTTTGCCCTTCCATTCTTGTCAGCGTTTTGCTTTTGCTTATCCACCGCTTCGGCGATGGAGTCTTGCACAAAACGGACTACCGCTTCACGAGCCAGTATGAACTCATCTGATGACTCGTTAGCTTCAGTGCGCTGTGAGTGCACTACAGCAACTTCAACCTTTTCTTCAGTAAGGGCTTCCGCACTCTCACTGGCTTCATCTTCTTCGATATCGATGTTATCGATATCGGCATCAAACGCAATGACCTCATCGTCAGAGCTTGATGAGCGTGAACCAAATCGGTTTTTGATCGCGCGAGTCCCTTCCACCCTTAAACAGAGTTACACCCGAGTAAGGTGGGTACACGCGGATGGCGCAAGCCATTCACGTAAAACGGTGTATGTGTCGTGGACGCATGCACCGAGTTGTTGATGGCAAACTCTACCATCGGCAAAAACTCACTCCAACTCTTAAAGGAGTGTACGTATCCTCGAAGTATCTCTTCAAGGACACGATTGGCACGTTCCGTCTGACCATCTGACTCTGGATGATCAGATGTTGACATCTTCAAGCGCGTTCCGAGTGATTTGAACACGGAACGCCAGAAATCAGCAGTGAATCGTGGATCTCTGTCTGATACGAGTTCACGGGGCAACCCATGAAGTCGGAAGATGGTGTCAATAAAGACACAAGCACAGCCACTTGCCGTGATTGACTCTGGTACAGCCACAAGGTGTACCATCTTGCTGAATCTGTCAACAAATACGAGAATACCCGTATTCCCGCGTACGTCTTTGGGTAACCCGAAGACAAAATCCATTGAGATGGATTCCCAGCACTTAGCCGTAACCGGTAGAGGCTGTAAAGCTGCACGCAGTGAAGGACTTGACTTCACTCGCTGACAGACTTCACATGCGCGAACATACTTTCGCACAAACTGATACTGGCGGGGCCAGTAAAAGTCTCGACTCACCGTGAGATATGTTTTCATCCGGCCACGGTGTCCTCCTATTGGAGCATCGTGATACTCGAACATGATCCGCAAACGCAGATCAGTATCATCTGGGATGCCAACACGTGGTGTGTCACCAGAAACGGCTGTATAGTACAGTAAACCGTTGCGAGTAGTGTATCGATCTGATGCAGATCGATACGCAGGCGACAATCGTTTTAACGATTCTCGAGATGGTTGTGAGAGATGTGTCAACAACTTCACAACCTCACCATCTTGGGCGTATGCCCGCCTCACATCATCATACAACGTTGTAGATAAGACTGAGGACGTCATAACCGCAACAGTGACTGTCACACTGTTGGGTTTCGCGACTGTTTCAAAGTCGGGACGACGTGAGAGTGCATCAGCGACGACATTAAGTCGTCCTGGTTTGCACTCGACCGTAAAGTTGTATTCTGCAAAGAATGACAACCACCGCGCCATTCATTGAGAAAGGTGCGGTTTGTTCACTGCCGTGCGTAATGACGCATGGTCAGTGTGAACGATGAAGGGTCTATCTAATAATAGATAGACTATGAACTTCGCGAGTGCACACTTCATGGCAAGGAGTTCCTTGTCATGCACTGGATAGTTCCACTCAGCTCGTTGCAGCTGACGTGACTGATAGCAGACGACGCGTTCAACGCCTTCAAGATCGTACTGCATTAATGCACAGCCGATTGCGAAATCGCTGGCATCACAGACCACATGAAATGGCCTGTCCTGATCGGCTATTGTAGCAAGCTCTGCTTGATACCATCAAAGGAGCGCTGACATTTAGCGTTCCATAACCACCTCTCGTTCTTTTTCAACAAACGAGAGAGGTGCACAGTCATCTCGGCGTAATTGCGTGAATACTTATGCAAATACGCCGCTCGCCCAAGGAATTTTCGAAGACCTTTGACATCAACCGGCACAGGCCAGTCGGTGATCGCCTTGATCTTTTCGGGATCAGGACGTACACCGTTCTTACCAACGATGCACCCAAGAAGTGATATTTCGCTTTTTGAGGTTTGCATACAATTGATGCTTTCGCATGATTGTAATAACCTGTCAGACGTGGAACCTGTGAACCTCAACGTCCGACTTTCCATCCATAGCTCGACTATGGATGAATACGTCATCGAAATAACTCGGCGCGAATTCTCGTACTGGTCTCAACATATGTGATACACATCTGTTGAACGTGACAGGGGCATTATTAAGCCCTTGTGGCATTACTAGCCATTCCCAGAGCATGCTGCTAGGCGTGCTAACTGCGGTATAGGGTATATCCCGTTCTCGCATAAGGATTTGATAGAAGCCATGCATCAAATCCATGGGCGAAAAGATGGTACTCTTTGACATACCATCAATGATTACGTCCTTCCTCGGTATCGGCGTCTGAGCCGGTACCGTTGCAGCGTTCAATTTGTTAAACGCGTGCACTATCCGCCACCCTCCTGTTGCTTTTCGCACACAGAAGGTCGGAGAGCTATGTGGGGAAGTTGATTCCCTCACATGGCCCGCTGCTAAACGATCGGCAAAGAACTTGTCGATCGCAAGTACTTGTTCACGAGGCAGTGGCCACTGCTTCATGACGCAGTACTTCGAGCCTGGTTTAAGCTCGACTTCGTGTCGAATACCTTTATCCTTCGGTAATTCGCACGGAACAGTTTCAGGGAATACATCCTTGAATTCAACCAAATCTTCATAGAGAGGATTTTCCTTGAGCAATTCCCATGATTGGGACTCATATCGCTCAATTCGTGTCTTTTCATCTAGGACACTCTCGTCCATAGATGAACTACTGAGAACTCTCTCGTTCTCAGTAAACACTGTTGCTGACCTTATGTCGGTTACATACTCGTCTTCAGCGACGAGTATGCAGATCTGCTTGACTTTGCCACTACGCAGATCACGCAAGAATCTTTTATGTTCGAGCGTTGGCAACTGAGTGATCTCCGAAGTTAACTTCGGAGGCGCAATCAGATCAAGTGTATAAGCGCCTACACATGATCCGTTATTGACTATGACATTCAATGTCTCTGTCATTTCTTGGGGACTTATTCCCTCAGGCTTCGAAGGACTTATTCCTTCGTCTTCCCGGGGACTTATTCCCGCGGGTTTCGGGGAACTTATTTCCGCCGTATTTGCAATATCGGGACTTATCCCCTTGACTTCCTCTAGCTGTGGTTGCGCAACCACAGCGAGATCCTCTACGAAAGACTCTCCAGTCGATCTAGGATTATCGTTTCGTTTAACCTGAGCGATAGATTGTTTCTCTTCTAGATGTTCCCCGCTAGGGATACATCTTTGTCCCGGTCCACTCGACTCATTCAAGTGCTGGACCTTCGGCGCAGCCTGTGTTTCCTCACAGCCGCCGGAAATTTGCTCCGAAGTGTAACCGTTTGGTACACTAAGGTTTTGTGCATTCGTACTAACGACCGTACCATAAGTGAGGCCATCGCACTCACTCGTAGTACATCCACACGCTTGTGGACGCTCCAAAACGTTCATCAGATGGCCATCTGATGAACAAGCGGCAGGCATCGTTACTGTCCGATGTTGCCAGTTTACCCGTGGTTCGTACCTTCTGAACCACGGTATTCCAAGGATGACATCAAATTTGTCATCCAAATCCAATACGATAAAGTCATCGTCGTATTGGGTATCTTCTAGCGTATAGTGAATCTTCACTATACGCTTCATGACGGTTACAGATGCGCCTGTCGCAAGACGTACCGTCATCCTCGTAGGAGGTGTGTCACATTCACTGAATTTAAAGTGACCATCTTCTAGCGATTGGCGTCGCACAAAATTGTTGGACGCCCCACAATCGACTAGAGCTCGAAGGGACAACTTATTCGTCACTTCGAGTTTCAAGGTAATGAGTGAGACCTCATTACCTAGAGCAGCAACGCACACCGTTTGTGTGCTGGGAGCAACCTTCATCAAGAGGCCTACAAATTCTCTTGACGTTGCTGGATCAGTAGGGTGCTCCGCACCTACTGATCCTGTCCGTTTTTTGACGGTCCATCCCGTTGTTGCGTTTTTGCACCAACAGCGGACCCGCGTCCCTACCCCTTTCTCATGGGTGGACTGTCACTACGACCAGTGTTGCGAGACAATGGACGAGGGGCACTACACTCGTAAGCGTAGTGTCCTGTCTTTTGACATCTGTTGCATTTCTGCAACTTCTTGTAGTCTGTAGAGCGAGCCTTCTCGCTCTATACATAATAGAGTTCCATCGGCTCTGGACCTCCGCTGTCACATCGTCTCGGTTGACGATACGATGTCGAGCTGGCGCGAGCCTGTCTCAGACTGAAGTCTTCCTGTTCCGCAATGGAAATGGCTTGTTCTAGTGAATCTAGTTCAAGCCGGAACAGGTGAGTCTTGACGGGACCATCCGCAAGACCCTGCATGAACACCGAAACCAACGTGTGTTCATCCACCGGATTGGAACTTATACAACTCGTGAGATGTCGTATATGTTGAGCGTAAGCGTGCACATCACGCTTACCCTGCTTGAGCTTCAAGAGTTCGGTTCGAGCTCTGAACTCAGCTCTAGGCGGTTCAAACGTTTGTCTGAGCCGCGACTTGAAGACTTCCAACGACCCAAACGCGTATGGGTCGTGCAGCTTGAGCCCCAGTGCCCAAGTCTTGGCACGTCCTGCCAGATTTGATTGGGAAAATGCAACTTGCATCTCCCCATCTTCGATGCGACGCACCGTTATGGCGTCATACAATTCGACAAACCATCTCAAGAGGGAGTCCTCTTCGACTCCCCTATACTTAGCGATGTCAATCTTCAAAGTCTCGGGTCGACGCGAGTGCATCGACCCACCTGCAGCAGCCTGCTGCTGTCTCAACAGTTCAAACTGTTGAGCACCCTGTTCTCTCAACAACTATGCTTGTTGAGAACATTGTTGGTGAAGCAAGGCTACTTTCTCGCGTTCAGCGTCAAGTTCATTTTGAATGAACTTGGCGATAGTAGCATGTTGGGCATCTCTATTGAGAGCCTCTAGCATGACGCTAACAGCATGTATGCCCATGGTTGAACCCATCCGTTCAACCGCATCCCTTTCGACATCGCTCAAATGGGAGTAGCCTTCACGCGTAGCGTGAAAGCTTTGGTCATCTTCATCATCCAACATATTCATGTTAGATGTGAACGTGGTCCTTGGACGGAATACGAAGTGCTACCAGGTGTAACGGGGCACCCTGAAGCTTGTACTGGTGACAGTGCAAGCTACTTATTCTGATGACAGAATAAGGCGGTGCCTCGGAGCTTCACGTACACTCGTATGTGCAGAGGAAGACGGTAAGAAGAAGCGAGTACTTAGTTTAAGTAAAAAGTAGAACTGTATTTATCATAGTTAATGTCTGATAATAAACCACTGCTTATCCTCGTCTAACATGTCTGAATACAAACGTGCATATCAACTCTCTGCTCACCACTCATTGCGTGCGTCTGTCGTGGCGCGTCTTCGTTGGTTGATAGAATGGCTTATATCAACCAATTAGGAACTGCTCGTAAGTGCTACAGAGAATTCGTCCTTATGACAATATTCTGAGAATACAACTCTTATAGTTTTATTCTCTTAACAATTTCTTATAAATTGCTATGTATCGATTCACCCCGTTACAGGACCACTGGTAGATTGTTCTTAAGCAAGATTGTGTAGCCGAAATAGCGTAAAATGCTCGTTGAAATGGAGAATTTATGACATGTCCACAGAGGCCTGCAGCCAGCTGTAACGGGGTAGCCCGTTACATGATATTGACACCAAATGGTGTCAATAGGGATATTGTCTAGCATGACAGTCTCCTTCCAATATCACCCAAGATAGTAATATTGAGGAAAAATATTCCCTTTGAATAATATACATGTGCTGCTCAAAGATTGGTAGATAAAAGACATATCAGCCGAGACTATTACCAATCATTGCTAGACGTGCGCAATGGGTGGTGAGCACATTGTCGTCATACGACAATGTCGATTAAATTAGTTGGATAAAGACTAAGATTATTGTGATAGCTATACTATTTTAAATGCAATTCTTTTTTTACCATTACTCAGACTCATTCTAGTAGTTTAAGTAGATGACCTTTCTCTGCGCGTGCGAATACACGTGGAATTTTGTGGCGCTCAACCAAACGGGTGCCCCTTATCACTAGACGAATAGACATGAAGATTGAAAATCAACAATGCATGAACTTGAACGCAGGGCGATAGAAAATACTGTTTCATAAGAATTTTCGTTGAATGCTGCATAAACACAAGGCCGCGAATATGGACGAGTATATTTTGCTCCGTGGGGCAGGATCTAAAAAAAGGCGGTAATTATTGTTGGAAACGACGGGCATGTAACCCGCCGCTTTTGTCAATGCTTTCAATCAGACAAGTTTTCTGTCACCAAATTGAGTAAAATCTGTAATTTAGTATTTGCAGCAATCATCATCTTTGCAAACGTGACTTTGTGCTGAAAGTTGTTAGATTCACTCCCCTTTCAGTCAGATTCACTCTTTCAGTTTTTCATGAAGTAAACATTCGAAAAAAGCCAATTCTGATTGGTCAATATATGTGTTAATCTATACGCTCAGCATGCCGTATAATACGGTATCAATGTGCTTAGACGAGGAGATCCGTTGGTGCATGCATCTCAAGTTCGTACCAAGCACAAAAGTCGTACGCAAAGTTCTCATCGCTGGCCTTTATTGTGAGCCCGAAGGTGAAGCTATGAGTGACTGTGAGCAAGGTTATAAACCGAAAACTTTAATCGTACTTATCTGTCTGTGTGTCTGTAAATAGCGCATTTATGTGCACCGTGCTCGTGCTAAGTACGAGCTAGCCTGTCGCCCCTCGTACGTCATTTGACATGATAGATGTCACTGTATGGCTAGGTCAACATTTTGATGCACTCACCTGGTTGCCTTAATATTCTTCAAAGGTGAATCTGGTCACATTAGCAAATGGTCGGCGCTCAGAAGCAAAGGCCGGACGCGTAGCCCAAGTGTAATGTACCGGTATAACAGATACATTTACAGCATCATATTGAATCTTCAGTGTCTGCCGTTGTATAGATTTTTTCAGGTTTAATTAGTTCAACGAACTTAATTACTTATACGAAAAAGGGCGAGATCCAGAGCTTGCTCCCTTGTCTTATATGAGTAAATTACGAGCGGAATAAATTTTACGTAGACGCACACTTCGATTTTTTATGCACTTAAATGTGTCAATTAAAAGAAACAAAAAAAGTGCAGTATTGCGTGGTGTTTCTAACAACAGCGAATCATCTTGTAGCCACGCGGTACTACACTTTGTGATGATCCTATGTGGCATCTTCTTTGTTGTGTAACATCTACATCCCTATTTCTGCTGATTCATAAATGTGTATACATGAGCTTCATCGTCTTTGTCGCCACCATCGCTTTCTTCGTCTACTGATTTCACCTTGTTCCATAAAATATCTTGTAATTATTATATTATTATCCTTGCCCGGTTTAATGTCATTCAAAAACACGCGCGACCGCCGTTTCGATTGTATTGTGAATTTATACAGAATCGATTGTTCTCAAGTATGCAGCATTGTGGCCTAATTTTTTTTCAAAGATGCTTGTGAAATTTGTGAACTATTCTTGAACTTTGGCTCTCTAATCCATTTACTTATAAGTATGCGCAAAAAGTGTACGCAAAGAGCGTTGTCGCCATCGTATTTCCTTATAAAATCGCCCTGTCTAAGGTAATGACAATAGGTGTGGACACTAGGCCACCGGGCAAAGCCGTGGATTCATAACTTTTATTCGGCTTGCGAGAATTAAAAAGAAAAACAAGTGCACTTCGCAACTGAATACAACCAATGACAAAAAAATTTATTGCGACAAGCGTTTACTTTACGAAAGAAAAAGAAAGTGAACATATCAATTACCTTTTTATTTTTTTATCTAAAGAATATGAACATCCGACCACATTCTGATACTATGCTTACTGCCGAGACAGACGCAAAATCATACTTTAAGTTGTTGAGCACGTGAAGAGTAAGTCTTATTATCAGTACCACAAATGTGCGAAAGTTAATTAATCAGTACAATACTTAATTTAAGCATAAAGTTAAGCTTGTTGAGTATAGTACTGAAACACTGTTACTCACATAATACCGATCCACAACATGGAATTAGAAACTGCGTGGCTACTAACGAGTCTTTCCATCTATTAGGAAACTGTCACAAGATTGGCTTCACACTCTCCATTTTGACCTATAATTCGTTCACTAGATCAATTTGCGCCCACGCGCCGATCTGCCCACTAACAGCGAGGACACTACGTGCGAGCCCGGTCGCACAAAGTCGAATTTTAAGTAAAAGTAGAAACCCTCTGTGATACAAAACCCGTTTGTTGTAATAGCAAAAGCAGCTTAGCTCTTGCTGTGTTTGGTATCGACTAAGCAGTTTAAATTTGCGTGCTACCTCCATGTGTATGTGTAGCAGTGCGAGGCGTACGACTGACTGACAAAGAATCGGCTGGTAAATGTAATAAGTGGTGTGTACTCGTATCAGTTCGTTTGCCGTGATAGCAGCAGGTCAGTTCTTGCTGGGTTTGAGGCCGACTTTGCTGCCTGAAAGATACGTTTTAGCAAAGTTTCTTTCGATCTTCTCAACGTAAAAATCTTTAATAGAGCTTTAGGAGGTTATTATTAGATTCACAATAGCTAAATTTAGTGAATAGACGCTTCTTCAGATTAAGCGTACTACATACAATGTGCATGCTACCGTGCAACGAAGATGCATCATGGAATGCTACTTATTCCTTCAGACGCACCAGCACCGGTATCTCCTCCTCCTCCATAACTTCCCAAATTTGGCTTCGCCGTTAGACTTTCGGCCTACGTGGCATTTTCTATTGGAAAATCGACTAAGGATAGCGTCTCCTTCATCTGCGCTATGGTCTTTGACACTCTAACCAATAAAAAATAAGCTCTAGCGGGACCGCATTTGTGCCAACCCCTCACGAGACGACGAGTATTATGTAATAGCCCGTATGAGACTGCGCTGTCATCTAGGCTATGTGTACGGTAGCTGCTATAGTAGGAGCAAGACGAAAGCGTTGTGCTGTTGTTATATTCATCATCTTCGACACTTTCGTCTTCATCATTTGTATCAAAAACAAATTTTTGCGCCGTCAGAGGCTCCATGGCTTGCTCTTATGTACTTCCTTTTCGCCATTACAATGTATATCCTTTAAAAAAAGGTAGATGATCGTCTATAAGTCCGTCGTCACGATGATTATACTTTTTAATGGCCGGATTTTCTTCTTTCATCGAATAATTTCTTAAGGCTTCCTGAATATTGCATCTATGACACTATTCATTTCAGTTGGTGTCACGGATCAGCCAGTCTGACGTGATGCACACGTCCTAGCTACATGGTCTTGCTCGGTTGAATGTCCAGCTCGAATTGGTCGCCAGCGCAGGTCTTTTACTCATCAACATCTCACTTGTAATACGCAGACACTTCACACGCTCAGTATCCCAGTTCATCGTGCTAAAGCTGTCGAAGTTCAGATGCGTTTGCTAAGCGCAGAATCGGCTAACTGTTTTACTTCTATAAAAAGGATCATATTCGTTGGAGGGCATTCTTTTGCACCCGAAACCTGTCGTATGGTCCTGGAATGCCTGTTTATGCTCACTGCATTGGTACGAACTCGAAGGTTTACCTTCTTTTCCAGCTCATATGTCCAGGTAGACACATCCAGAGCGATTTTCGTGCTGTCAGTTTTGGCAAAGAGTAAAGCACGTAATTAGCCTTCACAAATGGATCAGTGAGATCTGGTGTCAATTTGGCTTGACAAAGGGGGTCACAAGCTCGAAGAACGTGTCATTGCTCAGACTCTTTTGCTTACTCAACCAATACGTCCTCCGTCGATATTTCTGACATCCAAAAGACGTATTGAACCACCAGATGTTGCTTTTTGGCTCTCACAACGATCTCTTCTGCATTATTCCAAAGAGCGAGCCCTATCAGCGGTCTCTCAGCACCGCCATCTGTGTATATGTGTGCATTAAAAGACGCACGCAGCTAATCATAAAATGCCTGCAGCTCCGCAAGTGTTTTTTACACAGTCCGCTGGACGTAAGACTTTTCATCTTGCGCATGCAGTGCCAACAATTGTTACACACACAAATAAAAAGTACGTATTCGTTAGAACATCGAAATGGGCAGAGAACACGGAAATCGCTGGACAGCCTGTCACATTTTGCTAGACAGCATGTCGGTCAGCCTGCTGTCCCTTCACTGGTTAAAAGCACGTCTATTAGTGCGCCGATCCACTATGCGGCCGCATCGATTAGCACTCATTGCACCAAGCCGAACGTATTAATCGATAAGCATAAATTTACGTCCAAACATTTGGTAAATAAATCGTTTTCATTTTGGCCCGCCACCTGACTAACATCGAGTTCGAGGAGCTTTTATATTATCGTTTCTCGGAGGGATTAATGCGAGCTGTAATAGACGTAACACTCTTGTGCAAAAGTTTAAGCAACTCAGTAAATACGCCGAGAGAGTTCGTGACAGGCACTATGTAAAGTATGTACGCTGTGGGAATTTCGTGCATGTGACCTTTGAGCTTCAACATAACTGTAGATAATTTAAACTTCGTGTGCCTAAATGTGACCTTTGAGCTTCAACATAACTGCAAATAATTTAAGCTTCGTCTGCTTAAATGGTACTGTACATGGTGCAACTGTATGATATTGACGTATGAATGGGGGCGTGAGTATGACGAGCCGAAGAGCAAGCACAGCGAGTTATACTCCTGTCAGATTATTGTTAATTCTTCTGAATACGGCGCTTCGATCGGAGGTGCAGCCGTAGCTCCACAATGCCGTCAAAATAAACTGAAGCGTTGGACTAAACCGCAAAGGATCCTTTTAAAAAATTCCGAAGCCTCCAGAATTTGGCTTCCAATTAGGATCAGAGCCGGCCCAGTGTGTAAGCAGCCGTGGAGTGGGCGCTGATCAATGAGAAAAAGGATGGAATTAAAGCCAGTGAAAGGGCATCCTGCTGGCAGACAGGCTGTGTAGCAACACGTGACGGGTTTCGAGCTACTCCTAGAGAACACAGCAATAACTGACTATAGTGTGCAAAAAATTCGTACGGCCGTTCGTACTCAGTGTAAAGACTCGTTAGCAATCACAAAGGCTCAAATCTCATATTAGAGTCGAGCATGGTGTAAATAAAGCTAATCATTCTTGATTTAAAGTTGAGTTGAGTAGAGGACTGGATTGAGATATTTACCTTTTATTTCGAAATCCGAGATAAGCTGCATGTAAAAATCGCCTGGGCACAAAGCGCGGATCCTTTTTGAACACTACACACAATAGCCAAGTCACCTGAATAGGACGAACATGAAGAATGTGACATTTCAGTTCAAACGAAAGAATTTTGTCAGATACACCCCGCTTTATAACAAATGCATCCAATAAACCACACCCCTATCACACCACGAGAGAGCTTTTACGACCAATTTTGCGCCACTATACATCGATGCGACCACCAAAGCACAAAAGATTGCATCGATCATATACATGTTATGTAATTTGCCAAGCAAACTTCGTTTAGCACGCAATAAACAACAAAGATCTTTGCCTACAAAAAGCAATTTATTTAATGACCAAGATAAACTCGTCACTACATGTCAATTTCGTCTAAGGCGTCATTCGCATCTTCCACAGATGACAAGAGCCAAGTTCCAGTCGATAAAGGCTAAAGAAAGATTGAGAGAAAGGTTAAAGTGTCACAAACGCAATAAATGCACCGCTGCAGTGAAAATCACATTTAAACAAGATTGTATGGTACAACGATTTGCATTTTTTTCGAGCCTATCCTGTCCCCGTGTCAGGACCGGGTCATTGGTTTCGATAAAAACTTGTTTCGCTCAGTGACCTCTAGAATTTTTCGGGTAATTTCATTAAGTGCTAAATCTCAATTTTGATATAATTTTAAAGTATGTGCGTCCCCACTGCACCACTTACTTTTTTTACTTTTAAAAAAACCTTCATACTTTCGATTACCACTTCAAATTTGTACTGGATCCCCACCTCTCTTTAAAGCCTACACATTCTGAGCTGCCACCAAAACTACGTCTAATCTTCGCACGCACTTCCTGTGAGCTCTGAATGCTTGAACACTAAACATTTATGAGACCTTGCTAAAAATCTCCACTTGCGTTTGCTACGGGCAGCAAGTGTGGCAAATATTGATGTGGCGTTGTCACTTTTTAGGCGGTGCACCCCTTGAGTAAAATAGTAAGGGTTAAGCTCCATAGAATACACTCATACCGTACCATAATAGGGTTTGGACGAGCAATATTGCGCTACCATGCCTCTGTAATGTATTTAGCATAAATTGAGGTGCATGACGACTGTTCAGGGGTCATAGGACAAGTCGTTTACGAGGGAAAATATGTTGCTGTCCTTTGCGTGTCAAATGAAGGTTTCTTGGCAAATCATGGATCTTGTAAACGAATGATGCATAATTTCGTGCTTTGGTCGCCTTATATATGTTTGATGGCGCGATGCTTGTTGTAAAAATCAAATTGTGGTGTGGATTGGTTGTGGTCTTATAAGTGTATTAAGCATTTAGTGGTGTGTATTTTAATTTACTATAGACGGATAAGGATACCAGGCCGTGTATTTAGCGAATAAAGTAAGAAAAATAAGCAAAATTACGTAGAACAGAGATTATAGGATTAAGATTGGTTTCATCAGATACAAATCAGTTGGGTCACCATCGACCGAGTGATCCCCAACTTTGTCGGTCTCGTTACTTTTTCGCTGTTAGACTGATAATAATACTGGTTACGGAACAACGAGATAGCGGCGATCGAGTGATTGTTTTTTTTAAATAGTGTAATAGTTATCCCAACATAATTTAGAATTGGTAGTATATTTACCATATCGTAAAAATGTTTACGATATACCCCCGCTTAGCGATCTGCGGCAATTTTAATAAGCTGTAGGTATGTCGCTAAAGCAAAAACTTGTATAACTTGTTATTAAAATGCTTAAAGTAAATGCTTAACATACATACATTTTTGCTAGTGGGAAGTTAGCTCAATGCTTGCACTAAGTTAATGTGACAATTTTCAATCTCTGAGCACAAGGATTCTACACATTTTTTATCAAGACGAGCTATAGTCCATTCATTCGTGTACTTTATATCATTTTAATCCAAACATTTCGGCTTAAATGGGTGCATTGTGCATTTGACACTTCACGTTTTAACCACTTCAGTTGCCGAATTTTGCTGTTTTGCATTTATCATCTGTTGAATGTGTACCAAACAGAATGCTGCAGCACCTTGGCCTCGACCCAGTCAGATATCAGCTGCTCCTCCATTAATCAAAAGACAATTATCAGTAAATTGGAGCTGGTAAATTTTATTTAGATGATATGAAGAGACCACGGCAGTGCTTGGTACCTACAATCTACAAAAACGCTCGGGAAAAACATGGGTGCACGGCACCAAAGAAATCAAATCTTTGAAACCTGACTTTATTTATGGTGCCTAAAATCACATGTTGCTTTGTAATAAACAACAAGTGAATGGACCGATACGCACGCAGGAGATACTCGCAAGAGCGCTTTAATCGATCATACGGATTATCGATTATCGGTAAATTATTTAGGCTTCGACAAATTCCATGTTGGAAGGTACTTGTGCCAAATTTAGTTTTTATGGGCATCCCAAACAAGTGGATAGCCTAATACAAATGATAACATGTCACAAAATGCAGTTGGCTCAGATATGAATGATATAGGTTCAGTAAAACTTGATAAAAACCGATTCACATAAATATCAGAACAAAGTCGGACGAATACAAATGTAGGATCGCGAAGATTTGCAGCCCGCTACGCGTGATCGTAAGCATCCTATGCTTGCTAATTTTGTTCGTTGAATATTGAAAAGTGTTCATCATGTTTACATTACCAATGAAATGTAAATTTGCCACCAGATCAGTCCGGGACATTTTGTGCGCGGCCAACTGTGTTCCTCAAGTCTGAAGGTTGCAAATTGTAATTCGTTTTAATTTAAATATTGACATTTCCGCGTTGTGCCTACATAATTTAACAAGTATTTTTTTCTCTTTGCGAATAAGATTGTTTTTATGCACTTAACAATCGGCATGATTAATTCAAAGGACGCTAAAATTCAAGTCTCGGCTACACCGATATCGTAAATTTAAGGATTTGATCTGCATCAAACACCTTATTTGGGCCCGTCGAGCGTAGTAAATTTCCCAATTGTCGTAGTTGATGCTGCAGCAAGAATGAATCGTGTAAATATCACGTACGCGTCAATAATTCGCATTTGATTCTTTTACATAAGGTGTAACTGGTGAAAACAGCTCAAACTTCTCCAAACTTATTCAGAATTGGAGCTGGTTGTTCATACTGACAAATTGAGTATTCTCCTACCTGCGCATAGGCGCCCAACCTCTTCATAATGCATGCTAAAATGTACCACTGTGACAGCTTTGTTCTGCAATCGCAAAGCCGCTTAACCATGGATAGGTATGAGCAGCTTCTAAAACAAATTTAGTTGGTTGTAAAATTTGATAAAAAAGCGGGTGGTAGAGGACCAGGTCTTTTGTAAGAAATAAGTTCCATGGCTGGAGATGTGGAGGCAAGAGTGAAAAAAATTAATTTTGTTGGCAAAGTATTGAGTTTTGAGTAGTAGCGACGGTAGCAGCAAGCGTTTTGTTAAATGAGGCTATTCAGATGCTTGTGCGCTTTCTACCCCTTTTGGGGCTTTCCACTTGCTTTGCAGATATCGATTTGCTTGTAGAAAAGTAAGATGAAAATTTAGGATGTCCCCGGTTTAAGTGCTGGGTATTTGTATTTTGCTTTAGGCGCTGCCAGGACATTTGCGTGTTCTAGACAAGCTGCTATTGTACGGTTCGGTAAGGCTCACATATTGATTGCCGGCTCACGGCTATCGTGCCCGCCCGTTAACAGCCGGATCTCTGGACGCCAGTCATTCTGGAGATTCGTCTATTCGTTGTTGGAGGTGTATACTTCTTCGAGAGAATACAACTAAGTGGCACCAGAGTTCCCGGGTTGTAGCCTGGAGACGTAGGTGGTTACACACGTTTTAAGGACATCGGATGGTATGGAAGTCCGTCATGGGGATCATATCAAGTTGGATTATTGTACCGGTGCTGGAATAATTGCTGCACAGGTTAAGGCACTCATCTGCTGAAGGATTAGTTGCTTAGTCACTATTCAAAAAATTGAAGATGATCTATCTTCTATGGCAATAGCTGACGGTACGTCAGCGTGTAAAGATCTAAATGTGTGAGTACAGCGAAAAGAGTGAAAACAAAGTTCCCAATTTCTCGGGTTCCGTAAGGAAAACTCGTATGCATCTAGATTTAGTGTCTATGTCAAGAAAGCTTCGCAAATTCGATAACCTCAGAAAGGATTGAGCATTTAAAAACTTTATTTTTTGACAAGTTTTAGGGTGCAAGAGATAAACCACATTTCAATCTCACCTTATTGACCAGTGTTTGGACAAGGTAACATTTGGTACCACGATGAGGCGATCGGGAAGATGTGAAGAAAGAGACAGGCCAACGACTCGACAGATGGGGAAGTGAGATGAAGACCTAAAAGTTAAGATAAGAATACATGCTTGCGACATGGTAGCACCGTATAATATGGGCTGGAAGGACAAAATCCACAGAAGAATACGCGGTCAAGTTGCAGTGCAGTCCACGTGCATGTCGTAGCTATTACAAAGAAAAGAGTTAATTCTAAGTCTATTCCAATTTTTATTTCTTACTACCTTTGCACAAGTGCAGATCAAGTCGCATAGTGTATCTACAAGTTATGAGCCCAATCAAGCGTGATGCCGGGGAAGCTGCACAGGCTGGACCTGTCGTGGTAAGTGACGGTCCTAATAAGGACGCAAACATCCACTAAGAGGAAAACAAAAGCTTTAGTGAGGGATGTGGACAGGTGCGGACAAAGCTTGGGAACCTATTCGAACCGGTGATTTGCATGGAGGTATACCGGAAGAATTACGTTGGCAAGAGACAAAATCGGTCACCGAAGTCATTTTTTCATTTTGGCCCTTTAAGTGTGAGCGTGTACGAATTTTCAGTCTTTAAAGCGTACAACTCTACCAAAGAAGTCCCCAGATATGTTGTCAGCGACGTATATGGGGACTTGGCGTCATAACTTAGTGAATAGTCGTGATATACCGGCAATTATGTTGCAGAAGACATTATCATGGGCCATTGACCTGGACCTGAGACCGCAGGTTGCGGAAATGCTATATGCGCAGCATCGGAAGTGCACGTTACACCTCCATAACGGCAAGGAACTACGCCATGGTTTGGTCTATAATTACAATGAGTGGCAACGATTATTTGTCATGTCGGGGCTTGCGAGGCGCTCGTGTGAATTCGATGGCCGGAGAATAACAAGGTTGATGTTCCGGAAAAACGTCTGGCCAGCAAGGCACAGGCGTATTAAATGTCGGCAGGTGTAGGATTGGTGGTCTGAAAGCCATACCTAAAGGCATGTTATACAAAGGATGCTCCAAAAGCTTATCACCAAGATCTCATCACCCAGAGCATGAATTCGTTTTAGGCTCCGAACGCAGGTCACAGAAGTGAGGCGGATCATTTTTTGTACCTGAAGGCCGTGAGCGATGCGTGCGAAGGTGCGACAAGCCTAATGCTTAGAAAATTGTCCACTCTGCATACCCACATATTCGTACGACCAATTTTTCCAGGTTGGACATGCATCGCATCGAACCCTCCCTTTAGGCTAAAGAGCTGGCGCAATTAGTATAGTCAACCGAAATTGAAACTGATGCGAAAAATCTGATGCGGGATATGTTCAATGCTGAAAATTCAGGGCAGGACCCACAAGTTACAGTCAAGTTTAAGGATGAGGTGGATTTAATTAAGATGACGAGCGCATGTCTCACAAGTGTGGAGAAAATGGATGCATCAGCTCGAGAGGTCGTCACACGAAGAAGAAGGTCAAAATCACGAACTTTACCTTTGCGATCGGTAATGGTGGTGGTCTTTAGGACAAGCATAAAAGCCTAGACAGTAGATCCAGCACACATTTGGTCAACAACTTTAGTCTGCTCTAAAACCTGGAGGACTTTTACAGCAAACGCTTAATCGCGGCCAGCGATGGATGTTTGCTACGTGTAACCAAGCAAGGAAGTGTCGACATTGCAATTGTAGCATGTGGTATACTTATTATCATGCGGCTCATCGACGTTCAGCACGTCGCAAACCTCGAGTGTAATATCATACTATATGGTAATATCGAGGATAAACGATGCTTACTCAAAATCGTAGAGGAGGGCGTGTGTTGACCACCTGGGTTAAAGGTTCTTCAATCATGGATGTTGACTGCAACAAAAATATGCTTTTCTTCAAGGTGACGGGAGCCGATACCAAACCTTAATCCCATTACGGGAGGCGGAAATGAATGAGGTCAATCCAACTGTATAAATAGTTAATGCGGATGTTCGGAGTGGTATCTTGATGGAGCTTCATCGTCTGTTAGTTCATCAATGTTTTATTACGATCATCAAGATGATAAAAGACCCAGCGTCGATACTTAAGCTGACTGAAAAGACACGTATGACTTGCCTGGTGTGTGCACAAAGAAAATAAGTCAGGATATCACAGTCGAAGATAGACACGGGCAAAGACCACCTAACGATGCAATGGGTGAATTTATCTGATCCGATCCCAAAGGTCTGGTGAATCCACAAGATCGTCAGGGCAATTTATACCTAGTCTTATTTAGTGATAACCGGCCGAACTATTGCCGTGTGCTTTTGGCTAAGATAAAAGAGACGTTGCTGTACTTGGTTTCAAATAATTCCTTGTTAGCTAGAGTTCATTTACAAATTTACGTTCTTCGAACGGAAGGAGGTGTAAATACAAGATATTGGACATGTTTTGTAAAGTGACGGGTGAAGCGAAAATAAGCGAAACCAGGAACCAAGCTAGAAATGGTTAGGCTGAGTGAATGCATGGTAACATCATGAATATGGTGCGGGTTCAAATTTTAGCTTCAAACCTACCGCTGTCTTTTTGGGGTGATGCTGCTGACTACAAGACGAACATTTACAGCAGAAACTATACGAGTCGTCACCTGGTGGTCTATCCAATAATGCAGTTTCTGTAGAAAAAGTTATCCATTCTGAACAGCATTGTGATTACTCTGTCCACGTCAATGCAAGATACAATTCACTTGGAAAACGTGGAAAGGAAGCTATAATTATTGTCAAAAGTAAAAATACGTGGCTGCAAAGGTCTACATTTCTGGGGGAGAGATGATTGTGGTAACGCAACATTAACGAAACATCGGGGCACTGACGGACGAGCTGAAAGGAAAGCTGAAATGTAATGGGGAAGGCCGACTGTCGAAAGGGTCACGTAATGATAAATGTAAATTTAATGTTAGTACCAGCAAGTGCCAATATAATGGTCAATAACGAATGTATGGGTGGACTGGTCAGGACGGGGACAGATATATATGTAACAATGATTACCACCAAGTATCCTGCAAGATGACCTTCAACTGGAGGTCCTGCTTAGCAACAAGATGCTAAAAATGCAGTCATGGTACAGAGTCCTAAACAGTACGTGGATGTAGTCATAGTTGTCCATCGAGCATAATGGCTGACTGCAATGACTAAAGATTTGGGCGCCTTGATCTCGAACGACGTGTAAATAGTGGTATTTTTATCGAGAATGCGAATGCCCTACACAATAAATGGTTCTACAGGAACAAGACGAATGCGAAAGTAGATATTGAAGGTGTTATTCTCGTTTGGTTGTTTGTAAGAACGAACAAACATTTGGTGTGGATTATACGCTTATATTCACGTCCTTCGTGGAGTTGAAAACGGTGGAGTTGTACCTGTTTCTTAATAGATTATGGAGTATAACGGCACGCTATGGTCAAGGACCAAATGCTTAGGTGAAGGCGAAAATGGAGGAGCACTTAAAGATCGGATTGAGGGTGCCAAAGTAGATGAACCTGGAAAACAAGATCCTTATGTCTGGGATCAAAGTGATCAAGCGATTAAGCTTTACCGTTGAAAAAGTCACTTTATTGACCTTAATAGCCTGCCCGCAGCTAAGGAGCAGACCACTTAACTTTGAGCTGCAACAAGGTGGATTCCATCAACTTTCCTGTACTACAAGTATAAAGCGATACATGCACAGTGGTCGGTGTCTATGTGGACGACCTGTTGGTCACGGGAGCCAAGTAAAGCGCTGTACAAGATTACTTAGCTGAGATGAATTCGGTGTATTCCAAAGATTTGGCAACTGTAAACAAGTTCCTGGAGTTGGAAATCCAACTGGACAATTGAATGGATACGTTTTGGATAAAAGGTCACGATCGACCTGTTGCCGGAAGAATGAGGGATGGAGTACGTAAACGGAGTGCGAAACCTCTTGGTTACGATTGCAATAAAGAACGAAGAAAGCAGTCTGGACCGTCTTCCTGCAAGAGAGGGAGGGGTGTCACCAAAGCTTAAAGTCGTTTCAGTAGCTAGTAGCAAGCTTACAATAAATGCAAGATGTACGAGACCAGATATTTGCTCCGCATTGCATCAGGCCACATAATAGGCTTACAATTCAACAAGCAAAGTCTGGAAGATAGTCAAGCGTATCGTGAGATACATGAAGATGTCAAATAATCTGAAGTTTATCAAAACGGTGTTGAATTAACGTCATTGGAAGTTCGTATGGAGTGTTGGATCGATGCAGGTTTCGCCTCCGAGAAGGCTGACCGTATCTCTGTGTCGTAATTTGTGCTAATTATGGATGATACTGTTTTTCTTTGGATGGGCAAGTATCAATTATGGGTGAAGTTGAGCACAATGGTAGTTAGGTTCATTTCAGCGTCGCAGGTCAGGCTTGATCTTCCAGGCACAAAAGAATTAATAAACAAGCTAAGGATGCAAGTGCGCGAGCCCAAGCCGATGTGGACTGAATGTCAAGCCTCCATTAAGGAGCTCAATTCGGGAGAGAGCACCTTATGTGCAAAGCATGTGCACATTCGATTTAAGTTTATCTGTCATCCTGCGCCACAAGAAATTGTCCTTTAAGATATGTCAAGTCGCAGGACGCAATAGCCAACATACTAAAGAAGGCACTGTTGTCACCGAGAATGGATGAGCTGCGAGCGACACAGGATAACACCAAGGAAAAGAATCAAAATTACCATGTTTGCCAGGGTTAAAAGCTTCAGGGAATTACCCAAAGATGTTAGCTGAACGGTCGTAATGCTTAAGTGACGGTCACTGTCACAATGACCGGTCAAATGACCATATGGGACGTTAAAAGACAAAGCCTATATTGAGTACAACGTTTTTTTAACTAATAAGCCGCTTAAGCCACACACATAATAATACTCTGGCTACTAAAAAAATTGCATATACCGAATTAAATATGTCCACAGAAATTCGATAGGCCAATCACAGCTTGGTATTTGTATTTTACAGTTAGCTAACAAAACACAAAGAAACAAAACAACGTGTAGCTTGCTGGACAGGCAGATGTGCTAAACGCAGGCAAACGATAAAAACGGTCAAGCTGCAGCAACTACGCACAAAATCTATTTATGTATAGCATCGTATTTCACAAAAATCTGTGCTTCTATGAGTCTTTGTTGTTGTTGCTGTTGGTGCGGCTACTGCGTAACAGAAAGTACTTGGAGAGTGCTTGCCACAACTTAAGCAGCAGACGCTACCACACAATATCTTCGAGCTATTGTAATTCCAAGCATTAGTATGCCGAAGCTGGCAAATTCATCATATCTTGCTGGACAAGCAGTACGTACTTAACCGTTAAGTGTTGCTGCGCATTTAAATATAATATGTGTTGCCGTTTGTATTTATTAGTCAATTTGTTGTGTATTCTATCGCAATTGTTACCTATAACTGCAGCATATAGTGCATCTAGTTGCTTACAGCACCCCAAGCAACAGTAAAGCCAAGGCTTTCGTAGGGCGAAGTTGACAAGGTCGTCTGCTTTTTCTTGACCGCATGAGTGGTCGTAGTATAAGTTCATGTAGCTTTTGGCGATACCCTTGATAATTTACGGCCATGTTTACAGCCTTAAGAAATAGGTCTACTATAAAATACTCAACCACCTTACTTCTTTATCGCACTTCTGTTTCCTTCTTTAATCTATCCGGGACCTTATCATTTCAAATACATAACAAGATGGGAATGACTGCCATCAATTTTTTTATCTGCACAACGTGTTTTTGATCATTAATATCGTTTAATTATAGCGTTTCAACAATGTTAATTTTACAGCATAAATCAGCCTGGAGAAGGGATTGATTGGGCTCATCAGACATTGTGACGTTTGATGTGATGATGCTTCTATACATCCCTTTTAGCTATGACTAAACTTAGCTTTTGCTAATGTCATATTAATAACTAAAAATTTCATTATCAGAAGATTATGTTTTTTTTATTCACCTACAACCACTAAGCTCGACTCGAAGACTCTTTTAGCCAAGATGTAAGCATCACTTGCAGTTACAAATCGATCATGTAGTCTTCGCTCGTATTCTTTCACACGCTACAGTAAAAAAGTGCTTCTCGAATCAGATCATGTTGCCGATCAATATCTTTAAATTGGTGTACTTCAACCTAGGTCTGTATACAAGTGTCACTACCGACTCTATTTCAAACTCTTTAGGTATCGCCACATTATCGAATTCTTTAATAGCCGTAGGTAGACAATTAACGACCTGACCAACCTCTATATATACTTGATACTTAGCAGATTTACCGCAAACATCTTTAGCTGCCACTTTACTGTACAGCACCTCAGTAACGTAAGCCGCGAATCAGCTTCCCTCTTTACACCTGCAGATATTTTCTTGCAAATATATGGAGAGGTACAAAAATCCGATTAGTCTTGTCGCCCTTGCATATTATACCGCAGAAGTCAAAAGTGCTGTCTCTGGACCCAGTTGACTGGAGCGTGAAGTTTGTTTGTATTTACCTTTCAGGACGAGTCATTGTGGGATGTACGACGTAAGTATGTTCATCACCCAGAGGATTGACGAGATTGGAACCAATAAACTTTATCACAAGGAGGAGATGGACCTGATGATACCTTGTCGCTTGATATATTTATTTCATGAAATAAACTTTATCAAAATTAAGTAGGGGGGCAGAAGGCAGCATTTAGCCGACCTTAACATTTGTTTGAGAGTCACATTGATCACATTCAATACTATAATACTATAAAGAAAGGGCAAATTACTATCCAAACGACTTGTAGATCTACCAACGGACAGAGACGCGACCTTGACTTGGTCCAGAAGTTCCCAAAGTGGGGCCGAAGTTAATATTTGGAAAGGTTCCTCCTCACTGCGTGCGCTACGGGAGGCAACGCATAGAGCGGCTTGGGAGGGAAGCGGTCCGCAAATTGTTTTGTGCTTGGCACATGTAAAATAAATCTAATCACCCTGTAAAACAAAAAAACTACTCTTGGCGATCTGCTCTTAATTTCTCGACATATTCGCTGAGTTTGAGCCCGGTCCCACAAAGATAAATACCTTAAGATCATGGCAATCCCCGTTGAGATATAGTGCCCGTTGAATATGGACGGTAGCACAGAGACACATACCTTTCCGTCCAGTGTTCGTCTGGGCGTATTTAAGCACGCTGTGAGTCCTAGTCGACCTGTAGAGCACCAAATTTGACGACGAGGTGATGGCCAAGCAAAACGTCAAACTGGATCGCTGGATACTGCAAGGGTGACAGAGTTCTAGTCGAGCGCCCCCTTTTTCCGGAAACAAATTGCTCTGAGAGTGAAAGCAGCCCCACCATTAGGTAAAGCACAAAACAAGAATCTATTTGTTTACTTCGTCGACGGACGTAGTCTAAGGGCCCTTTTTGGAGTGCCTCGCCGTGACGCCCGACGTGCTAAGCCAGCAGGATGAATTAGTTAGGAGTAGAAAAAAGATAGATGACACGACGTGGTGACTACACAATAATGGATAAGCTAGGAGTAAGGATAAAGTAGGAGAACAAAGGTGGTGGATGACACGAGGTGGTTACTCCACAATAATAAATTTATAAGTAATGTTTAGCTGTAACAGATAGTCTGAGTCTTTCTTTAAGGCCGCTTTTGGTCGCTTTGGATAAGTGACCAGGTCAAATGACCGATCGATTGGCCTGGTCGCTTCGCATCGGTCCGTCACTCAAATCCCTCGATGCATCAAGTTACGATCTCACCTGATTGTCCAAATTTTAGACCAGGTGAAGTGTGGGACCTTGATGAAACGAGCAAGCAGATGGATCGAGACGATTGTCGCGTAGATACACATCTCCTTTAGTCAGAGGAAGAATCAGTGCTTAATGAGCGATATCAGTTTAAGGAACTAGACTCTCTGAGTCAACAAGCGTAAAGCTTAAGGCCCCTGTAACAGATAACCGAACGATTCAGTGAATCTACAGCACTTAGTGCTCAAGATTGGCAGCGTCAAGGGTGTGTTGCTGACCCTTAACGATCTACGATCAGAGACGCCTCGCAAGGCACGTATCGCAGACAAGATCAAAAGGGAAACTGACTTTATTTACGTTTAACTCAATAGAATTTCTTAATACCAACATTACCTAATCAAGGCACGCATGTCCTCAAAGATCTTCAAGATCTTTATATTTTGTGGCTGACGCTCGTCGGCCCCTATAAACCAATCATTTATTCTTTATCTCTCTCATGGGACACTATCCCGTTAGTCTAAGACACTGGGTACCGAGTGCCCTACACTGTGCAACCCCTTTACACCTTCCCCCACAGACTGACGTATACCTATAAGTCGAACAATTTTTTTCCTTAAGAGGTCAGTGTGATTACGATTAAACTCACGGTAGCGCCAAGCTTTAATACCCTGTAGAATTTGTCAAAAGCTTCACAGTTTCTTCGTGTATACATCGAGATAGAGGGGGCAGTGGACTATGGTAGAGGTAACAGTGTCCCGTGTGACGCAAGGACAATGTCCGATAAACCCATGTTTAAGGCTCAACCTCCTACTAAGTTAAGTCCATTTGCTAAACGTGATGATGTGAATGTGCCATTGGTGCCGCATATTACACCCGGTTCTTATGATGCTATCATCACTAATTTGCTCGACGAGCAGCAACAGGTGGCTCTGTAACGAGAAGAAAGCGCCCAGCGCCTTGTAATAAGGTTACGACACTTGCGACCAGCGTGAATATGTGATCACTCCACTCAGTGTGGAGAAACGTCTACAGCAAACGACTAGCCAAACGTTGGCAACGTGGATCATTGGTCTTGAAGATTTTCTCCCGAGGAAGGAGCAAGGGACAGGCACTTCGTGTGAGGAACATAAAGCCATTTCTGACAGTGAAAGGCACGCCCTAGTATGCAAGCACACGGTTATCGGCTCTTCCAATTGAGGGTAGCCAGTTAAAGTTTATGCAAATGAAACAACAAAAGAAGAGGACAGCAAAAGGTTTTGCTGAGTGCACCGCACTCTTCGCCTTCGCAGTATGTACTCTCTGAGAGCTAGTGTCAACGTGGCAGATGTGCGTCTCAGATGTACTTCAGTATGATAATGCCAAGGTTCAGGGCAGAGGCCAACTGCGAAATCGCATGCGCTATACTTTGACTATTACGGTAGCTGTAAGTACTGGTCAGAATGTGACCACCAATATACCAACTGACACTACTAGTGTTGGGAAACGGAATTTATCTTAAAAATGATCCTAGGCATGATCTTCAAATAAACTTGCGGAGTAAGAGCAATCTTTCCGTAGAAAAATCTCAGACTCTTATGAGATCTCCAAGAGCTCTGGGTACCCACGCCACTTCACCATTTTAAGAATTGGCCCTGACAACTGTCCTCATGGAAGTGGCTTATTTTTTTCTCATTAAGCAGAGTCGTTGGAGGTCGGTGTACCGAAGGAGGACCATGAGACGGTAGTTCTAGAGGAATGTGGTCTCCATCCGGCATATTTTCAAGACCCGTAGTGCGCTCGACGCGACGCAATATCGGTTTAAGCGTTGAAGCCGGGTCACACCCGGATTAGGGCCCAGCTTGATCTGCTAATTTGGATTTAGCAACCGATGGCTTGGCCAGTTATCGTGGCGGAAGCGCCTCCAAGTCTGCGTAAGACAACTCCCGATACGGCCTATTTAAGACAATGTAGAACACAGGATGTGTGCGCAGTTTGCGTGAAAGTTTGATCGAATACGCAAGTTCCTCATCAGCAACGACCGCGAAGAGTCCAAGCGCGGGTGCAATTTTTGTCTTGAAGCCAGCGGACACTGTATTTGCAGGTAGATTTCAAGCAGTAAGTATGGTTGGTCTCTGACCTTTTCCTTTTTAATGCAACCTCTGTTTTAAGCATCTGCTTTTCGTGTTTGTAGATATTGGCTATCATCCACTAAGTCACGCACACACCTAAAACATTGAATCACGTAAATAGAAACTCTTTTACCTTGTTTTTGAACAGTAGCATGGCCGACATCAGCAACTTGATCGGCAACACCTTTTCCACCAAGACCCAAATCAAATAATAGTAGCTTTGATGGAATGAAAGGGTGGATGAGATCGTTTACTTAGAACGAAGCATTGCCTGTAGATTCATGAATAGCGTTTTTCAATGCGAACTCATCAACTAAGAGCGTAAATCATAAACGCTTAGGCATACTAGCGCAAACGGTGCGTAAAAATGTCAATATTGTCGCAATCAACACGCTCAGGTTGACCATCGGTCTGCGTATAATACTCTGTGAACTTGTACAATAGGGCGTCGAGCACCTTAAAGATGGACATAGATTACTTCTCAGTGTAGCGAGGATCTCTATCCGAGGTAAAAGCCAATGGAAAATTGTGTTGTCGAGACACACGGTCGATGAACAGCTTCGCTGTACCTTCGGCAATGAAAGATTCTGACACTACCGCTAGATGAGCTATCTTATACAATCGGTCAGCAAAGACCACAATATCATCTTTTCCTTCCAAATCTTTCGGTAAGCCAAACGCTAATTCCATCTCCATAGACTGCCAAAACCCAGTGGGTACAGGCAGACTAGCCAGCGACGCCGCCGAATGTGCTAAAGGTTTAAGCCGTTGACAAGTTTTACACGTACGCACAAAATTCCTCACCCACTTGTATATTTAGGCCCTCAATAAGCCTGGCTTACTAAGATTTAGGTCTTCATACGACCGTACTGACCACTTATAGGGTATCTTGTGCTTCAAAGAGAATTTTACTCTTCGATTTCTTATCATGAGGGACAGCAATACGAGGGGTATCCTCAACATTCGTGCGATATTACAACAGGTCATAATCAATAGAATAGTGATGTAGCCTCGCACATAAACGTGCCGACAATTCTATGCCCAACCCTTTACAATCCTCGCCCCCACGAGCCCTTAGCAAAGCTATTCATTGTTTATCCTTTGCATAATCCGCAATAATTGAGTCAGTGACTGTCCATGACAACGTAGTGGTGTGATCAAGCGTATTGTCATGGCAGTGCGATAACGCATCAGCCGGGGCATTATGCTTTCCTGGTTTTACTTCTCTTTGGGTTAATCCTCGGCAAAGGACGAAAGCCAACGAGCCATTCTTTAAGAGAGATGCGGCGACTGTGTTGCAGTGCGCCATATGCATGATCTGTAGAGATCACAAATGGTTTTGAGCCAAGCAGATGTATTCTATTTATGAATAGAGCAGACTTCATAGCAAGTAGTTCTTTGTCATGAACTGGGTAGTTCTTTTCAGCAGCTTTGAGCTGTCGAGCTTCGATTGCAATGATGTGTTCGAGTCTATCGACATCAGTATGTAGCAAAGCACTGCCTATGGAAAAGTCAGGTGCTTCACGGACGACATGGATAGGTCGATTAGGATCGAGCATAGCCAGAATTGGAGCATTAGTGAGACTTTCCTTTACTTCTTTAAAAGTATCATCCTCGTTGTTTTGCCAACATCAGTCCACAATCTTTTTTAAATAATTCAATAATGGACTAATCAAATCTGCGTCATATGCACTTTACTTATGCAAGTAATTGCCAAACCACTTACTTCAATTATTTCAATTCTTTAGACCTGGCCAATAGACTATGGTTCGTACCTTAGCGAGGTTTGCTCAAAGAAATCACATCTCTATAATGCACCCCAGAAAGTAAGTCTCTTCTGCACCAAATATGTACACAGATCAATTTGCAGACAACTGTTATGTGCGCATACACGCGAAAACCACTTGGTAATGATCAGTGTGATTATCCAAATCAGATCAATCATTAGCTGTACGACTATGGACAAATAGGTCATTAAATTACGTTTTTGCGTAGCCTCGATGAGATCTGAATAGTTTCGTCACCAGAATAAAAAAAGGAGCCGTGCATATGACAGCCGTTGTGTGATATCGAGCCACTCCTAGAGCATACCTCTTGGAGTATTGCCCTCAGTTAGTGAAATATCGATTGCTTGCATGAGCAGCTGGTAATAAACATTGACCAAGTCGAGCGCACTGTACAAATTACATCTCACCGTGTTGATTTAAAGAGCATCCTTTCTGGAGAAAATGTTTCTGAGCCGGGATAGTGGCGGCAATGAGCCTAATATATGCATGGACAATGTGCCTCGTATCATTTGGCTCCCTGGCACAAAATATCAGTGTGTATTTGGGAGATTTGCTCTTAAGCACCAACCTAGACGCGTGCTTTGCAAGAAAGAAATAATCAATGACGTCACAGTATTCCGTAAGGTAAAGCCACCAACGTAATACGCACAATTTCTTTTCTGGAACTAGGTCAATTCATGAATCTTTCGGGAGGTGAGGCATGTGATTGGTTGTAAACCAAATCTTAGAAATTCATTTACCAATATATAGAATGGATATGAAGGAATTTTAAGGATCGAATAGCTACTCCGGTCACTGAGTGCCACCTTAAATTCATCTAGTACCGACTCATCCATCGATGAGGACAATTTCTACTATGCATCGGGTGAACAAACACTCAATAAGATAAATATCCTGCCTTTTGGGCCTGGCTAACCTCTCTATCAGATATATTTTCCAGCTAATGAAGAGCACTCGGATATGGAAGGGCGTCCAGGCCAACATTGCCATCGACTTGTCCAGTAACTCCGTTGACACGTGTATAGAGTGTATTACTGCAATCAATATATGACTGCTTGGAAGCATTGGACACCTGGCGCTCAGCAGTTGATACCTGGCGTCCAGGTTGTCTCTTTGATAAGACCTAACACCTCTCTGAGGTATGTACAATTGTCTGTTTGTGGCAACTACTTGTAGTAGAACGCTCTACACAAGAGATGATGTTTTGATTAAGGTTTATTAAAGTTTTACGTGACTCAAATGCTTCACTTAGTGGACTTAAACGTGCCAATCCTCTAACATTATGCGGGTCGAGCTCCGAACTGAACGGCGTTTCGTCAACCATGTCATTACCGGCATTTAGTGTGGTGCCTTCACGGTCGACTGCACTAGATGTATTTTCACGTGCCACCACACACACATCAAAGGTTTCACGTCCTAAATAATTCGGCCCTAGGCTAACCATGCTTTCAGCACGAAGTGATCGTTATCACAACGAGTAAAACTTAACAAGGTACGTGCCGTGTCCCTAATTCTAAACAAGCTATGCTCGATGTGTTTACAACATTTGTTATATGATTAACTTAACAATTCCAATGTCCATAACATCAGTGTCTTTTGTCAAAGGCTCATGCCAATGCTGCTTTTTGTTTTTAAGAAAAGGTGGGGTCACGGATTTTCAAAAATTTAAAGGAATTTTGCGCGTAGCGCCTAAGGTCTTGGACCTCTCATCAATCTAAATCTCATGGCGTTCAAGCCAGGCTATACCTGAAATAGTATCTGTGGTGGAGGAACGATCGCCCAATTTATGAGTCGATCCCAACTCTCCACTGGCGCCGGGATGACCGAATAACGGAGGGGGTACTCCGATTCCGTGTGTTTTGCCTTCCTCACCTTGTGTAACCGTCTGCAAGGCGGGTTGCACTCTTACAGGTGGACTCGTGTCGAAAGAAAACTTGACCGTGTTGGGGATGGGGTTGTGATCGTGCAGAAATCTTCACGCGATCACGGGGTAACTATGGGTACTAATATAAGTTACCCTGATCTCAACGAGATCGCCTTGTCCACTATGCGGTTGCTTGATCCGCGATCCTTCTGACGACTTGAGCCGTATCGCGATCTTGCGCCTCGCCTTTACGTGTCTTGCTGCGTCCGATCGCAGTTGATGTTGCTTGAGAGTTCTTGAATACACCTGGCCAAAACAATCCAGGTGTGACACTTGCGTAGACGTATAGCGCGACTCTTTTTTTTATTCGACGGGGGCCAAAGATCCTACCCGGAAGAGATAACGTGTGCCTTGTGAAGTAAATTGAACTATGTTTAATGTTAACCAACCAACATAAACCCTACCCCTATGCCTATCCGTAGATGCCACGCGTCGCCTTTCCAGGGAGACCGCCCCCTCGCATTTGTGTGGCCCACACAATATATCCCCATGATCCTGCTAGCGGATTGTGATCCTACTAGCGGATCGCGATCCTACAAGCGCATCGTGATCTTACTAGCGGATCGTGATCCTACTAGTGGATCGTGTTCCTACTAGTGGATCGTGATTCTACTAGTGGATCGTGATCCTACTAGCGGATTGTGATTCTACTAGCGGATTGTGATCCTACTAGTGGATCGTGATCATACTAGCGGATCGTGATCCTACTAGCGGATCGCAGCTGAGATCGGACTTGCGATCCTGGGCTAGGACCGCTTCTTCCATTGGGATCGAGGGTCTTGTCTTGCCATGTCTCATGACGGATGTCGTAATAAAAACGGGTGTGACCACCCTATAGCCTCGTCCCAGGCTGGATGATCCTGTCCACTTGCGGTTTCAGTACGCTATTGCCAGCTACCGTCCTCACCTGTATCCACCAATCATAGCAATCTTGGCTATACTGAAGCGTGCGACCCGTGCGATCGCCGATCCAGGTCCCAAAAGAAATTTTCTTGTGGCCGCTTTGCCACAACCGTCCCCTGCACCGTCAGTCATCATACGGTGCTGATCTGGCTGTGCAACCTTGTGTGCTTTATTCCTTTTCACGCACTTTCGCATCTTTGACACCATGTTCGATCATGCCCACCCGGATCCGGTATACCCTCCTGCTTCAGGATCGGGGCCCCTCGGATCGCCCTCTGCGATCCCAACTTCAGATGTCGGAACCTCGACGCCTACCTTTCCTGCGATCTCAGACGCCTTCACCGTGCCGGTGACCGAGTGTGATCGCTCGGCTGTGGTGACGTCGGTCCAGATGGGGGAAGGCTCTGGTTGGTTTATCATCGCGATCCCTCTGTCACTGACCACCCCGGATCATCGATCGTACGATTGCCAGGTAAGTTTTTTCTTGCTTGATCGCTAGGATTCGAATCAGATAGTTCCATAATCCAATATAATATTGCTTGACCCTTCATCTTGAGATCAACTTCTTTTCCTCGGACATTCCACCGCAATCGGATTCCTTCGATCCGCTATCGCCACTCACTCTACATATAGACCCGATCCATTATCTTATACGACCTCCTTGTACGTATGCCCATCCACCGTTTCACGTCTACCTTTTAGCATGCGCCAATTCCTCATCGCTTCGATTACCCATTAATCTTCGGTTCCCTCCTCATAGGACTGCATAACTTCAAGCTAATTTTGACTCGCACAGTTGCGCTCGAAATCTTGCAACAACGCGCCCCAGTTCAGGTCCGCTTCGTCTTTCCAGGTCGGATCGTCGTGTTGCTTCCATTGAACCAAAAACTGTCGATGCGCTCGGCCACAACGAGTTTTACGTCCTGATCGTACATCCAGAGTTTTCACCATTACGTGTTCGTCAGCAGCCAACTCGTTTTCCCAACCATCTTCCGGCAACAACGACTCATCGAAATCCACACGATCCTCACAGTTAGTCACTAGCACACTGCCTGGTCAATTGGTAAACTGGTACCACTAGCCTTAACTTGAAGACGTGCACTATCGGGAACTATCGGTATGGAGCTCCTGAAATCTCCACCCGAACAGCACGTTCCCCACATAACTCCGTTACTCGGAACGGTCCATGCCACATATGTGCTAACTTTCGAGCGTAGCCGTCTTTGAATCGGTCCAAGTAGAGCCAAACTTGCGATCCACACTTGATATCACACACTTTATTATTGTCATTGTGTCAATCCGCTCAATCTTGGATTGCGATCATAAAACGTTCGTTTACTACTGCTCTTGCCCTCTGATTTTGACGTTGGACGTTATATCGCCATCTTCTAGGGTCAGCATCGCGTGTCTTAGTGCTCCTTAACGGTAAGGTTGCTTCCAATGTCGATCTTGGATCCCGGCCATGGATCAAATAGAACGGAGTGTCTCCACGGATCCGATCTTGTGCCATGTCCATAGCGAATGTCAATCTTTCTGCATATTCATCCCAGTCTTTCTGTTCTTCGTCCGTGACGTACATCTTAATCGACCGATTCAACGTCTGTACCATACGCTCTATAGTTGCTTTCGCTTGCGGTCGGTACCCCATGGTCGCACGTTGCTTTTGCCCTGCGATCCGATCAAATGCTCGAAAAATTCGGACATAAGTCTAGACTCCCTGTCTTGACGTATTACTTAACTGGCTCCAAAGCTTCGAAACACACATTCTTCATATCTTTCAGCGATCGTCTGCGCGGTCCTCGACAAATTTGCTCTCGCGATCACATATCCTGAGGAAAGATCTACCCACAGCAGCAGTTTTGTGTTTCCTTTAAATGACCGCGGCAAAGATGGGATATGATCCATCGCGGTCACCTGAAATGGGTGTGTAGCCTGTATGTTTCCCGGGGATCTGCCGCGGATCACGGGTAGACCCTTCCCGGTTGTACAGTCCACGCATTCGCCAACATAACGCTGTATACTCCGATACAATCCTTTCCAGTGAAAATTGGATCTGATCCGCTGATAAGTCCTCCCGATCCCCTGTTGACCACCCTCCAAGCTTGTGTGGTAAAGGTGCATAAAGTCTTGCTGCAACAATTCCGGTACAACAAGACAGACCATCTCTATACGATCGTCCGATTCCTTAGCGGATCGGGGGCTGAAGATAAGCAATCCGCTTTCGTCCACTTCGTAGTCTGGAGCGATCCGAGCGCACAATTTTGAATCCTCTGCGTTTAGTTGGGTCAGATCGCCCACAAGATATTACTTCAGGTTGGCGATCCAGATCTGTTCCTCTTGCGCTTATTTTATACGCTCGATCCGCATCCGCTGCACTATTTCTTCTTGTAAAACTTTGGGTTGTTGGCGCCTTCGCCGCGCGGATCGTGTAATTGCTATCATCTTCACCACGCGATCCTTCCTTTCCGACAGAGGCAACTTGTGCAGCCTGTTGAGTGATATCAAATCTTGCAATTTTTGATCTAAGTCCCCAATGACACCTTCCTCTTGCTGCAAAGCTGCACTGGCTAGTCGATCCGCGCTTTGGTTTCACTCCCTCTTCATGTGTAGGAACTCGTGTTTTGGCCAGATCGAAGTTTCTGCATTGCTTTATGACGCAATAACTGTAGCCCAGGCGCTTCATAATCCATCTTTCCCCGCATTTTTCTGATCACTAGGTTCGAGTCACCATATGCAAAGACTCGTCCCCTAATTTGGTTGTCCTGCAGATCGAGACCCAACAACATGCCACGATATTCTGCTGCTTTCACCGTCAGATCTGCCGCGTATTCCGAAGCGGCTGAGACAATGGTCCATTCTGGTAGCTTCCACACGATCGCACTATATGCTCCGCTCTTCCGTTTAGTCCGTGCCGTTCCGTCGAAACTGACCACGAACATGCATTCATCCGTACCTAACGTGGGAGAGACTGACCACCAACAGGCATTCATCCGTACCTACCGTGGGAGGTAGCATGGTTACTAATTGTTTAGATTTCATTTGTGGAGCGATCGCAATCAACACATCATGTTCCTTATCTCGCGGATTTATACAAGCTGCGAGAGCGCTTAGTATTTCACCCTCTCCATTGTTACATCTCTTGACTTATAGTGTCCAATTCGATAGCAGCGCAGACCATCTTCCCAGTCTCCCATTGAGGCCAGAAGATTGAACCAGCCAAGCTAATGTCGAATATCGAGTGAGAACCCTGATCCCTCAGGATACAAGCATGGTGTAGCAAACTTCCAAGATCCGATGTAGGGCTAAAACTTCTTTCTCCACCATGCTATAATTAACTTAATTAGGCTTCAGTGTTAGACTCGTGAATGTCACCGGCCAGTATATGCCGTCATATTCTTGCAACAGAGATGCCGATACTGCCCATTTTTTAGCATGTACCACGATCACTGGAAGTCGATCTGGATCGAAATGTTTGAGGATCGGGGTTATAGCGATCTTGTCCTTCAGCAAAGTAAATGCAATGGAGGTCCTTTCCCACCGAGATTGCTCATTTGGATCATGCTCACCCCCTTGTAATGTGTTATCGCAACTTCCCGACATCGCGTCACGATCTCCCATATGGCTCATCTCGAAAAAAAAAACGCCTCTCGTAACTCGTACAAAACAGATGCATGCACATAAAAATCTTCTATAAAACGACTGTAATAGTTCAAGCTACCCAGGAACGATTGCATGAGTCGCAAAGTTGTGGGAAAGGAATGTTGACCAGCGATCCTAGATCTTTAAAATTGGCCTCCAACCCGGCCAAAGATACCTGATGACCTAAGTATCCAACTTACGCCGTCCCCAAAAACTCTCGGTCAGACTGATCGGCAAATTCCATCGATCGCATGCTGTCAATAATCTTTCAACCTTGTCGTACAAAGAGGTCCATGACGTAGCCGGGATCAATAAATCATCAAAATGAGATCGTCTAACCAGCACTGACGGCGCTTGATCCGTTTCCGGCTCTCCTTCAGTAAACACATCAGTTAACTTAGATTAATCCGTTGCTTTCACATCCTTATCTGCGCCGATCTTGAGATAATAACCATATAGATCATTATCAATCAAACGCTAATAGATCAGTGGGGCGTTATTCAATCCAAAAGGCATCCGCAACCATTCAAACAGACCTGACGTCGTGATAAACGCAGAGATCGATCTTGCTCGTTCAGTCATCTCTACCACCCAAAATCCACTCGCCATGTCCAGCAAACAATACCACATTGCTTTTTCCATGTCCTGCAACAATTTACTGATAAGCGGCATAGTGTACATTACCAGCTGTATTAGCTGATTAACTCGTCGATAGTCGATACACAGTCGAATTTCTTCTCCATTTTTCTTAATAATCACGACTATTGGTGATGCCCACGGCAACATCGAAGGTTGGATAATCTTGGCTGACAACAGGCCTTTTTTCAGATCGACCAACTTTTCACGAAACTTTGGTGCAACAGGTCGTCCACGCTGAGCGATCGGCTCGCCTCTCCCACATCAATATCACAAACGGCTCCGCGTGCTGCACGGGGTATTAAATTTCCTTTCACGATCAACAGGTGACGACTCTTCCATTAGAGTCGTCGCAAATCCTGTTGATCCTCTGTAAAGGGTATTCCCCAGGATCGCCAACCTGGACATCGTCTATTATTATCTCGGTCGTGGTTGTAATTACCTTCGGCAGTACAGCCATGTGTTGTTCCACATCTTCCGCGAACAGTTCACCTCACCCGTGGTAGTGTGTTGATTTATCCGGCACATCATTTTCCATTACTTCGCCGTCGATCGTAACAGCTTTCACGTCATCATCCAGTCGTGTAGACTGGCCATACACCTCCCGATCTTCAAACTTGATCCCGTCTGGGTGACAGTTGGACTGTCCTTGTAGCGAATGAGTTATCTCATGGTTGTCTATCTGTGTCATAGCCTCCTCTGCAATCATGTCCTCTTCATCCGAATGTTCTGGCGTCTTCCGCACTGCGTTGACCGCACACGATCTCGTTGTCGATCAATCATCCTTGTCTTCGTTTTTCTTTTCACTCGGACAGTCGTCCTGCGTCTCTTCATTAGAGTCACCAATAGAGTCGGATAGTGAAGCGATCTCTGCAGAATCCTTAATGTCGTCGGATCTCCGTTTTGAGCGTGTTAAAATTCGTGTAGGTTTCTCATACTTAGGATGATCCAGTAATAAGCCCGTGTAGGCTTCGGCTTCTTCTTCTTCTCGATCTGAAGTGGCTTCAAAGCCAATGCCTGCCATTCCATGTACCGCCGCGATCCTACAGATACGTATCCTTTAGATCGCGGGATCATATCTTCTTTCATCCACACCGCTAAAGGGGCCCCGCATCTTAAGATCAAGTCACGATCGCTTACATCTGTAAGCTGCAGGAACTTAATCCTTTCGGGACCATTCGTCACGGTAGAAAGCCACGCCACATTACGTCGCACCTAAATCTTCGATATAGGAGGGTTGACGCCAGTCCTGACTTCTGACGATCTGCCGGCCGCAATGGCTATATGTTGATCGTTAATGTTGACCGCCGATATTTTCTATCGGTACGGTGGTCTCCGTCCAGCCAGACAGATTAACACTTCATCGGGCAGGCAAAGGGTTCCGTCGGCCACATCCAAACGGATACCTGCAGGAACCATGAAGTCCATGCCTAGTATAGCTTCTTGACCGACTTGATCCCCAACCCAGACATCAAAATAAAACACTAATGATCCGTTCAGTGTGATCTTGATCTTTGTCCTACCTACCGTCATCTAAGTACTTTCTCCGATCTTAACACACTCTTGTGTTTGGTTCTCGTCTATCACACACCCTACCTTACGAGCAAAGGTAGTGTCGATGATCGAGATCTCCGCACCAGAGTCAAACAGGAAAGTGGCATTATCATTGTTGAATGTGCCCACTGCTTTCGCTTGTTTGAACCATTTTCCTGGAGTATGATACTTCCAGTATCCTCTCGACCCACCTGGGGTGAGATCGAGCTCCATCATCACCGGACATCGGGCACAATAGTCCACTCGCTTCACACTTGATATTAAAGGGGTCCGTTTTGAACGATCACATTTATTTAAGATCGGATCGCGCCGATCCTTAAATCCTTGGTCATCCGACTTCGTCTCAACAATGCATATGTGCATAGCCTAGAACGCTCGGCTCGTGCCAGATTCCAACCTGGCGAGCGTCCTAGGTTAACATTTCCTCGACCTTTGGAAGAAACATACCAGCATGCTTAGTAGGCACATACCACTGGCGGATGAATTTAAAGAACTCTTCCATAGGGCATTTACCATTCTCATGTACCTCTCCACATTCTGCACCCACAAAGAAGCATTTGTGCAATGGATGCCCTTTGCGACCGCATTTCTGGCACGTTAGTCTCTGCCAACATCCACGATCATCATGTCGCGTCAATCCGCAGTGGATGCATGCCTACAATTTTCCACCTCGGTCACGTCTATCTTCTTCACAAGTATTCTTCTGCCAGGTACGATGATCCTGATCAGATCTCTCTTGACCAGATGTAGTGGTCACACAAACTCGGCGGCGATCCTTGTCTTCATCCGATCCAATCGAGTCCGATTCCGATCCGCTACTTTCGATCCGCTCACGGATTGCCCCCACCGCCCGAGTGGTCTTGGATGTCGTAGGATTTGGGGAGGCATTCGCTCGCTGGTGGAACTTGTTCAATCCTGTCGACGTCTTCAGCTGACGACTCTCCATCCTTTGGCATGCACGTAACGTCTCATTCAACATATTGACATCGGCCAATCGTAGTAGAGTCAGCTGCTTGGCCAGATCGCGTTCGTATAACGTGGCATTGAAATGTTCCACATGCTCACGACGTGTGTTTGATGTACCCATCCTCTCGTCTCTACTCGCGATCTTGGCATGCTTAGCCGCGATATTAAGGCGGTGTAGATACTCCTGTGGATTTTCATCCGATCGTTTCCGTGCGAGATAGTATTGTCAGGCCAGAGACACACCTTGCCCTCCATACTGTACCATAAACCCATCCAGCAATATCTTCCACTTCTTGCGATCGGATCGACCTAGTTAATTATACCAGTTTCGAGCGGGTTCTGTCAGCAGATCTCCGAACACCAAACACTTCTTCTCATCGGGTGCTTGATCGCGCAAGAAGGCCGATTTGACCTTGCTGATCCAGCTTCTGGCCCGATCTTCATCTCGATCCTTGCTAATGAGTTCTTTCAGCTCTGTCATCGCTGACACTCGAATGTGTAAAGGTATGCTACCACCATCTTGCAACGTCTTGGTCGTAGCTTACATAGCGTGTCTACGATCTTCTTGTCCCAAATAATCGGGATCGATGTCGTCAGGGTCGAAAACCTCCGATTGACTGATGCGCGACTGCACCGACTCCATCTCTACATCGGGGGTATATCTTTCGCGAGATCTAGCGTGCTTGATCCTTTGGCTGGGGTAGATCGCTTGATACGCTCGTTCCCGTTGATTTTGGCGAAAATGTTCCAAGGCCTCATCGAGGTATGTCTGCAGGAGTCCTCGCGTAGTAGTCGTCATCTGCTCTTTAGCGCCTGTGGCCTTCGATCTCGAGTTCAGCTTCACCGACTCGACTCGATCGCGTAGATGTGTTGCACCACTTGGGCCTAGAGACATTCGCTGGATGCCGACCGAAATGTCCGACTCCATCTCTTATTCCGCCAAGGCATATTGCGACGATCCGGTTTTAAACTCCCTCCGGACATCGCCGATCGTGGCAACCGCTTGATCCGCGGATTCGCGCTTCCCCGTCAGAGAAATTAGCTTGTCATACGTCGATCGACACGCAAAGATCACCTGATCCTGATCGCATTTTAGCAGTGCGTTCGCATCAAACGCCCCAGCGACGTATCCAGCATCTAGTATCTGGGTGATCGCGTTGATTCCTTCCAGCGAATTAGTTGCCGCCCTCGGTAAATTTATCGGGTCTTAAAATTTTCCGATCAGCTTGGGCTTCAGTATCCTTAGCACGGGTCCCTCGATGGCAGGTTCTTGAGCGCCTTCCAACGGAATCCCTGCGCCAGTTGATCCAGCTGCCAGCCTTCCATCTTCACATCCAAAGCATCGTCCACGAACTTGATCGATTTCACGATCGCTTTCACGCCGCGATCATGTCGATCCGATCTGGGATCTTCTTTTTTTCACTCGATGTGTCTTCAAATCGTCTTCTTTGACATTATCTGAGTGGTCTTGTGTAGTTTTTGTTCAGTTTTTGCTGAAAGGTTTTTACCCAGCGGATTGTGTTTTGCAGCACGATCCGCGGTGGTTCCCAAAGGGACCATAGGAGGTTTATATTCCGGATCGATTGATCGATCTTCCTCTATGATTTTCTTGTCATCAGAGCCCCTCCCAAAACTCTGATAACCCGGGGATCCTTTAAAATCACGCGTCGGAGGCGATCCCTTTGCCTTAAACGCTTTCATCCTAGGTTCAGTCTTTACTTTAACTTTTTCACTTGGGGACTCGCGGTGAGATCCCGAGTTACCAGAAGTTAAGGGCACGCGCACCATTGTGGTGGAGTGGCGATCGCCCAATTTAAGAGTCGATCCCAACTCTCCACTGGTGCCCGGATGACCGAATGATGGAGGGGGTACTCCGATTCCGTGTGTGTTGATCTTCACCTTGTGTAAATATTAGATAAAGTGTGATTACACGCGGGAAGCCTGGTTTGGTGGTGAAAAGACCTGTATTATTTGTGACTTAAGCGACTCCCATTAGCAAAAAGGTTAAGTTGACCGCCATGTTGCACGTCAAAGCATAATCTCTGGATCTTCCATAAAGCTTTAAGATACCTAGCGAGAACTGTTGATGTTTGAGCTTGATCAGTCATGATATCATGGTCATCTCTATCTCACGGAAGTAGATGATGAGGTTTACCCTCCATATCGAAGTAGTTTTTAACACCCACTCTAAGTGGACGAGGCCCAGCCTCTTCATCTGGAACAAACACATAGCGTATAGGAATAGCTGACGCCATCAGTCTTTCCTCTTTTTATCAAAGAACCGACTCATGCTGCAAGAAAATTCACACACGTGCAGTCAGCACCTCCGGGCCTTGAGATACAAGCAATTATACATACTCCAGACCTAAAATGCAATTAGCTTATCCAGTGATTTTTTAGGCCTCAGAGGTATCAGGGAGATTTTTCTATCATCACCGAGGATCATTCCTAAAAGAAACAGGCGTCAAGTTACAACTAGTGCTACGAAGTGCAGTGAGGATACACAGCTCCTTCGGTTAGAGGAAGAATCAGTGCTCAATGAGCGATATCAGTTTAAGGAACTAGACTCTTTGGATCAACAAGCGTAAAGCTTAAGGTCCCTGTAACAGATAACCGTACCTTCAGTGAATCTATAACACTTAGTGCTCAAAATTAGCTACCTCAAGGAGGTGTTGCTGACTCCTAATGATCTACGATCAGAGACGCCTCGCAATGCACGTATCGCAGACAAGATCAAAAGGGAAACTGACTTTATTTACGTTTAACTCACTAGAATATATTATTACCAACATTACCATATCGTGGCATTCATGTCCTCAAAGATCTTCAAGATCTTTATATTTTGTGGCTGACGCTCGTCGGCCCCTACTAACTGATGATCTATTACATGTCCCTCTCAGCGGGACACCCTCCCGTTTTTCTACGACACTCGGTACCGAGTACCCTACGATGTGTAACTTCATTACACAGAGACTGGTCAACGACTTGAAAGATAATGGCAGCGAGGTGAGGACCTGGCAGATGGGGGCAGCAATGTGACGACGTGACAGTTGGGGCAAGACGACATGGCTGCGACGCAGGACCACCGCATACTATAAGCAGAAGGACGAATGCTATCGATCAAGTGTATGGTCAAGTTGCAGTGTAGTCCAGGTGCATGTAGTAGTTTGAAAAAGAGAACAGTAAATAAATGCTTGATGTATTCTACTATTACTTTTTAACTACCTTTGCACTAGTGCAGATCAAGACGCCTCGTGAATTACAGAAAGTGCAGTCTTTTTACTATATTCACGGTCTCAGCACACCGGTGTGTTCGGTTCAAATGTTGAAGCTCGTTTGTAGAAAACCGCATACCGTGACGATCCCGTTGCTATGTCTGTCAAATACTGAAATGACCCGTCAGGCATGTGCCACTTGCAGCGGTGTGGTCACTACAGTGGTGGTATTCTATCGACCGTTATCTCATCCTCTGTGTGGACAGATGAGATGATTACATGCCAAAACAACCACGACAACATGCGCTCCAACTCGCTTGACCTATTCGCAATTTTGCTACTTCCACAGATTTCGCATTTGCAACCATCGTTTTAAACACTTAAGTCGTCTTCGGTTCCACCAGAGCCATTACATGCACCGTGATGTCTTTCGCTCCTTTGCGATTCTTTTTGCGATGATATACCGGTAGGAATAACTTGAGGAGGAAAGCAGTATATTGCTTTTGCGGCTCCTTTTGTCAGTCGTTACAGTTGGTTATTTCGTGTGTCAGCTTTTACAGTTAATTATTGACTCGTCTGCTCCGTGATTTCTGCTTATTGTTTTTTTGGGATGCTACAGCACCAGAGGCTTTGCTAGCCATGCAGACGCATACTTTCTCCACTTACGCCATAAATTTTAACCACAAACAAAGATCGACAAACCATGCCCAGTTTACAAAAGTCTTGCAGCGCGTAATTGTTGTCTTAGACAACACAAAGAAGCTAATTATAACGGCCGACTTGATGCGGTACATTTATACGTGTCGTATCTAAGTATAACCTAAGCGTCGGATACGTAACCTCTTGATGTTATTCCGCAACCTATAAACCGCATTTGCTTTATATCCACGTAAGCTCTTTGCTGCCCAATGACGAGGTGATGCCATTCTCGAATACTAAAGATGGACTAAAGAAACTCCGGTTGCTCACATCTACCACCAACATGTGTCGAGCGCTTTTTGCCTCCTTAATGACCAACTGCAGTAATCATCGTGAATAGCTAAGACGGTGCTAAGGTGATAAATCCAGTCGCCGTAGTAGAGTGATGTACGGAACAGAGTCAGCACGAGTCACGAGCTATGCAAACGAAAAGCATGTTCAGCTGCTGAAATTGTGTATGTAAGAGGAAGATAGACTAGCTTGTCTTGCAAAAACCTCTGGTACTTTGCCTTTATATTGCTGAAGGGGCCACATGTCGGTGTCGCGGTGTATTGTCAGCATGAGCACGAAACCTGAGGCATCAAGGGATAAAGTATGTTTCTCAACAACACTTCACTCAAGCAAGTCGAATGAGGGCAGCTGCAAGATATAAATGAAGCCAGCGATTTGATAGATCGTACGGCAGATCGGAGCAAGACATCAGCGGATCCAGCTTAAAATTGTGCTGTTTTTTTGCTCAAAGTCCCACGTACAACAGTAATAGGACTTTGCATGTAAAGTGTCTGAACTTACGAAGCAAGGTCGGTTGGTGGCGTTGGAAAAGCATCCAATTCTGCTTGGATTCCATTCAGCTGGAGAAATAACAACCGCAACTCTTCGTGTGAAAGCTCAACGTCTAACCTCTCAGTCTGCACGCACGTGTTAGAATAATCTCATAACTACCAAAACCTGGCTCATTCCATCCATACCTGCTTCGTCTTCGATCGCTCGTCCATCACGTCCAGCTGGAATATCGCCATTGGCTGCAAATATCCCGCACGCTTGCTGCTCCCCATTTGCAAGTGCAGACGCCAGTCCGTCTTTTGAAGCACCAGCGAGGGCATCCTGACCTTTTGAGCCGCAACAGCATGCTCTGCTTCTACGCTTCCTGCATTTTTCCATGCCTTCTTTACGGCATGCACCACGTTGTCGTTCACGCCATGCGACAACAATAAGTTTTGGTCGATGTGTCGAAAAGTAGCAACATCTTCGAAAACGTCCTTAGCGACGTACACAATGTCGTCGATGTGGTCGTTCTCTAGCTCCATCATAGACTTTATCTCTTTCTTTTCCCAGTTAGTGAACACTCCCGAGGCCTGCACCACACATTTTGCACCACAAAAAGGATTTTGAAAAGCACTTCATCATGACGATATTTGTACATGACACGTACACTGACTGCCATATTCTCCAGCACGCGAGCTAACACTTTCTCCAGCTTACATTGTGGGAGAAAATTGAGTACGGCAAACGAGGGTACATGACGAGGAGATGCAATAGCTTCAGTTCCAGCAGCAGCATCACCATCATTGCGACTCGACATTTTTCAAAGTAAAATGACCGAAAATGGTGTGAGCACCGTAGGCACCAAAACGATCACAAAACTCAGGATATTGTATCGTAAGAAAAGCGTCGGGGTGGGCTAGTCGTACGATGTAGGAGCAGACAGACTGACACCAAATGCTTAACTGTCTACGAAAGGATAGCTATTGCACCAAATCTGCACTCAAAAGCCCTTTATATCGTCAAAAGCTTCCTGCGCGAAAGTAGGCCATTTGGACAGGCATTCGGACGGTGTTGATCACGTTTACCCAATCGTGCCTTAGTTGTAGCATATCGTTTACGATTTACGTTTACGATTGGTGGTCTGAACTGATAATCATTCACTACCCTGAGCACCTGTCAATCACCACGGAATTCTATGTGAACGCATCGGGGCCAGCGCTGCAGAAGGCAGGACGGTAGACTGGATTGTTTCACATTGAAGACGGTGCATTCGTTAACATTAAAACTCTTACTGTCCACTCTGTACATAAACTCCAAGCTGGAGTTTATATAACTTTGCATTTTAACAGGTGGAAACGACAACAACGACAACCACAACATCATCAAGACGAAGAAGCATTGTAACAAGCAAACATATTGACGTACTTGAAGTTTTTTGAAGTAAAACTGATAGTGTCTCGAGCGTGAGGGAACGAAATAGGCATGTGGCGGCGGCTCAGGGGGGGGCTGGATATGATAATGAAGTATACCAGGTATATCTGTTAGAAGCTATACACTCTTTACGGCGGCGCATGGACGTATGAGGGAGGGGCCCTGTGCCTGCTTCGTCAAGATTGAAGACGGCTGGTGGAATCCACGCGGATAGTTCTGACGGGACTTCACTGGGGCAGTCGAGGTTCGTTTATTGCTTGCTCAATAGAGTAGGTCAAAGCCGTGCTTCGGCAACTTAATTGAATCCGCACAGAAGGTTAAAACCTATACGGCATTCTACAGCAGACTACAAGCTCGTCTGATTCCTTCTCAGTGTCTCCGAATTAACGTTTTGAGGTAACAAATCAAAAGGGATGCAGGCCGTTGTTTTTAAAGCAAAGAGCTTTTCTGTGACGATGACTATAATCCAAAAGAACCTGGTGATTTTCTGCGAAATGCCCGCATCCAGATCGTTACTTCCCGTATTCTTTTTTGTATGTATGCCCTGGTCTTCCTTCAAAGTTCGGACAGTGTAACATTGGCCATCGTGCCTCGAAACCACCTTTTTGTTCCTCCAACTACCTTAATGCACCGCTGATTTCACAGCTACGAATCTGACCAACGCCACGGAGAACGTCGCTATCATGCGCAAAAGGTCCCGCTGGAATGCTTCTAAAACATTACCTCACTACGTGCCTCGTGTCGCATAGCTAATAATACGTTGTCTCGTGTCGTACAGCTAATGGATAATAAGTTCGCACAACGTATGTGCATGTAGAAACGTGTACCGACACTGTTCACAACGTTGTATTGGATATTGTTTCGTTGCATCACAGTGACGTAAGTGCGAGATATCGGCGACAACCTATCCGCAATCAGCTGCGTAGCCAGTAGCTATGCGACCCGAGGAAAGTAGTAGACGACAATGCAGCACTCAGGCTCGCACTCCTATTTAGCTATATCTTCTAATCGATTTGCACATGGCATGATTTTTGTGCGCCATATCCCTCAAAAGCCACGATTTTATCGTCAAATTGACCTGCTTAACCTTTGAATGTCCACCAAAGAAGCGTTTCGTATCCAAATCGTTTGGCAAAGTGCACCGTGATCGAGATAAGCGGATGCTCCGTCACGTCTTTTGTCAATTACGAGCACTTGTCAATTCTCCGGTGCCGCTTATTACAAATATGATGCACGTGGCTAAGCGCACTTTCGTGTACGCCATTAAAGTAAGCCATTACCAAGTTTGTCTTGAATGAACTTAATATGACACCACTCTAGATGATGGAACATCTACTGATGTCCTTTTCTGAGAAATCGATACGCTACATATGACGGCAGTTGCGTTATATGGTGGGGCATTCGAGGCAGTAGCCCTTGACACTTAAATCGAGCGGGCTTTGTCATCATTGCTCGGAACGTGTGAACGGGCTTACAGCGCGAACAACGTAAAAGGTCTTATCAGTGCGTGTACGATACTGCGTTGGTCTTGAGTAATTACCGTGCAAAGACCACGAATAGAGGTACGAGCCGGACTAACAAGTATTTATTCGGTATCCTTTGGTACTTCAACTTCTTAATGCAAGCTGACAAGGTCAGTCACGCTAAAGCGCGTTTTAATTGTCATTATAGCTTGCTAAGTTGGTTGTAGCCTTTACGTAGGCGCTACAAGGGCTAGACAATGCCATCGGCGGCACCAAGGCCTGCTACCTTTAAAATAATGATTATTTTGTTGCTGCAACGAAATCAAGAGAGACGTATTTGAATGGCAGCGCACGAAAGAGTAAACAAAAATGGCGGGTCTGAGGAAAATGGGCTATTACTCCACTGTCCGAAGTTTTGGAGGACCATGATTTGGGTTCATCCTGCCCAGTCATACTAACGGAAAGAATCGAAGCGGGTAGAACGGGTCATGAACCGGTTACTTGAACTCATGGCTCTTAAAATAACAAAAAAAATTTGATCAGACCTGCTGAGTGTCGGCTCGATTTCGAACTAAATCTACCGGATCCTTGCAATATGCGAACTTAATAGATTTGGGGCCCATTAGAAGTAAGAAATGAGTACAACGGCGACGAAAGTAAGTCAATCTGACGAGCGTTAACTCTTCTGTCAGGCTTCGGGTGCTCAAGAGTACAAAAATAGGCTGTGCAAACCACGTGTCGGATTCGATCGAATAAAAGCAGAGTAAAGTAGCAAGAACAGACCGACGACACTAAAAATTGTAACGCAACAAATGAGGTAGTCATCACAATGTCTCGCTAATATACCCCATTATCATAAATTGGCCAAAGCTTTTCAAATTTTTTCAAAAGATAGTCAAAACAGAAATGTTGGTCTTTTTGTCTAAGCGCAAACGATTTTATTTCGAAGTGTGAAAGATGTCACATTTACCTGCTGAATACACCGACCAGACACATCCAGCGATTGCGCAACCGATACTAAGCACAAATTTCTTACATTGAGATTTAACTTTAACAGGTTCAATACAAATATAGAGGGAATGGTTGTCTACACACTCACTTTTTGCTATCTGAACACCCCTCATAACGGGACCCAATAAGTGTTATCATTATTGGCTTATAGGGAAGGAGCTACATGCACTAAAATTACCACCTCGGGGCGAATCATAATCCTTTAACAGACAGACTTTTGCTATTTCAGGTGTAGCTCCCAGTAAATAGACGTACATAACAAATAATTTTCAATCGTCATGTGCGGACGAATCGTACTCATTACACTGTACGCATTCAGTTAAAAAGGCTAGTCCGTTATCACAAAACATTGCTAAACGATACATCTTATCAATTGTATCATAAATTACGACAAGTACGAGCCACGGTAACACACTGACGTAGTTCAAACGGAATTGCCCCCCAAAAATATCACTAGCACCAATACACGGATGTATTTGCTTCCAGACATGACGTCATCTGCTAGTTGTAGGACGTGCAGCAGCCAAAAGAACCTACCTTAACTTCGCTAAAGTTTAAGTAGAAGCTTCACTGAGATTTTTTAACATTTAGTATAAAAGCGTCCCAAAAGTTTTTACTAGTGCTAAAGTTAAGCGCATTGTCGTGGTATTGGTAAGTCGGTATTTGCTGCTAGCAACGTGCAACTAACTCGTCCGTCTTCGAGATGTCGTGTGTACACATCTTTCTCACCATATTATTAATCTATATCTGCCGTATTGTACGCAAAAATGTTACGCGTGTTTAGATCGTTTCCACTCTGATGTGACCTTCCAGCACAAGGCATGTAACGGGGCACTGGTCAGTAGTACTGCTTCATTACCCAAGCATCTATCCTGACACCATTGTAGGTATGGCCGCGCGTCACTTCACGTACACTGTACGTGAAGATGAAGGCTAACTGATGATCGACGCACTCAATAAGATTAAAAAGTTTAACTGTTTTAAACATTATTAGGTCCTAAATACATCTGCCTATGTTTATACTGAACTCATTATTTTTATCTATAAAATTGTAAGCTAAAATCTTGCTCGCCAATCACTGCGCGCGTCCTTCGATGACTAGACCACTAGAGCTGGCTGATATGATGAGCCATATCAGCCAATTGGGAGCGTTTCTAAATTTACTCCATATGTAATATTCACATAGATTCTCAACCTTAATAACAAGATTATGCTTTACAAGTGTCAAGGTTAATCACATGTAACAGGCCCTCTCTGTTTATCATAACCCTTATTTGAAAATTTTAAATTGTTCTAAAGGACTAAAAATAAAATTTGTTAGTTGATTACCACCCCACCAACATACAGCTTCAAAAAATAATTAACAAACATCAACAAATAACGATAGTCACTCAGTCACTATCATATTATTGTAGTCATGGTTAGACCGCACCGGAGACAGAAAGAACTTGTTTTGGTTTGATCTATTCATTTTTTGGATCTTCGTTGTATGGTGATCAACTCCATGGGTAGTGCGGCGGAAGCTGCTCACATAGTTGCTATTGACGATGCTTAGCTTCTCGTGGCAGACGATGTTTTTTTTTCTGCTTCTGTTGCGAATCTTTCTGCTGCACCAAAAGCTGCAGAGGCACTCGTTGAGTTACCATTTGCAAATAATAAGGGCTTCCAAGTGTATCTCATCTTCTAGGTAGAGTCATACGGTGGGTCGGAATTGAAGAAGACGCCTAGGTCTCCCGAGTCTGAAAGGAAGACCGATTGCAAGCCTAGGAATAGGATTCGAGCGGGTAGTCAGGCTCATGGTCACTACAAGAGCCCGTTTAGCTTGGAGAATGAACAGTCTAACTCAACTCAACTAATGCTCTTGCTACTGCACATTCGCTTCCTGGAGAATATGGTGATGTGCTGCAACGTCGTGATAACGATTGTAGAGGTACCAAGACTCTCGTTGGTGCCACGCAGGAGGCTTTAGAGGGCAATGTGGTGCGTAAAGCCCTTAAAACAAGACTTAAGTTCTACCTTAAAGGATTATTAAATGAATTGTCAGGAGAGACAAGTCAACACCATCCAATTTCATTATGGGATGCAAGACCTGGGCACGGCATCGACAATAGCGCGATAAACGTTTTCACTGAAGATAACTTTCATCTCGATGCCTTTCTTAAGCATCTTTGGTACAGCGACAATAAAAAACCTGATAAAAGATCGTAGCTGCAGGCGTAGAAGGCCTTCATACTTCATGCGCAACACATTGGGCGTGATGCCTGGCTACGAAAACTTGACGCAGATCGTGTCAAGTTTGAGAAAAGACCTTTAATGGGTGCTTTATTCAGGTAACACCATCTGTCTCGTAAGGCAGGAATATCATGCCTTATGTGAAACGAACCATATTACTTTTGCTTTGACATAACGCAGAGTATCCGAATGGCTGAGAGCTCCCATTATTCTCCCTTGGGTAGGGCGTGCATATCTTCTGAGATGCTCGATGCAAATGCTAACCCACAATCGATCTACCAGGTCCATGGGCGCGTGTCCTTCGATGGCCCTCTTAACTTATCGGATGTGTTTCGTCGCACTGGTGGATGAGACCCCCAACGTCAACAACTAGCTGGGCGCGAGGCACCCAGTTTCGTGCGACGGCGGATAGCCGCTCCATCGACCAGGATTACTCGAGTATAGCCTCTTCACGTCAAAATGGCTCAAAATAGGCTTTACCTAAAAGCGTTGACCACCGTGCGAACCCACCAACGGCTGTGGTGGAGGTGGTAAGATCAATTCTAACCTATGTGTTGAAGTTGCAGACGAAGACATCGAGTTCAGCTACATGTACGCGATCTATGCAATCACACGGATCGAGAGAGACAGGAGCGTCCCTGTGTTTAATAGGTTCGTAGGTGCAACACCTCCGCCTTTTATCTGTCTGATGAAAGAGCGGTTCGCGTTTCAACAATTAAAAAATGAGCACAGGCGTCAATCTATCTGCAACGAAGTGTCTAGCATTTATAATGTCAAAACGCAGCACTACAAAGCCAGATTGAGAAACTGGCCCTGGACCCAAATATTTTCCTAGAGGTTTTTGAGCGTGGCGGGTGTATTCGCCCGAGGAAGTAATCTCGTGCTGATAGCACGGGCGGAGAAGGCCGACATATAACGTAGGATGTGTGAGAATTCTGCAAAGCATCAATCGTGTTCGCATACCCTTTGCAATCTAGCACACTAAACGGTCCGATGTCCTTGGGAAGTAGATCACTACTACCTGCATTGGTTACTACGTGCGTGGGGATGAATTTTCCGTAGATTTTAGAGCTAAGTCTTCAACATTTAATAGAAGCACGTATGCATTTCTATGTTTAACAGAGTTCTGTTTCTGCCGGTCCACCGCGCTAGCGGTTGAGCCTTGTATAAAATCGACCACTGCTTCTAGACTTAAAAGAAAATCCCTGCTGAGTCTGTTGTGCTTTTTTAGTGCTCTAGGTGCGTACTGCTAATATGGGTTACTCTCCTTCATCGAGAGTTTATCATCCTGGAATGATTCTTAACAATGCTAAATACACCAGCATCGTCACCCTTGTCTGGGTCAGTAATTGTGTCGTCACTATTGCTGAAGTTATATTCTCCCATGTCGACTAGATCAATATCGGCAGCAATCGCGTCGTCAAGTACTTCAACACGTGATGTGCAAGATTCAGAACGATATTTAAGGATGACAATCACTCCCACTCAATGATTAGAGTCCTGATCAAAATGGGTGGGTAGGCGTGGAGGGCATAAGCCATTCACGAAGAACGTTGGTTTCGTTTTCGACGCATGCAAGGAGTTGTTGATGGCAAACTCCACCACCGACAAAAATTCGCTCTAACTTTAAAGATTGGCTGTATTCTTGAAGTATCCAGTCGAAGACGCGGTTGACTGTTTTGTCTAACCATCTGACTCGGAATGCTTAGAGATAGACATACTCATAAGTGTGTCGAGGAATCGCAACACGGATTGGTTAAACACCTTAAAAGATCGAGGATCTTTACCAAAGACTAGTTCAAGGGGCAGACTGTGAAGTCGACATACTATTTCAATGAAGACACGGTCACAGCCCTTTCTGGGTTAAACCCTGAACGGCAGCAAGATGTACTACCTTGCTTGAAACGATTGAAGAACACAAGAACAATATTTTCTTGTGAGCATCTTCGGAGAAATTGAAGAAGATGTCCATTAAAACGGACTACCATAACTTTGAATTGATCGGAAGAGGCTGTTTGGCGCACCGGATGATAGAATGGGATTCACCCATTGGCACACCTCGCGAGAACGAATGTATTTGCGCACAAAATGTTACTGTCGAGGCCAGTAAAAGTCACGAATCACCGTGAAACAGCTTAATTTTCGCCCACGATGCCCATTTAAAGGTGCAAAATGACACTCATAAAAGACGCGCAGGCGCGAATCGTTGCGAGTGGGAATGACAACACGAGTTGTGTCACCGGCACTGCTGTTTAGTTTAGCAAACCGTTGCGTGTTGTGTATCGGTCCGCAGAGGAATTATGCAAGGCCGGTTGATATTTTTTTTATATACGAGATGAGGTCAGCAGATGATCTACTAGTTGCAGAAGAGCCAAGACATATACGTAGGCATTTGTGATGTCTCCAAGCAATGATGACGAAGGAAAATTGGTGACCAGTGTTGCATTAGCGGTTTTACCCCACTTTAGTTCAATGGAACTTTAGGCACAGTTACGCGACTTCCGTTCGCTAAACGAACCGTGATAGAATCACCCTCATGCGCTGTAAGCGCCTCAGAATAACTCTGACTTCCCTCAAGGGAACGGCGTCGAGCATAATTGCAAGACGCTCCAGAATCGATCAATATTGACCAAGGCTTCTCAAAGCCCTTAATTTTCGCCTCGGCGACCAGCAAGCCAGACTTGTGTCCACGCACCATACCTGTAGGTATGGTACTCTTTGGGGCTAAGCCCTGCATTCCTTTACCTTCTAAAGGTGTAACAGAACCTAGTTCTTCCCCAGTAGGGTGCCCCGCGCCTACTGGGTGTCGGCATTTCCCCGTGCCATGCCATACTTCTGACTCGGGGTCGAGTGTTGGCTCGTAGCCTGGCGTTGCTTACGCAAAGGGCAACCAGGCCGCAAGTGTTTAGTGCTTCCGCACGTAAAGCATCGTCTTACAACGTGTTTCTGCTCAGCAGCTTGAAGCTTACCTTCACCTCCATCTTCAGCATAGCTGAGATTCATCGGTTCCGGCCTATTATAGGCAGTGGTACCCGAATAGTTTGCTCTCACAGAGCGAGGATTGTATCCATGCCAACCGAGTCTGGCCGACTTGAAGTTATGCTCAGCATTAAGAGAAATTCTCACAGCCTCTTCAAACGTAGAGGGGTGAACCCGAAAACTTCGGTTCTGGCAATGCCAGTACGTAGACCTTCCATGAAGATAGTCACATGGACTGCTTCAGGCAAAGGGTCAGACTGCATTGCAGCCATGAGCGTTCGCAGCTCTTGGACATAGTTCGATAATTCATTCTTACCCTGGCGGGTAGAAAGAAAGCGTGAACGCACGCGGTAAGCCTGTTTAGGTGGAGAAAACACCTGTACCAATTGTAACTTGAGCGACTCCTATGTGGGAAATGCTATGTACACCGACGTGCTACACGTCAAGGCCCATTCTCTAGCTCCATTATCGAGCTTCGAGATATCCAGCGAGACCTGTTGATGGTCAAGCATGATCAGGCCTGATCTCATGGCCATCTCGATCTCACGGATCCAGAGGATGAGGTTCTCGCCCTCCTTACCGGAGTAGTTTTTTACTTCCACTCTAAGTGGACGAGGCTTAGCCTCTTCGTCTGGTACATACACGTAGCGTGTAGGCATAGCCGACGCTATTTGGTCTTGGACCTGCCCTAAAAGGGTCGCTTCATACTGCATGAAGCTTTCAACACGTGCATTAAACACTTCAGGACCTTGTGAAACAAGGAACTCCACGTACTCTGGACCCAAAGATGCGGTCAGCTTATCAAGCGCGACCTTTTGGGCCTCAGATAGGGGAGTGGAGTTTTCCATCCTCACAGAGGATCAGTCTTAAAGACTCATGCGTAGATTGACAACAAGTGCTACCAAGTGTAGCGGAGCTACACAGCTCCTTGAGTCAGAGGAAGACTTAACGCTCTACGAGCAACTTAGTTCCAAAGAACCAACGACTTTACGAGTCAACAAGCTTTACAGCTTCAGATCCCTGTTCCAGGGGACCTAACGATTCAGTGAATCGACAGCACTCAGTGCTCAAGAGTAGCTACCTCAAGGAGGTGTCGCTAACTCTTTGTGATCAGTGATCAACGATCAAGACGGCTCGCAAGCCACGTGTCCTTTGGATCAAAATGGGAACTGATTTTATTTCTGTTAACGCTTATAGAATATCTTATTCCTACTCAAAGATCTCTCGTACCTAATGGATGACACTCGTCAGCCCCTACAAACCGATAAGATATTCTATATCACCTTCACAGAAGCGAACCCTCAGGTGTGTAACACCTCTGGTACAAAGTACCATGATTTCGTGCAACCCCGTTACACTTACACTCTGACAACACGCTAAGCCTTGACTAGGTACTAGAGTCCAACGATTCAAAAGGGGAACTGAACTTTATTCATTGTTTTAACTACGGTAATGAAACCCTAAAACCTTGCCTGACTGATTTATACATTACCATCTCATGACAGAAGTCTGATCACTTTTCCTTACTCTATAAGTGCGGTATTACCGTAAGTACGTGGTACCAAGAATGCATCACTCAGATCCACCGATCTTTACTTGGTGTGGACACACTACATAACCAGTTCAATTAACCGCTTGTAAACATGTTGCATAAACGATCGATTTTTTTACGTGTTAAGCATGAATCACCTTCTGTGACGTCTTGGATAACACGATGCACCTTTCCGCTTAATGTTGTACCCGATTAAGATTTTTGTCTCACCCTTAAAGCATGTGCACGTGGTATAACACTTGGTGCGTGTGCTGACAAGTTGTCCCCATGGCATCAATGCCGACAAATTTGTTTTAGTCCTGTTATCATTTCGGTCGATGAAATGCTTCAGGATTGGCTAGTGCTGCAAGGTAACTCCCACGATCATAATTCATGCTAAATTGTATAACCACAACGGTGATCTCGTGACATCTGGAGCGTATAAAACTACCGCTCTAAAATCTTAAATTATATGAAGTTGTTCAACCCTACCATTCGACGGCATTTCATCAGTTTTCGTGAATTTACATTCTAGCTATGTGTTTATTGGACCACATGCGCATCTTCTGTATCTCAAAGTCGCCGTCACCACGGATTGAACGATAGTTCGTGTTGTTGCTCAAAAGGTGTTATGGAATTGGAAAAGTAGTGGGTGTCATTGGTTCTTGGTCTTAATGGCAAGACGTCGCCATATCCGTTGGCGTGGTCTACGGTGTGTAATGCATGATCTTACCTTTCAAGCCGCGGAGATTAAGTGGACCTAGACGTGAATACAAAGTACTGCGCCGACTTTTTACTTGACTGCGTTTGTTGCGCTATCAGCCCTTTAATCAATTGATCGCGTGAGTAGCGCAATAAGCAGTTGACTAAATCGATCGTGATTGTTTGGCTTTGATGCATACTTTGCAAGGGTGGACTTTCGGATTTTTGACACGCATCCCTATCATGATGTCATGACTGTTCATGCGCATTACATCGGTCGTTTTCAGATTATCTAGTCGCTTGTACCACCCCGTCAGTATATCAGCCGTTGTGTCGGCACATTGACTGTCCCAAGCTGTACCATAGTCTCCACTTGGTAGTACAATCTGCAAATCCATCACTCAGTTTCGATACTGGCAGACCAGGACTCCACGCTCTGCCAGTGTCGAGAATGATAGCATATTACCGTTTGCTAATGTAATATGAAGAACTTCCTTGACAGCTGTATTTTGCGTATTCGTGTTCACAAGTGGTATGATTGTCACGTCACCAACCTCCGTACCAAAAGAACAATCTTGTTTGCAGCGGTAAAGTCCAAGCACATGACCGCCCATCTCGTAGAATCGTGTGGTCGTCCGTGATGCATTGGCTTGCTCCAGATTTGAGCAGCCACATAGTATCTTGTCCTGCTAGCACTTAATTAACTCTAGCTGTTCAGCATGGCGCAAGATGAATAGTATCATCACATTGGACTGCCGTACTGGAAACGTAAATTGTTCCTTTTAATTTCTGAAACGGGATGAATGTGTCTTGCTGGCGACGTCTGTTTGGACAAAACTTGTTTACGTGGACAGTGTAACGGGGTGAATCGTTACATAACAATTTATAAGAAATTGTTAATAGAATATAACTATAAGAGTTATATTCTCAGAATATTGTCATAAGGACAATATTCTGTAGCACTTCCAAGTAGTTCCTAATTGGTTGATATAGGCCATTATATCAACCAACGAAGACGCGCCACGACAGACGCACGCAATGAGTGGTGAGCAGATAATTGATTTACACATTTGTATTTAGACATAGTTAGATGAAGATAAATAGTGATTTATTGCAGACATTAACTATTATAAATACAGTTCTACTTTTTACTCTAACCAAGTACTCGCTTCTTCTTACCGTCTTCCTCTGCACGTACGAGTGTACGTGTGAAGTTACGAGGCACCGCCTTATTCTGTTATCAGAATAAGTAGCTTGTACTGTCACCAGTACAAGCTTCAGAGTGCCCGTTACACCTGGTAGCACTTTGTAGTCCGTCCAAGGACCGCGTTCACATCCAACATGAATATGTTGGATGATGAAAATGACCAAAGCTTTCACGCTACGCGTGACGGCTACTCCCATTTGAGCGATGTCGAATGGGATGCGGTTGAACGAATGGGTTCGACCATGGGCATCCATGCTGTTAGCGTCATGCTAGAGGCTCTCAATAGAGATGCCCAACATGCTACTATCGCCAAGTTCATTCAAAATGAACTTGACGCAGAACGCGAGAAAGTAGCCTTGCTTCACCAACAAAGGTTCTCAACAAGCAGAGTTGTTGAGAGAACAAGGTGCTCAACAGTTTGAACTGTTGAGACAGCAGCGAGGCTGCTGCTGGCGGGTCGATGCACTCGCGTCGGCCCGAGACTTTGAAGATTGACATCTCAAAGTATAGGGGGTCGAAGAAGACTCCCTCTTGAGATGGTTCGTCGAATTGGATGACGCCATAAGGGCGCGTCGCATCGACGACGGGGATATGCAAGTTGCATTTGCCCAGTCAAATCTGGCAGGACGTGCCAAGACTTGGGCACTGGGGCTCAAGCTGCACGACCCATATGCGTTTGGGTCGTTGGAAGTCTTCAAGTCGCGGCTCAGACAAACGTTTGAACCGCCTAGAGCTGAGTTCAGAGCTCGAACCGAACTCTTGAAGCTCAAGCAGGGTAAGCGTGATGTGCACGCTTACGCTCAACATATACGACATCTCACGAGTTGTATAAGTTCCAATCCGGTGGATGAACACACGTTGGTTTCGGTGTTCATGCAGGGTCTTGCGGATGGTCCCGTCAAGACTCACCTGTTCCGGCTTGAACTAGATTCACTAGAACAAGCCATTTCAATTGCGGAGCAGGAAGACTTCAGTCTGAGACAGGCTCGCGCCAGCTCGACATCATATCGTCAACCGAGACGATATGACAACGGAGGTCCAGAGCCGATGGAACTCTGTTATGTAGAGAGCGAGAAGGCTCGCTCTACAGGCTACAAGAAGTTGCAGAGATGCAACAGATGTCAAAAGACAGGACACTACGCTTACGAGTGTAGTGCCCCTCGTCCAGTGTCTCGCGACACTGGGCGTAGTGACCGTCCACCCATGAGAAAGGGGCAGGGACGAGGGTCCGCAGTTGGTGCAAAGACGCAACAACGGGATGGACCGTCAAAAAACGGACAGGATCAGTAGGTGCGGAGCACCCTACTGATCCAGCAACGTCAAGAGAATTTGTAGGCCTCTTGATGAAGGTTGCTCCCAACACACAGACATTGTGCGTTGCTGCTCTAGGTAATGAGATCTCACTCATTACCTTGAAACTCGAAGTGACGAATAAGTTGTCCCTTCGAGCTCTAGTCGATTGTGGGGCGTCTAACAATTTTGTGCGACGCCAATCGCTAGAAGATGGTCACTTTAAATTCAGTGAATGTGACACACCTCCTACGAGGATGACGGTACGTCTTGCGACAGGCGCATCCGTAACCGTCATGAAGCGTATAGTGAAGATTCACTATACGCTAGAAGATACCCAATACGACGATGACTTTATCGTATTGGATTCGGATGACAAATTTGATGTCATCCTTGGAATACCGTGGCTCAGAAGGTACGAACCACGGGTAAACTGGCAACATCGGACAGTAACGATGCCTGCCGCTTGTTCATCAGATGGCCATCTGATGAACGTTTTGGAGAGTCCACAAGCGTGTGGATGTACTACGAGTGAGTGCGATGGCCTCACTTGTGGTACGGTCGTTAGTACGACTGCACAAAACCTTAGTGTACCAAACAGTTACACTTCGGAGCAAAGTTCCGGCGGCTGTGAGGAAACACGGGCTGCGCCAAAGGTCCACCACTCGAATAAGTCGGGTGGACTGGGACAAAGATGTATCCCTAGCGGGGAACATCTAGAAGAGAAACAATCGATCGCTCAGGTTAAGCGAAACGATAATCCTAGATCGACTGGAGAGTCTTTCGTAGAGGATCTCGCTGTGGTTGCGCAACCCCAGCTAGAGGAAGTAAAGGGAATAAGTCCCAAGATTACAAATACGGCGGAAATAAGTTCCCCGAAACCCGCGGGAATAAGTCCCCGGGAAGCCGAAGGAATAAGTCCTTCGAAGCCTGAGGGAATAAGTCCCCAGGAAATGACAGAGACATTGAATGTCATAGTCAATAACGGATCATGTGTAGGCGCTTATACACTTGATCTGATTGCGCCTCCGAAGTTAACTTCGGAGATCACTCAGTTGCCAACGCTCGAACATAAAAGATTCTTCGGTGATATGCGTAGTGGCAAAGTCAAGCAGATCTGCGTACTCGTCGCTGAAGACGAGTATGTAACTGACATAAGGTCAGCAACAGTGTTTACTGAGAACGAGAGAGTTCTCAGTAGTTCATCTATGGACGAGAGTGTCCTGGATGAAAAGACACGAATTGAGCGATATGAGTCCCAATCATGGGAATCGCTCAAGGAAAATCCTCTCTATGAAGATTTGGTTGAATTCAAGGATGTATTCCCTGAAACTGTTCCGTGCGAATTACCGAAGGATAAAGGTATTCGACACGAAGTCGAGCTTAAACCAGGCTCGAAGTACTGTGTCATGAAGCAGTGGCCACTGCCTCGTGAACAAGTACTTGCGATCGACAAGTTCTTTGCCGATCGTTTAGCAGCGGGCCATGTGAGGGAATCAACTTCCCCACATAGCTCTCCGACCTTCTGTGTGCGAAAAGCAACAGGAGGGTGGCGGATAGTGCACGCGTTTAACAAATTGAACGCTGCAACGGTACCGGCTCAGACGCCGATACCGAGGAAGGACGTAATCATTGATGGTATGTCAAAGAGTACCATCTTTTCGTCCATGGATTTGATGGATGGCTTCTATCAAATCCTAATGCGGAACAGGATATACCCTATACCGCAGTTAGCACGCCTAGCGGCATGCTCTGGGAATGGCTAGTAATGCCACAAGGGCTCAGTAATGCCCCTGCCGCGTTCAACAGGTGTGTATCACATCTGTTGAGGCCAGTACGAGAATTCGCGCCGAGTTATTTCGATGACGTATTCATCCATAGTCGAGCTATGGATGGAAAGTCGGACGTTGAGGTTCACAAGTACCACGTCCGACAAGTTCTTACAATCATGCGAAAGCATCAATTTGTATGCAAACCTCAAGAAGTGTATATTTGCAGCAAGCGAAATACCACTTCTTGGGTGCATCGTTGGTAAGAACGGTGTACGTCCTGATCCCGAAAAGATCAAGGCGATCACCGACTGGCCCGTGCCGGTCGATGTCAAAGGTCTTCGAAAATTCCTTGGGCTAGCGGCGTATTTGCATAAGTATTCACGCAATTACGCCGAGATGACTGTACACCTCTCTCGTTTGTTGAAAAAGAACGAGAGGTGGTTATGGAACGTTGAATGTCAACGCTCCTTTGAGGGTATCAAGCAGAGCTTGATACAATCCCCAGTCCTAGCAATAGCCGATCAGGACAGGCCATTTCATGTGGTCTGTGATGCCAGCGATTTCGCAATCGGCTGTGCATTAATGCAGTACGACCTTGAAGGCGTTGAACGCGTCGTCTGCTATCAGTCGCGTCAGCTGCAACCAGCTGAGCGGAACTATCCAGTGCATGACAAGGAACTCCTTGCCATGAAGTATGCACTCGCGAAGTCCAGAGTCTATCTATTAGGAGATAGACCCTTCGTTGTTTACACTGACCATGCGTCCTTACGCACGGTCGTAAACAGTCCATAACTCTCGCAACGAATGGCGCGGTGGTTGTCATTCTTTGCAGAATACAACTTTACGGTCGAGTACAAACCAGGACGACTTAATGTCGTCGCTGATGCACTCTCACATCGTCCCGACTTTGAAACAGTCGCGAAACCCAACAGTGAGACAGTCACTGTTGCGGTTATGACGTCCTCAGTTCCATCTACAACGTTGTATGATGATGTGAGGCGGGCATACGCCCAAGATGGTGAGATAGTGAAGTTGTTGTCACATCTCTCCCAACCATCTCGAGAATCGTTGAAACGATTGTCGTCTGCGTATCGATCTGCATCAGATCGATACACTACTCGTAACGGTTTACTGTACTATACAGCCGTTTCTGGTGACACACCGCGTGTTGTCATTCCAGATGATACTGATCTGCGTTTGCGGATCATGTTCGAGTATCAAGATGCTCCTATAGGAGGACATCGTGGCCGAGAGAAAACATATCTCACGGTGAGTCGAGACTTTTACTGGCCCCGCCAGTATCAGTTTGTGCGAAAGTATGTTCGCGCATGCGAAGTCTGCCAACGAGTGAAGTCAAGTCCTTCACTGCGTGCACCTTTACAGCCTCTACCGGTTCCGGCTGAGTGCTGGGAATCCATCTCAATGGATTTTGTCTTCGGGTTACCCAAAGACGCACGCGGGAATACGGGTATTCTCGTATTTGTTGACAGATTCAGCAAAATGGTACACCTTGTGGCTGTACCAGAGACAATCACAGCAAGTGGCTGTGCTTGTGTCTTTATTGACACCATCTTCCGACTTCATGGGTTGCCCCGTGAACTCGTATCAGACAGAGATCCACGATTCACTGCTGATTTCTGGCGTTCCGTGTTCAAATCACTCGGAACGCGCTTGAAGATGTCGACATCTGATCATCCAGAGTCAGATGGTCAGACGGAACGTGCCAATCGTGTCCTTGAAGAGATACTTCGAGGATACGTACACTCCTTTAAAGAGTTGGAGTGAGTTTTTGCCGATGGTAGAGTTTGCCATCAACAACTCGGTGCATGCGTCCACGACACATACACTGTTTTACGTGAATGGCTTGCGCCATCCGCGTGTACCCACCTTACTAGAGTGTAACTCTGGTTTAAGGGGGAGGGACTCGCGCGAGCAAAAACCGATTTGGTTCACGCTCATCACGCTCTGACGAAGAAGTCATTGCGTTTGATGCCGATATCGATAACATCGATATCGAAGAAGATGATGCCAGTGAGAGTGCGGAAGCCCTCACTGAAGACAATGATCCCAGTGAGAGTGCGGAAGCCCTCACTGAAGAAAGGTTGTTGTCGCTGCAGTGCGCTCACAGCACACTGAAGCTAACGAGTCATCAGATGAGTTCATACTGGCTCGTGAAACGGTAGTCCGTTTTGTGCAAGACTCCATCGCCGAAGCGGTGGATAAGCAAAAGCAAAACGCTGACAAGAATGGAAGGGCAAACACTCTTTTATTTAATAAAGGTGACTTAGTCCTACTGTCTACGGTTAATCTACCAAAACATGTAGTGACTAACTTGGGTAGCAGTAAACTACTACCCAAGTACATCGGCCCATTTCGTGTATTGCACCGCCTAGGCAATGCATACACGATCGAGTTACCACGTAAGATGCGAACGCATCCCACGTTGGTCGGCTTAAGCCGTACCATCAGTACGCTGCTTCTTCCGATGAAGAACGCCCTTGCGCTCAAGCATCTCGCAGAGAGCCTTGTGCTCCCGATGGTGGGCATCAACAAGGGTCTGAAGAGCAGCTATCTCATCCCGAGACCGATCAACAATCCCACGAGCTACCCTTAGCTCGTCACGAAAGATGTCAGAGATCTCTCGTTCTCAAGCTGAGCAAAGGCAAACTCAGCTCGATGCTTCGAGGCAGTGTCCACCATCTGGAGACGCCTATTCCGCTCATGCTCGAGATCGTCGCGTAACCCTTGCGTTACGCGATCAAAGAACTCTCGGGAACACACCGATCCACATGATCGTGTGGAGAGCGTCTTTCCTCCTCCTCCACCTCCATTAGAGGACTCTCGCGGTGGCCAGCGCTATCTAGTAGAGCAGCTGTTGAACCACCGCGACGTGAACGGACGTCGGACGAGTTACCTCGTCCGGTGGCGCGGACTATCCCCCGTCCTGGGATTCTTGGGAGCCCCGCTCCCAATTGATGGTTGACGTACTGGGTCTGGTCGAGCAGTACGACGCGACACATCCTGTGCCGCAGAAGGACCGCCGGAGAAAGTCTTCCCGGCACGGTCGTAAAGGGATTTCAGGTTGTCAATCCCTTCGTACATCTCAGTAGAGACACGTACGCGCCACCACGGGCTGCTAAGGAGGTAAGCCTCCTTAGGTGCTCGTGCAGAGTTGTTCACACAACATGGGCACGAGTCTCCCCAAGAGAGGCAGGGTAATCCTTTCTCCCTTGACAGACGATGCAGCTTATAGCGTGCACCTGTCGAGGGTTCGCTTTTCAAACTTATCACGAGCTTTGATAAGTTTGTCGTTCCAAGCGTCACGACCTACATCCTCGAGATTATGGATGTAGGCGTTCCACGCCTGAAGTAGTGAGGGACCATCACGTTTGTGATTCCCACTGTACCATCGATGTCTGAAGAAAGCATCGATGAAGAACTCATGTTCAGCGCGATAGTCTTTCGCGCTGGGGTCAAGGTGATGAATCCTCGACGAATCGAACAATCGTGTTCGATAACGATCACTCGTCGTCGCCGACAAGTGATCCATGACAGATTTAGGAGGCATCCATGCCTTCTTTTCTGGAGCGAGACGCAACACATTGCGGTCCCGCTCTTCCTGCGACGTGCCGACAGAAGTACTGGCACCTCGCTGTGAAGTGGTGTCCATTGGAGAAACGACACCACTATTAGCGCCCGAGTCTCGCGACCTCGAGCGCCTTCGCTTCGGCGATGGTTCATCTGACTCATCAGATGAACCAAAGATGCTGCGACGCAAAGCATCGTCCATGCCACGCTTGGCAGGCGGCTTGGATTCAATTGCCGTCGATACGGATCCGTCATCCGTATCAGGAGAGTACGAGACACCGAGCTCGTACTCTGTGAAGACACGAGTGTCTTCATGACCAGCGCCTGCATCACCAGGTGATACAGGCTGAGTCGATTCAGCAACCGATGGGATATCAGTTGCTGTAGTTTATGCTTCGGCGTCCGCACAGAGACGTGCAGACGCGCTCTCGGCGGCCTTGCTCGCGCATCGCATGGGCTTGTTTACCATGCGATGAGATGTTGGAAAGTGGACGCGGACCAACAAGTGCAAACCCCGTCCCAAATGATTTGGGACGAGTATCCATTTAGTCAATCAGTCACTAAAGTGACTGATGGTTAAGGGGGGGGTGATGTAACGGGGTGAATCGTTACATAACAATTTATAAGAAATTGTTAATAGAATATAACTATAAGAGTTATATTCTCAGAATATTGTCATAAGGACAATATTCTGTAGCACTTTCAAGTAGTTCCTAATTGGTTGATATAGGCCATTATATCAACCAACGAAGACGCGCCACGACAGACGCACGCAATGAGTGGTGAGCAGATAACTGATTTACACATTTGTATTTAGACATAGTTAGATGAAGATAAATAGTGATTTATTGCAGACATTAACTATTATAAATACAGTTCTACTTTTTACTCTAACCAAGTACTCGCTTCTTCTTACCGTCTTCCTCTGCACGTACGAGTGTACGTGAAGTTACGAGGCACCGCCTTATTCTGTTATCAGAATAAGTAGCTTGTACTGTCACCAGTACAAGCTTCAGGGTGCCCCGTTACAGACAGCCTTTTGGCATAGGTGACAACTGCGTCCTTCACATGCTATTATTAGGTGGGTTTTTGTCATGGTGTCGTATCCTAGTGAAGTCGGTATTGTTTTCCTCTCATTCTTTGCAACCTTTCTAATACCTTATACATTCTGACCCTTGTCATTCAAGTCGCCATCACTTTTCATGTGACACTAAAACGATTTTTTCAGTTCAGATTGTGAATTTGTGGCAGTAAGGGTGACCAAACCAAGAATAATTGACTTCTCTTCAGTACATGCGTTCAATTCGAACGATTTTCAGCACCGTACGATCATTCGCATTCAGTAGTCTCCTCAGTTCCAGTTGGTAATCTGATTTTTAGAGCCATGTGAGGTGTTTTTCCTTTGTCTTACGTAAGCTTTTGACGATTGCGGTGCCACGCAGGTGTCATCCGTACTGTGTAAAGTACACTTACTTAAATTATTGTAGGAGAAAAACTTTGATTTATTTAATCTCCATATTTTTTAGTTGTCCTGGAACGACTTGGATGGCCCGTTGGCCATGGACTTGATCATCAACATCATCTTTAGGGTGTTTGTCCAGTAGATAGCGACATCGGTTGCAACTCTGCAACACCCAGAGTCTTCAAAGGATTAGTCCGAGGTCGTTATAAGGGTAGCGTTACCTGGTGTTGAATCGCCAATACACGAAAGCATTGGCGATTGGTGGCCGAGGCGCCATTTGAAATGCAGGCGCCATAGAACATGGCGTACCTGGTAACGCCATAGGCATGGTCACAATCGAGCAATGGCGATGTTAGTCTCAACTCTGCTCCACCATCTTCACCAAATGTGGAAACCTACAGGTGTATTCAGATGCATCGTTACAATTTAAACAGTCAGACCGTCGATTTGAGGCTGGAGTAGCACGATGTTGAGACCTTGACCGGAACCAACAGGACTCTCTTGATCGTACATCGCCCGAAGATCATCCTGTACTCCAGCAATTGACTGCGCTAACGACTGCAGCGTCGACGTCCGCCTGATACACCACCTCGTCGGATTCTCTGCTGCTGTCATATGAGCTTGCGCCAAAGATTGACTTTAGGTTCGTCGGTACAAAAAAACATCGGACATGGCGATTAACGTTGCAGTACTGTATTGGAGCTACCCTCACTTCATTGTCAGTGGAAGACTTACAGACTCGTAGAGTCTCTTTGTATATCAGACTAAACGGGTATATATTTAAAGTGTCTCGAGTCTTGCAGTCTTTGTGAGACCTAACTCTAAGTATCTGAACAAGCGAAGCTTCTAGTCCCGGTTCAAGGGACTAATGGCTTCAAGAAATCGCGTGGCAATAATGACCAAGGGTACCAGCCTCAATACAGGCTCTCAACTCTTATAGTAGGCACTTCTTAAAACTGACCAAAAGGGGAACTGAATGTATTAATGAAATGAATGCGCTAATAAACCTCACTTACGTATTTAACCTGAAAACTTTGCTACCTGATCGAATGGTTCTCACGGAGGTTGTTCTGATGTACCACACCAGAGCTATGCCATCCTTGTGAAGACTATATTACGACAAATATCTGTACATAGTGCAAGGAGTGTAAACTTTTAAGTTGTAAACTTGGCTCTATGATGACTTAGTAGTTTGAGAGATTAGTAGCTTGCCACTACTCTCCGCATTTTACTTCCTTTTCTCGTCCTACACATGTGCGGACATCTGTCTTTCCTTCGTCATCCAAGGTCTTGATGTGCCTTCGATCTCACCCCACCTCTGTGATGTAGTTACCTGTTGTAATCTAATATCCTTCCCGGGTGTGTTAACTCCAGCACCATCAATCGTGGTTGAAGTGCTGTAGCACCTCATGGTGCTGCTATAATCGTAGATGCTAGGGCAACCGTCCAGCAACAGACTCAGCTAACTATCGTTGTCGTAGATCACTTTGCCTTAGATAAGTGCGTCATAAAGCCAGGCAAGCTCCTCATACAACTGCGTCATAAAGCCAGGCAAGAACCTTTGACTTACTTCACGCATCTTACAAATTTGAGGGTTATAGATGGTTTAGCTGTTGAGTTGAAGGCAAATGCCGAAGTAGTTTATTGATTGAGATCCTTAGTTTTCATGCTAACTATATTACATCTAAGTTCTATATCTACAATTCATTTCGATCGTACAAGAAACATTGTCGTCCCAACGTCCTTATCACTACCTGGTAATCTTCTAGTAATCACTTTACCGGATGACAGCTGTACCTTATGTATGCTTACCTTATGTTCTTACGAAAGTGAGTCACACCCGATTACCAATATCCAACAAACGTGCATCCATAAAATACATTTATACGGCGTACCTTGTCAACATTGACGACCCTGAGCGTTAAACAAGAATTCCTTTGTGCTTAAACTGTGTATGTTTGGCCACATATTTTTTGACCGGGTGCCAAAAACTGTTTGTTGTATGTGAGCTATAGCGGTAATGCAAAAATCGGAGCGTTACCACATTTGAGATATGTCAAAAAGCTTTGCGCATCATTGACTCAAAAAGCAGCGCCCAACTCTTAGTAATTGTAGAGTTGGAAGTAAAAGTACTGGAGGCTTTATATGTACGGCCCGGACTGTACAAACATGCGTAAGTGCACGCGACAAAATGCAGGTACGAGCGCGCGCCGTGCGCGAATCTAATTGAGGTGCCTACAACTACTTTTGAAAGAGGAACAAACTCAAGTTCAATGTTCAGTGCATCTTTATTTGCAGTTTAAAGCTTAGTGAGCTAGAGCGTTAGTGCTTGCCTTCGCCTCCATGCATCCTCAAAACGCCGGTTTCACTCTTCCGTTGTGCTCGGCACGGGCTGGGACACCGTCGTACACATCCTCGGTGCCGAAGTAGGTAGACACGAGTTCAGGAGCCACCTTCATGTTGAACGCAGGCATTTCACCCACGCAAGACTTGTCGACGCGTTTGAGGTCAGCGTTGCTGCGAACGAACGAAAGTAGCAACTCCATGCCGCAGTTCTTGCCATCGTCTCCAAACGGGGTCGTTTCGATTGTCACCATCGGCGCGTAGTCAAAGGCAATGAGTTCCTTGTTCGAAGTGTCGAGCGCCTTGAAAAATGATTCTCCATGCTTGTAAGGGTTCTTTGGGTCCAACCTTCCATGTAACTGTAGCACGCTGGCATGGCTGGAAACGGTAGCAGTCTTGCCCCAAAACTTGTCACGCCGGTATGTCAGGGGGTTCGCCTCGTACTTGTCAAATCCCATTTCATCACACGCCGGCGACCGTTCATTCGAGTACAGACAATAATACGAAACGTACCAGGAAGTCATGTCGTCCGTCATGCTCAGGGTTCTCGCTCGAGTGAATAGATCGTCGTACGTAGGTGAAGGTGTCTTCCACATCTCGGAAAACATTTCCACAAAACAGTAAAAACCTGAAACGTAGGCTTCGGCCTTGTTCGGTAATGAGGCCTGTTCGTTGTTGGTCGCGAAGAATACCTTCAGGACGTTGACATCGTTATAATCGCATCGATTGAGTCTGTGCACCAACGGCGGAATCAAGGACCGCGTGCTTGAATTCAACAGGAGACTACCCAGTGTAGTCTGTAAGACGACGGCTGGCCCAAACTCTGATGAGTTTGATACCAACGAGGCGCAGGTCGAGTTGGGATTGCTGTCGAAGTTCTGGAGCAAACGGTGAAGCGTGGCAGACAAGCTGGTGGCTTTGAAGTGAGAAGCGCAGTCGCGGTCTTGCGCGCACAGCTTCATGAAAGCATCGCCCACGCTAGCAAAATCAGCGTCGTAATCTGACCAATAAGTCTTCTTGGCAGGCGATACTGCATAGGCCATGGCGCCGTCCAAAACGTATCCGTTCACGCTCGGCGGATCCAATTGCATCAGACGCTGGACCTGCATCGTTCCGCCGCTCACACCGTACACAATTGTACTCGCGCCGTTCGTATGCTTGTGGATGAAGTATGAAATGTCCGTTGCAGCGCTTGTGATCGAGAACGAAGCGAGGTCTCCATACTGGTCCTGCAGGATTTGAGCACACGCAGGAATGTCCGTCAAATAATCAGGGCTCTCCGACTGCGACACGCTCGTCGTGCTTTGACCTGATGCACAATCGAGCAGTGTTCCGCGTCCATTGCCGCGGAGATCCATCGTGTACACGTTGACTGCTCCTTCGAGGCTTTTGTGTAGCGTCACCATCGAATGTTCCACTGCAACAACATACGCGAGTCCTCGATTAGACTCAAACTATTGAGTAGGACAACCAGAGCCTTCACTTACCTTCACTACATTCAATCTCTGGAATCATCCACACATTTGGTGCGTCGTCCACGTTGCCCCCCTTTGCACGCAACCGCTTGACGAAAACCTTGATCGTCGAGTTCACATTCGCCGGTGTCTCGCAGATACCGGGGTAACACAACGGGGCATCGTAGGTCACGCATTCGGCTTCGTATTCACCTTCGCCAGGAAAAGTGTAGGCCGGGCAAGGTTTCCATCCTGGAAACGAAGAATCCGAAGTGATGCTGGAAGCGGCCGAGGTTTGGCCGATCACTCCAGCCGCAAAGATGCTGAACACACGATGAAGCTTCATCGTCCGTTACGAAGGTGTTGTCGAGACGATCGAAGTTGGAAAATGGTTGTCTTGTTATCGCGCGCCAAAGCACGTGCCGTCCATTTGTACCATCGTCGACGCGAATATCTGGTCCCTGCTTGTGACAAGCAGCTCATCGCCGATCAGTTAACAGAACCGCGTCGTGCCCATTTTCGCATGCACAGCCTAGCGCTATCTTCAAGGAGGTGCACGCAAAGGCGAGCACGTTACTGTAGCAACGAAAGCTCTTCATTCCTTTACGTATGCTCGAATGACCGCGTGGGTTCAGCGGGAAACGAGCCGACGTCTTTAACACACCATCCGGAAATCCGGAATTTGCATTGTTGTCACGGCGGATGTACGCACTATCGCTTGAACAGCTGGCGGAGCTATCGAGCGTAAACATAGGACAGGGAAGACGTCTGATCTCCGCGAGAAACATAGTCGAGCGCGCGTTCAAGCACGTATTGTCACATGTTGGTGTTCTTGACGCGAGTTGGCACAGCGTACCCAAACAGCACCTCTCCCACTTGCACCGCCGATCATGTGGCGGCGAAGAGATTGAGCCAATGACACGTGTCCGATTGCGCGGTGAGGATAATAATCAAGCGGGAAACTTCGGCTAGGACAACAGGGCGAATCGGCAACTCGTTGAGTTGCTCGTTGAGTTGCCGATTCGCCCTGTTGTCCTAGCTGAACATTATCTCGGCCTCGCTTCTACAGTAACCAGGATGCCGGTTTTGTAGTGCTTATGAGACCGGTCTCTCGCGATTGATGGGCTGCAACGTGTGACATCCAGCAGCTTGGATTCGAGACATGCGTACGTAAATTCCAGATGGAGCAGTAGATCTCTCTTCGTCTGAGACAAATAGTTTGACAATATAAAATGGTCTACGCTGTGGTGACGTCTATGCTGCTCCATATGCCAGTACTTTCGGCTCATGAGAGACACGACGAAGCTCTGTTTAGGTACTGACCCGCGTCTTTGATGGAACATTGAATCCGTGTCGCGTATGCAAACCATCGCGTTCTTCAACATTCAGTGTACAGTTTGGTGTGAACAAGTTGCGGGAGAACCAGCTCGACGCCGGCAAGTTGTAGTAAAAAAACAGCCTCATCGCGACAAGATGTGGAAGAACCAGCTCGGCGTCGACAAGATATGGAAGAATCAGCTTGACGTCGACGAGTTGTGGAAGAACCAGCTTGGCGCCGTGTTGACTTGCTGGACATACCTGCAGTAGGCAGCAACATTAGTTTCGAAGCGTGGGTGGAGTTTGCTCATTTTTGCCTTCGAAACCCGTTGTTGCAAATATGCTTTCTGGTCCGCGAGCACTTGCACGGCTTTGCTGCAGTAGTGCGACTTCAGAACTGCGAGCACGTAACGGCACGTTGCCACGCCGCTGGTCGCTTTACAATCCTGTACAACCGGCCGTAATTGGTAGGATACGTATCGTTATACTCTTACCCTTACCAGTCGTAGTATGTATCATACAACCGAAGGATTTTAGGAGCGAACATCGGTAGACATTGAGTCAGTTATTCCGTACACTACTGAGCACCAGACATATGATTTGGCTGTTCGGGCAACATGACGACGGTTTGGAGGTGTGGTCAGGACTACAATCCTTAGCAGTTCGAGACGTAATCAGATATGGCAGTAACTCATTTGCCAGATCCAACAGCATCAATCAAAAAGACATGCAGGTCCAAGGTAGTATACGCACAATTCTACAGGTAGATCGAATGATCCTTATGAGATGGAGGAGCAAGCTCCGGAGCTCGCCCGTTGATGTAAGTAATCTAGTCCATAGAACTGAACCAAGTTCTGTAGATTCACGTCCCATTTCTAGTAGCTAGTGGCTAGGAAACGGGTTGTGTTTGTGTGCTAAAAAGTGAAATGCTGATAGATCTTTGTGTGTTGAAGGTACTTGTGGCATTCGTTACGTTCTAACGAGACGAATGTTAGAAAAGGTAGACAAAGGATAATCTCGTTCATCAACGCCGTCTACCACAAATGCGGTCGACGACATTTAATTTTCGGTAAAATAAATAAATACTCCATTTAATCACGAAAGCAAAAAAAATGCCCCAGGTAACTGGAAAATAAAAATGCCCCACGTCCTGGTATACTCTAGTTAATGTGGTAAGAATTTACCGACATTGTGCTTCGATCGAATGCTTATTCTAATGTTGTGCCCTTCAAACGCTTTGTGCTGTTACGTCTGACTTACTGAATTGATTAGCCCTTGATTACGGTCACGCGAATATTCACCGTAACAGAGTTACGCTAGCTCGCCTTTCAGCGCTACACTATGTGTGATGGGGCACCCTTTGTTCGGGTGCCACGTGACTTCACGTACACTAGTACGTGCAGAGGAAGCTAATCTACTCAAACAACTTGTTTGAGTAAAGGGTAACAGAGAACTGTATTTAAAATAGTTAAGCTTTTAATATAACTTTAGTATTTATCTAAATATATTAAGCTACGTCGTCGTATGACAACAACCTGCTCACCACTCATTGCGCGCGTCTAGCAGCGATTAGCGGTAATCTATGGTTGACAAATCTTTTATCAACCAATCTTTGAGCAGCGCATGTATATTATCCTAAAAGGTGATTATATTCCTTCAATATTATCCATTCCGGATAATGTTGGCAGGATATTGTCATGCTACACATTATTCCTATTGCACCGTTTGGTGTCAATATCATGTAACGGGCTAACCCGAAATATCACCCCCCTTATCCATCAATCACCCGTTAATTGAATAGAATTGAATGGGACAGGGTGACCACCGTTGGATCACTTTGGGAAAGGGAGCACTTGTTGGTCAAATTCCATTCATTTGCCAATCAAACGCATGGTTTCAAAATCCAAGCGAGTTGCTGCCGAAGCTGCAAGAAAAGCGGTTGCACGCATGCGTAAAGCCGAGGAGAGTTCTTCTCCAGCTGTAAGATAAGCGGTTGCACGCATGCGTGAAGCCGAGGAGAGTTCTTCTCCAGCTGTAAGATAAGCGGTTGCACGCATGCGTGAAGCCGAAGAGAGTTTGCTTAAGCAGCAGGTGATTCTTCGCCCGCTGTTGCGATTCATCAACAGGTGGTGCCTGTTGCGAACAGTCCACGTAGTGAGTCACCACGTGCGACAGATACATCCGCTGCGTCTGCAGTGGGTACCACCAATCGCAATATAGATAAACCTTGAAATGAGCTCTATTCTGGCTAGTCAGATTATGCATCCGACTCGAAGGCGATATCTCACGCCTCCGGATCAACCAGGGCGGACACTGCAAGAGCCCGGTTGACTGGCTCTAGTCAACGTGGCGGTATCATGTCCGAGATTTCGGATCGAGCGTTTGTTCCGACGGATATTCGCCTCACGCGAGTCCATCCAACGATAGGGCGCGTGAAGATGGTGGTGATGCACCTATACATCACCACGAGCGAAGAATGTAACGGGGTGAATCGTTGCATAACAATTTATAAGAAATTGTTGATAGAATATAACTATAAGAGTTATATTCTCAGAATATTCTCATAAGAACAATATTCTGCAGCACTTACGAGTAGTTCCTAATTGGTTGATAAATGCCATTATATCAACCAACGAAGACACGCCACGACAGACGCACGCAATGAGTGGTGAGCAGATAGTTGATTTACACATTTGTATTCAGACATAGTTAGATGAGGATGAATAGTGGTTTATTACCAGACATTAACTATGATAATTTTACAGTTCTACTTTTTACTTTAACCAAGTACTCACTTCTCCTTACCGTCTTCCTCTGCACGTACTAGTGTACGTGAAGTTACGCGGTACCACCTCATTCTGTCATCAGAACAAGTAGCTTGTACTGTCATCAGTACAAGCTTGAGGGTGCCCCGTTACCCCTGATAGCACTTTGTAGTCCGTCCAAGGACCACGTTCACATCTAACATGTATTTTTTAGATGATGAAGATGATCAAAGCTTTCACGCTACGCGTGACGGCTACTCCCATTTGAGCGATGTCGAATGGGATGCGGTTGAACGAATGGGTTCGACCATGGGCATCCATGCTGTTAGCGTCATGCTAGAGGCTCTCAAAAGAGATGCCCAACATGCTACTATCGCCAAGTTCATTCAAAATGAACTTGACGCTGAACGCGAGAAAGTAGCCTTGCTTCACCAACAAGGTTCTTAACAATCATAGTTGTTGAGAGAACAGGGTGATCAATAGTTTGAACTGTTGAGACAGCGCTGGTGGGTCGATGCATTCGCGTCGACCCGAAACCTTGAAGATTGACATCTCCAAGTATAGGGGAGTCGAAGAGCACTCTCTTTTGAGATGGTTTGTCGAATTAGACGACACCATAAGGGCGCGTCGCATCGACGACGGGGAAATGCAAGTTGCATTTGCCCAGTCAAATCTGGCAGGACGTGCCAAGACTTGGGCACTGGGGCTCAAGTTGCACGACCCATATGCGTTTGGGTCGTTGGAAGTCATCAAGTCGCGGCTCAGACAAACGTTCGAGCCGCCTAGAGCTGAGTTCAGAGCTCGAACCGAACTCTTGAAGCTCAAGCAGGGTAAGCGTGATGTGCACGCTTACGCGCAACATGTACGACATCTCACGAATTGTATAAGTTCCAACCCGGTTGATGAACACACGTTGGTTTCGGTGTTCATGCAGGGTCTTGCGGGTGGTCCCGTCAAGACTCACCCGTTCCGGCTTGAACTAGATTCAATAGAACAAGCCATTTCCATTGCGGAACAGAAAGACTTCAGTATGAGACAGGCTCGCGCCAGCTCGACATCATATCGTCAACCGAGACGATATGACAGCGGAGGTCCAGAGCCGATGGAACTCTGTTATGTAGAGATCGAGAAGGCTCGCTCTACAGACTACAAGAAGAAGCAGAAATGCAACAGATGTCAATAGACAGGACACTACGCTTACGAGTGTAGTGCCCCTCGTCCAGTGTCTCGCAACACTGGGCGTAGTGACCGTCCACCCATGAGAAAGGGGCAGGGACGCGGGTCCGCTGCTGGTGCAAAGACGCAACAACGGGATGGGCCGTCAAAAAACGGACAGGATCAGTAGGTGCGGTGCACCCTACTGGTCCAGCAACGTCAAGAGAATTTGTAGGCCTCTTGATGAAGGTTGCTCCCAACACACAAATATTGTGCGTTGCTGCTCTAGGTAATGAGATCTCACTCATTACCTTGAAACTTGAAGTGACAAATAAGTTGTCCCTTCGAGCTCTAGTCGATTGTGGGGTGTCCAACAATTTTGTGCGACGCCAATCGCTAGCAGATGGTCACTTTAAGTTCAGTGAATGTGACACACCTCCTACCAGGATGACGTTACGTCTTGCGACAGGCGCATCCGTAACCGTCAAGAAGCGTATAGTGAAGATCCACTATACGCTAGAAGATACCCAATATGACGATGACTTTATCGTATTGGATTTGGATGACAAATTTGATGTCATCCTTGGAATACCGTGGCTCAGAGGTTACGAACCACGGGTAAACTGGCAACATCGAATGGTAACGATGCCTGCCGCTTGTTCATCAGATGGCCATCTGATGAACGTTTTGGAGCGTCCACGAGCGTGTGGATGTACTACGAGTGAGTGCGATGGCCTCACTTGTGGTACGGTCGTTAGTACGACTGCACAGAAACCTTAGTGTAACAAACAGTTACACTTCGGAGCAAGATTCCGGCGGCTGTGAGGAAACACGGGCTGCGCCAAAGGTCCACCACTCGAATAAGTCGGGTGGACTGGGACAAAGATGTATCCCTAGCGGGGAACATCAAGAAGAGAAACAATCGATCGCTCAGGCTAAGCGAAACGATAATCCTAGATCGACTGGAGAGTCTTTCGTAGAGAATCTCGCTGTGGTTGCACAACCTCATCTAGAGGAAGTTAAGGGAATAAGTCCCGATATTACAAATACGGCGGAAATAAATTCCCCGAAACCCGCGGGAATAAGTCCCCGGGAAGCCGAAGGAATAAGTCCTTCGAGGCCTGAGGGAATAAGTCCCCAGGAAATGACAGATACATTGAACGTCATAGACAAAAACGGATCAAGCGTAGGCGCTTATACACTTGATCTGATTGCGCCTCCGAAGTTGACTTCGGAGATCACTCAGTTGCCAACGCTCGAACATAAAAGATTCTTCGGTGATATGCGTAGTGGCAAAGTCAAGCAGATCTGCGTACTCGTCGCTGACGACGAGTGTGTAGCCGACATAAGGTCAGCAACAATGCTTACTGAGAACGAGAGAGTTCTCAGTACTTCATCAATGGACGAGAGTGTCCTGGATGAAAAGACACGAGTTGAGCGATATGACTCCCAATCGTGGGAATCGCTCAAGACAAATCCTCTCTATGAAGATTTGGTTGAATTCAAGGATGTATTACCTGAAACCGTTTCGTGCGAATTAGTGAAGGATAAAGGTATTCGACACGAAGTCGAGCTTAAACCAGGCTCGAAGTACTGTGTCATGAAGCAGTGGCCACTGACTCGTGAACAAGTACTTGCGATCGACAAGTTCTTTGCTGATCGTTTAGTTGCGGGCCATGTGAGGGAATTAACTTCCCCACATATCTCTCCGACCTTATGTGTGCGAAAAACAACACGAGGATAGCGGATAGTGCATGCATTTAACAAGTTGAATGCTGCAACGGTACCGGCTCAGACGCCAAAACCAAGGAAGGACGTAATCATTGATGGTATGTCAAAGAGTACCATCTTTTCGTCCATGGATTTGATGGATGGCTTCTATCAAATCCTTATGCTAGAACGGGATATACCCTAAAGCGCAGTTAGCACGCTTAGTGGCATGCTCTAAGACTGGCTAGTAATGCCACAAGAGCTTAATAATGCCCCTCCCACGTTCAACAGATGTGTATCACATCTGTTTGAGACCAGTATGAGAATATGCGCCAAGTTATTTCGATGACTTTTTCATCCATAGTCGGGCTATGGATGAAAAGTCGGACGTTGAAGTTCACAGATACCACGTCCGACAGGTTCTTACAGCCATGGAAAAGCATCAACTGTATGCAAATATCAAGAAGTTTATCTTCGCAGCGAGCGAAATCCTACTTCTTGGGTGCATCGTTGGTAAGAACGGTGTACGTCCTGATCCCGAAAAGATCAAGGCGATCGCCAACTGGCCTGTGCCAGTCGAAGTCAAGGGTCTTCAAAAATACCTTGGGCTAGCAGCGTATTTGCACAAGTACTCGCGCAACTATGCCAAGATGACTGTACATCTATCTCGTCCGCTAAAGAAAAACGAGAGGTGGTCATGGAGTGCTGAGTGTCAGCACTCCTTCGAATTTATCAAGAGAAGCTTGATACGATCGCTTGTGTTGGTGATTGCAGATCAGGATAGGCCATTTCATGTGGTCTGTGACGCCAGCGATTTTGCAATCGGCTGCCCGTTAATGCAGTCCGATTCAGAAGGAGTTGAGCGCGTCGTCTGCTATCAATCGCGTCAGCTTAACCAGCTATGCGTAATTACCCGGTGCATGACAAGGAAAGCCTTGCAATGAAACATGCACTGGCTAAGTTTCGGGTGTATCTCTTAGCAGATAGGCTCTTCATCGTTTATGCCGACCATGCGTCGTTACGCACGGTCGTAAACAGTCCATAACTCTCGCAATTGATGGCGAAGTGGCTGTCTTTCTTCGCGGAGTAAACCTTCTCCGTCGAGAAGAAACCAGGACGACTTAATGCCGTCGCTGATGCACTCTCACGTCGTCCCGACTTTGAAACAGTCGCGAAACCCAACAGTGTGACAGTCACTGTTGGGGTTATGACGTCCTCAGTCCCATCTACAACGTTGTATGATGATGTGAGGCGGGCATACGCCCAAGATGGTGAGATTGTGAAGTCGTTGAAATATCTCTCACAACCATCTCGAGAATCGTTAAAACGATTGTCGCCTGCGTATCGATCTGCATCAGATCGATACACTACTCGCAACGGGTTACTGTATTATATAGCCTTTACTGGTGACACACCACGTGTTGTCATTCCAGATGATACTGATCTGCGTTTGCAGATCATGTTCGAGTATCACGATGCTCCTATAGGAGGACATCGTGGCCGGGAGAAAACATATCTCACGGTGAGTCGAGACTTTTACTGGCCCCGCCAGTATCAGTTTGTGCGAAAGTATGTTCGCGCATGCGAAGTCTGTCAAAGAGTGAAGTCAAGTCCTTCACTGCGTGCACCTTTACAGCCTCTACCGGTTCCGGCTGAGTGCTGGGAATCCATCTCAATGGATCTCGTCTTCGGGTTACCAAAAGACGCACGCGGGAATACGGGTTTTCTTTTATTTGATGACAGATTCAGCAAAATGGTACACCTTGTGGCTGTACCAGAGTCAATCACAGCAAGTGGCTGTTCCTGTGTCTTTATCGACACCATCTTCCGACTTCATGAGTTTCCCCGTGAACTCGTATCAGACAGAGATCCACGCTTCACAGCTGATTTCTGGCGCTCCGTGTTCAAATCACTCGGAACGCGCTTTAAGATGTCGACATCTGATCATCCAGAGTCAGATGGTCAGACGGAACGAGCCAATCGTGTCCATGAAGAGATACTTCGAGGAGACGTACACTTTTTTAAGAGTTGGAAAGTGAGTTTTTGCCAATGGTAGAATTTGCCATTGACGATTCGGTGCAAGTGTCCACGCCACATACACCGTTTTACGTGAATAGCTTGCGCCATCCGCGTGTACCCACCTTACTAGAGTGTAACTCTGGTTTAAGGGGGGAAGGACTCGCGCGAGCAAAAACCGATTTGGTTCACGCTCATCACGCTCTGACGATGAGGTCATTGCATTTGATGCCGATATCGACAACATCGATATCGAAGAAGATGATACCAGTGAGAGGGCGCGGAAGCCCTCACTGAAGAAAATGTTGATGTTGCTGCAGTGCACTCACAGCGCATGAAGCTAACGAGTCAGCAGATGAGTTCATACTGGCTCGTGAAACGGTAGTCCGTTTTATGCAAGACTCCATCGACGAACTGGTGGATAAGCAAAAGCAAAACACAGACAAGAATGGAAGGGCAAACACTCTTTTATTTAATAAAGGTGACTTTGTCCTACTGTCTACGGTTAACCTACCAAAGCATGTAGTGACTAACTTGGGTAGGAGTAAACTACTACCCAAGTACATCGGCCCATTTCGTGTATTGCACCTCCTAGGCAATGCATACACGATCGAGTTTCCACGTAAGATGCGAACGCATCCCACGTTTTACGTTGGTCGGCTTAAGCCGTACCATCAGTACGCTATTTCTTCCGATGAAGAACGCCCTTGCGCTCAAGCATCTCGCAGAGAGCCTTGTGCTCTCGATGCTGGATATCAACAAGGGTCTGAAGAGCAGTTATCTCAGCCCGAGACCGGTCAATATCCACACGACCTGCCCTTAGTTCGTTACGCAGATACGTCAAAGCTCTCTCGTTCTCAAGCTGAGCAAATGCAAACTCAGCTCGATGCTTCGAGACAGTGTCCGCCAGTTGAAGACGCCTGTTCCGATCATGTTCGAGGTCGCCGAGCAACGCAAGAGTTACGCGATCAAAGAGGCTCTCGAAGACGCACACTCCCCCACGATAGTTTGGAGAGCGCTTTCCCTCCTCCTCCACCTCCATTAGAGGACTCTCGCGATGGCCAGCGCTATCTGGTAGAGCAGATGTTGAACCAACGCGATGTGAACGGACGTCGGACGAGCTACCTCGTCCGGTGGCGCGATTATCCCCCTCCTGGGATACTTGGCGTACTGGGTCTGGTTGAGCAGTATAACGCGGCACATCCTGTGCCGCAGAAGGACCGTCGGAGAAAGTCTTCCCGGCACGGTCGTAAAGGGAATTTCGGGTTTTCAATCCCATCGTACATCTCTGTAGAGATACGTACGCGCCACCACGGGCTAGTAAGGAGGTAAGCCTCCTTAGGTGCGCGCGCTGAGTTGTTTACGCAACAAGGGCACGGGTCTCCCTAGAAAAGACAGGGTAACCCACCCTCCTTAGACAGACGATGCAGATTATAGCGTGCACCTGTCGGGGTTCGCTTTCTCAAACTTTTCACGAGCTTTGATAAGTTTGTCGTTCCAAACGTCACGACCTACGTCCTCAAGGTTATAGATGTAAGCGTTCCACGCTTGAAGCAGTGAGGGACCATCACGTTTGTGATTCCCACTGTACCATCGATGGTTGTAGAAAGCATCGATGAAAGTGTATGCTCAGTGTGAAAGTCTTTCGCACTGGGGTCAAGGTGATGGATCCTTGATGAATCGAACAATCGTGTTCGATAGCGATCACTTGTCGTCGCCTACAAGCGATCCATGACCGACTTTGGAGGCAGCCATGCCTTCTTTTTGGGAGCGAGACGCAACACGCTGCGGTCCCGCTCTTCTTGCGACGTGCCGACAGAAGTACTGGTGCCTCGCTGCGAAGTGGTGTCAAAAAGAGAACCGACACCACTGTGAGCGCCCGAGTCTTGCGATCTCGAGCGCCTACGCTTTGGCAATGGTTCATCGGATTCGTCAGATGGACCAAAGATGCTACGACGCATAGCATCATCCATGCCACGATTGGCAGGCGGCTTGGTTTTGATCGCCGTCGATACGGATCCTTCTTCCGTATCAGGATAGTATGAGACACCGAGCTCATACTCTGTGAAGACATGAGTGTCTTTATGACCAGCGCCTGCATCACCAGGTGATACAGGCTGAGTCGCTTCAGCAACCGATGAGACATCAGTTGCTGCAGTTTCTTCTTCGGCGTCCGCACAGAGACGTGCGGACGCGCTCTCGGCGGCCTTGCTCGCGCATCGCATGGGCTTGTTAACCATGCGATGAGATGTTGGGAAGTGGACTCGGACCAACAAGTGCAAACCCCGTCCCAATTGATTTGGGACGAGTATCCATTTAGTCAATCAGTCACTAAAGTGACTGATAATTAAGGGGGGGGTGATGTAATGGGGTGAATCGTTGCATAACAATTTATAAGAAATTGCTGATAGAATATAACTATAAGAGTTATATTCTCAGAATATTCTCATAAGAACAATATTCTGCAGCACTTACGAGTAGTTCCTAATTGGTTGATATAGGCCATTATATCAACCAACGAAGACACGCCACGACAGACGCACGCAATGAGTGGTGAGCAGATAGTTGATATACACACTTGTATTCAGACATAGTTAGATGAGGATGAATAGTGGTTTATTGCCAGACATTAACTATGATAATTTTACAGTTCTACTTTTTACTTTAACCAAGTACTCACTTCTCCTTACCGTCTTCCTCTGCACGTACTAGTGTACGTGACGTTACGCGGCACCGCCTCATTCTGTCACCAGAATAAATAGCTTGTACTGTCATCAGTACAAGCTTGAGGGTGCCCCATTGCAAAGTAACTCGAGGGATCGAGGTGTCACCGGTGTCGATACTCATGTTGAGACCAACTAAGTGGCCAGGAACTAAAATGTCCTGCGCCACGCTCCTCAATAAGAGTCTCCTTGTATGCCATCATCCAAGGAGTTGTACCAATTGGCCGGCATGAGAACCGAACGGGATCGAATCTCGTTGTTCGTTTGCAGGAATATTTGCCCACCTTATTCCAACGCGGAAACTATCCGTGCGGAGGAAGAATTCTTCACTGATGTGTCTTTTAAGCATTGGTGGTACAATGGCAGCCGTGGTCATGACGGCAAAGCCTTGGTGCAAGGATGGAATGCCCATATCCACAACAGAGAGTTCATTAGTCTTGAGGCCTGGCTCGGTAGAGTTGATGCAGATCTTATCAGGTTTACGAAGCGCAACCCAGTGGGGGTGCAATACAAGTTGAACCGGCTGTCAAGAGAGGCAGGATAACCCTGTCTCTCGTGGCGGGATTCGTGTCCAGGTTGCCTGGCCAACTTGAGCCGTGCCCCTAGTGAGGCCTACCTCCCTAATGATCCCTACTGGAGGGCGCGCATCTCTTCTGAGATGGCCGAAGGGATTGACACCTTGCAATCCCTGTACTCACGTTCGGGGAGGTCGTTTTCCTACGGCCCTTCTTCAAACGCAGCGGGTGGGTCTCGTCGTACTGCTCGACGAGACCAAGCACATCAACAATCAGCTGGGCATGAGGCTCCCAGCTGTCCCATGCCGGTGGATAGCCACGTCAGCGGAAGAGGTAACTCGTCCGGACGGTATTCACATCGCGGTGGTTCAAATACGCTTCACTAGGAAGCGTTGACCACCGCTTGAGTCCACCAAAGGATGTGGTGGCGGTGGGAACACCTGATCCGGCTCGAGGGTCGGATCAACTTGATGTTTAGGAGCTGAACCCCTTAAACGGAACAGGTGCAAGATGACCTGGATCGTGAACGGACTCGGCGCTATGAGCTCTATGATCTTGTAAGAGATAAGTACAATTCATTAGCGCAAGATCGTCCGGACGATCTTGCCGCGTTTGCGTTCGCACAACCTGAGAACGAACGTTCGACTCGTTCTCTTTGTGACGAGCTGGCTGCAGCTTGTCGAGACATAGCTCAACTGCGTAGCAGGTCGCTTCGCTTGTCGACCAGACTGGCTCGTTGAAAAGGGCCACTCGAATGTGTTCTTGGATCTCGACCGCGGAGGTGTTCTTCGCATCTCGAAACGGGCTCGTACTGATAGTAAGGGCGGAGAAGACCAACGTAAAACATAGGATGCGTACGCATCTTACAGACAGCTCAATCGTGTATGCGTTGCCCATCCGGCGCAACAAACGAAATGGATCGATGTACTAGAGCAGTTATTTACTGCTGCCCGCGTTCGTCACTGCGTGTTGTGGTAGATTTACTGTAGACAATTAAAGCTAAGTCTTTTTCATTATTTAAATAACATTCGCTCTTCCATGTTTGTCTGCAATTCTTTTCTGTCTGTCTAGTGTACCTGCAATAGAGTCTTGAACGAAGCGGACAACCGCTTCGCGAGTCAGCAGTAATTCCTATGCTGATTCATCCTTGTCAACAGCAGTGCGCTTCGTGTGCACTGCGGAATGAACGTTGTCTTCATCAGTGGGAGATTCGTCGTCCTCACTGTAGCAGTCATGGGCGATGCTGATAATACCAGCATCGTCGTCATCATCATCATCGGTGTCGATTGCATCGACAACGGCTTCTATCACGTCGACACCATTGTCGACGGGTGATGAGCATGAACCAGATCGGTATTGTTCGAGTGAGTCCAACCCTCCCCCTTTGAGCTGGAGTTACACTCTAAGAAGGCGGGTAATCGCGGATGGCGTAGGCCAATCACGAAGGACGGTGTATGCACGGTCGACGCATGCATCGAGTTGTTGATGGCGAATTCCGCCATCGGCGAGAACTCACTCCAGCTCGTAAACGAGTGAACATACCCTCGAAGTATCTCTTCGAGGACGCGGTCGATGCGTTCCGTATAACCATCTGGTTTCGGATGGTTAGAAGTTGATGCTTCAAACGCATTTCAAGTGAGCGGAACACGGATTGCCAGAATTCCGCTGTGAAGCTGGGGTCCGTACCAGGCACGAGTTGACGGGGTACCCGTGAAGTCGGAAGAAAGTATTGATAAAGACACGAGCACAGGCCTGGGCCATGATTGACTCCAGTACAGCAACAAGATGTACCATCTTGCCGAACCAATCAACAAACACAAGAATACCAGTTTTCTTGTGAACGTCCTTAAGAAACCCAAATGCGAAGTCCATCGATACGGACTGCCAACACTCTGCCGGAATCGGTAGGGGCTGCAAGGGCGCACGGGAGGAAGAACTAGGCTTCACCCGTTGACAAAATTCGCTAGCGCGAATGTATTTGCGCACAAACTTATACTGGCGGGGCCAGTAGAAGTCACGACTCACCATGAGGTCTTTACCGCAATGCCCACTTGTCGAGGCATCATGACATTCATACATGATGCGCAATAGCAAATCATGATTAGCGGGAACGACGAAACAAGGTGTGTCGCTGTTGAGTGCTGTATAGTACAGCAGTCCATCACGAACTGAACATTGTTCGGTTAAAGGGCGGTGATGAGACGCCAAGATTTTCAAAGCTTGACTGCATGGATTAGACACGTAATCCATCAATCAAAGAGGAGACTTATCTTCCGCGTATGCCTTCCGCACGTCTTCGAGCTGATTAGACGACAGCACACTCACTGATAGTGTCGCTACAGTGGGATCACCCCTACTGTTGTGTCGAGCAGTCGGCAAGAAATCGGGCTGACGCGAAAGAGCATCATGGACGACATTAAGTCGTCCTGGTTTCTTCTCGACGGAGAAGGTTTACTCCGCGAAGAAAGACAGCCACTTCGCCATCAATTGCGAGAGGTGTGGACTGTTTACGACCGAGCGTAACGACGCATGGTCGGCATAAACGATGAAGGGCCTATCTGCTAAGAGATACACCCGAAACTTAGCCAGTGCATGTTTCATTGCAAGGCGTTCCTTGTCATGCACCGGGTAATTACGCTCAGCTGGTTAAGCTGACGCGATTGATAACAGACGACGCGCTCAACTCCTTCTGAATCGGACTGCATTAACGGGCAGCCGATTGCAAAATCGCTGGCGTCACAGACCACATGGAATGGTCTGTCCTGGTCTGGAATAGCCAACACAGGCGATCGTATCAAGCTTCTCTTGATACATTCGAAGGAGTGCTGACACTCAGCACTCCATGAGCACCTCTCGTTTATCTTTAACAGACGAGAGAGATGTACGGTCATCTTGGCATAGTTGCGCGAGTACTTGTGCAAATACGCCGCTAGCCCAAGGGATTTTCGAAGACCCTTGACGTCGACTGGCACAGGCCAGTCGGCGATCGCCTTGATCTTTTCCGGATCAGGGCGTACACCGTTCTTACCCACGGTGCAGCCAAGAAGTGGTATCTTGTTCGCTGCGAAGGTATACTTCTTGAGAAGCGTGAATGGATTTTGCTCTCGCGTAAGTGTAAGAACCTTTCAGACGAGGTATCAATGAACCTCCACGTCCGTATTTCCATTCATAGCCCGGCCTAAGACGAAGACATCGACAACGTAAATCGGTGCGAAATCGCGCACCGATCGCAACAGATTCGTTACACATCTGTTGATCGTTGCAGGGGCATTACTTGTTCCTGTGACATCGCTAGACACTCCCAGAGCATACCACTGGGGGTGCTCACTGCTGTGCACGGGATGTCCCGTTCACGAATGAGGATCTGATAGAATCCATCCATCAGATCTATGAACGAAAAGATGGTACTTTTTGCCGTATCATCTATGATGACGTCCTTCCTTTGGATCGGCGTTCGAGCCGGTACCGTTGCAGCATTCTATTTGTTGAACGCGTGCACTTTACGCCGCCCTCCTGTGGCCTATCGCACACTGAAAATCGGAGAGCTGTGTGAGGATATTAATTTCCTCACATAACCAGCCTCCAAGCAATCGGCAAAGAATGTGTAGATCGCCGTGACCTGTTCACGAGGCAGTGGCCACTGCTTCATCACACAGTATTTCAAACCGGGATTAGTTCGAACTCATGCCGAGTGCCTTCATCTTTAAGCAGCTCGCACGGCACGGATTTAAATAAACATTCCTGAATTCAACCAAATCCTTATACAAAGAATTTGGCTCTAGATAACCCCAAGATTGAGACGTGTACCGCTCAACCCGAGTATTCTCATCAGCGAAACTCTCGTCCATCGATGAGCTACCGATTACCCATTCGTTCTCAGCAAAACTTGTGCCGACCGAACATCGGCGACATACTCGTCTTCCGTGACGAGTTCGCAGATCTGCTTGATCTTGTCACTACGCAGATCTCGCAAGAACCTTTTAGATTCTAGCGCTGGCAACTTGACTACCTCCGAAGCTAAATCCAGAGGTGTAACCAGATCAAGTGTATAAGCGCCTACACTTGATCCGTCATTCACCAAGACATTCACCGTCTCGGTGATTTCTTGGGAAAACACATCCGCAGGTGGTTCTTGAAAGACACCCTCAACATAACTCTCCTGGGAGTTGTCACTCTCAGGAACGCTGGAGCTTTCTTCCAATACATGTACTGACTGTGTGTGTACTACCACAGTCACGTCCTCTTCGGTCGACTCTCTTTCAGTCGATAGGACTTGCTCTACGACCGACTCTCTGATAGTGGATCTCGCATCATCGTGTTGTTCATCCTATACAACACGGATCTCTCTTCTTGGATGCACCCTTCTTGGTGTGCATTCGTGTTCCAGTCCACTCGATCTACTCGAGCGGTGAACCTTCGGCACAGCCTGTGTCTCTACACAGGTGCCGGAAGCTGGTTCCACATTGTAGTGGCCTTCTACACTGTGGTCTTGTGCAGTCATACTAAAGACCGTACCGCAAGTGAGGCCATCGCACTCACTCATAGTACATCCAAACCCTTGTGGACGCTCCAAGACGTTCATCATATGGTTATCTAATGAACAAAACGGCAGGCATCGTTATGGATCGATGCTGCCAGCTGATCCATGGCTGGTATTTTCTAAGCCATGGCAGACCGAGGATGTCATCAAATTTGTCATCCAAATCCAGTGCGATGAATTCATCATTGTAATGCTTTCCTCCTAGCGTGTAGTGGATTCACACTGCACGTTTGTTTACTGTTACGGATGCGCCTGTAGCAAGGCACACCGTCATCCTTGTTGAAGGGAACTCTCGCTCAACGTAGTCGAGCCTCCTATGTTCTAGCAACTGGCGTCGAATAAAACTGATTGACGGCCCACAGTCAACCAGGGCGCAAAGTGACATCCCACTTGTCACTTCGATCTTCAAAGTGATGAGGAACACTTCATCACTAGGGGCAGTAACACACAGCGACTGTGTGTTGGGATCAATCTTCTTCAAGAGTCCTGCAAATTCATTTGACGTTGCTGGACAAGCAAGGTGCTCCATCTCTACTGACCCTGTCCGTTTTTTTGACGCTCCGACTTGCTGTCGAGGCTTAGCGACATGGTCGGACCCACGCCTTGGACCTTTACTTGGCCAACGGTTTCCATCACGTCCTGTCTTTGGACGTGATGCGGCGTTTATGACACTACACTCATGAGCGTAGTGTCCGATCTTTTGACAGCGATGGTATCTTGCCGTTCGCTTGTAAATCAGAGAGCGAGAGTTCTCGATATCGATATAACAGAGATCCATTGGTTCGAGACCGCCGGTTTCCTGTCGTTTCGTCACAAGATAGTTTGACGAGCTAGCCTCAGACTGTCTCAGGCTGAAGTCTTCTAGTTCCGCATACGCTATCGCCTTTTCCAGCGTATGGAAGTCCTCTTGGAACATGTAGGTCTTCACCGGTCCATCCACAAGGCCGTCGATGAAAACGTTAATGAGCGTTGGCTCATCAACAGGGTGCTCCGTGACGCTACTAGCAAGGTAGCAGAAGTGAAGTGCGTAAGCGTGCACATCACGCTTACCTTGCTTTAGCCTCAAGATTGCAGAGCGTGCTCTGAACTCGGCTCTCGGCGGCTCAAACGTCTCATTGAGCAAAGACTTCAAGATCTTTAACAACTCAAACACGTTTGGGTCGTGAAGCTTGAGCCCTAAGGCCCAAGTCTTTGCTCGTCCCGTCAAATTTGACAGGGCGAAGGTGACTTGCATCTCGTCACCCTCGAAATGACAGGCTCTGATGGCATCGTCTAGCTCGACGAACCATCTCAAAAGGTAATCTTCATCGTTTTCCGTGTACCTTGAGATATCAATCTTAAAGGTTTCGGATCGACGCATGTGCGTCGGTCGGCCCATCGACTGATGAGAGCCTTGCTGCTGTAGCAAGGCTATCTTCTGTCGTTCGACGGCAAGTTCCCCTTGTAGGAACTTGTTGATAGCAGTTTGTTGCTTGTCTCTGCTTTAAGACTCCAACATGCCACTGATGGCGGGTTTGCCCATGAGCACACTCATGCGGCCGACTACCTCCCGTTTTGAGTCACTCAGATGGGAGTAGCCTTCCCGTGTGACGTGAAAGCTATCGTCTTCTGCGTCCAACATGTTCATGTTGGACAGACACAAATTAGTCGTTGAACATTATACGAAGGTGCTACCAGGTGTAACGGGGCACCCTTTGTTTGGGTGCCACGAGACTTCACGTATACTAGTACTTGCAGAGGAAGCTAATCTAATCGAACAACTTGTTTGAGTAAAGGTAAAAATGGAACTGCATTCCATATAGTAAAGCTTATAGCTTAACTTCAATCTTTATCTAATTATATTAAGCTACGTCGTCGTATGACAACAACCTGCTCACCACTCGTTGCGCGCGTCTAGCAGCGATTTACAATAATCTATAGTTAATACGTCTTCACCAACCAATCTTTGAGCAGCGCATGTATATTATCCTAAAAGGTGATAATATTCCTTCAATATCATCCATTCCGGATAATGTTGGCAGGATATTGTCATGCTACACATTATTCCTATTGGCACCGCTTGGTGTCAATATCATGTAACGGGCTACTCCTTTACATAATGTCAATACGTATTTGCAACGTGCAAAAATGAAGAAGCTGGGTACCATAAAGGAAAACTTTAATCGAATCTAGCGGATGTGTAGGTCCGTAACTTCAAGAAGCGCCTTTAATTTCTACCGATTTACTTTATGAGAACACGGAAAGCAGTTTTGCAGCACATCAAACAACGCAGCAGGTGGCTTGGCATCGGATATTACCTGTAGAGGGCGGCATGCAAAGTGCTGGCGGATACAGTCCAACAAAATCGTGTTGGTGTCCGTCTTGTACGTTTCAATACAGAATGTGTTTATTTCTTTTACAATGACATGCATGCTGGGGTGTGCTTACATGTCGACCAAAGCAAATATATTGTATGTGTTTCCAATACCTCTTAAACTTTGCAATATCAACTTGCTATCCTTGAAGGAAAATCTCAATAGCACCGACTAATCGATGCAATAGCACTGCAATGTAGCCATCAGCACGTGTTTAAGCATTATCGAGTCAAAAGAGGAAGAGTCAAACAGGTACAATGGATTTAGAATTGTCTATTACGGTTAAAAAATTCAAGTAAGTATAGCGTACAAGCAGGATTCCTATCGCACAGCTAAACAACTACTTCAGCAGAACTGTAGTACCATTAATACTACTGAACAATTGTAACACCAAAAGCACCAACTACACTAGCAACAACAACAACAACATCAGCAACAACACCAACTTAAAGCAGCAGCAGCATCAAAAGGAATAGGAACAACATAAACACTCTATAAAATAAAAAGGGCTAATTCACAGCGGTCGCGATTACAACAACACCAGCAACAACGACACTAGCTTAAGAAGAACAGCAGCTAAAATGAAAAGAACGTTAATAGCAAACGACACTAAAAACAAAAACAACAAGGATAAATGATATAGAACAATTTGAATAAAAACAACAACATCAGCACTGATTGTCTACAATTGCTGCCGTGACCGAAGATATTAAGAAGGTTTCGCGTCTATTTTGTGCCGTTTGCGCCTGCTAATGGTAGCTCGAGCGCAGCAGGTCCGTGGTAGAATACCATCCACGGCTCCGCCTGCAAAGCGGGGCTGAGCACGGCCATTAGAAAAAATGATCAGAGACAATGATTTTTGTGTACCACATTAACTAGAGTATACCAGGACGTGGGGCATTTTTATTTTCCAGTTACCTGGGGCATTTTTTTTGCTTTCGTGATTAAATGGAGTACAGTCTTCCCTCTGCTAAGTTATAGACTTGGTGGAAGGCAAATCCTATAACATAGCAGAGGTTATTCCATAGCAGAGGTATGCTGCGGAAAAATTATTAATTTAATTAATTAAAGAATCAAAAACGCAACAAACCTCCAGGCTTCCAAAACCTGTCTGTCACGTGCCCTATGAAGATTTTGTGATTTTGGTTGCCCCACCAGTCTCTGGTGATTTTGCTATCTCTAATTAAGAAGTTCCACCAACTGTACCTTGCTCACTCACAACAGATGTCGCAGATACGTCTTACCAACGAGCAGAAGCTGCGCATCTGCAAGCACCAGGATGCTAACCCGCGCATCACCCAGACTGCCCTGGCGGCTTGGACAAATGGACGCCTTTGACCTCCAGAAGGCACTTTCCCAGGCAGCGATCAGCAAAATCATCAAAAAAAAGGAAGGAGCTCGAGGCAATGGACACCACTGACCTCAGCGCTAAGCGTCCTCGGACTGTCCAGCACCCAGCTGTGGAGGAGGCCGTCACCTTCTGGGTCTTGCAGTGCCAGCACCGTGGGTTCGCTCTCACTGAGATCTCATACGGGCCAAGGCTCAGACCTTTGCGGGATCAATGGGCGTATCGGAGGAAAACATCAGCTTTCGCATGGGTGGCTCCACAAATTCCAGCAACGCCACAAACTGCGAGCTGTCCGCATTCATGGTGAGAGTGGCTCAGCAGATATGGGCGCTCTAGAGGAGGCTCTTCCACACCTCAAGGCCGTGGTTGCTGGTTATGCGCCACGTGACGTGTACAACATGGACGAAACTGGTAGGTCTGAGAATACAGTACAGTACTGTACTCATTGTACAGTACAGAAGCATCTCAAAGGCTCACTTTCTGTTCAGGTTTGTTCTACAGTATGACGCCCGACAAAACGATCGCCCAGCAAGAGGTCGAAGGGTTTAAAAAAGACAAGGTACATTATTGCTCTCCTCTTGGTTTCCTGCGTTTCTCTGACACTAACAACTATTCTAGACGCGCATCACAGTTGCTCTCACGGCAAACGCTGATGGATCCGACAAACTCCCGCCGTTCTTCATTGACACGCCAAAAAGCCGCGGTGTTTTGAGCACAAGACAGCTGAGCGACTGCGCTTTCTCTACCGCAACAACAAGAAAGCCTGATGACTGGCATACTCTTCCAGGAATGGCTGGGAGATGTCGACAAAAGTATGAAGGTAATTTGGGGCATGCCTTGAACATCATCGTTGTGGTACAGTAAAGGAGGTTTGACTAACGCGTTGACCACAGCAAAAGGATAGAAAAATCCTGCTTCTCATGGACAACGCTCCTTCACACATTGTTGCTGACCTGGAACTCACCAACATCACGGTCCAGGTTCTTCCTCCTAATACGACTTCAAAGGTCCAACCCATGGATGCTGGGATTATTGCCCATTCAAGAGGCACTACCGCCGGCTGCATCTGCAGAATGCCTCGGACCGTGACGAGCGCGGAGAAACCAACCTTTACAAGGTTGATCAGCTCACGGCCATGCGTTGGTCGCTGGCTGCGTGGAGCGAGATTTCCAGTGCCACAATCGCCAACTGCTTCCGTCATACGGGACTCATGGACGGTCCGGCTCTGCCGACTAGTGGGGGTGAAAACGAAGCCGGCACTGTTGGCCAGTAGGCCCAGCAGGAGGCAGCAGCTGCTGCAGTAGAGGAGCAGCGCGTGGAACAGGATCTTGTTTCGGCGCTGGAAAGGCTCCCGCTCCGCAATCCCATGTCGATCGCTTCTCTTCTCAATCCGGCTGAGGAGGAGGAGACGGCGCATGCGGAGCTGACCGATGCCGAAATCATCAAGCTTGTTGAGGATCCGTATGGGGAGGAGGAAGGTGCTGCTGAGGCGGAGGAGGAGGTGGAAAAGCATTCGAAGGCTGAAAAGCTTGCCAGCCTTAGTCTATCCATCGCCCTTCTCGACCTTTCTCAGGAGTCCCATCGTATAGCTCACCGGACCCTTCGCCAAGTCCAAGCTGATCTCCGTAGTGCGAGCACCACTCAGGCCACACTTGATTCCTGGCTGAAGTAGTTTCCTCTCCTCTTTCCACTCCTTTCTTGCAGTGAATAACAAAAAAAGGTTCTGTGTACAATATTTCTGCTCACGGCGGACAAAAATATTCCCTCTGATAAGTTGTATTTGGCCCTCATGCTATTCCGTATAACTTATTCCGTAGTCACCATAGAACGAGGTCGGTGGAGACCGAATCCTATAACTTACCGGAGGTTATTCCGTAGCCGGGGATAACTTAGCAGAGGGAAGACTGTATTTATTTATTTTACCGAAAATTAAATGTCGTCGACCGCATTTGTGGTAGACGGCGTTGACGAACGAGATTATCCTTTGTCTACCTTTTCTAACATTCGTCTCGTTAGAACGTAACGAATGCCACAAGTACCTTCAACACACAAAGATCTATCAGCATTTCACTTTTTAGCACACAAACACAACCCGTTTCCTAGCCACTAGCTACTAGAAATGGGACGTGAATCTACAGAACTTGGTTCAGTTCTATGGACTAGATTACTTACATCAACGGGCGAGCTCCGGAGCTTGCTCCTCCATCTCATAAGGATCATTCGATCTACCTGTAGAATTGTGCGTATACTACCTTGGACCTGCATGTCTTTTCGATTGATGCTGTTGGATCTGGCAAATGAGTTACTGCCATATCTGATTACGTCTCGAACTGCTAAGGATTGTAGTCCTGACCACACCTCCAAACCGTCGTCATGTTGCCCGAACAGCCAAAGCATATGTCTGCTGCTCAGTAGTGTACGGAATAACTGACTCAATGTCTACCGACGTTCGCTCCTAAAATCCTTCGGTTGTATGATAAATACTACGACTGGTAAGGGTAAGAGTATAACGATACGTATCCTACCAATTACGGCCGGTTGTACAGGATTGTAAAGCGACCAGCGGCGTGGCGGCGTGCCGTTACGTGCTCGCAGTTCTGAAGTCGCACTACTGCAGCAAAGCCGTGCAAGTGCTCGCGGACCAGAAAGCATATTTGCAACAACGGGTTTCGAAGGCAAAAATGAGCAAACTCCACCCACGCTTCGAAACTAATGTTGCTGCCTACTGCAGGTATGTCCAGCAAGTCAACACGGCGCCAAGCTGGTTCTTCCACAACTCGTCGACGTCAAGCTGATTCTTCCATATCTTGTCGACGCCGAGCTGGTTCTTCCACATCTTGTCGACAATGAGGCTGTTTTTTTACTACAACTTGTCGGCGTCGAGCTGGTTCTCCCGCAACTTGTTCACACCAAGCTGTACACTGAATGTTGAAGAACGCGACGGCGTGTGATTTGCGTACGCGACACGGATTCAATGTTCCATCAAAGACGCGGGTCAGTACCTAAACAGAGCTTCGTCGTGTCTCTCATGAGCCGAAAGTACTGGCATATGGAGCAGAATAGACGTCACCACAGCGTAGACCATTTTATATTGTCAATCTGTTTGTCTCAGACGAAGAGAAATCTACTGCTCCATCTGGAATTTACGGACGCATGTCTCGAATCCAAGCTGCTGGATGTCACACGTTGCAGCCCATCAATCGCGAGAGACCGGTCTCATAAGCACTACAAAACCGGCATCCTGGATACTATAGAAGCGAGGCCGAGATAATGTTCAACGAGTTGCCGATTCGCCCTGTTGTCCAAGCCGAAGTTTCCCGCTTGATTATTATCCTCACCGCGCAATCGGACACGTGTCGTTGGCACAATCTATTCGCCGCCACATGATCGGCGGTGCAAGTGGGAGAGGTGCTGTTTGGGTACGCTGTGCCAACTCGCGTCAAGAACAGCAACATGTGACAATACCTGCTTGAACGCGCGCTCGACTATGTTTCTCGCGGAGATCAGACGTCTTCCCTGTCCTATGTTTACGCTCGATAGCGCCGCCAGCTGTTCGAGCGATAGTGCGTACATCCGCCGTGACAACAAATGCAAATTCCGGATTTCCAGATGGTGTGTTAAAGATGTCGGCTCGTTTCCCGCTGAACCCACGCGGTCATTCGAGCATACGTAAAGGAATGAAGAGCTTTCGTTGCTACAGTAACGTGCTCGCCTTTGCGTGCACCTCCTTGAAGATGGCGCTAGGCTGTGCATGCGAAAATGGGCACGACGCGGTTCTGTTAACTGATCGGCGATGAGCTGCTTGTCACAAGCAGGGACCAGATATTCGCGTCGACGATGGTACAAATGGACGGCACGTGCTTTGGCGTGCGATAACAAGACAACCATTTTCCAACTTCGATCGTCCCGACAACACCTTCGTAACGGACGATGAAGCTTCATCGTGTGCTCAGCATCTTTGCGGCTGGAGTGATCGGCCAAACCTCGGCCGCTTCCAGCATCACTTCGGATTCTTCGTTTCCAGGATGGAAACCTTGCCCGGCCTACACTTTTCCTGGCGAAGGTGAATACGAAGCCGAGTGCGTGACCTACGATGCCCCGTTGTGTTACCCCGGTATCTGCGAGACACCGGCGAATGTGAACTCGACGATCAAGGTTTTCGTCAAGCGGTTGCGTGCAAAGGGGGCAACGTGGACGACGCACCAAATGTGTGGATGATTCCAGAGATTGAATGTAGTGAAGGTAAGTGAAGGCTCTGGTTGTCCTACTCAATAGTTTGAGTCTAATCGAGGACTCGCGTATGTTGTTGCAGTGGAACATTCGATGGTGACGCTACACAAAAGCCTCGAAGGAGCAGTCAACGTGTACACGATGGATCTCCGCGGCAATGGACGCGGAACACTGCTCGATTGTGCATCAGGTCAAAGCACGACGAGCGTGTCGCAGTCGGAGAGCCCTGATTATTTGACGGACATTCCTGCGTGTGCTCAAATCATGCAGGACCAGTATGGAGACCTCGCTTCGTTCTCGATCACAAGCGCTGCAACGGACATTTCACACTTCATCCACAAGCATACGAACGGCGCGAGTACAATTGTGTACGGTGTGAGCGGTGGAACGATGCAGGTCCAGCGTCTGATGCAGTTGGATCCGCCGAGCGTGAACGGATACGTTTTGGACGGCGCCATGGCCTATGCAGTATCGCCTGCCAAGAAGACTTATCGGTCAGATTACGACGTTGATTTTGCTAGCGTGGGCGATACTTTCATGAAGCTGTGCGCGCAAGACCGCGACTGCGCTTCTCACTTCAAAGCCACCAGCTTGTCTGCCACGCTTCACCGTTTGCTCCAGAACTTCGACAGCAATCCCAACTCGACCTGCGCCTCGTTGGTATCAAACTCATCAGAGTTTGGGCCAGCCGTCGTCTTACAGACTACACTGGGCAGTCTCCTGTTGAATTCAAGCACGCGGTCCTTGATTCCGCCGTTGGTGCACCGACTCAATCGATGCGATTATAACGATGTCAACGTCCTGACGGTATTCTTCGCGACCAACAACGAACAGGCCTCATTACCGAACAAGGCCGAAGCCTACGTTTCAGGTTTTTACTGTTTTGTGGAACTGTTTTCCGAGATGTGGAAGACACCTTCACCTACGTACGACGATCTATTCACTCGAGCGAGAACCCTGAGCATGACGGACGACATGACTTCCTGGTACGTTTCGTATTATTGTCTGTACTCGAAAGAACGGTCGCCGGCGTGTGATGAAATGGGATTTGACAAGTACGAGGCGAACCCCATGACATACCGGCGTGACAAGTTTTGGGGCAAGGCTGCTACCGTTTCCAGCCATGCCAGCGTGCTACAGTTACATGGAAGGTTGGACCCAAAGAACCCTTACAAGCATGGGGAATCATTTTTCAAGGCGCTCGACACTTCGAACAAGGAACTCATTGCCTTTGACTACGCGCCGATGGTGACAATCGAAACGACCCCGTTTGGAGACGATGGCAAGAACTGCGGCATGGAGTTGCTACTTTCGTTCGTTCGCAGCAACGCTGACCTCAAACGCGTCGACAAGTCTTGCGTGGGTGAAATGCCTGCGTTCAACATGAAGGTGGCCCCTGAACTCGTGTCTACCTACTTCGGCACCGAGGATGTGTACGACGGTGTCCCAGCCCGTGCCGAGCACAACGGAAGAGTGAAACCGGCGTTTTGAGGATGCATGGAGGCGAAGGCAAGCACTAACGCTCTAGCTCACTAAGCTTTAAACTGCGAATAAATATGCACTATATATCGAACATGCGTTTGTTCTCTTTCAATAGTAGTTGTAGGCACCTCAATTAGATTCGCGCACGGCGCGCGCTCGTACCTGCATTTTGTCGCGTGCACTTACGCATGTTCATACAGTCCGGGCCATCGATATGAGGCCACCAGTACTTTGACTTCTAACTCTACAATTACTAAGAGTTGGGCGCTGCTTTCTGAGTTTATGGTGCGCAAAGCATTACAGATAACTTACAGTTAGAGAGCGCGATTTGTCCAAAAATTTCGCCGTGTCCTTAAGATCGAAATCAACTTAAAGGACACCACTTCGTTTCTGTTGGAATATGATTGAATAAAATCTTTTGGAATATTCTATAGGAATTGGATAATTAGAATAAGTTTCTGGAAAAGTTAGATATGAAGAAAAATGTAGAAATCTAAGTGATTTACCATATTAAATATCATTTCTATTTTTGCGTGCTATTAAGTAAGTGCTGTTAGTTTCAGTATGGGCCACCGAGCTTACTCTTCAAAAAATAATCGGTGATTTGCTGCTGGTGTATGCTCTGTTGAAGCTGTTGGCGGCATTTCTCGGTCAGCAGTTGCTTCCCCACAGTATCAATCTTGTGTGCGATATCGATCTTGTGTGCGAATAGGTGCGTAGACAATTGTATTGCAGCATTCAGCGCGTTGCGATGAGTGAAGATGGGATTTTCGTCTCCGTCTCTGTCGCCATCACGAGAAAATGGCTCAGAGGTGGCAGTTGCATTGAAGTCTGGTTCCCATTCTTCCAGGTTGTTGTCACACTCCAGATAGTCGTCTGCATCCATTCCATCAGATAAGGATAGTTTGTCGACTAAATTAGTTAGGATTGAAATATCATTGGGACGGACCGGCTCGTCTTGCTTACGGAGCACTGCCGCCATAACTCCCGACACGATTCGTGTGTGGATACGACAGTGTCGAATCGTTTTAGGGCGCACCTCAGCCCAATTTTTACCACCAAACGGATTGTGCTAAGAACGTCGAGCTCCTTGTACTCCGTCCCTGCCTTCACCATGTCCAGTAGCCACTGCACGAATTGGGCCTTGTACTTGAGCTTGAAGTTGCGAGTGATGCCCGCGTTCATCGGCTGCAAATGGGAGGTGATATTTGGCCGAGGGAAGTGAATGTGTACGTTTAAGAGCTCCAAATTGACATGTGAGGTCGAATTGTCGAGCAGCAAAAGAACTTTTCGCCCACTCATTTTGAGATTGAACGCTTCAAATAAATGTGCAAAGATGCCGCCAGTCATCCATGCCTTCGCGTTTTTTTTTGCATGGAAGTGGACGGATAGCTTGAAAACGTCGATGGCTTTAAAGCAACGGGGGTTGAGGGACTTATTAATCACGATAGGGTCCAGTTTCTCAGTCCCATCCAGATTGGAGCATAGCCCTATCGAAATGCGCGACTTATCTTTCTTCTTGCCACTCAAAGGCATCGTTGCCAGAGCCCGCGAAGAATTATGCGATAGAATAGACGGGTTTTATCCATATTGAAAACATAGCATGCCGCGTAGCCGTCGAGAAGGGTCCGGAGTTCCTGGAGCCGCTGGTGAAGGGTCTCTCGCTCGACTGAGGTCGCCTCTCCATGCAGTCGGTGAGACTTGATGCCGTGTCGGGCTTTGAACCTCGACACCCACGAAAGCGAGAGCTTCGTCGTTACACCTGCGTCCTCGTGCAGTTGGTTGGCCTTCTGGTGGAGAATGAAGTCGGTCAACGTGACTTTACTTTGGGTGTCGAGCACGACATGGAACAGCGCTTTCTCCACCTCGGCATCTCTGCCCTTCTGCTGCCGTTTGGCTCTCGGATTGATGGTGACAGGAACGTCCTCGCTCAGGATCCCGTAATCGTGGACCGTGCAACACGGACTCCAAACTCTCCCCGGGTCCATCGACAAAGATCGGCTTGCGTGAGTCCAGGGTTTTCTCGCTGGTGTATCTATAGAGCTCTCTTCTGGACGAAGCAAAAAGGCGTTCGGGGCACCATTCGTACGTCTTGTTTGTCTGCATAGGTGTTCGGAAATTACGAATTCTCCTTGCGTGGGGATAATGGGACGGGTGGCGGGCGTCACTACGTTTTTTGTTTGATAGCTTTGCGATAGAAAAAATGCACTTAAAATTTGCATGTGCTTTTTTGTCCAGTAAAATGCGGTTATAAAACTGTGTTGGTCCTTTAAACGTCGTCCTTCTAACTGTAAGCTATCTGTGTTACATATCTCTGATATAGTAACTCTCCTACTTTTGCATTGCCGCTGTAGCTCACATACAACAAACAGTTTTTGGCACCCGGCCAAAAAATGCGCGGCCAAACCAAACATACACAGTTTAAGTACAAAGGGATTCTTGTTTAACGCTCAGAGGCGTCAATGTTGACAAGGTACGCCGTATGTACGTATTTTATGGATGCAAGTTTGTTGGATATTGGTAATCGGATGTGACTCACTTTCAAGAGAACATAAGGTGAGCATACATGAGGTACAGCTGTAATTTGGTAAAGTGATTACCAGAAGATCACCAGGTAGTGTAGTGAAAAGGACGTTGAGACGACAATGTTTCTTGTACGATCGAAATAAATCGTAGATATAGGACTTAGATGTAACATAGTTAGCATGAAAACTAAGGATCTCAATCAATAAACTATTTCGGCATTTGCCTTCAACTCAACAGCTAAACCATCTATAACCTCAAATTTGTGAGATGCGTGAAGTAAGTCAAAGGTTCTTGCCTGGCCTTTATGACGCAGTTGTATAAGGAGCTTGCCTGGCTTTATGACGCACTTATCTAAGGCAAAGTGATCTACGACAACGATAGTTAGCTGAGTCTGTTGCTGGACGGTTGCCCTAGCATCTACGATTATCGCAGCACCATGAGGTGCTACAGCACTTCAACCACGATTGATGGTGCTGGAGTTAACACACCCGGGTAGGATTTTCCATTACAACAGGAATCTACATCACAGAGGTGGGGTGAGATCGAAGGCACATCAAGACATTGGATGATGACGGAAAGACAGATGTCCGCACATGTGTAGGACGAGAAAAGGAAGTAAAATGCGGAGAGTAGTGGCAAGCTACTAATCTCTTAAACTACTAAGTTATCATAAAGCCAAGTTTACAACTTAAAAGTTTACACTCCTTGCACTATGTACAGATATTTGTCGTAATATAGTCTTCACAAGGATGGCATAGCTCTGGTGTGGTACATCAGAACAACCTCCGTGAGAACCATTCGATCAGGTAGCAAAGTGTTCAGGTTAGATAGTTAAATGATGTTTATTAGCGCATTCATTTCATTAGTACATTCAGTTCCCCTTTTGGTCAGTTTTAAGAGGTGCCTACTATAAGAGTTGAGAGCCTCTATTGAGGCTTGTACTCTTGGGCATTATTGCCACGAGATTTCTTGGAGTCATTCGTCCCTTAAATCGGGACTAGAAGCTTGCGAGCTTGTTCAGATACTTAAAGTTAGGTCTCACGAAGACTGCAAGACTTGAGACCCTTTAATTATATACCCGTTTAGTCTGATATACAAAGAAACTCTACGAGTATGTAAGTCTTCCACTGACAATGAAGTGAGGGTAGCTCCGCTACAGTACAGCAACGTTAATCACCATATCCGATGTTTTTTGTGCCGACGAACCTAAAGTCAATCTTTGGCGCAAGCGCATATGACAGCAACAGAGAATCCGACGAGGTGGTGTATCAGGCGGGCGCATGGAAAAATCGTTATTATCACAGGAGGTGCACACAGCCAGCCCCCAGACAAGCCTTCGTCGGTGGATTCGACGGTTTCGGGGACCAACCTATCAGCCCAAGATGAAAGAAGATGGGCAACTGTTCGCGCAGGTAAGATCGGCCCTGAGCTACTACTCTACACTGCTACGATAAACCTCCTGCGTTCTATTCCAGTCTATCGACCGGTGCCCGGGCGTGCTTTACCTCCTCTTCTTTGACGGCGGATCTTGCGGAAAACCAGGTCCAGGAGGAGCCGGATCTGTGATTGTCCGACTACACGTTCCGGATCACGCCGCATGCGTTTTGAGGGTATCAAGTATGGCTAATGGCGCTGACGATACCACTAACAATGTTGCTGAATAATGGTGCTCGTGCACGGTTTTCGACAAGCAAAGACAGACGACTACTCACCCCTACATGTTATTGGAGACAATGCGCTCGTGCTTTTTCGCAACTCCGAAGACGACACCCTCCACGCAAGACGCACTTGGTGCTGTGTTTACACGAAACACATGCCGTCGCTAACGATATTGATGTCGCCAGCTGGATACATCATTATCGCACCTTCAACAAAATGGCGGATCGACTGGCAAATATCGCTATGGACACGGGAGATTCTATTCAGACGCACGCTATCTCTAACCCAGGTCTGGGACAAGATGCTTCGACCTTCCTTAACGCTCATGTCAATCATTAAGTGGAGACCTCTCAAGCCGAACGTCAACTCGTAATTTAGGGCCCCGTGCTAACCTCGAGGAACCTGATTATCTCGAGACAGGAGTCTGCGCGTAGACGCGCTGGCTGTCCGAGGACTAGTGCTACTAAGTATTTAAAGTAGCGGTCGACCAGGCAACTTTGTTGCCGAATGACAGGATACAGTAGTTCGTTCGTGTACCTAAATTACCTCACCATCTCACTCACTATAAAAGCGGGCGTCGACGCTGCAGTCATTAGCACAGTCAATTGCTAGAGTTCAGGATGAGCTTTGGGCGATGCACGATCAAGATAGTCCTGTTGGTTCCGGTCAAGGTCTCAACATCGTGCTACTCCAGCCTCAGATCGACGGTCTGACTGTTTAAATGGTTACGATGCATCTGAATGCACCTGTAGATTCCACATTAGGTGAAGATAGTGGAGAAGAGTTGAGATTAACATCGCCATTGCTCGAGTGTGACCATGCCTACGGCGTTACCAGGTACTCCATGCTCTATTACGCCTGCATCTCAAAAGTCGCCTCGGCCACCAATCACCAACGCTTTCGTATATAAGCAATTCAGCACCAAGTAACGCTACCCTTGCAAGGACCTCGAACTCGGTCTTTGAAGACTGCGGGCGGCGTTGGAACCACACAATTGCAACCTATGTCGCTATCTACGCCAGCAACTGGACAGACATCCTGAAGACGTTGTTGATGGTAAAGTCCATGGCCAACGGGCCGTCCAAGTTGTTCCAAGACAACTAAAAAAAATTTGAAATTTATAATCCAAAGTTTCCCTTCTACAATAGTTTATGCATGTGTACCTTACACAGTACGGAAAACACCTGAGTGGCCTCGAATTCGTCAAAATCTTGCGTAAGACAAGGGAAAACACATCATGTGGCTCGGTTAAGCAGATTAACTACTGGAACTGAGGAGAATTATGAATGCGAATGATCTAACGGTGATGAAAACTTTCGCACGTACGCATGCACTGAAGAGAAGTCAATTTTTCTTAGTTTGGTTACCCTTATTGCCACAAATTCACAATCTGAGCTGAAAAATCGTTTGAGTATCACAAAAAAAAGTGATTTCGACTTAAATGACAAGGGTCAGAATGTATCTGGCAATAGGAAGGTTGCACTGATTGAGAGGAAAACAAGAACGACTCCACCAGGATACGACATTGTGAAAAAAACACCGAATAGCAGCTTCGGGTGAAGGACGCAGTTGACACTGTGCTAAAATGCTGTCCACGTAAACAAGCATTGTTTAAACAGACGCAGCCAGCAAGACACATTTATCTTATTTCCAGAAATTGGAAGGAACATTTAACGTTTCCAGTACGGCAGTCCAACGTGATGATACTATTCATCTTGCGCCATGCTGAACAGCTAGATTTAAAAAAGTGCTAGCAGGAAAAGATACTATGTGGCTGCTCAAATATGTAGCAAGCCAGTGCATCACGGACGACCACACGATTCTACGAGATGGGCGGTCATGTGCTTGGACTTTACCGCGGCAAACATAATAGTTCTTTTGCTACGTTGGTAGGTGACGTAACAATCATACTACTCGTGGACACGAATACGCAAAATACTACCGTCAAGGAAGTTCATCAAATTACATTAGCAAGCGGTAATGTTCTCTCATTCTCATAACTGGCAGAGCGTAGAGTCCTGGTCTGCCAGTATCGAAACTAAGTGATGATTTTGCGGATTGTACTACCTCGTGGAGACTACGGTACAGTTTGGGACCGTCAATGTGCCGAACACAACGGCTGATATACTGACGGATTGGTACAAGCGACTAGATAATCTGAATACGACTGATGCAATGCGTGAAAAATCATGACTTAATGAGAGGGATGCGTGTCGAAAATTCGAAAGTCCACCCTTGCAACATATGCATCAAAGCCAAACAATCACGAACGATTAAGTCAACTGTTTATTGCGCTACACACGCGATCAATTAATTCAAGTGTGATAGCGCAACACACGCACCCAAGGAAAATTTTGGCGCAGTACTTTGTATTGACCTCTAGGTCCACATAAATCTCCGCGGCTTGAAAGGTAAGATCACGAATCACACACCGTGGATCGCGCCAGTGGATATGGTAACGTCTTGCCATTGAGACCAAGGAGGAAGGACCAATGACACCCACTACTTTTCCAATCCCATAACACCTTTTGAGCGACAACACGAACTATCGTTCAATCCGTGGTGACGGCGAATTTGAGATACAGAAGATGCGCATGTGGTCCAATAAACACATAGCTAGGATGTAAATTTACGAAACTGATGAAATGCCTCGAATGGTAAGGTTGAAAAACTCCATTTAATTTAAGATTTTAGAGCGGTAATTTCATACGCTCCAGGTGTCACGATATCACCGTTGTGGTCATGCAATAAAGCGTTAATTTGTTGTGAAAATTACCTTGCAGCACTAGCCAATCCTGAAGCATTTCATCGGCCGAAATGCTAACCGGACTAAAATAAATTCGTCGGCATTGATGCCATGGGGACAACTTGTCAGCACACGCATCAAGCGCGATAACATAGGCACATGCTTTAAGGGTGAGACAAAAAAATTTAAATCGGGTACAATATTAAGCGGAAAGGTGCATCGTATTTTTATCCAAGACGTCACAGAAGGTGATTCATGCTTAACACGTAAAAAGAGTCGATCGTTTATGTAACGGGTTTACACGCGGTTAATTGAACCGGTTATGTAGTTTGTCCACACCAAGTAAAGATCCGTGGATCTGAGTGATGCATTCTTGGTACCACTTGCTTACGGAGATACCGCGCTTATCGAGTAAGGAAAAGGGATTAGAGTTCTGTCACAAGATCGTAACGTAGAAGTCAGTTAGGCAAGGTGTTAGGGTTTCATTACCATAGCTAAAAACAATGAATAAAGTTCAGTTCCCCTTTTGAATCGTTGGACTCTAGTACCTAGTCAAGGCATAGCGTGTCGTAAGAGTGTTAGCCTTGTGAAGGCGTTTACTCTTGTTTAACTAGTAGTGACTAATTAGTGTGCGATTCTGTGAACCGCAATCCCTTTGAAACCGGGATTGTTAAGCTTGCACGCTTGGGCGACTGTACTTCGTTGTTCGTATGTTATACAAAAAAGATTCTTTAAAACTAAGAATTCCACTGATTAGGAGCGCTGAGTAGCTCCGCTAAACTTGGTAGCATTTGTTGCAAATCTACACCTGAGTCTTCACAGACTGGATCCTCTGCGAGTATGCAGACGGCCATGAACCTCTCTGAGGCCCAGCAGATCATGCTTGAGGAGCTCACGGCGTTGATCGGACAAGCTAAAGTGGATATTTTAGTGTCGCAAGGTCCGTATGCACTTCGTGCACGTCTCGAGACCTTCTCAAACTTTGAGTCCACGTAAATCAGACAGGTCCATGACTATTTCGCATCGGCCATGCCCACTCGATATGTTCCAATATTGGACACTGAGTCAAGGACTCGTCGTCCAGTCTAAAGTTTCAAGACTTTCGAGGGGAAAGAGAAAGAAAATCGCCTTGTGGGTTTGAGATATGGAGATTGACATTCTCTCGGCCTTGCTGTGATCAGAGCAGCAGAAGGTGGGCCTGACCCTATCATAGTTAGGAGGTCGAGCAACGGAGTGGGCGTTCACTTATGGCACCTTGATTGGCGAGGCTTTTCCCACCTGGGACATGCTAAAACAGCAGCTACATCATGTGTTTGCTCCGCCTAATCAGGCATATCGCGTGCGATCCGGCTTCCTGTCAACCCGCCAGGGCACAAAGGACTTCATCAATTATGTCAAGGAGTTTTGAACTTTAATTGCTGCTATGCAGCTTGACCCTTCACCTGACACGGTTTAAGTAACCTTTTTGGAGGGTCTTTGCACTGGATTTGTAAGAACAGAAGTGTTGCGTACACAACCCCTGAGATTTGAGGGTGTAGTGAACCTAGCATTGAACACAGACTTCAACTGTAAAAGCTTTCCGTTACGCAACTCATGGGTTCCAAGCGAACTTGTCAGCAAATTTCATCCTATGAATTGGGCAGAACCCGTGGACCTTTTTCTTGCCGATAGAGACGAAGAAGCTGAGATTTATGCTGTCTAACAGCGTTAGAACACCCGTAGATTTTCTACTTCGGGAGCAATAAACATCGTGTCCCCTATTGTCCTTGTCGAAGGACTAGACAAGCTCATTAGAGCCGACCTCCCGTCGCTAAACAACGAGTTGGTAAGGCGCGGGTAAACATTCAGTCCCGGTAGGCACTTAAAGACCCGCTGGGGGATTTTTAGGCTGTATTGTACATCTGGAAGGTGATGGAGGGAAGAAACTATACCTTATAGGCTTCGTGGGCAATGTCACGAAGCATGATAACCAGACAGGCTTGTTAGTTGCAAAAGCAAAGGTAAAGAAATAGATAGCCATGGTCGATTTTGATCGACACAGGGCGTCTGAAAATATTGTCCGACGTAGTATTCTGAAATCGGGTCAGCGATATGCTGAGGCGCTGAAAGCGCGATAGAGTGAGACTATCACTGTATGCTTCGCGACAGGTGCATTAGTCACTGTGCCTAAAATTCCTGTGAATCTAGGCGTTAAGTTTTCGGACTTTGACAACATCAAACGCTGTCTATTCTTTGATTTTTGTGAGAAGTATGATCTTATCCTTTGTATGACTAGGCTACAACGCCATGAGCCATGATTTGATTGGGGGTCAAAGACCGTAGGCGCAACGCGCACTATTCCTAGTGGAGCTTTGGAGAGTCACTAACTCTACTCTGCTAGATAACAGAAACGCTATTGGCACGAGGCACGGACTGAGACAGTCAGTGTGTTGGACATTGGTATGGCTGAACTCGCTGAGTTGGACGATGTCAAAACATTTTGTTACGAGACAAGCTCGTTGACTGTTAGTGAGACGGCACGTACTATGTCGAGTAAATAACGTTGTAACAACGAATCACTTAATGCTGAATGCATTTTTGGCCCAGATCCAAGTCATCATAAGTCAACCCATCCGGTGAGTGTGGAGTGGCATGTAAGTACTCACCAGGTGATGTTGGCCGTGATTACAACACACTGATTTTCAGTCAAGACAATGCTGGTGAAACATTAATTCATCAAGGGCAACGCTCATTTGATGAGCGTGGAGGGGCACGTAAGTACCCACTGGGTGGTATAATCACTGGAAGTGACTCATCAATAGATGTCGGTAATGACATCGGAACGGATAAAGATTAGATAAAGGTTGACACAGTTCGTCACCATGGGGACAGTGTAGTCCCAGATGTCAACAATGACATCGGTCCTGCTGTTGGGAATATAAGGTTGACGCAGTTCGTCACCTTGGGGACAGTGTAGTCCCAGGTGTCGGTAATGACATCAGTCCTGCTATTGGGCAACTTAAGGTTGACGGTCATGTCAATCTTGGGGACATTGATGTTCCGGGTGTCCGTAATGACACCGGTTCTTGTACATAGCAAGTTAAGGATGACGATGATATTAACCTTGTGAACGAGAAAGTTTAAGTCTCTTTGATACGTTCAGTCTCTTCACAGAGACAACAGCGACACCAGATTGCTGTTTTGCAACGCAAGGCGTCTATTACGTCACTGAGTGATACTAGCGAGCAGCTACATACACTCGTTAATGGAGTGACAGGTTGCGTTGATGGGTCAGTGAGTCTTGAGACTCTACCCGCACTGAATTATCTGTTATAGCTGGACGAAACGTCAGTCGGGGAGTTTGACCTGGCTTTAAAGTCAGGTGACTTACCTGAAGTGGTGGTCATTAGATCCGATAGTGAGTTAAACTCGTCGTCACTTCTTAACGAAGCTGTCTTGGAAGACACATAAACGGCACTGATTGCTCTAAGTGGGTCATCGATCTTGGAAGATCATAAAGACCGTCTTTTCTTTCGGTGTAGGAATTTCAATTTGTGGTTTTTCACGATCCACCTTCCACTCTGCCTTCTGATAAGGGCGTACGTCATGAAATTGACCTGATTCCTGGAATTAAGTACCGTGTGACACAAAATGGCCCCTATATAAAGAAGCAGTGTGACGTCATTGACGAGTTTTTTTGTGCAAAGTACGCGGCTGGCATGGTGCGTGAGAGAAAGTCTTTGCACTGGACACCGACATTTTGTGTCAGAAAGTCAAATGGCAAGTCGCACATTGTGCACGCTTAAATAAGCTTAATACAGTCATTATACCAGCACAGATGCCAATTCCTAGAAGGTGGTTCTTCAGAAAGCTATGGTGAGCTGAACCATGTTCAGCGCACTCGATTTGGTTGATGCGCATAATTATTTGCTCATGCGAGAGACAATATTCCGCTCACAGCGACTAGTACTCAAAGCGGGTTGCTTCGGGAGTGGCTTGTCATGCCTCAAGAGCTGTCTGATGCCCCGGCAACGTTCAATCTTCTTGTGACGAAATTATTCCGACGTCACCGAGGATATGCACAAAGCTATTTCGATGATATCATTGTCCATAGCCGTGTAGACCATGGTAAATTAGATGTGGACAATCACATTGACCACTTACGAGTAGTGCTCGAGTGCAAGCGCACGGACAAGATGTATGCATATGCATCGGAATGCATTATGTTGCGAAAGAAATATCCTTTCTCGGGTGCTTCATTGGCAAGCGTGGCTTTCGAGCGGACCCCGCTAAAGTAAAGTCAATTGTTGACTGGCCGGTTCCGTCGAACCAAAAGGACTAGCTTAAATGGCTCGGTCTTGCTAATTACTTGCAAAAGTACAGTGCAAAATACGCTGACATGGCACGGCCATCAACTAACCTCCTCAGTACGGTTGCAGCTTGGTGCTAAGACGCAGTCCATGCTCAAGCTTTTGAAGCTAAAAAAGATAGTCTCCTCCATGCTCCAATTTTGGCTTTGCCTGATCTGAGTAGCCCTTCAGTGTCGTCTGTGACGCGCCTGATTTTGCTATTGGTTGTGCGTAATTGCAGATAAGTGTCGATGGACATGAGCGCGTCAATGCGTATGAGTCTCGTCAAATCATAGCTGCAGAGAAGAACTATCCAGTTCATGACAACGAGTTAATGGCACTGAAGTACGCTCTTGTCAAGTTAAAGTTCCACCTGATTGGCTCAAATCCTTTTGTGATTTTTCACATACCATGTGACGTTACGCCCTACAACACAGTCGTCTCGCCTCTCAAAGCGTATGGCCCGTTGGATTTCATCCTTTGCTAAGTGCAACTTGAGGTGACGTATAAGATGGGCAAGCAAAACGCTTAGGGTGATGCGTTGTCACACATACCTGATTATGAGCTTTCTCATGTTAGGACTCTGTCGTCATCCTTTGTGAAGTTACCTTACGCGGCATGTGCACGTGATGATCAATGTGTAGCATTGCTCAGTGATCTTGGAAGCGAGGAGATCTTAGGATCGGGCATCAGATTGTCGGCACGTTACGCGCAAGCCTACATCGATATTCTATCGATGGTGGGCTGCTCTACTACTGCACGGGTGTTGAGGATGTGACTAGAATTGCTGTTCCTCATGATGAGGACTTGAAGTATCGTATCCTCTTTGAGGCACACGACACTGCTTTATCCGGTCTTCTCTGTCGTGAGAAGACCTTTAGCTCGGTTAGCCGGACGTATTGGTGGCCCAAACTATGCAAGTGGGTGATCAAGTAATGTGCGTACGTGTAAATCGTGTCAACGGGTTAAATCCTTAGCACATACGGTGCACTGCTCGCTAGTTTGCCTGTACCTACTGGGTGTTGAAAGTCCATCAGTACAGACTTTGTGGTTGGCCTACCAAAGGTTTCGGACGGCAACACTGGGATGGTGGTCTTTGATGACCGCTTGAGCTGGATGGCTTATTTAGCGGCTGTGCCTGATTTCATTAATGGCGAAGGTACAGCAAAGCTGTTTATCGACCATGGGATTTTTCAACATGTTTTGCGTGTGGCAATTGTCTCTGATCGTTATCCACGTTTCACTGGAAGTTTTTAAAGACCCTTTCATAGGTGCTGGGCACCAGGTTGAACATGTCCACAGCGGATCATCCGCAGACCGATGGTCAAACTGAGCGTGCCGATCGTGTCATTGGTGACATTTTGCGCAGGATTTATGCTGATGTGCCTGGGCGTTGGAGCTCTATGCTCCCTGTAGTCGAGTATGCGTTTAACAAGGCTTTTCATGCCTCTACTGGCTTTACTCCATTCTACGTAAATGGTACACTCACCCACGCTTTCTGTCGACGCCTTCACTACGTCGTTCTGAGCTTGGTGGGGGATGAATAGCCAATCGACTTGCTGATTTCAGCCCAAGTACTGTTCAGAAACAGGTAATCAAGTTGTTCGCCACGAGGTTGAATGTCTTACGACATGCACATGACGCAATGGCTGATCGTACGGACAAATAAAGATAAAAGTTGATGTCAAACGCAAAAATTGCATTGAGAGTTTTATAGTTGGAGACCTCGTCTTACTTAAGGCCAAGAATCTACCTACCAAGGTGGTGTCAGCGGTCTTCAGGACCAAGTTTCGTCCTTCTCATTGGGTCGTTAACGATTGAGGCCAAGAAAGTCCTAGCGTATGCGCTCAACCTTCCATGCAAAGTGCGAACACATCCAGTTTTACGTCATCTTGCTTAAGCCTTACCTTGATCCGTCGCTGGTGGATCACGAGGCGCTGGCGCCGATAGAGTTGGCGATGCCGCAAGTCGAGGAACTCTAGAGAGAAGATCCAGTTGTCTGTCAAGACGCTCCACTCGGTCACGCAGACCGTGCAACTCGTGCACTGACTCGTCGACAACGCGTCGAGATTCACCAAACTCCGCCTGCTCTCGTTGACGAGCACGAGTAGCAACATTACCATGTTAGACTTATCATACAGCATCGTCGTCGCGACGGTCAGTAACAGTCCTTAGTACAGTGGCGGGGGTACCCGGATTCAGATAACTCATGGGAGTACGATGTGCCACTGCGGCAGGATTATCCGTATGTCGTTGACGTTTTTGAACATCGTCTTTAGGGTCGTTCAACCCATTCGGCTTCCCACTAGTCGTTGTGTGGAGTGGAGGGGTTTCAGCAGCAGGTGCACTGGCGTGCGGGTCCGTAGCCGCCGCAGCGTAGCGGTTGCGATAGAACGATAGCAGTTGGCCTTTGGCCCTATTTTGTGCGAAATCAAAGCGCATCTTTTGTTCGAGCCGAACGTCAGCAAGTGAAGCGCTCTCTTGGAGATTCTATAAGATTGGTAGACAGCAAGCTTGGTGAGCCTAAAGCATTAAACGACATCACTTTACGCCTCTGTCTCACCGGAGAAGAGAACGACGAATAACGTCCGCATGGCGGACACCGGCGCACCTCGTGCTTGCAGATCCATCCTGTCAAGGTAATCTTAAGCGGTCATACAATTTACACCCAATTATCTCGCTTTGAGAGCCTCCCTCTTCGCTAGTGCTGTGGCTGTGGCAGCCTTAGGTCCCGTGCTTCATGTTGCGAGTGACTGCCTGGCAGTCTGACGAATGCGTTATCCACACTCGGTGGTGTGATGCGGTATCCACTGTTGAAGCATTTGCTGTGGCTACACATTGTGCTTGACGCCTGCGGTCATTAACCGACTGAAGATATTGGATTTAATCTTCATCAAGAGTGTTACGAAACACAAGCAACGCAGGGTCAACGGGTGCACGCTGTGTAAGGAGTGCAGCTACCTCTTCGTATTTTACGAATGGATCAGGTGCGATGCGCGTGTTGTCACGCGCCGGTGGCGTAGCTGGAGGGTGGTAATAGACACTCGACGCGACGGGGTCTATCTCATAGTCCACCATACCCTCTTCGAGATATTCTTCTAGGGTGATGGACGAAGGCCTCGACTCAGTCATTTTGAGATGTGCTGCCAGCACTATGGTCAGGAACAGAGTTTCGATAGGCCTCAAAGAGCAGTAGAAGAATTGTCGGTACGAGGGTGTGGATAATTTGGTGGGAGAGGGTGCAACGAGGTTACACAGCGGTTATTTGAACCGTTATGTTATGTTTCCACACCAAATATAGACCGGTGGATGTGAGTGGTACAGTCTTGGTGAATGTACTCACGGTAATACCACGCCTTTTCGGGTAAAGGGATCAGACTTCTGTCGTAGGATCGCAAAGTATACGTCAGTCAGACAAGGTTTCAGGTTTCTATTACTGTACTTTAAAGGAATGATCAACGATTCAGTTACCCTTATTAATCGTTGGACACGAGTGCTAGTCAAAGCATAGCGTGTTGTAAGAGCACTATCCTTGTGAAGGCGCTTACTCTTGTTTAACTAGTAGTAATTAGTTAGTGTGTGATCCTGTGTATCTTTATCCTTTTGAAAGCAAGACTGTAAAGCTTGTACGATTGAACAAATGCACGTCGTTGTTACTTTGTTATAAACAAGAAGCACTTTGAGTCCAAGACTTCCTCTTTTAAGTAGATCTTAGTATCTCCGCTACAAGAGCTGACTAAGCAGCTACTTCTACCTGTCTACATAAAGGTGTAGCTAAAGCCGTAAAGCCACCATCGCTTTCACTTCCTTGCGACTAGAGCAGGATTTAGCTAAAGCGGCGAGCCCTTGGATGTCGTCCTGCGTGGCAAAAATGCCTTAAGGTAATCTTAGTTGATTCTCCGTAAAACTGCACTGTGCAAGAGGAAGGCTGAGATTGCCACATTGAAGACATTGTTATATGTTACTAACTGTCGGACGTTTAACCCCTATCGTTTTTCCAAAATAAATTATGCAAATCACCCCATAAAGCAATTTAAGGCAACCTGCAAGCTTAAAAGTGACTGATCGAGCCGTTTAGTACTAGATTTAGGGTAAATCTTTTCTTATTCTTTCATTTAAAACTCGAACGGAACTTTTGCCTCCAGAAAAGCCGCAATGCATCGAATGTCGCTAAATTGATAAATGTTATGCAGCTGCACTTAGTACTTTATCCGACGCGCCTTCGGCGATCCCCCCATCAAATGCTGTCGTTTTAGACACGCGAAAAATGTATGTACATTTTGCAAGCGTTTCACACTTCCTTTTAATGGCCCGCGAACAACTTAGTAAAACTTCGCAGCATCCCTTATAAAAGAAGAAATGGATTGAATTCGTTAACGGATCGTCATTGATCATCTTCTTGTGATGCAGTATATGATGCAGCATATGATGCAACTCTTGCAGATTGACTCTCCCGAGCTCAGCTGACTTAAAAAAGGGATTCAGTATCGCTTTCGTTGTCTTTCAAGTCATATTGATCAGAAAAATATTTATGGGTGGAGAACCAGTTCTTAATTGACCTGAGCCTGGATGGTTCTATACAGTCTGAGGCGATCTTCCCTCCTGAGGACATGCTTTATGAACGTAATTAGTCCTCGAAAGTTATAGTGACTTCCACTAGTTCGCCGATTAATACCTATTCATCCTCACTCCCACCTTGCATACAATTAGGGCCTGTTAAGGGCACTGATCGTTCATAGAGGGCTCTGAGTCGGGTGAACTCGTCGCAAAAGAACTTCGCCAGGTCTAACGTGAGGTCTTTAAAGGATGTATTGCCTGTGCTGTGCGGCCTTCCGCTCGTTACCAATCTTCCTTGTCGTACCACTTTTGACCAGTGGTTCAGCAACGGAGCCTGAGCCGATTTGTGATGACTAGAAAGCGTCCGCACAATTTACTTTTTACTTTCCACTTGGACGTGAAAAATTTGCGCACTATGGGCTTTGCAAATTGGGTTTTAAGTCGAGGAAGATTATATTTCATTTGACAGACACCTGGTCAAACGAGCCCACAAGACTTATTGCTTCAGTCGCCGTGAGTGTGGGTAATCGCGTTAGCTTTATAGTAGAACCTCTCGATGAACTGGCACCTTTTTTGTATACGGCTGCATGTAAATATCGCACAGTCGTGCTACATGCTTCGATGTGTCCTATATGCAGAGCTTCTTCGTAAAAGGGTTTCTAAGTGCCCTTTGTCGTAGACACACGGGCTGGTATCCAAGTGAAAGATATCTAAAATTTCTTACAGGTTTATAGGGGCTGACAACAGTCATCCTCAAGATTGGAAAGATCTTGAAGATGTTGATCTAAGGCATGAGCGCCTGGATTAGCTTTGATTAGAATTAAGATATTCTACAGAGTTAAACGTAAACAAAATTTAGTTCCTCTTATGATCTTGTATAAGACACGTGCCTAGAGAGGCGTCTCTGATGGTAGATCGTTGAGAGCTAAGAGCACCTCCCTGATGTCTCTACTCTTAAGCACTAAGTGCTGTAGATTTACTGAATCGTTCGGTCCCTTGGAACAGGAATCTAATTCTTCGCGCTTGGTTAACCATAGAGTCCGGTTCTTTAAAACTAACGTTGCTCGTTGAGCACTAAGTCTTTGTCGGAATAAAGGGGCTGTGTAGTTCCGCTACAATTAATAGCTTGTAGTAAATCTACGCTTAAATTTTTCATGACTGATCCTTTGTGAGGATAAAACCCCACATCCCTCTATAAGGCCCAATAGTTCGCGCTTGAATAGCTTACCGCGTCTTTGGGTCCAGAGTATGTGGACTTCCTTGTATTGCGAGGCCCGGAGGTGCTGACGGGAAAAGTCGATGTCTCCTGACACTATGAAGCATCCCATTCAAGGAAGTTCCAAGACTAAGTGGCGTTGGCTATGCCTACACGATATGTGTCTACTTCAGACGAAGAGGCCTAGCCTCGTCCACTTAAAGTGGAAGTATGAAGCTACACAGGAAAAAAGAGTGGAAACCTCCCTTTTTCGGATCCGTGAGATTATGATGGCCATGAGATCAGGACTGATCAAGCACAACTATCTACTGGCTTCGGTGATTTTATCAAATTTCGATGCAGGAGCTAGATAATGGGCCTTGACGTGTAGCACGTCGGTTTACTAAGCGTTTTCACATGGGAGTCGCTTAAGTCACAGTTGGTTTAAGTGATTTCACCACCTAATCAGGCTTACCGCGTGCGTTAACGCTTTTTATTGTATGGTCAGGGAAAGAATGAGCTGTCGTAACATGGCTAAGACCTGAAAAAAACTCTGGCAGCTATGCAGTGCTATGCAGTCTGTCCCTCTGCCTGAGGCAGTCCATGTGACTATTTTCTTGGAGGGTATCCGTACTGGCATTGCCGGAACCGAAGTCTGTGGAGTTCACCCCTCTACATTAAAAGAGGCTGTGAGATATGCACTTAATGGTGAGCATAACTTCAGTTGGCTGGACTTGGATGGAATGGTTACAAACCTAGCTTTGCTAGAGCAAACTCCACGAGTTTTGCTGCCTTTGATAGGCCGGACCCGATAGATGTTCAATTTGCTGAAGATGAAGGAATTTTGAACTTCAAACTGCTGAGCAGCAACGTGTTGTACGGAGTGTCATACGTGCGGCAGAATTTAACACTTACGGCCTGGTTAGGCTTTGCGTGGTCAGCGCCGGGCTACAAGATCACACTCTACCTCGATCCAGAAGTCTGGCATGGCACGTAGATGTGTACACACCCATTAGGCGCGGGACCCCTACCAGAGAAGAACAAGTTTCTGTCTTACCTTCTTGAGGCAAAGTTGAGCAGTGCATATCCCCAAAGAATTTTATACCCAGTGGTATGGTGCATGGGCACAATTCAAACTTTTTGGTCGATGAGCCGAAAATAAAAGGCTTTGATAAGTATTATTGTACTTTAATTGATTCAGGGGCTTCTTGCAATCGTGTTCGACGTCTTACCTTAAATGAAGTCAGCGTGCTAACGAAGCGCTTACAGTGCATGATGTTAATTTAATCACGGCCCGTCTAGCGATTGAAATTCGTGTCACTGCGCATAGAGTTCCGTTCAACTTAGGTATAAAGTTGTTAAACTTTGATAGCGTTGAACACTGTTTTAGATTTGATTTGGACTCAAGACATTATCTCTTTCTAGGTATGGCTTGGAATGAACTCCATGAGTTGTGCATTGATTGGAGGTCAAAGACCTTATGCGCTACGCGCAATGTTCATAGCGAAGTTTTAGAGAGCCATGAACCAACCTTTGCAGGGCAACAAAAAACTATTGTCTCGAGTCTTTGACAGAAGATTCCGATGTGCTGGACAATGAAATGTCTGAGAAAAAAAACTCCAATGCTAAAAAACATGAATTACGAGCGTAGTTTACAGAGCATCAGTGACACAGCACGTACTCGTTGTAATAACGAGTCACTGCATGCGGAAGGCATATTTGACTTAGGTCCGAATTGTTAATAATGTAATTCCTTTGATGTGGGTGCGGTGGCACACGAAAAATCACTGAGTGTGGTCGGTCGTGAGTGCACCACACTAAACGTCGGTAGTGACATTGCTTGCAAAAACCCATTAAGTTCATGGCTAGGCCTGTATAATGTTAGTGGAGTGGCAAGTTTAAGTCCACTGGGTGAAGTGTTCGAATTACGTAACACTTCACCGGATGTCGCTCAAGACATCAGATCTCGTTTTGAGCGCAATTTTACTAGTAATAACCACGGGACACTATTACCTCGACTCCGATCGAAAGGCCTCATCGAAGAGACAACCTGGACGCCAGGTGGCAGCTGTTAAGCGCCAGACGTTCGAGCAGTCACATGGTAACAACTGTGATACACGATATACAATTGTCACCGGAGTGACTGGCCACGTCGAGGTCAATGTTAGCATGGAAACCTTTCGATATTTGGATGCTCTTTGTGAGCTAGACAAAATTTTGGATGGCGAGTTTAGCCAGAACTAAATTGCAGGAAATTTATCCGAACGAGTGGCAATTAGAACCGATGTCGAGTTAAACTCGTCCTCATTGATGGATGAGTCGGTCCTAGAGGACACCAAGGCGACACTCATTTCCAGGAGTAGACATTCGATCCTTTTACATCCTCTAAATCCATATTGTACTTTGGTAAAGAAATTACAAAATGCGATTTATTCCGACCGACCATCTACCTTACCTCCTGATAAAGGTGTACTTCATAAAATTGACCTGTTCCAGGAACTAAATACTGCGTAGAGCGGCAGTGGCCTTTGCCTAAGAAATAGTGTGACGTCACTGAAAATTTCTTTTGTGCAAAGCACGCGGCTGGAATGGTGCGTAAGAGTATTGTTTCCCATTCCTCACCGAAAATTTGTATCAGTAATCCAAATGGTAAGTGGCGCATTGTCCATTCTTATAATAAGCTAAATGCTGACTTTTCCGGATCAGACACCAATGTCCAGATAGAATATTCTTGGAACAGTATGGTGGAATCTATATGGTTCAGTGCGCTTGACTTAGTCAATGATTATTATCAGCTAACTGCTCATGCAAGCAAGCGGTATTCTGCTGACAGCAGTCAGAATCCCGAGCGGTATGCTCTAAGAGTGGGTCTTTATGCCACATGGGCTGTAAAATACCCCGGCTAGCTTTAATTGTGGTGCCGCAACTATTTAGACCTCATGGAGGTTGTCCAAAAACATACTTTGATAAGATTCTTGTTTAAAGTCATGCTACGAACGGTCGATATGATGTGGATAATCACATTGATCACTTACGAGCGCTGCTAGAATTCATGCGCTCGATTAAGTTGTATGAAACGCATTTTAAAGCATCTTTAATGCAGAAGAGATTCCTTTTCTGAGGTGTTTCATTGGGAAGCGAGGCTTTTGAGCAGAATTTGCAAAAGAACGAGCCATAGTAGATTAATCGGTTCCAAAAAAAAATAAACCTACGTAATTAGCTCGGCCTTGACAGTTTCTTGCATAATAATAGTGTCAATTGCGTAGATATGGCTCGGCCAGATCCAATTTTCTTAAAATGGATGCGTATTGGTGCTGCGGTTTCCTAACACGATGCTTTCAAAGCTATAATGAAAAGTCTATTTACTGCAGCACTACTGTCTTTACCAGATCATGATCGGCCTTTAAGTGTTGTATGTGACGCATCCGACTTTGCCATGTGCAGTGATTTGCTACAAACTGATGTCAATGGACGCGAAGGCATCATCGCATTCGAAGCTTGACAGCTCAAATCTTTCAAAAGTACTATGTAGTTCTCAGCAAAGAGCTACATGCTATGAAGTATGCTCTAGTCAAATTCAGAGTGCATCTGCTTGGCTCAAAGCTATTCGTGAATTATACGAATCATGCGTCATTACGCACTGCGACACAATCGCCGCATCTCTCTCACTGAGCGGCTCGTTAGCTTTTCATTCTTTTCCTGACATAACTTCAAGGTGAAGTTTAAGCCGGGCAAGCAAAATGCTTTGGCTGATGCGCTATCGCGCCGACCTGACAATGAGCTTGCTCACGTCTCTAAGCTGTCAACGTCGCTCACTGACTTAATCCGTGCGGCTTATGCCAAGGATGAACAATTTGTAACTTTGCTAGGATTCTTCCATAGCGAGAAGTTTAAAGGCTCGGACGTAGAATTGTCGGCACGTTCACGTGCTAGGCTACATCGATATTATATCGATAATGGCCTGTTGTGCTAATGCACAGATATTGAGGATACCTCTCGTATTGCGATATCTCATTATAAGAAGTAGAAGTATCGTGCTTTCTGTGAGGCACATGATACCGCTTAAAGTGGTCATCTAGGTCACGAGAAGACCAATAGCTCAGTAAACCAGGCTTATTATTGAACCAAACTATACAATTGGGTGAACAACTATGTGCGTACGTGTGTAACGTTTCCACGGGTCAAACCCTTAGCACATGCGGCGGAGCCGCTGGATATTCTGCCCGTACCCACTGGGTGTTGGGAGTTTATGAGTATGGACTTTGTGTGCGGCTTACCAAACGATTCGGTAGGCAACACTGGCTTCGTGTATTTGTTAGCCGTTAAAGCAAGATTGATTATCTAGCGGCAGTTCCAAAGTTAATTGATGCCGAAGGTACAGCGAAGCTGTTCATTGACCATATGTTTCGTCAAAATGGTTTGCCAGTGCCCATTCTCTCTGATCGTGAATCAAGTTACTGTGGTAAAAGGAGTTGTCGAAGTTGATGGACTTAAGGGTCGACGAGCCGGACAAACATGGGACCTCGCGGTCGGTAAAGGAATGGAGACTTAGGGGCCATATAGAGGGAGCGACATTTGGGTCTAACCGTGTCGAGCGGTAAGGTTACTGCTAACGGGGTCAAACCGACCAGCGGTACTTGTTAAACGTTATCGATATGGATCGTTCTCAACCACTTGTCGGTTGGCCTTGGTCGTTCAAGATGGACTGCGATTCCCCGTAGGCCGACCTGGTCACCCGTCTGCCGACCTGATCACCCATAGGTCGACTTGGCCTCTTAAGGTCTGGTGGCTCGTGGCCACTCATACTAGAGAGTCCAGGTGCAAAGAAAAAATAAAGTAAAGGAGTTTACAGGATAGGATGACATTAAATACTACTCAATCTGCGATCTAAGTCGCACGACGTCTCGTGTGCTAAGAAACTTGTAAGCCTACCGACCTGTTCCGGTACAGGGATCTGTTTGGTCCACTCGTCGAATAGAAAGTTTTCTGTTATACACAAGCGTAAGTAGAACCCCAGAAAGTACATTGGCCTGTGGGTTCGTATATTAGCACCCCCCCACTCAATCCCACTATAGGAAGCGGCCTCCATACCCAAGTGTTAAGAGAGAAGAGACGACGAGGCCAGGCGGTAGACACCCCTGAGACAAGTAAAGACCAGGCGCCACCAGCACCTAAGACAACTGGCTGTAAGACCACTCTCGACCAATTCGATCGAGTAGCAGCCGAAATTGGGCCCCGACTGAAGCATTTACGCTCGCCCCCCCCGGGCCGATTTTCATCACGGCCAACGTCTACACCATCACCAAGTCCTCTGAAGAGTGGTACTAGCCAAGCCGACGGTTACACCAGGTGAGTCAAGGTCCACAAGCGGAATCGGGGTACCTCCTCCGACAGGCGGCAGTCCGAAACAGTGAGTGGTTTGGGGTATCGTCAAACAATTTTGACAACCCACTCAACCACATTTCAATGGGAGATTTGAAAGACCATCTTCAAGGTGCTGGACAATAACTTGGACGTGCCCACAGCTGATCATCCGCAGACCGATGGTCAAACTGAGCGTGTGAATTGCGTCATTAGGGACATTATACGCAGTGTTTGCACTGATACGCCTAAGCATTGAAGATCTATTCTCTCTGTTGTAAACTTTGCGTTGATCAATGTTGTTCATTCCTCTACCGGCTTTACTCCGTCTTACGTAAATGTTCTCGTCCACACTCTCGTTCCTTTGACGCTACCACTACGTGTTTCAGGGATTAGTGGGGGAGTAATAGCCGATTGGCTTGCTAATGCTAACCCTGCTACTTACAAACCAGGTAGGTGAGTTTCTCGCAACGAGATTGATTGTCTTAAGGCTTATGCGTGACGCAATGGCTGAAAGCCAAGACCAACAAAACGCGACAAGCATATGCTAAGAACAGGGTTGTATTCAACAGTAATAGTTCGGAGACCAACTATTACTTAATGCTAAAAACCCATTAACAATTGTAGTGTCGACTGTCTATAAGACAAAATTGTGCCCACACTTGGACAATTCACGGTCGTTGCTAAGAAAGGACATGTGTATACGCTCAACCTTTCACGCAAATTGCGCAAACATCCTGTTTTCTACGGTAAATTGGTTGAACCGTGTTGGGATCCGTCCCACGTGAGCTTGTAGGCGCTTGAGCCGCAGCGGTTGGACTTGCTATTGGTTGCTGAATCCAAATCAGGAGGTAAATCTGGGCCTCCATCCGGGTGTGACCCGATTATAACGCCCGAACGCGAGCTTGCGTCGAGTCGAGCGCACTCTGGGTCTTACTAAATGTCTCACGGTGACCACTTTGCTCGAGAATCACCTTCTCATGCTCCTCCTTTGTTAAACCGATCTCCACCGACTCTGCTCGATGAGCAAGGGAACCGCCAGTTCTATGTGGAGAGACTCCTGAAACGACGTCGTCATCGTGGCCAGTACCAGTATCTGGTGAAGTGGCGTAGGTGCCCAAAACCGGAAAAATCATAAGAGTATGATATCACCTTTCAGCAATATCGCCCCTACGCCGTGGATGTCTCTGAACATCGTCGCCAGTGTTATCTCGAAACCGATGCTGTTTCCTACCACTAGTGGTGAGAGATGGCAAGTTGGTGGTCACAGTCTGACCAGCACTCGCGGATACCGTAGTAGCTGAAGCATAGGGCGTGCAACTACGCGATTGGCCTCTGGTCTTAAGATCGGCATGATCACAACGAAGCTTGCATTCGAGACGCACATCGACAACATGGCACTGGCTCTCAAAGCGCACATACTGCTGAGGCGACGAGTGAGGTGTACCCATTCAATGAAGTCGTCGTCTTCTTCCTCCGTGGTGTCGCCTGTAACAACAGAATGGGTATACCCGTGATCGGTGGAACCGGTGCACCACGCGCTTGCATCTTAATGCGTGCTTTGTACTGACTTTTCGTTGTCAGATAGGACTCCAGGCACCTCTCATAGAGTGCCTGGTCACTTGCCCCTTTCTCTAGAGAAGTAGCTACAGAACCAATAATTTAAGTTGCTAACGTTTGGCCAGTAGTCTGACGAATAAGTGCCTCCACATTAAGTGGAGTGAACACACAGTCACGATCGTATTTAAAGGTCGTGACCAGATTGTATGGCTCCCAGCGCTTTATTCTCGTTGAACAGCCAACTTTTGCTGCTCATCGATCGAATTGGTGATGATTGCATCATCCAAATTGGGTGTGGAATGCGGCGCAAATGACGTATTCGCATTATCACGTTCATCAAACGGACCAAACATAGTAGGAGATTGTGCCTCAGGCATGGGTGCATCGGGCATTGACCTTGTACCACTCGGGACACTGGTATTGCTACCATATTCCACTGCCTTCTCCATATTGAGGTATGCACGAAGAGTCTGTAACTCGTTAGGCAATAACGACATGATGCTAAAGCATTGGTTGCCGTGATGTTAAACGCAAGCGCACTGATCTCGTTGAGAAACAAATTTCGATTGACGTTTGTAAAAACGCCAGTCTGGCGAGGGATGTAAACGGGTTACAAATTGTAGAGTACTCGGTATTCTATGCCTTTGACACACGGGATGATATCCCACTGAAAGATAAGTAAAACATCTTATCGGTTTATAGGGGCTGACAACAGTCAGCCACGAGACAGGAAAGATCTTTAAGATTTTGATCTATGGCATGAGCGCCTGGATTACGTTGACTTAAATTACGATATTCGATATAGTTAAACGTAAATAAAGTTCAGTTCCTCTTTTGATCTTATCTAAGAAACGTGCCTTGTGGCGCGTCTCTGATCGTGGATCGTTAAGAGCTAGCAGCACCTCCCTGATGTATCCACTCTTAGGCAATAAGTGCTGTACATTTGTTGAATCGGTCGGTCTCTTGGAACAGGGACCTTAAGCTTCGCGCTTGTTGAATCATTTAGTCTGGTTCTTTAGAACTAACATTTCTCGCCAAGCAATAAGTCTTCCTCCGACTTAAAAGGCTAGGTAGATCCGCTACACTCTTTCATTTAACTTTTTAGGACAGTGAAAACGTAACGGGGCACCCTTTAATTGAGGTGCCTTAAAACTTCACGTACACTAACGCATGCAGAGGAAGATAATGCTCTCAAATTGCTTTTTGAGTAAAGGGTTAAAAGAGAACTGTATTTTTACAGTTAAGCTTTCTATGTAAATTCAGTATTTATATAGCTATATTAAACCACGTCGTCGTATGACGACAACCTGCTCACCACTCATTGCATGCGTCTAGCAGCGATTGGTGGTAACCTTGGTTGATATGTCTTTTATCAACCAACCTTTGAGCAGCGCATGAATATAATCCTAATAGGGAATATTGCTCCTTTAATATGACCTATCTCAAGTAATTTTGGCAGGGAATCGTCACGCTAGACAAACTATCTATTGACACCGTTTGGTGTCAATTTCATGTGACATACTACCCCGTTACATACCCCACCTTAACCGTCAATCATGCGTTGATTGAATTTTAAATAATTGGGACAGGGTGGTCACCGTTATACAAGTCTGGGAAGGGGAGCACTTGTCGGTCGAATCCAAACTCATGTGGCAATTCATCGCATGGTGTCAAAGTCCATGCGATGTGCTGCCGAAGCAGCAAGAACGGCGGTTGCACGCATGCGTGCAGCCAAAGAGAGATTTTCTCTTGATTTAGCAGCAGGAGATCCTTTGCCTGCTGTTACGATTCAGCAACAGGTGGTGCCTGTTGTAAAAAAAAGTCCACGTGGTAAGTCACCTCGTGCGACAGATACATCCGCTATGTCTGCAGCAGGTGCTTTTACTCGCAATGTGGATGAGCCTGAAATAGAGCTCATAAGTTCTGGCGATTCCGATGATGCATCCGACACGAAGGCTACGCCTCACGCCTCCGAATCATCCGGGGCGGACACTTCAAGATCCAGTTTGACAATGTCTGGGGAACATGGCGCGATCATTTTTAAGATCTCCGGACCGAATGATTAGTTTGACGAATCCTCGTCTCACGCAATTCCATCCGACTATAGGGAGCGCGTTGATGGTGGTGGTGCCCCAATGCATCACCACGCGAGAAGCAAATCGAAAGATCGAGTTGTCACTGGTTTCAGTGCTTGTGCTGACACCACTCCAGAGGCCAGGGACCGCGATGTCGTGCGCCACGCTCCTCAGGTGAGGTCTCCTTGGATACCGTCATCCAAAGAGTTATGTAGAGTGGCCGACACGACCACCGAACGGTGTTAAACCCCGTTGTTCGACTGTAGGAGGATCTGTCCTCCTAAATTTAGCACGGAAACCATCCGTGCTGAGGAAGGGTGCTTTACCGATGGTTTTTCAAACATCAGTAGTACAACGGCAACCGTTATCGAGACGGTAAGGCCTGTTGCAAGAATGGAAGGCCCACATCCATAACATCGAGTGTACTGGTCGTGAGGATTGGCTTGGTAAACTTGATGCAGATCGCATCAGTTTTTAGAAGCGCGACCCAGTCGGGGCGCGATACAAGTCGCACCGACTGTCAAGAGAGGCGGGATTAATCTGTCTCTCATGAGGCGACCCGTGTCCAGGTTGCCTGGGCAGCTCGAATCGTGATTCTAGCCACTCCTACCTCCATAACGCTCTCTATTTAAGGGCGCGCATCTCTTCTAAGATAGCCAAAGGGATTTACACTTTGCAGTCCCTGTACTTGCGTTCGGGGGAGGGAGTCACGTTCCGACGGCCCATCTTCGAACGCAGCGGATGGGTCTCGTCATATTGCTCGACGAGACCCGGAATATTTACAAGCAGCTGGGCGCGAGGCACCCAGCCGTCCCAGCAGGTGGATTGCCACGACAGCGGACGAGGTAACTCGTCCGGACGCCATTCACGTCGCGGTGGTTCAAAATACGCTCTACCAGAAAGCGTTGACCACCGCCAGGATCCGGCAAAGGATGTGGTGGAGGTGGGAACACCTGATGCGACTCGAGGGTTGGATCAGCTTGATGTTCAGGAACTGAACCGTGTCACGAAACAGTTACACGATTACCTAGCTCACAAACGGACTCAGCGCTATGATCTCCATGACCTTGGAAAGGATAATTATAGTTCCTTAGCGCACGATCGTTCGGACGATCGTTCCGCGTTTTCGTTTGCGCAACTTGAGAACGAACGTTCGATTCGTTCAATTCGTGAAGATATGACTGCAGCTCGTCAGGACATCGCTCAACTGCGTGAGCAGGTCGCTTCGGTTGTAGATCAGACTGGTCATTGATAAGTGACCACTCGAAGGTGTTCTCAGCCCTTGACCGCGGAGGCGTTCTTCGCTTCTTGAAACGGGATCGTACTTATAGTACGGGCGGAGACGACCGACGTAAAATGTAGGATGCGCACGCATCTTACAGACAGCTTAATCGTGTATGCGTTGCCCATCCGGCGCAACACACAAAATGGAACGATGTACTTGAGCAGTAATTTGCTGCTGCCCACGTTTATCACTGCGTGTTTCGGTAGATTTACTGTAGACAATTAAACCAAATCATATTCATTGAACGAAAGAACATTTGCTCTTACGTGTTTGTCTGCGTTTCTTTTCTGTCTGTCTAGTGCATCTGCAATTGAGTCTTAATCGAAGCGGACAACCGCTTTGCGAGTCAGCAGTAATTCCTATACTGATTCATGCTTGTTAACAGCAGTGCGCTTTTTGTGCACTGCGGAAAGAAAGTTGTCTTCATCAGTGGGGGATTCGTCGTCTTCACTGTAGCAGTCATTGGCGATGCTGAACATACCAGCATCGTCGTCATCATCATCGATGTCGATCGCATCGACATCAGCATCCGTCAAGTCGACACCATTGTCGACGGGTGATGAGCAAGAAAAAAATTACAGTCTGTTCTAGGAAGTCCAACCCTCCCCTTTGAACTGGAGTTACACTCTAAGAAGGCGGGTAATCGCGGATGGCGTAGGCCAATCACGAAGGACGGTGTATGCACGGTCGACGCATGCACCGAGTTGTTGATGGCGAATTCCGCCATCATTAAGAATTCACTCCAACTCATAAGCAAGTGGACGTACCCTCAAAGTATCACCTCGAGGACGCGGTTGACGCGTTCCGTCGGACCATCTATTTCTGGATGGTCAGAAGTCGACATCTTTAAACGTGTTCTAAGTGAGCGGAACACGGATTGCCGGACTCCGCTCTGAAGCGGGGGTCCCTGTCAGACACGAGCTCACTAGGTAACCCATGAAGTCGGAAGAAAGTATCGATGAAGACACGAGCACAGCCATGTCTTGTTATTGACTTCGGTACAGCAGCAAGATGTACCATCTTGCGGAGACGATCAGCATTCACAAGAATACCAGTATTTGTTGTGAGCGTCTTTCGGAAACCCAAAGACGAATTTTATCGATGCGGACTGCCAACACTATGACGGAATCGTTAGGTGCTGCAAGGGTGCAGGGGATGATTGACTAGGCTTCACCCGTTGGCAAACTTCGCAAGCGCGAATGTATTCGCGCACGAACTCATTGGGGCGGGGACAGTAGAAGTCACGACTTACCGTGAGGCAAGTCTTTTCTCTACCGCGATGCCCACTTGTTGGGGCATCGTGACACTCACACATGATGCGCAATCGCAAAAAAACCAGAAATACCATGAGCGGGAACGACGACACGAGGCGTGGCGCCGTTGACTGCTGTATAGTACAGCAGTCCATCACAAACCGAATATCGTTCGGTTAAAAAGCGGTACTAAGACGAAAAGCTATTCAAAGCTTGACTGCATGGAAAAGATACAAAATCCATCAATTGTAGATGAGACTCATCTTCTGTGCATGCTTTCCGCACGTCGTCGAGCAGATTCGATGACACTACATTCACTGTTGTGTCGCTACAGTGGAATCACCCCTACTGTTGGGTTGAGCAGAAGGCTCTAAATTGGGCCGACGTGAAAGAGCATCGGCAACTACATTGAGTCGTCCTGGTTTATACTCGACGGAGAAGTTATACTCCGCGAAGAAAGACAGCCACCTCGCCATTCGTTGCGAGAGTTGTTGGCTGTTTACGGCCGTGCGTAATGACGCAAGGTCGGTATGAACGATAAAAGGCCTATCTCCTAAGAGGTATATCCGAAACTTAGCCAGTGTATATTACATGGCAAGGAGTTCCTTGTCATGCACCGGATAATTTCGCTCAGCTGCTGGCAGATAACGCGATTGATAACAGATGACGCGCTCAACGCCGTCTGAGTCGTACTGCATTTGCGCGCAGCCGATAACATAATCGCTGGCGTCACAGACCACATGGAATGGTCTGTCTTGGTCCACAATCGCCAACACAGGCGATTGTATCTAGATTTTCTTGATGGCTTCAAAAGAGTGCACCGATCGCAACAGATTCGTAACACATCTGTTGAGCGTTGCAGGGGCATTACTTGTCCCTGTGGCATCGCTAGACACTCCCAGAGCATACCACTGGGGTTGCTCACTGCTGTGCACGGGATGTCCCGTTCACGAATGAGGATCTGATAGAATCCATCCATGAGATCCATGGACTAAAAGATGGTACTTTTTGCCATTCCATCAATGATGACGTCCTTCCTCAGTATCGGCGTTTAGCCGGTACCTTTGCAGCGTTCAAATTTGTTGAACGCGTGCACTATCCACCACCCTCCTGTGGCCTTCTCACACAGAAGGTTGAGAGCTGTCTGGGGATGTTGATTCTCTCACTTGACCAGCCACTAAAGCAATCGGAAAAGTATTTGTCGATCGCTGTGACCTGTTCACGAGGCAGTGGCCTTTGCTTCTTGACACAGTGCTTCGAACCGGGATTAGTTCGAACTCATGCCGAGTCCCTTTATCCTTGGGCAGCTCCCATGGCACGGATTCAGGCAAAACATTCCTGATTTCAACCAAATCCTAATACAAAGGATATGTCTTCAAAGACTCCTAAGATTGATACGTGTATCGCTCAATCCGGTTCTTCTCATCGAGGACACTCTCATCCATCGATAAGCGGCTGAGAATATGTTCGTTCTCAGTAAACACTTGTGTCGACCAAATATTGGCGACGCACTCCACCTCTGTGACGAGTACGCAGATCTGCGTGATCTTGTCACTACTCAGATATCGCAAGAATCAATTATATTCTAGCGTTGGCAACTTAATTATCTCCGAAGTTAGCTTTGAAGGTGTAACCAGATCAAGCGTATAAGCGCCTACACTTGATCCTGTATTCACCAAGATATTTACTGTCTCGGTGATTTCCTGGGAAATCACATCCGCAGGTGGTTGGGGATCCAAACCCTAAACAAAAATCTCTCGGAAGTTTTCACTCTCAGGAACGCTGAAACTTTCTTATAATACGTTTACTGACTGTGTATAAACTACAACGGTTACTTCCTCTTCGATCGACTCTCTTTCAGTCGATCGGACTTGCTCTACGACCGACTCTCTGATAGTGGATCTCGCATCATCGTGTTGTTCATCCTATACAACACGGATCTCTCTTCTTGGATGCACCCTTCTTGGTGTGCATTCGTGTTCCAGTCCACTCGATCTACTCGAGCGGTGAACCTTCGGCACAGCCTGTGTCTCTACACAGGTGCCGGAAGCTGGTCTCCACATTGTAGTGGCCTTCTACACTGTGGTCTTGTGCAGTCATACTAAAGACCGTACCGCAAGTGAGGCCATCGCACTCACTCATAGTACATCCAAACCCTTGTGGACGCTCCAAGACTCCCATCAGATGGTTATCTAATGAAAAAACGGCATGCATCGTTATGGATCGGTGCTGCCAGCTGATCCATGGCTGGTATTTTCTAAGCCATGGTAGACCGAGGATCTCATCAAATTTGTCATCCAAATCCAGTGCGATGAATTCGTTTTCGTACTGCTTTCCTTCTAGCGTGTAGTGGATTCCCACTGCACGTTTGTTCACTGTTACGGATGCTCCTGTAGCAAGGCACACCGTCATCCTCGTTGAAAGGAAATTTCGCTCAACGTAGTTGAGTCTAATATCTTCTAGCGACTGGCGTCGAATAAAACTGTTCGACGCTTCACAGTCAACCAGGGCGCAAAGTGACATTCCACTTGTCACTTAGATCTTCAGAGTTATTAGTGACAACTCATCACTTGGGGCAGTAACACACAGTGACTGTGTGTTGGGATCAATCTTCTTCAAGAGTCCTGCAAATTCTCTTGACGTTGCTGGATCAGCAGGGTGCTCCGCCTCTACTGACCCTGTCCAATTTTGACGGTCCGACTTGCTGTTGCGGCTTAGCGACATGGTCGGACCCACGCCTTGGACTTTTTCTTGGACAACGGTGGTCATCACGTCCTGACTTTGGACGTGATGCGGCGCTTATGACACTACACTCATGAGCGTTGTGTCCAATCTTCTGACAGCGATGGCATCTTGCCGCTCGCTTGTGACTCAGAGAGCGAGAGTTCTCGATATCGATATAACAGAGGCCCATTGGTTCGGGACCTCCTGTTTCCTGTCGCCTCGTCGGACGATAGTTGGACGAGTTAGCCTCAGACTGTCTCAGGCTGAAGTCTTCTTGTTCCGCATACACTATAGCCTTTTCTAGCGTATGGAAGTCCTCTCGGAACATATAGGTCTTCACCGGTCCATCCACAGGGCCGTAGATGAACAATTTGATGAGCGTGTGCTCATCAACAGGGTTTTTCGGAACGCTACTCGCAAGGTAGCGTAGGTGTGGTGCGTTAGCGTGCACGTCACGCTTAACTTGCTTTAGCCTCAAGAGTGCAGATCGTGCTCTGAACTCGGCTCTCGGCAGGTCAAACGTCTCTGTGAGTCGAAACTTTAAGATCTCCAACAACTCAAACACGTTTGGGTCGTGAAGCTTGAGCCCTAAGGCCCAAAACTTTTCTCGTCCCGTCAAATTGGACAGGGCGAAGGTGACTTGCATCTCGTCACCCTCGAAATGACGGGCCCTGATGGCATCGTCTAGCTCGACGAACCATCTCAAAAGGTAATCTTCATCGGTTCCCTTGTACCTTGAGATATCAATCTTTAAGGTTTCGGGTCGACGCATGTGCGTCGGTCCGCCCATCGACTGATGAGAGCCTTGCTGCTGTAGCAAGGCTATCTTCTGTCGTTTGACGGCAAGTTCCCCTTGTAGGAACTTGTTGATAGCAGTTTGTTGCTGGTCTCTGCCTAGAGACTCCAACATGCCACTGATGGCGGGTTTGCCCATGAGCACACTCATGCGGTCTACTATCCCCTATTATGAGCCACTCAGATGGGAGTAGCCTTCCCGTGTGACGTGAAAGATGTCGTCTTCTACGTCCAACACGAACATGTTGGACGGGCACTAAGTAGTCGTTGAACATTATACAAGGTGCTACCAGGTGTAACGGGGCACCCTTTGTTCAGGTTTTACGAGCGTGACGTACAACTGTGCTGAGTAAAGGGTGAAAAGAGAACTGTATCTAATATAGTTGAGCTATTTATGTAAATTCAGTATTTATCTAGCTATATTAAACTACGTCGTCGTATGACGACAACCTGCTCACCATTCTTTGCGCGCGTCTAGCAGCGATTGGTGGTAACCTTAGTTGATATGTCTTTTATCAACCAACCTTTGAGCAGCGCATGAATATTACCCTAAAAGGGGATACTGTTCCTTCAATTTTATCCATCTCGGAAAATATTGGTAGGGAACTGTCAAGCTAGACAATCTCCCTATTGACACCAAACGGTGTTAACATCACGTAACGGTCTACCCCGTTACAATTTGTGTACGGTGTGAGCGGTAGAACGATGCAGGTTCAGTGTCTGATGCAGTTGGATCCGCCGAGCGTAAACGGATACTTCTGGACGGCGACACGGACAATGCGATATCGCCTGCCAAGAAGACTTATTGGTCAGATTACGACGCTGATTTTGCTAGCGGGGGCAACACTTTTATGAAGCTGTGCGCGCAAGACCGCAACTGCGCTTCTCACTTCGAAGCCACCAGCTTGTCTGCCACGCTTTACCGTTTGCTCCAGAACTTCGATAGCAATCCCAACTCGACCTAAACCTCGCTGGTAGCAGATTCATCGGAGAAAGATCCAGCCGAGGCCCTACAATAAGCACTGGGCAATCGCCTGGTGAAGGCAAGCACGCGGTCCTTGATTCCGCCGTTAATGCACAGACTCAATCGATGCGATCCCAAAAAAGACGTCGATGTCTTGAAGATGTACATCGTGGCTGCCAACCAACAGACTTGGGCGCCGGAAAAGACTGAAGCCTTCTTTTTAAAGCCGCACGGCTTCCTGATCATGTTTTCTGAGCAGTGGAAATCACCTTTCCCTACCAACGCCGAATTGACCTGAGCATAGTAAACTACCTGGTTTCAGGGGCAACTACCTTTTTTTGGCCAATACACGAAAGAACGTGTGATGAAATACAGCTTGGCTACTACGAGGCGAATTCCATCTCATACCAACATGACAAGTTCGGGGGCAAGACTACTACTGTCTCCAGTCATGCCAGCGTGCTGCTGTTACTCGGACGGTTGGACCCAGAGAACCCTTACAAGCAAGGGGAATCATTTTTCAAGGCGCTCGACACTTCGAACAAGGAACTCATTGCATTTGACTCCGCGCCGATGAGTGACAATCAAAACGACCCCGTTTAGAGACGATGGCAAGAACTGCGGCATGGAGTTGGTACATTTAATCGTTCTCAATAACGCTGAGCATAAGCGCGTGGACAAGTCCTGCGTGGGTGAGATGCCGGTGCTCAACATGAAGGTGGCTCCTGAACTCCTGTCTACCTTCTTCGGCATTGAGGATGTGTACGACCGTTGTGCTCGAAACGACAACCCGCGCCGAGCACAACGGAAGAGTGAAACCGGCGTTTTGAGAAATTATAGAGGGGAAGGCAAGAGCTAACGCCGTAGGTCACTCAGATTCCAACGGCAAATAAAAATACACTGAGCAGCTCACATGCAATTTTGTTCTCTTTCGACAGCAGTGTCGATCCCTCTAACAGATAGACGCGTAGGCGCGCGAGCTCGCATCTGTACATCTGTGGCATACAGTTGCGCGTGCTTATACGTAAACAAAGACATGTAGAAAGGTGTCGCTAACCAACCCTGTCCAACGTCGTTGAGATCGAAGAGTGTGCTCGCTCTAATTATATAGATTGGCTAGCCACCGGAAGTGAGGAGGCAGATAGGAAGTTTTTGTTTTCAACAGCAAAGACAGCGTTGCTGCTGATCGCTTTACCACCAAGTTGAGCGGGTGTAAGATATCGATCAGCTCATGACGTTACACCTCCGCGAGTCTTACACTCTGCGTTGCATAGCACTCCATTTGCGGTGTATTTCATCATCAAGATTGCCTTGAGAATCGTTATCGAGGTCAGCATGTCAAACTTGCCGTGCTTTCGTCAATACTGGTGACATGATGCCCTCCTCAGCGCTTGAGCGTCAATCGCTTTCATGTGCCATTACATGCTGCAGACGCCTAGATTGTGCACATCAATTGTCATAAACTAGGAGCTTCTGTGCCTGTCGATCAGGGCAATATCATTCCTCTGGTGAGGGCAACTCTCGAGCAACCACAAGCTTCCCAAAGAAGCGAAGAAGCTGTGGCGACTGCATGTGGGGTCTTTAAAATCTTGAGGCTACGATACATATCACACTCAGTTATATTGCTGCAAGATGGATTTGTCGATGTTCGTACATCTTCCTTTTAATGCTTGTCGATTTCTTCAGAGTGGAGTTAGAAAAGTCCGGGTAGAGAGCCTTGCGCTGACCAGGCTGTGAGTGAGAAGGTGAGGTGTATTTAGGTACGCGTACGATCTACCGTATCCTGTCATTCGGCAACAAAGTTACCTGGTCGACCGCTACTTTACATACTAGGTAGCACTAGTCCTCGGACAGCCAGCGCGTCTACGCGCAGACTCCTGTCTCGAGATAATCAGGTTCCTCGAGGTTAGCACGGGGCCCTAAATTACGAGTTGACGTTCGGCTTGAGAGGTCTCCACTTAATGATTGACATGAGCGTTAAGGAAGGTCGAAGCATCCTGTCCCAGACCTGGGTTAGAGATAGCGTGCGTCTGAATAGAATCTCCCGTGTCCATAGCGATATTTGCCAGTCGATCCGCCATTTTGTTGAAGGTGCGATAATGATGTCCCCAGCTGGCGACATCAATATCGTTAGCGATGGCACGTGCTTCGTGAAATAACCGCACCAAGTGCGTCTTGCGTGGAGGGTGTCGTGTTCGGAGTTGCGAAAAAAGCACGAGCGCATTGTCTCCAATAACATGTAGGGGTGAGTAGTCGTCTGTCTTTGCTTGTCGAAAACCGTGCACGAGCACCAGTATTCAGCGACATTGTTAGTGGTATCGGCAGCGCCATTAGCCATACTTGATACCCTCAAAACGCATGCGGCGTGAGTCGGAACGCGTAGTCGGACAATCACAGATCCGGCTCCTCCTGGACCTGGTTTTCCGCAAGATCCGCCGTCAAAGAAGAGGAGGTAAGGCACGCCCGAGCACCATGACCAGGCTGTATTGCTGTCCGGTATATCTTCTCATAAGTGAACCTGAGTGATGTTGCAGTTCTTTGAGCGAGACCGACACGTGTGCTTGGATAATGTATCGTATGTGTCATGATTCGCTGACCGTCAACTGGTCCTCCACCTATTAGTTATACCTAACGGCTTCAACTTTAAGCCCAAGTTTCGGTTGAAAGTCGAGCTCGATACAAAGCCTGTTGATCAATCACCATCGTCTGTCGTGCAAAGGTTTTTGCCAGTTGCTACGCGGCAGATCTGTGACAGACCATAGCTTGCAGAGGGTCAGTCGGTTGTCCGGCTTGCGTGCTAGAGTGGCCACCTAGGTACTTAAAGGTCAAAGTATGAATGTAGTGAATGTAGTCCCTGTCACCACGTCGATGGGTTAAGCGGAAACCTAAATGAAGGTTTATCGGTTTTCTCTTGTCGTTGTTGCTCTCCAACATTAGCGGTAGTCGATTCTGGCGACGTCACTGGATCCAGTTTAGAACACTGGCGACTTGTGTCACCTGCTTGAAGTTATGTGCATATACTGCAGTTGTGATTTGTGACAATAAATGCTTCCTGTGCTCGCATGTGAAGCCGCGACATTGGGCTGACAGCTGGAATCTGGATTCTCTCCAAACACTGTCTGCTGCTGCCTCCACATTATTGCCTCAACATTTGTTATCGGTTGCTGGGTTTCTGGGGATGCTGACATGGCGGTTTGACCTTACATAAATGGATCGGTATTGTAACTAAGAAGCCTGGTTAGTAATGCTGGATCCCCGCATGAGTCCGGGGCGTGCCACCTTAACGACTGCTGGCACCAGAGGTGATCTTGTATATTGTCCTGTCCACCGCCGGTACTCCCGCTGCGCTACAGCTCGTAGCCAGATCATGCCTCTATCCCGTACTTCTTTGATGCTAACTTTCAGCGGTGACACACGCACGCGGGTACGTTTTCTTTTGACCTTCCAAGCTGGTGGTGCAAGTATTATCATTAGATGCCACATCCTCTCCGTCACGTGGTTTATGTATAATACACCTGGCAATAGACAGTATTACACTTTAAAGTACCGCGCACTCTGCGCATGTTCACATGTATGCAAGGCGCACTTGTGGAATTGCTGGATATGATGTTATGGTGGACGCAGTCAAACATTTGAGTACATTCGCTGCATGTGGTTTCACCAAAATGGCACGACCGTAGTACAACATTGTATAGCTCAGAAGCTAGCTTCCAGCGCAATATACGCTCGCAAACAAGAGGAAGCGAGAGAGTAGAGAATGAGCGGACGCAATGGTCCAGAATGGAGCGCATCGCTAGAAGGCCAGCTGAACAAAAGCCAAAAAACAAATTAGTCTCTTGTTTATACCGTTTGCTACCCACTCAATGAACTGGACATGCTTCTTAAATGGATCAGTTCACAGCTATAAACACGGGCCTGCGATAGATTGCCTGTGAGAAAAGCTGTGATCTCAACAGCTTTCAATGAGACTCTAGCTAGTCTTCGGTGGAAGGACGATCGCTCGGCAACTCCAATGGATCCGCTTTCTCTGATGCTGTCTGAGCTATCGAAAGCAGTTCTTGATGGTCAAGTCAATAGCTGATCCAGAAGGCGAATTTATCGAAATGTTCAGGATGCGGAAGCATCCGTGCGGCATTGTGCGTGCTGGAACACGGTTGGCAAGTCGGTGTGTGACGATGTATACTCGAGACGGAGTAATTTTAAATGTCGAGGGCAACACGTTGTCGCTCTAAAGTCGGATCTACATCGAAACCTGCACTCAACTCCCCGGAACAGGTCTCACAAATAAGTCGGTGGCAGCGTTTCGCTTGCATCTGCTAGCCAAATTTTGCTTCCAGTTGTCTGGACTCGAGACGTTGTTTGATTGCCGTCCTTCATACGACGGTGGCGACTTAAACTGAAGTCATGCACCAGCATTTTGTTTCTTGACCGCGGCGTTGTGCTTGTCCCTGTTCATGTCGACGTATATACGCTTGTCTGTGCATCTACCTGCAAGTGGCGGTTGACGATGTGTACAATGTAAGTGATCAAAACCACCGATGGCTCGACATCGAAACACCATGACGCAATTTCACACCCTCATTGCGGATGCCCAGAAATGTCTTTAAATACTACTTTCTACCTGAATAGGCAGCACGCCTGTGGTGAAGATGATCGTGCATGCAAGGCGACACTCGGTATCGTTGTTTTCTATCTGGTTACACCACAGCAGAGCTATGGTTACCAAAAAGCGCCACGAGCAATGGTCCGACCGAGTGTCTCACGACTTGGACGATGACAGCATAAGACAGACGTGCTCAAAAATGTCCCTCTATTATTCATAGCCGACTAGTGCTTTATAAACAACATGTGCCTGATCGAGCTCGGCCTCTCTCTCTCGATACACCTTCTCGTCGATAGTGCTCCAGCTAAAAACCAATCTCGTACTTGCGAATCATCTGCTGCTGCGACTGTGCGTCCGATCCGAAAGACGGTGCCACCGACTGCTGCGTCGACATCAGGTCATACGTTGACGACGACGACGAAGGGTTCACCGAAGAGCCCGGAGGCATCGATAGTGTGGCACCCGACTGGTTGAACCCACCGTGATTGTTGAGTCTGCTGTCGTTCAAACCGCCGTTGAACTGGCTGGTCCACAAGTCGGACTCGGCATCCGTCTGCGGATCGTACTTGATCACCGACTCGCTGCGGCGAGTCTCGTTGTTGGAATGTACCATCCACGCGCGGATGTATGTACTGAAAACGATGAGCTGGCGCACAAACCAGAGCAGGATCACAATCGAGTTGATGCCAACGTAAGCGTGAGCCATGTGCGTCCGAACTGCGGCCGACATGGTGTTCGAGTTCAGGAATGCAAACGCCAGACCAAAGTTCAGGATCTTGAGCAGTCCCAGAGCGTAAGTAACGCGAAGCACCATTTGTTCCGCAAACGGTGACAAAATGAAGACACATGCTAAGTACAGCGCTTGAATACCCATGACGACAATCAGCTGAGTCGGGTCGCCCGCTGAAGTGCCTACGAGGATACCGGTCGTGATCTGCACGACCACGTCGATCACAAAAAACATCCGGCTGTGGTAAGTGTACTCACAGTAGAGCGAACCCCACGTGGCCAAGTTCTCAAACTGCTCCAGCTCGTCCTTTGTCTTGTGCATGATCACACGCCCAGCAACAGCCAGCACACCAAAACACACCAGTACCAGGGCGACAATAGCCACTACCAGCGCATTGGCAACCGCGGAAGCCTGGACCTGCATCGAAATCTCAAACGACGATAGCATGCTTAGCGGGAAGAGCGCAAAGTACCAAACCAACACACACAGTCCAAGTGCACGGATGGACACGCTGCGGAGACGGTGTACACCAGACGTGTAGTTATTCAAGTCCGAAGACTCATCCAGTGCGCGCTCTGCCTTACGCTTGGCCATCACAGCCAGCACCAGGAAGACGACCAGGAGGACGGCCATAATCACGGCAAATCCAATGACGCTCCGCGTCAAAATACTCCCCTCCGAGATACCAATACGGTCAGCGTACGATACAAGGCCACCCAGTACAATCGTTTCTAGGCGACGCGACCCAGTCGAGACACTGGACGAATCCTGAATCAAGAAATTGCTCCACGCAAATGAATCCGTGTAGTCCCACAAAAAGTACGGAGACTTGAGAAGCGTTAGCTCCGACGCAGCCTGCATCTGCTGCAAGTAGCCGACGTAGAACAAGAACTCCCACGTATTCGGGCTCCACGCAGCATTCACCCACAACAGGTTGGCATCAAGCGAAACAAAGTGGAAGAACAGGAGCAACGCCACCGAGATACCTGCAAATGCCACGGACGCGTAGCGCAAGAAATCATGGAAGGCCGCAGCTGACGCTGACAGTGCTTCGTTGTCATCCGTGTCCACGTATGTGTTACGACCTCCAATCACGTTGGTACCCGCAGCACCAGGTTCATCAGAAAGGGCCGTCTTGCCGCGGACGTAAGTCATTACGTCATCCAAACCACCCTTACCCCTGTCTCCCGCGATGTTCAGCACAACCGGCGCCTCAGTCGAAGCAATGATATCAGGGATAGCGAACGGGTCATACGAATCGTTTTCGATCGGAAGGGGCTTGGCAGATTCATCATACATCACCACGTCGGACTGAATTTGCTCAATCTGCTCCAATACGTCCTGCTCCGATACGTCCTGCTCCGATACGTTTTGCTCCTCCACGTAATCCGGGTTCGTCTCTATGGCAATTGGTGACTTAATCGCTGGTGGCGTCTTAATCACAAACCCGGTCTTGCGCGTACCATCAGCGTCACCGGAATCGCTCGGAGGCGCTGCCACAGGAGCCGGTGACTCTATATTTTCGCTAGTGGACAGGTCTGACGAGACGCTAGGGTCACTCGTCTTGGACGGCTTCTCCAAGGATGGTTTCTTGGTCGGAGTAGAGGAAGACTCCGTTGACGGAGACTCCATCGACGGTTTGACGGTGGATCTAGTGTCAGGTAATGTATTTTCTGTCGACGTAGTCTCAGTCTTCGGCTGCAATGTCTCAGACGTCGCCGGTACCGGTATACTTGTAGCAGTTGGCACAGCGGTGTTCGACGGCGTGTCATGCGCGACATCCACTTTCGTCAAATCTTCATTAGGTGTCAAAACTGGTGACGGCAAAACCAGGTCGGTCACGGGAGGTAGCACAGATGGCAAAGCCGATGGCGGCATGTCCGAACCAGATTGTTCTTCTTTTGGTGGCGATGGCGGCAATAACAGGTTGGCCACGGGAGGTAGCACAGATGGCAAAACCGATGGCGGAGCCGATGGCCGCCCATCAGGACTGCTAGTTTCTTCTTCTGGTGGCGATGGCGGCGATACCAGGTTGATCGCGGGAGGTAGCAACGATGGCAAAGCCGATGGCGGAGCCGATGACGGCCCATCAGAACTGCTAGTTTCTTCTTCTGGTGGCGATGGCGGCGATACCAGGTTGATCGCGGGAGGTAGCAACGATGGCGAAGCCGATGGCGGAGCCATGACGGCCCATCAGGACTGCTAGTTTCTTCTTCTGGTGGCGATGGCGGCAATACCAGGTTGGCCACGGGAGGTAGCAACGATGGCGAAGCCGATGGCGGCATGTCAGAACCAGATTGTTCTTCTTTTGGTGGCGATGGCGGCAATAACAGGTTGGCCACGGGAGGTAGCACAGATGGCAAAGCCGATGGCGGAGCCGATGACGGCCCATCAGGACTGCTAGTTTCTTCTTCTGGTGGCGATGGCGGCGATACCAGGTTGATCGCGGGAGGTAGCAACGATGGCGAAGCCGATGGCGGCATGTCCGAACCAGATTGTTCTTCTTTTGGTGGCGATGGCGGCAATAACACGTTGGCCACGGGAGGTAGCACAGATGGCAAAGCCGATGGCGGAGCCGATGACGGCCCATCAGGACTGCTAGTTTCTTCTTCTGGTGGCGATGGCGGCGATACCAGGTTGATCGCGGGAGGTAGCAACGATGGCGAAGCCGATGGCGGCATGTCCGAACCAGATTGTTCTTCTTTTGGTGGCGATGGCGGCAATAACAGGTTGGCCACGGGAGGTAGCACAGATGGCAAAGCCGATGGCGGCATGTCCGAACCAGATTGTTCTTCTTTTGGTGGCGATGGCGGCAATAACAGGTTGGCCACGGGAGGTAGCACAGATGGCAAAGCCGATGGCGGAGCCGATGGCCGAACATCAGACTTAGTTCTTCTTTTGGTGGCGATGGCGGCGATACCAGGTTGATGCGGAGGTAGCAACGGGAGGTATGTCCGAACCGATTGTTTTCTTTTGATGAATAACACGTTCACGGAGGTAGCACAGATGGCAAAGCCGATGACGGCCCATCAGGACTGAAAGTTTCTTCTTCTGGTGGCGATGGCGGCGATACCAGGTTGATCGCGGGAGGTAGCAACGATGGCGAAGCCGATGGCGGCATGTCCGAACCAGATTGTTCTTCTTTTGGTGGCGATGGCGGCAATAACAGGTTGGCCACGGGAGGTAGCAACGATGGCGAAGCCGATGGCGGCATGTCCGAACCAGATTGTTCTTCTTTTGGTGGCGATGGCGGCAATAACACGTTGGCCACGGGAGGTAGCACAGATGGCAAAGCCGATGGCGGAGCCGATGGCGGCCCATCAGGACTGCTAGTTTCTTCTTCTGGTGGCGATGGCGGCGATACCAGGTTGATCGCGGGAGGTAGCAACGATGGCGAAGCCGATGGCGGCATGTCCGAACCAGATTGTTCTTCTTTTGGTGGCGATGGCGGCAATAACAGGTTGGCCGCGGGAGGTAGCACAGATGGCAAAGCCGATGGCGGCCCATCAGGACTGCTAGTTTCTTCTTCTGGTGGCGATGGCGGCGATACCAGGTTGATCACGGGAGGTAGCAACGATGGCGAAGCCGATGGCGGCATGTCCGAACCAGATTGTTCTTCTTTTGGTGGCGATGGCGGCAATAACACGTTGGCCACGGGAGGTAGCACAGATGGCAAAGCCGGTGGCGGAGCCGATGGCGGCCCATCAGGACTGCTAGTTTCTTCTTCTGGTGGCGATGGCGGCAATAACAGGTTGGCCACGGGAGGTAGCAACGATGGCGAAGCCGATGGCGGAGCCGATGGCCGCCCATCAGGACTGATAGTTTCTTCTTCTGGTGGCGATGGCGGCGATACCAGGTTGATCGCGGGAGGTAGCAACAGATGGCGAAGCCGATGGCGGCTTCGACCATTGTTTTTTTGGTGATGGACAATAACAGGTTGGCCACGGGGACACAGATGGCAAAGCCGATGACGGCCCATCAGGACTGAAAGTTTCTTCTTCTGGTGGCGATGGCGGCGATACCAGGTTGATCGCGGGAGGTAGCAACGATGGCGAAGCCGATGGCGGCATGTCCGAACCAGATTGTTCTTCTTTTGGTGGCGATGGCGGCAATAACAGGTTGGCCACGGGAGGTAGCACAGATGGCAAAGCCGGTGGCGGAGCCGATGACGGCCCATCAGGACTGCTAGTTTCTTCTTCTGGTGGCGATGGCGGCGATACCAGGTTGATCGCGGGAGGTAGCAACGATGGCGAAGCCGATGGCGGCATGTCCGAACCAGATTGTTCTTCTTTTGGTGGCGATGGCGGCAATAACACGTTGGCCACGGGAGGTAGCACAGATGGCAAAGCCGGTGGCGGAGCCGATGGCGGCCCATCAGGACTGCTAGTTTCTTCTTCTGGTGGCGATGGCGGCGATACCAGGTTGATCGCGGGAGGTAGCAACGATGGCGAAGCCGATGGCGGCATGTCCGAACCAGATTGTTCTTCTTTTGGTGGCGATGGCGGCAATAACACGTTGGCCACGGGAGGTAGCACAGATGGCAAAGCCGGTGGCGGAGCCGATGACGGCCCATCAGGACTGCTAGTTTCTTCTTCTGGTGGCGATGGCGGCGATACCAGGTTGATCGCGGGAGGTAGCAACGATGGCGAAGCCGATGGCGGCATGTCCGAACCAGATTGTTCTTCTTTTGGTGGCGATGGCGGCAATAACACGTTGGCCACGGGAGGTAGCACAGATGGCAAAGCCGGTGGCGGAGCCGATGGCGGCCCATCAGGACTGCTAGTTTCTTCTTCTGGTGGCGATGGCGGCGATACCAGGTTGATCGCGGGAGGTAGCAACGATGGCGAAGCCGATGGCGGCATGTCCGAACCAGATTGTTCTTCTTTTGGTGGCGATGGCGGCAATAACACGTTGGCCACGGGAGGTAGCACAGATGGCAAAGCCGGTGGCGGAGCCGATGACGGCCCATCAGGACTGCTAGTTTCTTCTTCTGGTGGCGATGGCGGCGATACCAGGTTGATCGCGGGAGGTAGCAACGATGGCGAAGCCGATGGCGGCATCCAACCAGATTGTTCTTCTTTGTATGGCAATAACACGTTGGCCACGGGAGGTAGCACAGGAAAGCCGGTGGCGGAGCCGATGACGGCCCATCAGGACTGCTAGTTTCTTCTTCTGGTGGCGATGGCGGCGATACCAGGTTGATCGCGGGAGGTAGCAACGATGGCGAAGCCGATGGCGGCATGTCCGAACCAGATTGTTCTTCTTTTGGTGGCGATGGCGGCAATAACAGGTTGGCCACGGGAGGTAGCACAGATGGCAAAGCCGATGACGGCCCATCAGGACTGAAAGTTTCTTCTTCTGGTGGCGATGGCGGCGATACCAGGTTGATCGCGGGAGGTAGCAACGATGGCGAAGCCGATGGCGGCATGTCCGAACCAGATTGTTCTTCTTTTGGTGGCGATGGCGGCAATAACTTTGCCGGGGGGTAGCACAGATGGCAAAGCCGGTGGCGAGCCGATGACGCCCATCAGAACCTAGTTTTTCTTCTGGTGGCCAGGGGGATCCGGTTTTTATCGGGAGGTAGCAACGATGGCAAAGCCGGTGGCGGAGCCGATGACGGCCCATCAGAACTGAAAGTTTCTTCTTCTGGTGGCGATGGCGGCGATACCAGGTTGATCGCGGGAGGTAGCAACGATGGCGAAGCCGATGGCGGCATGTCCGAACCAGATTGTTCTTCTTTTGGTGGCGATGGCGGCAATAACAGGTTGGCCACGGGAGGTAGCACAGATGGCAAAGCCGGTGGCGGAGCCGATGACGGCCCATCAGAACTGCTAGTTTCTTCTTCTGGTGGCGATGGCGGCGATACCAGGTTGATCGCGGGAGGTAGCAACGATGGCGAAGCCGATGGCGGCATGTCCGAACCAGATTGTTCTTCTTTTGGTGGCGATGGCGGCAATAACAGGTTGGCCACGGGAGGTAGCACAGATGGCAAAGCCGGTGGCGGAGCCGATGGCGGCCCATCAGGACTGCTAGTTTCTTCTTCTGGTGGCGATGGCGGCGATACCAGGTTGATCGCGGGAGGTAGCAACGATGGCGAAGCCGATGGCGGCATGTCCGAACCAGATTGTTCTTCTTTTGGTGGCGATGGCGGCAATAACAGGTTGGCCACGGGAGGTAGCACAGATGGCAAAGCCGGTGGCGGAGCCGATGACGGCCCATCAGGACTGCTAGTTTCTTCTTCTGGTGGCGATGGCGGCGATACCAGGTTGATCGCGGGAGGTAGCAACGATGGCGAAGCCGATGGCGGCCCATCAGGACTGCTAGTTTCTTCTTCTGGTGGCGATGGCGGCGATACCAGGTTGATCGCGGGAGGTAGCAACGATGGCGAAGCCGATGGCGGCCCATCAGAACTGCTAGTTTCTTCTTCTGGTGGCGATGGCGGCGATACCAGGTTGATCGCGGGAGGTAGCAACGATGGCGGAGCCGATGGCGGCATGTCCGAACCAGATTGTTCTTCTTTTGGTGGCGATGGCGGCAATAACACGTTGGCCACGGGAGGTAGCACAGATGGCAAAGCCGATGGCGGCCCATCAGGACTGAAAGTTTCTTCTTCTGGTGGCGATGGCGGCGATACCAGGTTGATCGCGGGAGGTAGCAACGATGGCGAAGCTGATGGCGGCATGTCCGAACCAGATTGTTCTTCTTTTGGTGGCGATGGCGATGGCGGCGATACCAGGTTGGTGACCGCTGGTGGCAACGGCAGCGGATCCAATGTTGGTGTCGGCGGCAATTGGTCGATGACGGGAGCCACGACCGACTGCGGACCATCTGTCGTCGAAGACGGCGGCTCCTTCTTCTCGGCTGACTCCTCTCTCTCCGGTGACGGATTCGACGACGATGGAGTGGCTTCCGGCGTCGTTCTTTTCGACTCGGTTACTTCTTCTAAGGGCTCCTCCACGGGCGTGTCGCGCGTAACGGGGTCCAGGTCGACGTCCGTGTCAAGGCCAAGCAAGAGCTTTCGCTCGATTCGCTCTCTCTCTGCCCCTACTGCAGAGGCCTGTGCCCGAGCGACGAGCGCAACAGCCAGCGCCGATAGCAATAGAATGCGCGCCGCGCGCACGTGGACCATGGCTCTCTGTCCTGTGTACCGGTCGGTCGAATTGAGTGTACGTCTGCGAGGGCGTGGGCGTCGTGTGTGCTTGATAGTAACTGATGAGCGATTGATAGAATGATAGGCGCGCGAGTGGGCGACGTGCACATCGAGGAATCGATCGTCGTCTCTAGAGCGAGACAAGAGTAGGGGGGGCAAGGGAGAGAGCAGTAGCAGCAGTCACAGAGCAGGGGAGGCATCGTATGCTCGCTGCCTCATGACGTTGACAGGTGGTATCTACGGACATCCAGAGTCGGGGGGAACTGACTCCTGGTACAGTGTACCGTCACACCGACAAGTCGGTGGGCGCTAAAACTGGTCAGCTCGGTTGTCAACAGTGCGACCGCTCGCTCGAAGCGGTTAGGGCTAGCGAGGCGTACATTGCGGTTTCCTTTCTCATAAAAATCGACCTGCACCTTCTGCTGCGGGTGCCGCAGCGCGCGCGTGCTGTCGCCCGTCCTTTTTCTGGTGTCGTTTTTCTCGTTACTGGGACACGAGTGGTCACGATGGTACGATAGCAACGTGGTAGCCAATCGGCCACAACCACTTGACGTCTTTTTATCCAAACGAAAGACAGGCATTTTTGTCGTACCGGATGCTGTCGAGACCCGACCAGTTTGACATGTCCGTGACAGAGGGTAGGACATGCAACCTCTTCTTGCAATGTAAAGCGAGACATGTGCGCAATGCCGTGATAGGAACGCAGCTGCAAAGCACTGGCGCTACCACCGATCATAGTTTCACGAAGAGACACACTGCTGTCGTCACTATCACCTCCTCTTCACATTCCTCATTCGTCACGTCTGCACTTGAGATCTTGACCAGCGCTGCACGTGACACGCGATCGAATGCTGTACTGGCGCTCTCAGTTGTACTTCACAGCGCTCCAAGTCGCAGTGGCTACGACGTCTTTAGGCTCCTGATGGTGTCATTGAAAAAAGGACCCTCGAACGGTATCGACAAGTCTCCAGTTAGTTGCTCGTGTTGAAGTATCCAGCGACACAACCACATGTCCGTCATCAGAAGAAAAAAACGGTTGAAACTGCAACTTGTCACTGCATCAGAACAAAAAAGCGTAGCCATATCGGTGAGTCGCGACCCTTGACAGATGCTTTTTTTTTACAAATGAGCTCGCTGCAAAAAGCTCCGACTGACCTACGACCTTGAGCTCACGGCCTTGACACTCTCGATTGTCTCATCCTGCTGCACGTACAGACTTCGATGCCGGCCAAACTTGACGCCCCAGAGCGTGAACCCTATTGCTGCCGCGAACACGGCGGCAACGGAGAAGAACACGAGCGCTTCGAACTGACTGGGATCGTGGAAAACGACGCCCATCAGCTGAATGAGTATGTAAAACAACTGGCACGTAGCCGTCTGCATTGCATTGATGGCCCCGCGACGGCCGGGCTCAACCCATTCCTGCATGAGCTGCGTCTGGGCAAGATCCGCACTCCAGAGCCACATGCGTGCGCCAACCATGCAGCTCAACATGACGTGGTCTGACACGCGTGACTCACCGACGAGCATTAAGAGCAGTACTACTGGCACAAGGCTCAACCAAACCAGCCAGATACTCAATACTGCAACCCGCTCCAGTTGGACAATGGCACGTCGCAAGTATGGAAACAGCAACGTGCCCAGAAGCCCGAAGACTGCACCGACACCACGACTTAAGCCCAAGAGCGAGTTGGGTACACCCCGCCACTTGAGGTACGCTGTGTTTAGCGAGCCATTGTCGAGGACCGTCATATATAGAGCGCAGTAGGAAAAGCTCAGCAGGAATACCGGATGCCGCGTGAAGTGTCTCCACTGTGCCGCGTAGCTTGACAGCGCACTTTGACCATCAGCTGCGTCTTGCAGCTGCTGGTACTCTTCGGATTCCGAGTCTTTTTCCTTATTTGATAGCTCAGGTACAAGCCGGTAAATGTCTCGCATCATGAAGTACTCAAGTGGAGTGGAGAGGCAGTTCCAGATTGCCACTGTTGATGCGCCGATCATGACACGCGTGGTGGAATTGCGACCTGCATAATCGACGATGAAACCGAATGCAAGAGGTCCCAGCAGTTTACACGCGAGATCGATGCGCCGGAGGGTAGTGTTGAGGCCTGCCAGTGCATCCGAACGCTTTGATCCACCGTCCTGTGCTATGATCACGACCCAGTCGCGCTCAATGCTCAGTGTCTGTGCCTCGCTAAGCACCTGGCCCACTCCGCCACAAACGAGCGTGCCGGCAAACAATAGCATCAACGACCATGTGCATTTTGGTTTGTGCAGCCCGTCCGCGCCTGTCAAGAGCAGTATGGCTCCCACCAGCACAGCACTAGCGACAATCATGATGTTTTCCAGCACGATAGCGAGTCGCATGACCTGCCAGCGATTTCCAGCATCAAGTTGTCTTCCTACCGATGGTATTGCGACGAGGCACGTTGCGTACACGACGAGTGAGAAGCACGCACTGGGCAGCAACGTGTCGACGAATATCTCCATGAAGAGCACGGGGACAGCAAATTGCCACATGCGATCACCCTGCAGCGAAGAACAAACCAGTTACTCATCAACAACAAGATCCTCGCGACGAGTCCATAATTTGTAACTAGCCACATACATACCCAGGAAGACAGCAAGTGTGCAGCATAAAGGTACACCCGCACTCGTCGAGGCTGTCTCCGTGAACGCAATTGGCCGCATTCGATCTGCTGCTCTTCCAGTCTGTCACAATTGATACCAGTCAGCCAACCGTTGCGTCTTCACACCGAACCAGGCATCAACTTGCAGCGAGTGACTTTGTTCCAGTTTGTCAGTAGTGTCGTTGCTGTCAGTCTTCGCAGCATACAGACAGCCAATGACCGGCACCAGTAACGACACGCCAATGATGAGCGTCACAATGCTGCTAGATGGTGTCAGTAGGCACGCGTTCTCCACGTTCAGCAAGCAAGCTGCGCATCATCACAAACACCAGGCCCACATGTCATCAGATGGTCAACAGTGATAGCCCCACGCAACGTAGACCACACAAGCAAGTACCTGTTCCATCCGCAATCAGCAGCACACTGGTGACGCCCACCGACACACACACGAACATCGTCGGCTCCATCTATAACTTTTCAAACGTTCCGGGTCCAGGAGCGCGCGAAATCGGTTGGTATGGTTTATGGTCCAGCTCCATAATTTAAGATGACTTTCACCCGACATACGGGACGCTCAGCTGGTGCTGCACACATATGATTACTTCAAGGATCGTTTCGCGCAACGTAACTGTCGCTTCAGTAGCTCCAGAGGTTGAGGTGATGATCATCGACAATTACTAAATGATCGGATCGCGGTCGCGCGTCGCAAATCAAACGGACACCACAGCGCGTATTCGTCATGACGATCTTGTCACTGTCTTTTCTGCGCGTTGAGGCTTTCTTCATGACGCTCCCCGCCCGGGACGCCAAGTCGGCGTAAATAGTCGCACGGTTACTATTAATAGAGCCGACCACAGTCCGAATGTATTGATAACGACGTAATCATGATACGTCTCTGTCCTTGATACGTCTCTGTCCTTGATACGTCTCTGTCCTTGATACGCTGTCCCATTGAACGCCACCTGCCATCGGGTACATCAATTGTACATCATGTACCCATTTGCTGCCCGAACGATTCCGGACCATGCACGCCCCCGGCTCGTCGACCACGTCGTCGTCCGAAGATGAGTGGGCGTTGCGCGCTACCTTGCGCCTCTGCGGCAGCGTTCCTCCTCCCACATACGCGGACCTCCGCACGACCGCCCACCTGCAAACGTTCGACGTGCGCGACGGCAGCGCAGCGCTCTGGAGCGACAGCGGCAAGCTCTTCCTCGTCGACGTGTTCCCGCAGAGCCACGCCAGGTCAAAGAAGACGCCACTACTGAGACACGTGCTTCTCGATCCGCCGCTATTGCCTCACGAAGCATCCGAAGTGGAGCAGATCAAGTTCAACACCAGTGGTTCGCAAGTTCTGCTGCTGGCCAAGAGCTGGCTCAAGGTGTTGCGGCTGCCGGTTGATACCAAGCGCAAGGCGTTGAGTCTACAGCGCAGATCAGGGGATGGAAGCACGCTCAGGTACCTCGTTAGGTACGAGGATGGAAGTGAAGAAGGCGTTGTTCTGGAGGAAGACGAGCTACAGGATCTAGATGACGTACGAGAGCAGATCGAACGGCGTGCTGCTGCGGATAAGCGCGTGGCGTTCATCTCTCGGGAACAGGGTGTAGCAGGCGTGCGAGCGGTCGGGTACTTTACCAGCGTGTGTCACGCGGCGTGGCATCCGCTAAGCGACACGCACGTCGTCGTGCTGTCAGATGCAGAGGAGATCGAGGTGTTTAACTCGCAGCAGGACGTGTCCAAGCCGGAACAACGTCACTGTCTGGATTTTCCTGCGAAGGCACGGGCGACCAGAGCGGTCTCGGTGTGCTTCAGCTTCGGTGCTTCCGCTAACCTTCGACAGCACCAAGCCGTGCAGACGCAAGCCGTGCAGATCTGGGATGCGTTCACGTGCTATGTGCTGCGATCGGACGGCGCGGTGTACGCACTTTGCCCGTTGGTACCTTACAATTGCATTGTGAGCAAGACGTTTTATCAGAGTTTGGCCAGCGAAGTGGATGCGCAGATTGCGATCTGCAAGAAGGATATGAAAGCTAACAGCACCAGTGGACAGCAGACTCGCCTCCTTCTGTTAAAGTCACAGAAATACTGGCTGCAGGAAGGGTGGGCGCAAGCGAACACGCGACGCAATAGCCTCCCACCTGGTGGACGAGCACGGCTTGTCCCTGCTGAAAAGGACGCTGTCGATCTTGATGCGTTCTGCTACGTGAGCCCTCATGTGAGCGGCATCTCGCCAAACACGTGGCCGCTGGCTTTACAAGGACCCATGGACGTGACCCCTCAGTCAATTGTCGAAGGCAAAAACCAAGTGTCAGGAGGGTCTTCTGCGACGTCACTGCTTGCGGTACCCCATGCTTCATGCAACACTGCCGATAATCTTTCTGCCAGCACATCACCCTTCCTGATGCGTACATTTACGTCAGGCCACGTGGAGCTGATTCTGCTAGACGCGCCTATCCGACCGCAGTGGAAAAGCCAACGCCAGCCAACAGCAGCCACGACCGTGCGCAACCCCACAGCACTACTGTTGGAGTGTCTTAACCTCGGTATCGACGATTCTGGTGGTAAGGCTGTGCTTGAGCGGGACGCGGCTGACCCGCGACTGGTCTATTGCCTGCACTCGACCGGCGTGCATGTGATCAACGTCAGTTGGGTCTTCGCGCTCGCCTCGGGCAAGCAGTTCACGACGTTGCCGAAAAGCTCCGTCCGTCACGTCTTCAGCGTGTCACCGAACAGCACGGGTTCTTCGCGGGTTGCACCTGCTGTCCCTGGTACTGTGGTTTCGAATGTTGTTGGTGCACGTGTTGTAAAGAACGTGAATTTCGGGCACTTGCTGCTGCTCCGCCTCGCGTCGGGCAGCTTTGAAGTCGTGAACGTTAGTGCGGCGTCGAGTGAGCTACTGAAAGGAATGCTTGCGGACAGCCATAGCGCCAACAGAGATGGGCAGAGTCCACAAAAGACGTTGCCCGGCACGTTGGCATCCATGGCGAATTCCAAGTCACGGGCTCCAGTGACGAGCAGCTCAAGCGATGGCAGGATCCAGCCATTCGGAGATATCGTTGCAGCAAAGTTGGAGGCTCTTAGTGCGCGTGGAACCAGGGTTACCGGCCACACGTTGATGCACGAGATCGACGACGCAGTGCTTGCGTTTGTGCTGGAGCGCGTGAAGATCTTGTACGAGGACGTCGAGTACGTCGACGAGATGGATCAGCTCATCCGTGACCGACTCCAGTTGCATGCCACGATGGTAAAGACGCAGACCGAGAAACTGCTGCATGTGCAGGAAACCGTGGACGACGCTCGTGCATTTATGAAGGAGCTTCAAGGGAAAGCGGAGCGCGCGCTGGCGGTACAACAGAACCTCAGCAAGCGGGCAGCAGCTGTGCTTCAAGCAGTGAAGGAGAACCAGCCACATTTGTCGCGTGCCGAGCGCGAGTTTAACGATGAGCTTGAGCTGATGGCTGTGGAGGTTCGTCGGATGAAGTCTCGCGTTGCTGAGTTGACGGTGCAGGGTCAGCGTGCAGTGCGATCCCTGGAGAGCTCGGGCACTTCGGCGCCTCCTTCGGGTCGATATTATAGTCCGCTCAGTGGCACCGGGAGCAGCCAATCTTCGGTGCTTTCGGCCGAGAAGAAACAAATGTGCTTCGATGTGCTGCGCGCGGAGACGCAGTTGATTGACGATGCAAAGGCGATGCTGGAAGATCTGAGTGCGAGTCTGCAGCAAACGAAGGAGTAGGTAGGAGCTGCTGTAAAAACCGAGAAGGTAATACACGAGACGCGTCCTTTGCTCTTGATATAGCGTACCCCGCAACGGGATTCGGTTTTACTCGGTTATCCGCTTTTCACATGACGTAGCCGCGTGCTAGTGCTTCGTATTACGACAAGGTGCTAAGCTCAGAGGACCATGCGGGCCGAGAGTGGCCGCTCAGTTCTGTAGTTTGCTGCAAGGCAATGGTCGTGGATGGAGTGCAGCTTGCAGCGTGCGCGGGGGAGAAGCGTACGTGCGGGTCCAGCTCGACCAGTTGGCGTGACTCGCTGCGGTTTGTTCCGAAGAAGAGCGATTGTTTGTGTGCGTGTGTGGGGGACGCACCTACCCTCTCACTCCATCCATTGGTATTTATACCTCCTCGAGGTGACAGTCTGGCACGTTCGGTCTCGAGCGGGTCGCGATGGAGATGGGTACACACGGATGTCAACTGCCGGAAATGAAAAGATGCGACGGTAGACGTTGCGTTTCGACAGATGGTTTATCGATCGTGTGTGTGACTGCCTCTTCTACACATGGCTGCATGACAGCAAGGACGAACGAGCAGAAAGGAGTCTTTGGGTCCCGCTTTTTGCTTTTTGTCCGTCGTTTTTTTACTTTTCTGTTCTTTGCTTTTTGCCGCTTGTTCCTCGCTTTTTCGACGTCGTGTTTCCAAGTCGCTTGCATCGAGCGAAAAAGTGCTTTCTAGCGGTTCGCCTGACTTTCCCTTGAAGTTGCTGCAAAAGTTCAACTGAACAGGAATTCCATCGCGGCAGCGCACGCCCAGATTTGACAGAGGATTCCATGGGCTGCCTCAGCGCATGCGTGGGCTGGACGGCCGCTCCACTGTCGCATGTCGCATGGAAGAAAGCTGTATCACGCTCTATGAAGCTCGCTTAGGCGCTACAGCTTGCCGCTGCTTGCGGCGACAAAGGACTGCTCAGCTAGGCCAACCATTGGTTTCACTGGCGCCCAATGCTTGTCACACATGTAATCGCATTACGGCGACGCGAGTATGTAGCAGCTAGTACAATACCTGCCGAAGCGGTGGGGGATAGACTATGAGGGACTACACAAATGATGCGCTGTTGCCGTGCTGATGGTGGTTAGCTGGTGCGATCGAGCAATTGGTCGCCGTCCAGCTGCTTCTCCCAGCCATGAGACGCTGCAGACAAAACCGAGCCAGACGTGAGTTGTTTGGCTGAATAGGCGTTTTCTTTACGTGGGTTTACAGGCGCCCCGTCGCTCTTCCCAAACTGACCCGATATCAAGTCAGCCGCGCATTCGGGAGCTCGCCCAGTCGACAAGTTCCCCCTCGAATGGAAAGTGACTGGAGGACAATCCGTCACTCCGAGTTCTGCCCCCGCGTTTCTGTCCGCTCGAAAGCTGCTGCTGCTGCTGCAGCATTTCGTCCTCCGCGTGACTTCGTTGTCGAGTGCCGTTCGACTGTGCCTGCACGTGGTTTCACTTTCTCGACCTAGACGACCACCACCACCGCCACTTCCACCGCAGACAGTTCCTCCTCCTACCACGCCATACTGACACACATCGAAATGAAGCGCAACTTCGGGTCGCTCAACCTCACGGCACTCGACATGAACAGACCCAGTGCTGACTGCAGCCTTGAAGACCGCTTCTCGGCATTGGGATCCAGTGTGGAAGACCATAGTCTCGACGCTGGCTTCGAATACGGTGGCGATGGCAACGTGGGCTTTCCCTTGGAGCATTTCCACGGATTGGTCACGGACCTGAGCGTCCAGTCACTGTGCTGTGGGTCCTCACAGGACGTGGACACGGACATGGAGGAGACCTCATTCGAGTCCATTGAGTCAGCGTTCCAAGCACGCAGTGAGGACGGCAGCGGACGTCTGCGACAGGTGCACTGCCCGACGTCACCCGAGATGCCACACGAGCTGCAGAATGTGGAGCTGAACGCGCTGAGGCGTCTGAGTCTGAAGGTGATGCTGTCGACGCTGTCCACATCCAAGAACAGCAGCAGCACGAGTGGTGGTCACACGAACGTCGCGTCCACCACCAAGCCCATGTGCGCCTATCCCGGTGTGAACGGTCGCGTGAAAACGGCTCTTCTGCCGATCCGCCATCCGTCCTTACAAAGCGTCTAGATAGACCACACGCCACAACAGCCGTCTCGTGGGACTCTCGTGTTCAAGCTTACTTTATCGTAATAGTATGCATTACAGCTTTTTGTATCGGGAGACGAGCGCGTCGTCTCCTTGGCCAATGTTGTGATGGAAGTGCTTCGATGGCATGTCGCATGTTTGTGGGCGAGCCGTACGACGGCAAACTCATGGTGGAGGTGGTTGTGGCTGGTTTGCAGCAGCAGCAGCAGCAGCAGCTGTTCAAGTACCGACCAACAGTTTGTGCCGAAAGGGCGGTTACATACTGGATGGTAGAAACGAAGAAACATGTTCCACGCGCAACAACAGCCAGTTGGTGTGTGGATACGTAGAAGCGCCGCCGCGACTACGCAGCGCGCTCTCGCGTTCGTTTCCTTTACTTTGGTCTTCGTGTTCGTCTATAGAGTGCGTTCTATCTCCTGTCGAAAGTGAAGGTGGTGGAACATGAGAACAGCGTCAAAGAGATGAACGCAGTTAGCCTCTGATTATGCCGCGCACGAACGCAGCAGGAGTTGACCAAGTGGATGCCGCGCAGTTGTCGGCTGGTGGACGAACTTTGAGCGCTGGTCCGTCTACCAGCCGATCAATGTACGACACGCAAATAAACGTGGCCACTTGCAGAAGCTGCAAACTGATGCAATGAAAATCGTGTAGCCATTCCGAAAAATCCACTAAAAACTACGATTACGCGACGTGTGCTGCACCGTCTGCAGTATTGTGGTGGCTCTCCTAGCTTACCTCTTCGGCAGGTATTGCACTAGCTGCTACATACTCGCGTCGCCGTAATGCGATTACATGTGTGACAAGCATTGGGCGCCAGTGAAACCAATGGTTGGCCTAGCTGAGCAGTCCTTTGTCGCCGCAAGCAGCGGCAAGCTGTAGCGCCTAAGCGAGCTTCATAGAGCGTGATACAGCTTTCTTCCATGCGACATGCGACAGTGGAGCGGCCGTCCAGCCCACGCATGCGCTGAGGCAGCCCATGGAATCCTCTGTCAAATCTGGGCGTGCGCTGCCGCGATGGAATTCCTGTTCAGTTGAACTTTTGCAGCAACTTCAAGGGAAAGTCAGGCGAACCGCTAGAAAGCACTTTTTCGCTCGATGCAAGCGACTTGGAAACACGACGTCGAAAAAGCGAGGAACAAAGCGGCAAAAAGCAAAGAACAGAAAAGTAAAAAACGACGGACAAAAAGCAAAAAGCGAGACCCAAAGACTCCTTTCTGCTCGTTCGTCCTTGCTGTCATGCAGCCATGTGTAGAAGAGGCAGTCACACACACGATCGATAAACCATCTGTCGAAACGCAACGTCTACCGTCGCATCTTTTCATTTCCGGCAGTTGACATCCGTGTGTACCCATCTCCATCGCGACCCGCTCGAGACCGAACGTGCCAGACCGTCCCTCGAGGAGGTATAAATACCAATGGATGGAGTGAGAGGGTGGGTGCGTCCCCCACACACGCACACAAACAATCGCTCTTCTTCGGAACAAACCGCAGCGAGTCACGCCAACTGGTCGAGCTGGACCCGCACGTACGCTTCTTCCCCGCGCACGCTGCAAGCTGCACTCCATCCACGACCACTGCCTTGCAGCAAACTACAGAACTGAGCGGCCACTCCGTCGACGCTAACGTTGCTGCGGCGGCGGCAGCTGCTGCTGGAGTTGGTGCTGATGGTACTTGACAACCGCGTCCACGTCTGCCCGCAGTCTCTCCAGGCTCGCTGCGCACAGACAGACACACGCATACATAGAGATTGCACCACACCGTCGACCGGATCTCAGTCAGTCAGTCAGTCCACGCCCATCAGCCAAATAGCCAGGAGCAGGTGTGGAAGCATACAGCAGCAGAAGCAGCAGCCACCCTCTCGTGTTCAAATGCTCTATAAAGAGCACGTCAAACAGGCTACGCACCAGGAGCCGTGAACCGGAACCGCGTCTGGAACAGCGTGTGGCACAAACAGCAGCACGACTCGCACCCGCCGCAGTACGCGCAGCGGAGCGACGGCATACACCGACACTTGAAGTAGCTGCGCACCGACTGGTAGCGGCGCGTGGCCGGTAGCACGCCCGTGTGGCCCTCGGAGCTCAGCACCTTGTCGTAATACGAAGCGATCGCGCGCGGCTTGAAGTGGTGCTGCTCCGGCTGCGCGTGACAGCGCAGACAGATGCGGAAGATCGGGTACGTCATGTTGGGGCGGCACCGACGTGAGTACACCGCGCAGCCCAGACACTGTTTGTACAAATTCGTGATTTCCCGCTTGCAAATGCCGCACGAGTAGTTCTCGGCGCTATCCACTGGTGGATCGCGCAACTCCGAGTCGACTGTCCGCCACATGCTCTCGTCGTCAAAGACCTTGCGGAACTCGTCACTGTCGTCGGTGTTTGATAACCCCAGCTCATATGCTTCTTCGACAATAGCGTCAAGGCAGGGGAGAATCGACTCCAAGAAGAGCACCATCTGGGCTTGCCGCTGGGCGACGACACCGCGATCAATGGGCGCCGGATTGGATGTGAACGACAGCAAGTGCGACGCGTGAGGACGCACGGAGATTAACGCTGAGCGCAAGAACTGACCAGTGCGCACGATAGCGACGCCACACTACGAAACGCCCGTGTACGTCGTCAGGTTCGCCCAGGCACACTGACGCTGAAGCATGAAGCAGCACGCACCTTAGCAGCTTCGACAATCACACGGCGAGGGTCAAACACCCATCCGTCCGAACACATGCTGGCATTCTTCATTGCAAACTTACAGAAGAAAACAGCAACAAGGAGTTCGTGTACACGGAACGATCAGAGTTGATGCAGTAGTGAGTGGATCAAGTAATGACCGATGCGTACCCAGCATTCGGTGGAGATACCACGTTGAGAAACTCCCTGGTAGACCCACTCCCATGAGAGGAATACACACGGCGCATTAATGGATCCACTGACGCTGTCTTTTTCCACAACACGCCAGAAGTGTTGACGGCCCTATCGTTTCAACGCAGCAGTTGTACATAATGAGTAAATCAACACAGCAGTTGAAGGGGATCGCACTGTCAGCAGACGCATGTGCATCGCTTGCTCTCTCTCGATAAGAAACGCACCTTGTTTACATGAACAAACTCTCCGTCTTGTAGAAGAACTGTTGAAAACGCAAAGCCTGCAGAGCTGCATCCACATCGTCCACACAGCAACGTTACCACGTGCCCTGGATTGGCCAACAATAGCAAGCGCACGTACCGAAGAGCGCGAAGATGCGCATCTAATAGCATCGTTTTCCTCACTGCGTCGTATCCTGACCGTCGCAAAATGTAGTCGAAATCTGCCTTGTGCTGTGGTTCGAAGCGCTCAAAGATGACGAGCTCCAGCGACCCCACCAATACCTGTCGGGTGGAAACACGAGCATGAAGCAAACATATCTATCAGCGCCCATTGGTGTGCAAGCATCCCATCCTTCTTGCCTGGTACGCGGTATCAGTGGTACCATTGCCTGGATCGTTCAGTGAGCCTCGCGCACCCGGGAAGTTGAAATGCAGTTTCGGGCTGAAGAACCTCTCGTGCCAACTATTTTGTGGGAGGTATTGCAACAAGCAGTGGATGCCACCGGCGAATACGTCCCATTGGAAACCCTTGATGAGGTCACTGTAGAGCTGTGACAGTTCAGCAGTCGCACACAGAAATATCAATCGTGTTGGTCAAGCCAGCCAGCAGAAAACAACGACGACCGTACCTGTGCACAGTGCTTCGCAAGCACCAAGTTATTGAGTGCAATAATGTTATCGGTAGCCACGAGGGTGAGCGTCTTTTTCGTGACGAGATCCTCCAGCACGACCACGTCCTTCCCAGGGACATTCGATAAATACTTTTCCAGATACGTGTTGAAAGATGCCACCGACAACTGCAGCTCCCCGACGTAAGCCAGTTCCGGCATGTCGGTCTCTGTGTTTCGCTTGAACTGGAAGTGGTCGAAGGCAAGGTGTGTGCTGTGACCGCAGCACTCGAGAATGAAGGGCCATGCCCATATATACTGATTGAGCTCGCTACTCATGCCTTTCACAACCAGGCTTACGTCCGGTGACTCGAAGCACCGGAAGAAAAAGTCGATCTCAGTTTGATAAAGCTTTGTAGCTTTGTCCGCGAAGACGGGCGACAGATCGATCCGGAAAACATGGTTGGCATCGTCGGAGTGGCAACTGAAGCGCTCGTAGATTTCCGACGGAAACGCGGACGGGTTATGCCATGGGACGTTAAGCGTGTTGCGGCGCACAGAGACTTGTGATGAGACCTGTGGCGTGAACCGCCCTTGAGCACCATAGTTGTTCATATTCGTCGGTGTGCCATTTCGAGTACCTAGCGCTGGATCAGCAGGTCGGGAGTCGGCATACAACGTTGAAGGTGGTGCCGGCCCAACTGCTGCCCCGTTATAAGGTGACTCAAAGCCACGTCGAAGCGGGACCCGTCCGTCTTGTATCTGCTGCTGTGGCGGCTGCAAGCCGGGAGAAAGCCGTTGATGTACATCCGCTACAACCGGCGACCTTCTTTCCGATGGACGTCCGTGAAAGAAAGGAAGCTCTGAAGTATATCGGGAAGCAGCTTGATGCGCGCCCGGATCTTCTCGCGGTACTTGACGCGGGTCTATAACTAAGTTTTGTCCGAGGCGTGACGCTCCAGTCGCCTCAGCCCCTGCTTGGCTTGACGCGGCCATCGAAGTGTACGTACCACCAGTCAAACGGGAAAACTGTATCGAAGAGGACCTCGCCAACGTCGGTGGCGCGTTGCAAAAGTGACTTTCCTGCTGCGCGTCAATCTCCTGCACTGATTGATGGGAAGCAGGAGACAACGCTCTTGAAGATGACCGCAACTTCCTGCCATCACGCTCATCTTCTTCTTGGACCGGTGTATTACTATTGCAATTGTTCCTGCACGTCGTCGCTGTAGTCTGCAACGGGTACATCACGCCGCTTCCATCCGCAGAAGTAGCGACGGGCGTGCTGTCTCCACCTTCTCCAGCCATCGACAACGACTTCAGCTGGCCCCCACCACCACTCTCTTCCTCATTGCCATCCTCTTCCAGCACTCTTTTTGTACCTAGACTGCGTCCCCTCCCTCGTCCCCGTCCTCGTCCACGTCCCCTCCCTCGTCCGCGTCCCCTTCCTCTCCCCCGTCCAGCCCCCACAAGCAGCAGCTGGCGATGTGCTTGCAACCGGTCGGACTTTTCCTGGAGCACACTCTGGATCTGCGTCGCGAGTCGAGGGAAATCCCCATGACGAAAGATCGCGTGCTGCTTCCGCTGCTTCTGCTGCTTCTGCTCTTGATTGTACGACGCGTAGCACGCGTGACGACAAAAGAGATTGCACTCCTCCGGCGGCAGTGGAAGACTGGCGCAATGGGCGTGGAAGTGGTTCACACAACTCTTACAGCGCACGAGTCGGATGGTGGGATTGGCTTCGAGGCCGCAGAGCACGCACTGCAGTCTCGCAGTGGCCGCGGTCAGGAGCTTCTCGGCTGCGGCGCTAGTCCCTGCGTCGCCTTTGCGCGTCCGGGAGCTGCTGGTGTTGGACAGGTGGTAGGAATTCCGAGCGGCGGGCGTCGCTTGTGGAGACGAGTCCTGCGTACGCGTCGCCATGCTGCGGCGAGAGGTCTGTTTCTTGTCACGTGTGGTACGCGTGATGTAAAAAGAGCTTTTTTCGCTGACGTGCACGGGAGAAGCGCGTCAGGATAGAGGAGTCGGTGCGATAAGTCGTGGTCAAATAGCGAGACGAGACGCGCTGGCGACTGTATTTTAGCAAGGGGAGCGCTATCGCTGTATTCTCTGAAGTAAGTCTTTTGGCCCGTTAACACGGCAAATAGCGGCAGCGCTGACGAACACGCAAATAAAGGGTCTGGAGCGACTGTGGCGACATATTTTTACATTTACACACACACTTTAGCTCGCATTTTTTTATTGTAAAAGGTGGCAAATTAAGCTCGTTCCGGATAGCCAGCTGTTGCTGCCACAATAAGGACATCTTATGTCGCATGTCTCACTTATGCCCATCACGTGCGACGTGCGAGCGAGGTGTGGTACTCAGTAAGTGAGTCCCTCGCAGCTTCTTCGCCTCATCGACCCCTCGCTGACGCCGGCCGTAGTCGCAACGATGGTCTCGCCTTCCCCTGGCCCCGCCCGATGCAAACTCGACATGGACGCAGACCCTGACAACGATGACCCGCCGTCGGTTCAGAGCCTCCTGCAAGAGGTGACACGGCTGCAACAGGTCGTGCGTGATATCAGTCCCGACGATGACTCGGTGTTTGTAGCCGAGTGGTCGCCGCCTCAATACGGACAGAAGACGCGTACAGCCAGTGGAGGGTCCGACAGCTTCTCTCCATTGGGCATCTGCTCACGAACTAGAGTGGCTACACTTGTAGGTAACCTGTCGCCTCACCAGAATGTCGGGGTTATGGTGCGCGGCGGGGCGTCCGACAGCTCGGTGAATGGACTGACGACACCGCCTACAAAACGACGGGAGCGACCTGCTGTTTCTCCTGTAGTGCCACGTCCGATACGCGTAGCATCGTTAACGAAAGAGAACATTTCTCTGCTGCCGACGCCCAGAGCTCCGACCTTTGCAGGCTCTGTGTGTGGGTCACAGCAGTCCCGCGTGAGCATCCGCACGGAAGGCGGCGGCACGGTGTTTTCGCGGCTGTACCAGCCCGATTTCTACAAGAAACGCGAAGAGAAGTTCCAGACCATGCGCGACCGCCGCGAGAGTTTCCATTGCTCGTTCACACCGCGTACGAATCGACGCGACTCGATTTCGTCACGAGATTCGGTCGACACGGAGTCGCAGGCGTCCATGCAGTCGGCAAAGACGGACGTCATGAACGTGTCGAGTCGTTTGTATGATCCAAACTACGTCCGTAAGCGTAACGCACGACTGCAACGCATGCGGCAAGAACGGGAGATGCGGGAGTGCACTTTTACGCCTGTGATCAATGGTAAAAAGAGTGTTCTGCTGCACTGATCAGCCCGAGTGTTGAGCCATACTGGACGAGATTCGAGCACGTGTGTCAAAAGAAGGAGATCTATCCAGCTTTGTCAAATATTGAATACGCGGTGGGCTACTGCCGACCCTGTACACCTTATGAGATACCTTCTGCTTGAGTCTACTGAACAACGATTTTGCGGACGTGCGACACCGTGCATTTGTGAATCAGAATATTGAATGATGAAGTGACGCCGCAGCCATTTTGCACATCGGATGAGAAGTAAATGGTGGCTTGAAGCCTTGGGCACTACGATAGCGGTTACCTTCCGAGTCAAATAGAGTCGAGACACTCGGCTTTACCGTGAATGTTTAACGCATCAAAGCTGTGAGCGGGGTGAGTGGGGTGTCGCTGGTTCTCATCCTCCGTTTTATCATCTTCACCGCAGCGAATTAAACCACAGCATCGAGGTCGTCCTCTGCTTACCGCTACTTCCGACGAAGATCAAATCAGGCTCCATCGTACCCCTATATGACGGTACATCACACCTTTTAAACAGCTCGACAAACATCACAACTTTATAAAAAAAGCGCACACCAATACTTCCGACTATTTTTCTGCGGTGCAAAAAAGCGCGTTTTGTGCCAATCATGCCGCCTCGAAAGAAGCCCTTCAGCGGGAAGGCCAAGAAGCAGCAACTGCGTGACGCTCGGACCCGGAAGCGCGACGCACGTGACTCCGATGAAGATGCAAAGGAACTGACCCAAGAAGAAACCGCAGCAGCAGCAGCTGTTTCTCCGGCGCCACCGGTAGGTCTTTAAGGCATCAGAAACCTCATTTCCCTCATATCCGAGTCGGGGTCATCATAATGGATACAATTGCAGGTTATTTGTGGACGAGGTGATCTCCGCACGGTCTTCCAGAAGGAGCCCCAGGCTGCTGTGGATGCTCGAAAACAAGACGCGACGCGGGAACTCGTGTATGCAGATGATCGGGGCAATTCCCAGTCAATTTACAAGTACGGGATCCAGGATCCAGCCAACCAGCCGCACATCTTGACCAAGCCCGAGTGGTCCCGGGACATGACTCCAGAAGAGCTGAATGAGGTGGATCGTCGAGCTTTTACAGAGTGGGTGGAGTACCTGGAGAAGGAGACGATGAGCCGTGGTGAGGAGACGCAGATCAACTTGTACGAGAGGAACTTGGAGGTCTGGCGGCAGCTCTGGAGAGTGGTCGAACGGTCCTCGATTCTCGTTCATCTCGCCGACGCTCGCTGTCCGTTGTTGCACATCAGTGACCAATTGATGACGCACATTCGCACGAAGTTCCCGTGGAAGCGCGTGGTGCTGGTACTCACAAAGACGGACTTGGTTGCAGCTGAGCGTGTCGAGATGTGGTCAAGGTACCTACAAGCACGGTATGGACAAGATATCCCCGTGTTGGCTTATTGTCGCGACACAATGGAAGAGAGCAATTCTGCCCTTATGCGAGCCATCGGTCAAGTGAGCGCTGGTGTTGAGCTTCATATCGGTACGGAAGACTTCAATGAAGATAGGGACAAAGACACGCTCACGATTGGATTCGTGGGGGAGCCCAACGTTGGCAAGAGCTCTCTACTCAACAGCCTGTTTGAACGTAAGCTCGTCAGCGTGTCGGCCACCCCTGGTCATACCAAGTACTTGCAGACGCACTACTTTGACCGTGTGGAGATGCTCGAGCGCGGTGATGATGCATTTTCCCGCATCCTCATGTTTGATTGTCCCGGCGTGGTCTTCCCCCGCTTCAACGTGCCGGTTCTGCTGCAGGTTTTGTTCGGCAGCTTCCCTATCGCCCAGACGCGTGAGCCTTTCAGTGCTATGCGCTTTATCGCCGAGAACTGTGCGCTGCACCTTCATGAAGTGTACAAGTTGAAACCCGTGGAGAAGGACGACGACGAGGAGTGGAGTCCTTACTCGTTGTGTGAGTCTTACGCGCAACTTCGCAGCTTCCGCATGAAAGGCGGCAAACTGGACGTGCACCGCGCTGCGAATTTTTTGCTACGGGATACACTCAACGGCAAGAAGGTGGTTCTCTCGTTCCCGCCGCCGGCAGATACCGAACTTGTCCCAGTGAGCTGTTGACATGTCACTGCAGCCAAGTCAAGCAGTTGCCCACGAGGTCACGCGCGTGTGCTCGGGTATCGCTGAGGTTCTAAACAGGGTGGACACCATGTCATGCAGCTGTTCAACAAGATCTGTGAGATCTGCTTCCGGGTACTTGCAACGGCAGTCGCTGAAGGACACACTCAAGACGTATGCAATAAAAGGCACTGCTCTGTTGAGCTGTTGACCATGATCGTCATTGCACACATTTGTTATTCAATAGGATTTCCAGAGTCATCATGTTCACGGTACATCAATCACTAACGCCCTTCGTGCTCTTTTGAGCTGTTGAGTTGTTCGTAACCGACAGTAACCTCCGTTCCCTTCCGTTAAGAATATCCGACCACTCTGTCTCTTTCTATTATTATACAATAAAACCGCGTCTCCTTCCCCAATTTTAAGGTTCGCTCATGCTATCGGGAAAACTGTTCCGTCGAAGTCTCCAGCGCTCACTGAGAGCGCCCCAGCCGCCGCGTCGCTATGCGGTTACTCGAAACGAGAGCGAGTCAGTGGCACAAAGTCTTCAACAAGACGACGGGTGTAGGTGGAAGCGGCGCTGCTTACATGAGCTTCTGAGTGTCTGACGCCTGATGCTGGGTTTTCTCTGGTGTTTTGGATAGCGAGCTGTTGGAAGTGCGACCACGTCAGCAGCAGCTGCTCGTTCTTTTGCCGCAAGTGCGATGCTATTCAGCCTTTGAGCAAGAGATGCAACTACTTTGAGATGTTCAACATGCACGACCAAGCACGAGTGGATCTTTTTGACTTCTTTGGCACGTAGCTGACGCTGTGTGTGTTTGGTTGGTTGGTGGTTTTTGTGGGGGATGTGCGTAAAGTCCCAAGAATTTCAAACTGGAGCCACGCAGTATTGAGAAGACATATTGGAATCTGCTGAAGCGCCTGCATCCGGATCTATATGGCTCCAAGTCGGAGGTGTGGCGCATGTTCCTATGGTCTGATCGTTGCATGGTTGAAGAAATGCCTCATTCGTTGCTGGCTGTGTAGTTTGAACAGGAGCTGTCAGCAGCTAATGCTGCAGTCGTCAATGACGCGTACAAGATACTGAAGACGGCCAACACACGCGTCAAGTACTTGGTGCGTGTGTGGTACCTCTGCTTTCTGGTCGCAGAGGTTGTGCAGTAACGGGCTGGGGTGTAGCTGTCATTAGACGGAATCGACGCTCTCGGCGAGACTGCAAGTACAGCAGTGAATCCGGAGCTGCTGATGGAGATGATGGGGATCAGGTAGGGTGCAAGCACAACACTGGCATTGCTGATGGTGGAACTCGACTTGGTGGACTCAAGGTGTTGAATACAACTGATAGAGAACGAATCGCGACGGCGGCGAATGTCGACGTGTTGCATGATATCCGCGAGGAACTCTTGAACCGGATCGACGATGTGATCAAAAAGCTGGACGAAGTGTACGATAAGGACCAGGACTTAGAGGCTGCGAAAGGATACGCCGTCGAGCTTCAGTATACGGTCAAGTGCGTCGAAGAAATCGACCTCAGAGAAGAGAAGCTGGACGGATAGTCGGACAGGTTCCTTTCGACTTGATGTGGACGAAGACCACATAAACCACAAGCTTTTCATTGCATGGCTATCGCGATTGCTGCCTCGACCGGTATGTAACAATTCACGATCATCCTCCTGCTCTCTCCTCGTTGCCTAGTCTACCTATCGCCTGCCACCGCGCTGGCGAACACTCAGCTCGAGCTCCGTGTCGTTCACAAAATTGTAGTGTGCACACGAAAGGGCATCCTTGACGAATCCCATCGAGAACTTGAGCTGCTGCTTGTTCACCGGCATACCCTGTAACTCGGTCTATATCATCGAGCAAAGCAAGATGTGGTAAGACTAGGTACCACAACGGGACGCAGCCTGGACAATACGTACCGTCAGTTTTTCCTTGAGTGTTCGCATACTGTCCTTCACATCCAACTCTATCGCTAGCGTCTGTCCCTCTAGCTTCCAGTGAGCGTTGTCCGGGTCGTTCGGGACTTTCACAATCAATCGCACAATCCCCTGAATGAACGTGCACAAAATACACAAAAGGTTGGCACGACCAATCCATCCCACACGAGCAGCATACGTACCGGATGCCGACTAGCAAACTCCTTTTCCGGCAGCAACGATGATCCACCTGTACGCTGCCTCTTTGTGGCCGGTTCAAGGTCTTCGCCTGGGGGTCCACTTGCTGCTAAAACGCCAGGGGGCCCAGCACCGACACCAGGTGGACCATGGACCACTCCTGGTGGGCCTACGTTTGGCGCTCGCATGTGTGGAGGGATGAAATTGCCGGGGGCAGAACCCAAAGGCGCCAAGCCAGGCACTCCCATTCCAGGAGGCATCATTCGAGGAGGACCAACGCTCAGGGTTCCCGGTACCATCACGGGTGGTGGCATCATGCCAGGAATTCCTACAACAGGAATGGTTGTCCCTGGGTGGCCAGTCGCTGGAGCAGTCATACCTGGAGCCCCAGTCACAGAAGCCGGTACCATGTGGCCACCCGGCTCCAGGTTTGGAACGCTCGCAGACACCAGTTCTTGTTCAGTGCGCCCAGCATGCTCAGGCATTTGCTGGTTTCCAGGTGTCCCGAAGTCAGAGTCAGACTTTTCTTCTTTGTCAGAATCCATCTCCTCAAGATGTTCCTGCTGCTGTCGTTGCTGTTGCTCTGCAGCAGTCGGCGCTGTCGTCGCTTGTAAAAGCCGTGCTTCTTCTTCAGCTGAAGAAGCAAATATGTCCGCGCGTTTTGTAGCAAACCGCCGCAGCGAGTCTGCGATCGCCGAGCCTACCGCGTATGAGCTCTCTTTCTGCTTTTCCAAATGGCGCTGGGTTTCTTCGCGCCACTTTGGGTTCATCAGCAAAATGCGCATGTGTTCATTTGCTTCAGCAGACGAAAGCGTTTTACCATCGACACTTAACAATGGTTGCTGCGCTGTCGCTGCTGTTGCTTGCGGGATATAGTTTTCAACCACCTTTATATCTGGGTTTGACTCGTCGTCGTCATCGTCGACTTCCTCCTCTTCCATATCCATATCTTCGTCATCAGATGCCTTGCCTTCTCCCTCATCACGAGCGGCAGAAGCGCCCAAATTGTCATTATCGTCAAAAGTGATCGTCTCCACAACCACAAAGTCGTGCCAGTCAATCTGTGCCAAAGCGCGGCGCTCTGCATCGCTCTCTGCCGCCTCCTTGTCTTTGCGCTCCCGCTCGGTACGTTGCCACTCCATTCGATGCACGCATCGATCCAGCACTTGCATGCGCTCTACGCCTTCTTCGATCCTAGAAACACCACCCAACAGAAAAACCAATCGCAACACGCACACTGTGAATCAACACGCCACTGATAAAAGGCAGTACAACATACCAAAGAATGACTCATCACTCACCGCTTTATCTGCTCCTCCTGCTTGGCCAGTACCAGCGTATAACTTTCCACAAGTGCGGTAAAGTACGCAAACAATGGATGCGTCGGCTTGAGAAAGTCAAATTGTGGGTTCCGCTGCTCGCGCGTCGCTAACCCCGATAGAAACGAGCTGCCACTCAGTGCAGTGTATTGTGCCGTGAGGTACATGATCTCCTGGTCCAGTGCACTAAGTGCCGGGTGCTTGATAATAAACTTCTCCTCCGGTGGCGGCTCCAGCTCCGTCTCGTTGATCTTCTTGGCCACTTGTGCGGCCACATTCTGCACCGCCTTTTTCTCCACAACCACTTCACTTGAAGCGGCTTGCAGCACGTTGTTCGGTGCCTCTTGGACCGTCGCGTTCACATCCCGCGGCGTCTGTTCCTCTGCATGCGCTGCTACCTCCTCCTGCTGCGGCTCTCCGACCGCTTCTTTCTTCTTGGCAATCAACTCGCTCACCTTGTGCTCGTAGTACGCGTGGTACGGGTCCGACTCGCGCAGGAACGAGAACTTGGTCGACATGCGCTCGCCAACGATGCGGCTCTCGAACGCGCGCCCGTTATTCGCGACAAACTGCGCCGTCTTGTCCACCACGGCACGGATGTCGAGCGGGGGGTAGATGATGCCGGTCACGCGGCCCTGCACGGTCGCGTGCGGCGCTGGTGGCTGCTCCTCGAGCGGCTCACTTGCTGCCATGATTGATAATGAGGAGGACGAGGAGGTCTTTTGGTTGCGATGCGAGCTTAAGTGCGAACCTAAGCGTTTTGGTCGGCAACGGAGCTCATGGGTTCCGGGTCGTGGAAAATGGGCACACACAGCACATCGAATGGGTACCGGATGCTTTCGGCGCGATACCTTTTTGTGTGTCGAGTCTTTTTCACTTGCTTTTGAGGAGGCGTCTGCGATCGTTGTGTGCTGGTCGTAAAAGCGCTGACAAAAAATATGTCAATGAGTCGAGACTTGACTGGCGCAGATTGAATAGCAAAGAAGTGTCACGAAAGCCACGATAACCAATTGGAAGACTAGGGATTGCGTATCCTGAGAAATGGTCGGGATGGGGTGACGCCCTCCCGGGAAGCTTGAGCCCACATGATGCTAACTCAGGCCTTCCGACGGGTGCTTCACGGCATCCGTCAGTCTTTGATGGTTCTCTCCCTCTCCTCACCTCTCTCACCCCCTGCCGCTGGCCAAGCCGCCACGACACACGCAGCCGTGCACGAAGCCTCGGCGTCTTCTCGTAGGTACACTGAATGTTCAATCCATTGATTCCCAGCGCAAGCAATATGATACCTTTCCCAGGGATCTGTGACGTTTAAGATCGGCATCCTGGGGATTCAAGAGACTCGTATTGCCTTTCAGAGTGAACAGAAGGTCGGTACATAGCATCTCCTTACACTTCCATGCTCCGACCGTTGCACGGAACTAATATTGCAACTGCCCCCTATCTACGCCGGTTGCTTTACAAATACTGGGCCCAGTCCGATCGAGTTGGGGCTCTTCAACTACGTCTACCTAAAGCCCAGCAAGTGAACATCATGAGCGCATACGCGCCCCACATTAGGTATGCTGTTGCAGCAATTGACCGCTTCTACGCGGATCTGACCAAAGCGCAAATGTAACGGCGTACCCTTTGTTTGGGGTGCCGCGAAACTTCACGTACACTAGTACGTGCAGAGGAAGCTAATCTACTCAAACAGCTAGTTAGAGTAGAGGGTAAAACGAGGGCTTTATTTAATATAGTTAAGCTATCATTATAGCGTCAATCTTTATCTAGCCATATTAAACTACGTCATCGCATGCCGACAACCTGCTCACCACTCATCGCGCGCGTCTAGCAGCGATTGGTGGTAATCTATGGTTGAAATGTCTTTTATCAACCAATCTTTGAGCAGCGCATGAATATTATTGTGAGGGATAATATTCCTTCCATACTATCCATCTCGGATAATACTGGTAGGATATTGTCACGATAGACAATGTCCCTATTGACACCGTTTGGTGTCAATATCGTGTAACGAGCTACCCCGTCATATCACTACCCCCCCAACCAGCAATCACCCGTTGATTAAATGAGAATTGATTGGGACAGGGTGACCACTGTTGGATCACTCTGGGAAGGGGAGCACTTGTTGGTCAAATTTCATTCATTTGCCAATCCAACGCATGGTTTGAAAACCCAAGCGAGTTGCTACTGCTGCAGCAAGAAAGTCGGCTGCACGCATGGGTGCAACCGTACAGGATACTTCCCACGCCTCATCAGCAGGTATTTCGTCGCCTGTTGTTGTGAACAGTCCACGTGGTGAGTCACCACGTGCGACAGGTACATCTGCTGCGTCTGCAGCGAGTCCCACGAATCGTAATCAATATGAGTCTCGAAAAGAGCTCATCTATTCTGGCGTGTTGAATTATGTATCCGACTCGAAGGCGACACCTCACGCATCCGGATCACCCGGGGCGAACACTGCAAGAGCCAGGTTGACTGGCTCTGGTCAACGTGGCGGCATCAAGCTCAAGATCTTCGGATTGAGCGACTATTCCGACGGATCCTCGCCTCACGCAAGTCCATTCAATGGTAGGACGCGTGGTGATGGTGGCGATGCCTCTGAGCGTCACCACGAGTGAAGTAACTCGAGGGATCGGGGTGCCACTGGTGTCAGCGCTCACGCTGGGACTAATCAAGAGTCCAGGGACCGAAATGTTCTGAGCCACGCCCCTCAAGTGGAGTCTCCTTAAATGCCGTCATCCAAGGAGTCGTGCCGGTTGGCCAGCATGACTACCGATCGAGATCGAATCCCGTTGTATGATTGCAGGAAGATCTGCCCTCGTGATTCCAGCACGGAAACTATTTGTGCTGAGGAAGAACTCTTCATGGATGCGATTTTCAAACATCGGTGGTACAAGGTCATCCGTGGGATCGAGAAGGTAACGCCCTGTTACAAGGAATGCCTTCATCCATAGCATCGAGTGCAATGGCCGTGAGGCCTGGCTCGGTAAACTTGATGCAGCTCGCATCAGGTTTGAGAAGCAAAACAACCCAGTCGGGGTGCGATAAAAGTTGCGCCGGCCGTCAAGAGAGTCAGGATTACCCTGTCTCTCGTGGGGTGATTCGTGTCCAGGTTGCCTGGACAACTCAAACCGTGCCTATAGGGAGGCCTACCTCCCTAATTCCCCCTAAGGAGGGCGCGCATCTCTTCTGAGATGGCCGAAGGGATTGACACTTTGCATCCCTGTACTCACGTTCGGGGAGGTCGTTTTCCGACGGACCTTCTTCGAACGCAGCGGGTGGGTCTCGTCATAATGCTCGATGAGACCCAGGAGATCAACAATCAGCTGAGCACGAGTCTCCCAGCTGTCCCATGCAGGTGAATAGCCACACCAGCGGACGAGGTAACTCGTCCGGACGCCATTGACGTCGCGGTGGTGCATAGTAAGCTCCACCAGAAAGCGCTGACCACCTCCAGAGTCTACCGAAGGATGTGGTGGTGGCGGGAACACCTGATCCGGCTCGATGGTCGGATCAGCTTGATGTTCAGGAGCTGAACCGTGTAACGGAACAGTTACAAGATGATCTGGTTCATGAACGGACTCGGCGTTATGAGCTCCATGACCTTGTAAAGTAGAATTACAAGTCATTCGCGCACGATCGTTCGGACGATCGTGCCGCGTTTGCGTCCGCACAACTTGAGAGCGAACGTTCAACTCGTTCTCTTCGCGACGAGCTGGCCGCAGCTCGTCGAGACATTGCTCAACTGCGTAAGAAGGTCGCTTCGCTAGTCGACCAGACTGGCTTGTTGAAACGGGACCACTCGAAGGTGGTCTTGGCTCTTGACCGCGGAGGTGTTCTTCGCATCTCGAAACGGGCTCGTACTGAAAGTACGGGTGGAGACGTCCAACGTAAAACGTAGGATGCGTACGCATCCTACGAGGCAGTTCAATCGTGTATGCGTTGCCCATTCGGCGCAACACACGAAATGGACCGATATACTTGGGCAGTAATTTACTGCTGCCCACGTTTGTCACTGCGTGTTTCGATAGATTTACTGTAGACAGTAAAACTGAATCATCTTATTATTGAACGAAAGAACCTTTGCTCTTCCATGTTTGTCTGCATTTCTTTTCTTTCTGTCTATTGCATCTGCAATAGAGTCTTGAACGAAGCGGACAACCGCTTTGCCAGTCAGCAGAAATTCCTCTGCTGATTCATTCTTGTCAGCAGCAGTGCGCTTCGTGTGCACTGCTGAAAGAACGTTGTCTGCACCAGTGAGAGCGTCATCGTCCTCACTGTGGCAGTCATTGGCGATGCTGAATATACCAGCATCTTCGTCATCATCATCGATGTCGATCGCATCGACATCGGCATTCATCATGTCGACACCATTGTCGACGGGTGATGAGCAAGAACCGGATCGGGTTTTGTTCGAGCGATTCCACCCCCCCCCTCTTTGAACTAGAGCCACCCTCTAAGAAGGCGGGTAAACGTGGATGTCGTGGGCTATTCACGAAGATTGGTGTATGCGTTGTCGACGCATGCACCGAGTTGTTGATGGCGAATTCCGCCATCGGCAAGAACTCACTCCGACTCAGTCCAACTCGTAAACGAGTGGACATACCCACGAAGTATCTCTTCGAGGACGCGGTTGACGCGTTCCGTTTGACCATCTGTTTCTGGATGGTCAGAAGTCGACATTTTCAAACGTGTTCCAAGTGAAAGAAACACGGATTGCCTAAAATCCGCTGTGAAGTGGGGGTCCCTTTCAGACACGAGTTCAGGGGATATCCGTGAAGTCGGAAGATAGTATCAATGAAGACACGAGCACGGCCCTGGGCTGTGATTGACTCCGGTACTGCAACAAGATGTACCACCTTGCTGAACCGATCAACAAACACAAGAATGCCAGTATTCTTGTGAGCGTCTTTGGAAAACCCAAAGACGAAGTCCATCGATACGGACTACCAACACTCTGCCGGAATCGGTAGAGGCTGCAAGGGTGCGCGGGACGAAGGACTAGGCTTCACCCGTTAACAAACTTCGCAAGCGCGAATGTATCTGCGCACAAGCTCTTGCTGGCGGGTCCAGTAGAAGCCACGACTTACCGTGAGGTAAGTCCTTTCTCTACGGCGATGCCCACTTGTTATGGCATCGTGACACTCATACACTATGCGTAATCGCACATCAGTATGAGCGGAACGACGACTCGAGGTGTGTCGCCGTTGACTGCTGTATAGTACAGCAGTCCATCACGAGCAGAATACCGTTCGGTTGAAGAGCGGTATTGAGACAAAAAGATTTTCAAAGCTTGACTGCATGGATTAGACACGTAATCCATCAATCACAGAAGGGACTTCTGCGTATGCCTTCTGCACGTTGTCGAACAGATTCGACGACGGAACACTCACTGTTAGTGTCGCTACAGTGGAATCACCCTACTGTTGTGTTGAGCAGTCGACTGGAAATCGGGCCGACGCGAAAGAGCATCAGCGACGACATTAAGTTGTCGTGGTTTATAATTAACGGAGATGTTGTACTCCAAGAAGAAAGACAGCCACCTCACCATTCGTTGCGAGAGGTGTGGAATGTTTACGGCCGTGCGTAACGACGCATGGTTGGTACAAACGATGAAGGGCCTATCTCCTAAGAGATATATCCGAAAATAAGCCAGTGCATATTTCATGGCAAGGATTTCCTTGTCATGCACCGGATAATTTTGCTCAGCTGCTTGCAGCTGACGCGATTAGTAACTGACGACTCGCTTAACTCCGTCTGAAACGTGCTGCATTAACGCGCAGCCAATTGCAAAATCGCTGGCGTCACAGACCACATGAAATGGTCTATCCTGATCTGCAATCGCCAACACAGGCGATTGTATCAAGCTTTCTTGACACCTTTGGGGAAGTGCTGAAACTCAGCACTCCATGAGCACCTCTCGTTTTTCATTAGCAGACGAGGGAGACGTACGGTCATCTCGGCGTAGTTGCGCGAGTACTTATGCAAGTAAGCCGCCAAGACAAGAAACTTTTTGAAGTCCCTTGACGTCGACTGGCACTGGCCAGTCGCTAATCGCCTTAATCTTTTCCGGATCATGGCGTACACCGTTTTTACCCACGATGCAGTCAAGAAGTGGTATTTCGTTCGCTGCGAATATACACTTCTTGAGGCTCGTGGATAACTTATGCTCTCGCATTAGTGTACGAATATTCCCGACGCAAATTCTGTGAACCTCCACGCCCGTCTTTCCATCCATAGCTCGGCTATAGACGAGACGTCGTTGAAGTAACTCGATGCGAAATCGCGCACCGATCGCAACAAATTTGTAACACATCTGTTGAGCGTTGCAGGGGCATTAATTGTCCCTGTGGCATCGCTAGACACTCCCAGAGCATACCACTGGGGGTGCTCACTGCTGTGTACGGGATGTCCCGTTCACGCATGAGGATCTGATAGAATCCATCTATAGATCCATGGACAAAAGGTGGTACTTTTTGCCATACCATCAATGATGACGTCCTTCCTCAGTATCGGCGTTTGAGAGGTACCTTTGCAGCGTTCAATTTGTTCAACGCTATACTATCCGCCACCCTTCTGTGGCCTTTCGCACACAGGAGGTCGGAGAGTTGTTTAGGGATGTTGGTTTCCTCACATGACCAGCCGCTAAGCGATTGACAAAGAATTTGTCGATCGCTGTGACCTGTTCACGAGGAAGTGGCAACTGCTTCATGACACAGTACTTCGAAACGGATTATAGTTCGATCTCATGCCGAGTGCCTTTATCCTCAGGCAGATCGCATGGCACGAATTCAGAAAAACATCATCATTGAATTCAGCCAAATCCTTAAACAAAATATTTGCCTTTAGAGACTCCCAAGATTGAGACGTGTATCGCGCAATCCGAGTCTTCTCATCGAGGACACTCTCGTCCATCGATAAGCGGTTGAGAACCCGTTAGTTCTCAGCAAACACTTGTGCCGACCGAATATCGGCGACGTACTCGTCCTCAATGACGAGTACTCAGATCTGCTTGATCTTGTCACTACACAGATCTCGCAAGAATCTTTTAGATTCTAGCGTTGGCAACTTGATTACCTCCGAAACTGACTTCAGAGGTATAAACAGATCAAGTGTGTTAGAGCCTACTATTGATCCGTCATTCACCAAGACATTCACTGTCTCGGTGATATCCTGGGAAAACACATCCGCAGGTAGTTGGGGATCCACACCCTCAACACAACTCTCTCGGGATTTATGACTCTCAGGAACGCTGGAACGTTCTTAGAATACGTGTACTGACTGTAGGGTGCACTACCACAGTCATGTCCTCTTCGATCGACTCTCTTTCAGTCGATCGGGCTTGCTCTACGATCGACTCTCTGTTAGTCGATATCGCTTCAACGTTTTGTTCATCCTGAACAACACTAATCTCTCTTCTTGGACGCACCCTTCTTAGTGCGCATCCGTGTTCCAATCCGCTCGATCTCTTCGAGTGGTGAACCTTCGGTGCAGCCTGTGTCTCTACACAGGTGCCGGAAGATGGTTTCACAGTGTAGTGACCTTCTACACTGTAATCTTGTGCAGTCATACGAACGACCGTACCACAAGTGAGACCATCGCACTCGCTCGTAGTACATCCACACGCTTGTGGACGCCCCAAGACGTTCATCGGATGGCCATCTGATCGACAAACGGCAGTCATCTTCATGGATCGATGCTGTCAGCTGACCCCTGGCTGGTATTTTATAAGCCTGGCAGACCAAAGATGACATCGAATTTATCATCCAAATTTAGTACGATGAAGTCATCATCGTACTGCTTTCCTATTAGCGTGTAGTGGAAATCAACTACACGTTTGATCACTGTTACGGATGCGCCTGTAGCAAGTCACACCGTCATCCTCGTTGGAGGTAACTCTCGCTCAACATAGTTGAGTCTACTATTCTCTAGCGACTGGCATCGAATAAAACTGTTCGACGCCCCACAGTCAACTAGGGCGCGAAGTGAAATTCCACTTGCCACTTCGATCTTCAAAGTGACGAGTGACCCCTCATCACTAGGGGCAGTAACACACAACGACTGTGTGTCGGGGGCAATCTTCGTCAAAAGTCCTGCAAATTCTCGTGACGTTGCTGGATCAGCAGGGTGCTCCGCACCTACTGACCCTGACCGTTTTTTTGCGGTCCAACTTGCTGTCGCGGTTTAGCAACATGGTCAATTCCGCGCCTTAATTCTTTCCTCGGCCATCAGTGGTCATCACGTCCTGTCTTTAAACGTGTTGCTGTCTTGGGACACTACACTCATGGGCGTAGTGCCCAATCTTCTGACAGCGATGGCATATTGCCGTCCGCTTGTGTCTCAAAGAGCGAGAGTTCTCGCTTTCGATATAGCAGAGGCCCATTGGTTCGGGACCTCCTGTTTCCTGTCGTCTCGTCGGACAATAGTTTGACGAGTTAGCCTGAGACTGTCTCAGGCTGAAGTCTTCTTGTTCCCCATATGCTATCGCCTTTACAGCGTATGGAAGTTCTCTTGGAACATGTAGGTCTTCACCGCTCCATTTACAAGGTCATAGATGAACACGTTGATGAGCGTGTGCTCATCAACAGTTTTTTCCGTGACGCTACTCGCAAGGTAGCGTAGATGTTGTGCGTAAGCATGCACATCACGCCTACCTTGCTTGAGCATCAGGAGTGCAGTGCGTGCTCTGAACTCGGCTCGTGGCGGCTCAAACGTCTCTTTGAGCCGATACTTTAAGATCCCTAACGACTCAAACACGTTTGGGTCATGAAGCTTGAGCCCTGAGGCCCAAGTCTTTGTTCATCCCGTCAAATTTGACAGGTAGAAGGTGACTTAAATCTCGTCACCCTCGATGTGACGGGCCCTGATGGCGTCTTCAACTGGACGAACCATCTAAAAAGGGAATCTTCATCGGTTCCCTTGCACCTTGGGATATCTATCTTCAAGGTTTCGGGTCGACGCATGTGCGTAGGCGCGCCCATCGACTGTTGAGAGCCATTATGGTGCAGCAAGGCTATCTTCTGTCATTCGACGGCAAGGTACCCTTGTAAGAACTTGTTAATAGTAGCATGTTGCTGGTCTATGTTTAGAGACTCCAACATGCCACTGATGGCGGGTTCGCCCATGGTCACACTCATGCGGCCGACTACCTCCCATTCTGAGTCACTCAGATGGGAGTAGCCTTTACGTGTGACGTGGAAGCTGTGTCTTCTACGCCCAACGTGCTCATGTTGGACGGACACTAAGCAGTCGTTGGACGGACTACGAAACGCTACCAGGTGTAACGGGGCACCTTTTGTTGGGGTGCCGCGAAACTTCACGTACACTAGCACGTGCAGAGGAAGCTAATCTACTCAAACAGCTAGTTAGAGTAGAGGGTAAAACGAGGACTTTATTTAATATAGTTAAGCTATCATTATAGCGTCAATCTTTATCTAGCCATATTAAACTACGTCATCGCATGCCGACAACCTGCTCACCACTCATTGTGCGCGTCTAGCAGCGATTGGTGGTAATCTATGGTTGAAATGTCTTTTATCAACCAATCTTTGAGCAGCGCATGAATATTATTGTGAGGGATAACAGTCCTTCCATATTATCCATCTCGGATAGTATTGGTAGGATGTTGTCATGCTAGACAATTTCCCTATTGACATCGTTTGGTGCAATATCATGTAACGGGCTACCCGGTTACACCTATCGAAGCTTCCTCAACGGGACACGACGATAATCCTCGGAGACCTTAGCGCCGAAAATCGGTCAACGCCACAAGAATGAATCGTTTCTTGGACAATGGGGCTGTGGCCGACGGAACCGCAATGGCCATATCCGCGCTTCTTTTTGTGATACCAACAATTTGTTTATTGCTCACACAGCATATAGGAAACGTGCGCGCAACATCACGACATGGACACTAAGACTTAAGGACCACTGGATGTTCAACCAAATCGACTACATCATCTGCAGCCAATGGACGAAGAGATTATGCAGTAACGTGCAATCCTGGGAGGGGCACTCTCACACCGTCGGACCACACGATCGTTACGATCGACTTCGACCTCCGCGCCTTACGTGGGCTACACGAACGTTACAATTGAGCACGTGATAACGAAGCTGAAACGCGCTTGGCAACACGTCTTCGTTTACGTGACAGCACGTACTGTACCTTGTACCGAGATTATCTCGAGGTGTACCTCACCGACCTACCACAATGAGGGACAACTACGAATCAACGATGCACAAGCACTTTCCACTCTGCGTTTGAGGCCGCGGCAGAATCTGTCGGCTGTATGCCGCTTGTCAACCATGGTAAAGAGGCGGAGCTCTACCTTTCTCGCCTCTCGAACGAAAAACGCCATCTTCGACAGCTCATATACAACGACTACACGCAAGACGTCAAGGCGCAACCGACATCTGTACCGGATTCGGGATATTAGCAAAACTATTGCTGGGGCTTTTATTGAATTAAATATTGCTATCATTAAACACTCAAATCCGTTGACTCACATGGGTTTGTAACCATGCGACCCTCTTCCGACGGCGCTCGTCATCACTCTCATTACATGGCTCTACATTAATTTGTATACTCAGCCGCCAAGAAGCAGGTATCCAGACCAAGCAACACTCCCAGGGCCAGTTCTTCGATCCCACGCGCACGCCCGTCGCCGAAGAAGGCTTCAAACGACCCCTGAACAATCCGATCACCGCCTACGAGCTCGAATGCGCGTTCCTCCGCTTACGCAATGGACGCACAACAGTTCCGGACTCCATTTCTGCCGAGTTCGTAACGCACGGATCATAGCCACTAGTTCCACCGCTCGCTGACATCATCGACTACGGACTCGCCTCCGATGTAAATATGCACCTGGGCGACGGTATTCTTTTCGAACTCTCCAAGCCAAACAAGCCGGCTGACCAATGTGCCATCCACCGACTCATTTTTTTGCTTAACAGTATTCGCAAGACGATCTCTTTGTAGGAGCTATGCCGCATCTCCCCTAAGGTTAAGCATTATATGTACCCGCGCCAAAGCGGGTTCAGACCCTGGCGCAGCACTGCCGATGCAGTGTCGGCTCACAGGTGGATAGAGGAACGCGCTCAGAGATACAAGAAACGCTTCTATTTACTTGGGGTCGATCTCTCACGTGTTTTGACACCATCAAACGCGACAAACTTATTTCCGTGCTCAAGACACTTCTCTGTGAAGACGAAATTCAGGTGATCCGGATATTAATACAAGACACAACGTCTCCCTTTAACTCAGCAGTCGCCTTTTCTCCCCGTTCGAGATCATTAGTTCGTGAAGGCTTCGCGGTTCTTCCTTCAGTAGTTAATCTGGGCCCCTGACAATTTCCACCCTCGATACGCTTGAAAGTGCTTCAATCCGCGCATAGGAACTATATTGACAGGACCTCCAATCTACTCGAGTAATTTCTGCTTGTCGAGGTTGGTCTTGAAAACGCGCCTGGGTGCCTTGGTGTGCATTAAAGAATGAAGGTTGTTATGCGAATTGATCGTGATATCTAGTGATTTAAATGAATGGAAGGTGAACGGGATTTCTTAAGTATCTGCTGCCAACTGTTTATCTGAGGCAAAATTGGTAAAAACGGTTCATGCCAAAATTAAATCTGGTATACTAATGGACACGGTATAATACTGTTTGTGTGCCTGAGAATATCGTAAGATTATTTTTTTTGGAGAGGGTATATTTACACAGAAGAAACCGTTTTCATTACAAAAGTTTTCTATCGCCGCTACCGTCTTGTTCCATCGACTGCAAAATATGCCCAATTATACAACGATTACCCAAAATGGTACTTTAGTGAAAATACTAGTTCGTTGTTCGCCAACACATATCCCTCGTTTGCCGAAATCAGTTTTTTTTGTTTTCCATCATTTATCAGTTCAATCTATCGCTTCTTGTTTGGAACCGAAAGGTGAAATTTCTAACGAAGAAGCCGTAAACGGTGCGTGATCAGGTGGAGGTGGAGAATTTTGGTGAAACTCAACTGCGAAATCATAATAAAAATAGCAAATACGCGAACACATCAACCAAGCGATGTGAAAGCGCAAGATTGCCAACATGACCGAATATGCTGCGCTTCGTAAGAACGAAGATATTAAACTGAGTTGACTACAGGGCTGAGGATCAAGAGGGAAAGATACACCACTTCGTCCGTGCTCTCGATCAGATGTCTCTGGTTTTTGAGGTGAGCAGAAGTCTCGATTTACCTATGTGGTACACGTTCTTTGTTTGGTTACTGACATCTCAATTCTTCAGAAAAAGATAAATGATGATGACAGGCTTACCCGCGTATGCGATAACTGGACCTGTCTTCTTGATGACTCCCGAATAGCATCGACGATGGTAATAAATCGTTTGCTACCAGTGAAGTAAAAGAATATTAGGTATCTAACGCGTTCAGCGACTAGGGCAACCAAATTTGCTTACAAATACAGGTGCTTTAAACGGCCTGTTAAGCTTGTATATTGGCACCGCGACAATGGTAAACGAACCAGGGAATGTCTATGCATGTGGTCAGACATGAGGATCGACGAACCAACTCCCTTTTGGATCGACGCAGAGATTTTTATCATAATTTATCGAGGTGGAGATGGCGATCGATTACAATGCTCGTTAAACGGCATTGTCAAATGTGTCGTTGCGCTATACACAACGTGCGAACCTGGTTTCTCAACTCGCAATACACTGGATAGATCACGGCTAAGAATACAGCAAGTGTAAAAAAAACGAAATGTAAAGTCGATAGAAAAGACTACGCAGGATCGGCTTGAGCCTACTAAGAAATAGAAGAGAGCAAAATAAGGGTATAAAAATGTAATCACTGATTTCGGCAAATTTATGTGTGTTTTGGCAAGCAGCGAACTAGCAATTTTTTAATTGAGTATTTTTTATGTAAAATTGAAGTATATTTGTAAAACTGCAGTCGGCGGAATAAAAAGGTAGCGGCAATCGAGTGCTTCCTTATCGTGAACATCAGTTTGAAGAACACCGCAACATGTCTGATCTGTTTATAATATCTTTTTGCATGTATAAACGTATTTGACAAAATAGACAAACGTTGCGAAACAAAATTGCTCCATCAGGGATAAAGACTATGCATTGGAAGGATAAAGAAAGGATATATCGTGATCGTCGGATCATAATTGTGTAAATTATAATAGTCGCTTATACTGGACGAATATGTGCATGGCACTGTTTTGCTCGTTGATCTTGACGAATATAATAACTGGTTAATGTTTTTACTTTTTCGTAACGGTTTCCGTTGGTCAACTCATACCGCTATTCATAAAAAATCGTTTTGAATAGTGATGTCTATGCTCACACTGTTATGTGGGACTTCTTTTCAAAGAGACGCTTAACGTTATTGTGTGGGGTGCACTGACATTGTGAAAACGTAGATGTAATTCGGTCGCAGTATTGAAATAAGCTCATTAAGTAGAAGGAATTGCTTATATGTCGCTGTATGATGTGCGGATGTACAGCGCTCGTGAATCTGATTTTCATTGTACGATATCCCCTTTTTATTTTTCAAAAGGGGAACAAACACTTCAAGCTGCCTTACCATTTGCTGAACTCATAATACCAATATTTTATTTCTTAGGCCCAGCTCGATCAACCCTTCCTGATAGAAGGTGGATACCTTGCGTTGACAACGTTTTATATGGAAAGTAAGAACTCGTGTTCATCAGCATAGGTTTAATGGTAGACATGTTTGCTACCTCGCGACTGTCATGTGTTTTTTCTCGAAATTATATTGCGGGGGGGGCTAATGCAATCGCTCATCGCGGTATTTTAAATAATTTCTCCACATTAGGAGGTACAGATTCAAGAGCGTTTTTAAATAATAATTTTACTGCAGCGAGTGATGGCAGGTGTAGCAAAAGAGCATTTTTGTAGGCTATCAGCATATTTTCTAAGAAAATTTACCTGCTTTTATAACAAAAGCTCCTATATTGCTTACGCACATCTTCAACCGTTATATCTGTGCGAAAGTCCCTGTATTCGATTAATTTTTCGACTGACGGTCATATCAATGCCAAAATTACGACGCAAAATGATACGTTTCTTTCAAGCAACACGTTTCGAATGAACCTCGATAAGCTAGTATTTTACAGCTCAGTGAATACAATTTTAAGCGATTGAATGCTGTGCATATTCAATCTGTGGTGGATTGGTGTTTGCTCATTATATAAGGAGACCATATCCTCCTACCGGCGCCCAGGCGACTGTCTAACGGCAAAAGTACTTTGATTCCTTAAAATATAGTATATTCTCACCTTATGTACTCATCGGCAGGGCAAGCTGCACTATTCTCGGTGGAATCGTTTCAAGGATAAACTTGACCATAATTATAATGGTTTGGTGTGATCGTTCGGAAATTTTACACGATCACGTGTGTACTGGTAGGGTGATTGAGATATATCACCCAGATCTTAACGAGATAGCCTTGTCCAATTTGTAGATACTTGAAATGTTCGACCTTCTGACCTAATTGAGCCGTCTCGCGATCTTACATCTTTTCAATACGCTGTAGATGCGTCCGATCGCAGTCGGGATGTCTTGATAGATCTTGATCCCAGTTAATAATCGGGGTATATCACTTGGTTTCAGAATGTAAATTTTTTTGACTTAGGGAGGCTAAACATCTAGCCAGAGAAAAAGATTATACGTGTACTTAGAGAATATTAGATTCTATATCTGTTAACAAATCAAAAGTCAAAAATACGATTCTGCCTGTCCGTATATCAGGATATGCTGCCACGTGTCCTCTTTATTCCTTTGATCACATCGTCGTAATGTGGTCCGCAATTTTCACGTAGTCTCGATCGATCCATGAATTAGATCGTGATCATCACTGATCATCGACCACCATTCCTAATCTTGAACAGCCTGATATTATATAACCCCTCATTGTGTCATCATAGTCCAGACTTTGATTACTATCGATTGTCGATTGCACTTGATCGTCAGCCACCCTGGTCGTCGGTCGTCTTTTTGACCACGATCACTACCAATCGTCGACCGTCTTTTTGATCACGATCACTACTGATCGTTGATCACTATTCCAGATCACTAACACACTTGAACGCCGGTCGCATTTGCAATCTTGGTCAACTTATGTTTCCCGGTCTTCGTATTCTGACGAAATATCTTGAAATCCTGACAATAGATCTCGATATTGTGATATTCCATCCTGGTATCTTAGAATCGATATTGTTGTTTTAGATTTCGATCTTGTTATAGCGCAGCTTAGAAGACATCTATTCTTCTCAATGATCCGTCAGATTTTAGGTTTAATCAACTCAGCAATTGCTTTAGATTTCCTCGATCCGCTTTCAACAAATTCATCGCTTTCAACAAAATAATCAAGAGTGATAATGCACTTGCCTGGATTGAAGATTATTATTTAGGTCAATGCTTTTAATAGATAGAGGCGTCGAATCTTGTTTAACATACTGGAGGTACGTCTGGGACGAATCAGGTACGTACGACCAAAAGATCGACAGTGTGCGATGGAATGTACCAAGTTGGTGCATGAGACTAAATCTCAACGGAGTGCAGAGTCATGGCCTTCATAATGATTGTAAGTGAATATGATCTGCTTACGCGATCGTACTATACTGAGAACTACTAGTCTGAGTGGTACAAGCGTATGAAAAGGTCATCGTTTAAGTGGAATAAGGGGGACAAACGTCTCTGTTAATGGTGTAGATCGCATTGCAATCTGACTTTCGAAGTACTTTCGCCTCGCAGATTCTCCGAGTTAGTTGAACTTCAAGGAAAGTTAGATCTTCCCCAAGATATGATGATATGGTGATTCGGAAAAGTGGCAATCTGACGATGCCAGCTTAAGAATTTAAAATATTAGGAATTATACTTCTAGTTGGCTTTTGAAGAACATAAACATGTGGAATCTAGGAGCTTAAATATTTGGGTTGGCCAATGCATATTACTATACAACTTTCTCTCGTTGGCAAATTTTACGATATTACCTTTACGAAGATGAAATTTTAGGTCGAGTGATGAAAAATGATAATAACATGGCTTAGAGTCCCGTATACCTGTAGCGCACGTGTAGAGTTAGTGGTATTCTATAACAACTGCGAATGGACCCATAAAATGATGAAAATTGCTGCGTTACATCAATCGGAAGACCAATTATATGGCCATGTGGAATATTAGAAGAATAGATCAAGTGACATTCTGTATCTCAGAGACGAATCATTTGTTAATATCTTGGATCAGGACTGGAGCTTGAATACATGCGATTCACGGCGAGAATGCAGTAATCTTTGTAGTAAATTGAATCATAACTTTGGATCATCATGAAGAATGTTATGCAACATTAATGTCAGTCTCAAACCTAACAAGACGTACACATCACAAGGCCATAAAGAAGGGCTCAAAACTGATCTACCTGACAATTACAAAAGGTGAGGTCAAAATTGGAAGGATCCACACACTTCTGAGTAGCTCTTACAAAGCTGGTGAGTCTGAGTACTATAAATGCACCTTCTTCACATCACCTGCTTTGCAAAGATGACTTCTCAACACCCTGACAGTATTCTATCCGAGCCAAGGGTGAACTATTAGCGACTGGCGAATGCCGAACTTCCAAAACACTTTTTTCTTTGTAGGTCTGTATGTGTCTGTTGAAATAACGATATGAGTACCCCAAACGTCGTGCTAAGTGCGATTCAGTATGTCGCCCCTTGCGCGCGAAAATAATTTCAGGTGTAACTTACACGTCTCATTATGTGCGATGCGGTCTGTTACCCGCTGCGTCCGTGAGTAACGCTGGATGTACCGAACAGGTCGTACTTAGTGCGATGTAGCATCCCCTTTCAATTTATTTTACATCTTTGTATAAATGCTAGATTACCTTGAACGTCTTTCTAAGTACTATGTAGTATCAATCCCTTCTTCGTCAATCAACCTGTATTACAGGTGTTACTCTTTGATCAGGTCACTGTAAATCTTGTAACGTACCTACACGCGCCAATGCTCGCAATTGTTTGCCTTACAAATGACTAGGTGAGAGATAGCAAGCAAATGAGAGACACGTAGATGCTGCCAAAGTCGCACCCTTCGCAAACAATACACGCAATGCGGTTTGCATTTAGGTATTTGGTATACTCCAATGGTATATGGTGCTGATTACATTTTCTGGACCACCCGGATGGTTACCAGGATATACAGAGCTAAGTCAAATTCCCTGAAATCAATGACTCATACCAAGGGCAAGATCCAGGGATTACTCACCCACATCAATCATTTTATGATGCTGAATTAGCCAAACCTTGCAAAAGTTCTCAATCTATAGTTATAATGGAGTGCCTCCGTTACATAATATTTTACATAAGATAGTACCAAGTGTGCATATTATGTCAGCACAGACATTTTACACTTACAAAATTGTCTTAACAAGTGTATTGTGGTACAGAAGTAGTACACTGCTCATTGGTTGTTATAGATTAACGATGTCAACTAATAAAGTCAAGCAATTCAGAAGAATGCAATGAGTGATAAGCAGATAGTTACAATACATGCATGTATTTAGATTAAGTAAATGAAGACTAAGCAGGATCTATTAACTAAGGGCTTAACTACACAATATACAGTTCTGCTTCAACCTCTTCTCGTATTGGAATCTTCTTTTGCACGACGCGAGTACGTGAATTCTCAAGGCGCCACTTTACTCTGTATTCAGTGTAAGTAGCTTGCACTGGGACATTACAAGCTACCAATGCCCCGTTTCATCTGGTAGCACTAAGTAGTCCATCCAACGACTACGAACATGTTAGAAGATCAAGCGGAAGACTTCCATACAACCCACGAGAGCTACTCCCATTTAAGTCAAATCGATTGGGATGCTGTCAAGAATTTGAGTCCGACGATAGGTTAAGAAGTTGTAGGCGCAATGCTGTCCGCTCTGGGTCCAGACGGGCAACACGCCACCGTCTTCGAGTTCATTTATAATGAACTTGACGCCTAACGGAAAAGGGCTCCTTTCTTCACTAACAAAGGTCGCTACAGACAGAGCTGCTAAAGAACAGAACGCTCAAGAGTTCGAGCTATTGATACAGCTTCAGGCTGCTGCTACCAAATCGACTCACAAAAATTGACCCGAATCGTTGAGCATTGACATCTCCAAATATAAAGCAGCTGATGAAGATTATCTACGAATATTGTTTCTCGAACTAGATGACGCCATAAGGGCTCGTCACATTGTCGATCTACAAATGCAGGTCGCATTTGCTCAATTGAACTAGGCAGGATGTGCGAAGACTTGGGTTTTAAACCTCAATCCGCATGACCCTTATGTGTTTGGGTCGTTTAAACACTCCAAGTCCCTACGTAGACATACATTCGAACTGCCGCAATCTGAGTTAGGAGCTCGCTCTGAATTACTGGAGCTCAAAAAAGACAAACATGACGAAAACTCATACAATTAGTACAAAGGTTATCTTACGGGTTTCATCATGGCCAACCCATCATATTAATACACGTTAATCACTTTGTTAATGCAGGCTCTCACAAATGATTCATTCAGGATCTGTCACTTCCAATCGGAATTTGAGACCCTGGAAGAGGCAATCCGAGTTGCGGAGAAAGAATATTTTAGCGTGAAGTTATCCCACGTAAGTTTAAATTCCTATCATCTCCATAAGCAGCAGTTAAGTTGCGGCATAAAGCTTATGGACCTCTATTACGCTGAGAGAGAAATCTCGCGCGCTACCGTCTTTATGAAATAACATACGCGCAAAAATGTCAATACACAGGGCATTATGCACACGTATGTCGTGCCCGAACGCAGTACCATGTACCGCTGGAAACAATAATAGTCAAGCGGCCAAGAAGGGTCCGAGGCATGGTTCCGACGCTGTTGCGAAAGCGCAATTTGCGTAACAGATGAAAAAATTGGCCAATTTCAGTAGGTGGGGATTTTCCTACTGATTCAGCAACGTCAAATAATTTTGCAGTCCTCTTGACGATAATTGCCTTCAACACGCAATCATTGAGTGTTACTTCCTCTGGTAATGATATTTACCTCATTTAACTTAAAACTCGAAGTAGCAAAGGACATGCCACTACGATCCCTAGTCGATCCTGGAACGTCAACCAACTTTGTACAACGCCAATTGCTAGATAATATCAACTTAAACATATCGTGCAAGATCCCTCCAACGAGGATGAAGGTACGCCTCGCGACAGGCGCATCCCTTACAGTAATGAAGTGTGTAGCAGGAATATCCCATACAATGAAAGAAGTCCAAGATGACGATGAATAAGAATTAGATGACAATTATAATGTTATCCTTTCTTTACCATGGCTCAGAACGTACAAGCCACAAGTTAGCTGGCATCGACGAAGCGTGGATACGACCGCCTCTCATTTACGAGACGGCCATATGATGAAAGGCTTGGAGCGTCCAATACCATGCGGATGTACAACAAGTGAGTGCAATAACCTCACGTGTATTTTTAGTCGTTAGTAAGACTGCACTATATCGAAATGTGACTAATCATCGTATTGCGGGGATAGCTCCTGGCGACTACATAACAATGCAGGGAGCGCCGAAGGCCCACAACTCGAATAAGTCGAGAAGAGCGGGGCATCATTGTTCTCTTAGTGAAAAGACCTAGATCATGACTAACCGGCTGCTAGTTATTGTCAATATGGAGATTAAATAGCCCAAGAGGCTCAAGCTGAAATAGTAAGTCCCACACAGAAGGTGTAAAATAAGTTTCCATGAGACAAAAGAGACACTAGATGTCCTCGTTAATGACGGATCAAGCATAGGTATTCATACGCTTGATCTGATCGCGCCTCCGAATCTAGCTTCGGGGATCGATCAGTTACTCTCGCTAAACCGAAAGAGGTCCTGGCCTGATCTGCGTAAAGGCAAACTCCAGCATATCTAAGTACTCGTCGCGCAAGATGAATACGTCAGTGATATCCGATCGGCAATAGTTTTTGCCGAAGATTAAAGAGTTAGCAGTAGCTTATTAACGGACGAGAGTGTCCTTGATGAGAAGACTCAGATTGGGCAATAAACATACCGATAATGGGAACCCGTTTAGGCAAATTTTCTCATCGATATTTTGTTGGAATGGAGGGATATTTTCCCAGAAGCAAGCTGTGTGAGTCAGCTAAAGTTAAAGGGACTCGTCAATAAGTCGAACTTAAACAGGGTTCAAAGTGCTAAATTATGAATCAATGGCTGCTGCCTTGTGAACAGGTACTAGTGATCGACAAACACTTTGCAGATCGCTAAGCGGTCGGCCATGTGAGGTAACCCACCTCTCCACAATGCTCTCCGATCTCCCGTATGCAAAAGTCCGAAGGAGTGTCGCGGATAATGCATGCCTTTAACAAGTTGCAGGCTGCTGCTGTACCGGCTTCAACATCAATTTCAAGGAAATTTCATCATAGATAGTATGGCAAAGAGTATCATGTTTCTATCAATTGATATGATGATTGGATTATATCAAATACAAATGCGTTGACGGGACATCCCGTACACGGCAGTGAGTACCCCGAGCGGCATGCTATGAGAGTGCCTAGTAATGACACAACGGATTCAAACCGCCCCTGTCCCGCTCAACAGATGTTACAATTCTGTTGATATCTGTACAAAATTTGTTCCCAGATACTTCGATGATAATTTTGTTTTATAGCCAAGCTATGGATTGGCCTAAGGATTCGGAAGTGCACCGAATGTACGTCCAGAAATCTCTCACACTTGTGCGTGATCATGAGCTGTATGCCAACCTCAATAAGCGTAATTTGCTGCTAGCAAAATCTCGCTTCTGGGTTGCATCGTAAGTAAGCATAGAGTCCGGCCTGATCCGGAAATAATTATAACGATCGCCGACTAATGGTGCCTACACATAATAAAAACTTTCAAAAGCTCATTGTTGTAGCGGCTTACTTATAAAATCTTCGCACAATAAAGCCAAGTGACTGGTTATCTCTCTCGTTTGTCGAAAAATATCAAGAATCGGGTACAAAGTAAAGATTGTTAGCGTTTTTTCAAAGGTATCGAGCAAAGATTAATACTAGCACCAGTTTTGGTTATTAAAGACCTAGACAGGCCATTCCCTTTGTTCTGTGTCGACAGCGACTTGCAATCGGCTTTGCATTGATGTAGTACGATGCAGAAGATGCGGAACGTGTAGTCTGTAATCAGCCATGGTAGCTGCAACCAGATGAATACGACAACCCTGTCCTTGACAACAATTACCTTTCCATGAAGTACGTGCAGGCTAAGTTTTGGGTCCATCTGCTAGTAGAAAGACCCTTCATCGTTTACACGAACCATGCGTCTTTTCACACGGCCGTATATAGTCCACGCCCCTTGCAGCGGATGGCGAGGTGGCCATCATTATTTGCAGCGTATAAATTTTACGTCGAGTGTAGTCCAGGAAAACTTAACGTCGTCACTGTAACATTCTCTCACCGACCTGAGTTCGAGCCAGTTGCGCCACGCGACACTGAAAAGACCACTGTCGCGTTACTAACCTTAAATGTTTCGTATTCAGCCTTATTGGGAGACATCGAAAGTGTATGATACGGGAAAATGCGATTGATACATCATCTCTCTCACCCATTCAAGAATAACCTGAAACAGTTGTCGTCAGTATATCGATCCTCTAGAGATTATTTAATCTGTAAAGGATCGATATACTAACGACAAGAAATACTACTTGCAACGGCTTAATCGTAATGGCGGCGACGCACTCGTGCCGTCTTACCGGATTGTAGCGTACTATAATGCACCAGTTGGTGAAAATTGTGGTCTAAGAAAAAAATTCACAGTGAGCCGTGACTTTTTACTGGCCCCGCCAGTATTAGTTCGTGTGCAAGTATGGTTGTGCCTGCGATGTCTGTCAACGATAAAATTTTAGATCTTCCCTCCGAGCACCGTTGCAGCCTGTAACCGTCCCGGCTGAGTGCTATGAATCTGTCTTAATGGAGTTTGTCGTCGGATTCCCCTCACACTATCACGAGGATACTGGTATTGTTGTGTTCGTTTACAGATTCATCAAGATGAAAAAAATGATTTCTGAACATGAATCAATAAACGCATTGGCATGTGCTCGTGTCTTTACCTACACGGTCTTTCGCTTTGATTGGCTGCCTCTTGAACCCGTGTCCCATCGGGAACAGCGGTTCACCGTAGATTTATAGCTTTCCGTGCTCTAAACTATCGGAACGCGCTTGACGAAGTCCACTTCTGACCATACTGAAGCATATGGTCAGGCACAACGCGCGAATCATGTACTCGACGAGATCCTTTGTGAATTCCTTCTTTCTTTTACGAACTATAGCGAATTCTTGGCAATGGTGGAGTGCGCCGTAAACTATTTAGTCCATGCGTATACGACGCACACACCGCACTTCGTAGATGGCTTACGCCATATGCGTCCTCCCACCTTTTAGAGTGTGACTTTCGTTTTATGAGGGAGTTTATTCGAGAGATCTTTGATCCGGATCTTCCCCATCACGTGCTAATAATTATGTCACCAGGTCTGACGCCTATCTCAATCACATCGACTTTGGTGAAGAAGACGAAAGCGAGAGCGAAGATGATCTTACTCACCATGATACTGTCCCATCAGCATCCCGCCTGATGCGCTAAAAGACACACTCGCAGAGGCGACAAGTGATCTTGCTGCCTTACACTCCAAGAACAATGTAGCTAGAGACATGGAGTCAGCCGATGAATATATACCGGCTCGCGATCCGGTTGTCTTTTTCATACAAGTCTCTTTCCCACAGACGGTATATCGTCAAAACGAAGCGCTGACAAGAATGGTAGGGAAAATGTTTTATAATCAATTGAGGAAATTACTCCTACCATTTTAGGTAAACTTACCTTGGTACATAGTGACTAACATGGGTAGTAACAAGTTTCTACCCAAGTTCATTTTCCATTTCGTGCGTCGCCGCCTAGGCATAAGTGACTGAAGTGAAACGAACTATGCGCTCTTATCCTACGTTTACGCTTTTTCGCTTTCAGCTGTACTATTATTGCGGAGTTTTCCGGTAAAGACAGCCCTTGCGCTAAAACATCTCCTTCATATATTTGTGCTCACGATGTTGGCTCTTTGCCCGCGTCTGAAGTTCGAATATCTCCCCGCATAGCCAAGAGCTATCCCGACTAGCTTCCATCAGCTCGTCGTGGAGAGAACTCTATTCCAGATCATAGACCGATCGACAAAGGCATGCTCTGCCCTGTCCTTCTCCCTATCTGATCTGAGGAGATTCAAATTGCCAAAAAATCCAGACTCCTGCCTCTCTCGTGTTCGAGGTCCTCGCCAAACACATACGTTACGCAGTCGAGCTAACTGACATCATCAAATTGGTTCTGCGATTCCATCACATAATGTGCTTCTTTTTTCGCCTCATCCATTGGTTGATACGCGCGATGGCCAACGCTTCCTCGAGGAAAGACTCTCGTACGCTAGTGACGTAAAAGGACGTTGGAAGAGTCACTTTGTCCGGAGGCGCGTCACGTACGTGGTTACCGTCGTACCATGCATGTGTACAAAAACATCAATGTAGAAATTGTGCTCAGTGCAAAAGCCACTCGCACTAAAGTCAAGTCCATCAAGCCTTGATACATCGAAGGGTTGTGTTCGATGACGATCGCTTACCGTGTCGGACAAGCTATCTAAAACTCGCTGACGAGGCAGCCAAGTCTTCTTCTCAGGAGCAGCGCACATAACGTCGCGATCTCTGGCACCTTGCGTGATGTCTATTGAAGTACAGATACCACGTACATCACATTCTTTTGACTTCTGACGCATTACTGCTTCACCGCCCTCATCGTTATACTGGCTCCTGCCACCGCATTGATTACTCTCGAGCGAACGATTCCGCTTTGGAGGCAGAGCGTCCAATTCACTGTACGATCCTAAGATGTTAAAACGCTCAGCGAGGCTCATTAAAATATGCAAATCCGGCTTGCTAAGCTTTGTCTCAGCCACTTCTAGATCTTTCATTGCGGCTGTCTTTGTCGAGTTGGTGTCGTCATCCTACTCGCCAGAGTACACTAGCTCGAGATCGTAATATTCGAGGACACACAGTGCATCACCGCGTTAAATTCCAGCAGCGACGGCTGCAGGCTTAGTAGAGGAAGCAGCAGGCAGGTCATCGCGTGCTGCAATCAAGTCCTTTGCCTCATCCGCCACAGATCGTATTCTCATAGCTGCACTCCCAGCAGCTTTGGCTGCACTCGGCATGGACTCGGAAGCACGCGTAAGACCAGAGGAATGGTTAATGTTGAGCAAAAAGTGCTTTCATTTCTCAGAGTCACTCATTGAAGTCACTCATTTATCAATCAGTCACTAATATGACTGATGGTTAAGGCTGGGTGATGTATAGAGGTACCTCCGTTTACATGATATTTTACATAAGATAATATCAAGTGAGCATATTATATTAAAACAAACATTTCATTCTCACAATATTGGCTTTACAAGTTTATTGTGGTGCAGGAGTAGTACCAAAATGATTTACAGTTAGTATAGATTTAAAATTTAATTTTAACTAATTTAGTTGAGCCTCGACAGCAGAATGTGATGAGTGGTGAGCAGATAGTCACAATGTGTGCTTGCATTTACATTATTATAAATGAAGATTGAACACGATTTATGAGCTAAGGACTAAGGTGTACAAAATGCAGTCCTGCTTTGACCTCTTTTCTCGTGTTGGAACCTTCCTCTGCACGACGCGTGTACATGAAGGTTTGTAGCACCACCTTATTCTGTGTTAAGTGTAGGCAGCTTGTGGTGTGACGGTACAAGCGAGTGCTATATCTGAGATTGAGTTGTTTGTAATTTTAGAAGTTAAGTGAACTACAAAAAAGTGAATTAACGTTAGGTTCCCCTCAAAAGCTTCCAGTAGCATTAAGACTTATATTTTTTGCTGAAAGGATTTTTAAGTTGATACTTGAATGCCATGTAAGCCTCCTCAATAAGCCTCAGTGGAGGACTTTACCCGCTGCAAGGTCATTTTTATCTTCAAAGGTTAGGGGTGCTGATGACGAATCTGTCCAATGAGCGGTGTCGTACCGAGGTGGAGTTTTTGCTGAAAGCGATCTACGATGGATTCCTTCAGTAAGGTTATATCTCCAGCGCTGCTGTCCATATTCAGTGCAGCCACGGATCTATCGCAATGCTATGTATCCAATACAATAATTGTCTGATTTTGGCAGCATCTATGGTCGTGTAGAAAGCAAAAAGAAGGACAAAACAAGGAGGATTGAATACGACAAGCTCGCATTTGCGCGAGCATTTAAACACTTTCGTCCTAATGTGACCAAAGATTCAAACACTCGCTGCAGCTCTCAGAGTCTCGGGTCGGCATCGTGCAGCGCCTGCTGAAGATAAGAGATATCCCTCGCCACAGCAACACAATCATGCCGTCACTGACCGACGAAAGAAAGTTCGATCGTGAGCTCTTCGCAGTTTTGCACGTCAACCGTGAAACCCAAGTCTTCAACTCGATGCACGGCGTTGTGTATATCGATGAGAAGAGATCAATGAAGGTGTCGACAAATGCGTATACTACCTCCTACCAGGCAAGAAACCCATCATCCCCGTCACAAAAGCAAGAGATACATTAAAAAGGCCATGTTTCTTCCAGCAGTCGCTCGTTCTACGGTGCGATCCTCTCGATATTCTGTTTTCTTGAATATATGAATATTCAAAGTTGCATATTCTTTACTCTTGCCTGGTATTAGTTTCCGTGGGAAGTGCATGTTTGACTAAAATATTGGACTGTGACCGTTCGTGGAGGAGTACGTCGCGAATTTTGCTGTTGCCAGCAGCCACGGGCAATGTAAGGTAAAATACGCTTAAAACAAGGTAAATGAAAAGCTAATTATCGTCTATCTAGGTCCTTAGTTCGTATTTTTGCACTACCCTAAGCCTGCCGATATCGGAATTTACGGTGTCAGTAACAAACCGATGAGTCGATCCCATCATTTATAACAATCATGCATTTTGTCCTTGTCATTTGGTTAGTAGCACCACGTACAAAAACAAACTAAAAGCGAGGTGAAACAGCGTGAATGCACAGAAGGTCATTGCAGCAGGAATACTTTGTGCTTATTAACAAGAGAAGTCTTATGCCCAAAGTATCTTCGCTATAACAAACTAACAACGATGTACAGTCGTTCAAACGTACAAGCTTAACAATCCCGGTTCCAAAGGGAGTACGATTCACAGAATCGCACACTAACTAGTCACTACTAGTTAAACAAGAGTAAACGTCTTGACAAGGATAACAATCTTGCAACACGCTATGCATTGACTATGTTCTTGTGTCCAACGATTCAGACGGAGAACTGAACTTTATTTATTCTTTTAGCTACGGTGATAAATCCCTAACACCTTGCCTGACTGACTTCTACATTACGATCCTATGACAGAAGTCTTAATCCTTATCCTTACCCGATAAGGTGCGGTATTACCGTAAGTACGTGGTACCAAGACTGTACCACTCAGATCCACCGATCTTTACTTGGTGTGGACACACAGTATAACCGGTCCAAATAAGAGCGTGTAACACCATTACACCCTCCCCCACCTAACTGTGAGGTCTGTCAAAGCTCTGGCTCTTGACCATCATGTTCACAACACATCTCAAAATGACTGAGTCAAATCGGTCGTCCAACACCATGGAAAAATTCCGCGAAGAGGGTATGGTGGACGATGAGAGTGACACCGCCACTTCGAGTACCTATGACCATCCTCCAGCTACGCCACCGGTGCGTGGCACCACGCGCATCACTCCAAATCCATTCGTGGAACGCAAGTGGGTACCTGCACCCTTACTCAGCGTGCAGTCGTTCACCCTGCGTCGGATGTGTTGCACAATATTTTTGATGGTGATCAGACTCAATATCTTCAGTCGGTCGATGATCGCAGGCGCCAAGCACAAATTGTTGAACACAATGTGTAGCCACAGCCAATACTCACAGTGGCTACCGCTTTACTTAACCTACTGTGGATGAACGCATTTTTCAGACTGCTGGAAAGTCACTCGCAACATGAATCACAGGACCCAAGGCTGCCACAGCCACAGCACTAGCGGAGATGGAGATTTCTCAAAGCAAGATACCTGGGATCGAGTGTATGACCGTTCAAGATTACTCGACAGGCTGAATCTACAAGCACAAGGTGCATCAGTGTCCACCATGCGGACAGTACTCATCGTTTTCTTCCCCGTGAGACAGAGGCGGAAAATAATATCGTCTTCACGCGTTGGGTTCACAGATCTTGCCGTATGCCTAGCCTGCGGAATCTCTAAGATAGCGCTTCACTTGCCGACGTTCGGCTTGAACGAAATATGCACTTTGGTTTCGCAAAACAAAAGGCCAAAGGCCAACTGCGATCGTCTTATCGCACCCGATATGCTGCGGCGGCCACGGATGCGCGCCTCAGTGCACCTGCACCTTCTGCAGCTGCAGCCTCCTCCACTCCCGCTCCGACTAGCGGAAAGCGGTATGGGTCGACTGACCCTGAAGACGACGCTCAAAAAGGTCAACGTCTTACGGACAATCCTGCTGCAGTGGCACCTCGTACTCTGATGAGTTCTCTGCATCCAGTTTCTCCCGCTACTGTACCAAGTGCTTGCACTGACCGTCGCGACGACGTCGCTGCAGGAGACGTTCAATATGGTAGTGTTGATCCCCTTGCTTGATTACGAGATCAGGTTGTGTTTGGTGAATCTCGAAGCGTTGTCGACGAGCTAGTGCACGTATTGCATGGTCTTCGTGACCGCGTGGCCCGTCTTAAATGACAACTGGATCTTCTCTTGAGGTTGAACGCTTAATAATGGTGGATAAATTGTCCAACCCGTACCAACCGCTGACACTACCTCGGTAGGTAGATTCTTTAGGTTAAGTAAGACTAGGTCTCCAACTTCATTACTGTCAATGCACTTTCTGCCTTTGGAATCAGCTTGTTCCTCCTATTTATCCTGTCTATCATCCATTGCGTCCTGTACATGTCATAAGACATTCAATCGCGTAGCGAGAAACTCGCTCACATGTTTCTGAACAGCAGTTGGTCAGACAAAAGCAAGTCGATCGGCTATCCTGCCCACCAAGCCCAGAACCACGTAGTAGAAGAGTTAGCGGAACGCGTGGGTGATTGATACTATTCACGTAGAATGGAATAAAGTCAGTAGATGAATGAAAAGCGATATTTAACGCAAACTCGACCACCAAGAGCATACATCTCCAACGCCTAGAGGTAACAGCACAAACACTGCGCAAATGTCACCAACGACACGGTTGACACGCTTTTTGTCCGTCGGTCTGCGGATGATCCGCTGTGGACACGTTCAACATGGTCCCAGCAACTTGAAGATGAAAGTCCAAAACTTTCCAGTGAAACGTAAATTACGATTCGAGATAATTGCCACAGGCAAACCGTGTTGACGAAACACGCGGTCGGTAAATACTTTTGCTAAACCTTCGCCATCGATGGAATCAGGCACAGCAGCCAAATGAGCCATCTTGCTCAAACGGTCAACAAAGACCACTGTACTAGAATTGCCGTCCGAAGCCTTCGGTAGGCCGAACAAGAAGCTTATACTGATGGACTCCAAATACCCCGTGGATACAGGCAAACTAGCAAGCGGTGCAACTGCATGTGATGAGGGTTTGACTTGTCGGCACATTTAACATGTACGCACATGTACTCACAAATTTGTACAACTTGGGCCACCAATACGCCTGGCTAATGGAGCTAGGTGTCTTCTCACGACCTAGATGACCACTCAAAGAAGTGCCATGTGCCTCAAAGAGGATGCGATACTTCAATTCCTTATTATAAGGAACAATGAAGCGAGGCACATCCTCAACACCCGTACAATAGCACAACAACCCACCATCGATGACATATCGATGTAGGCTCGCACGTAAACGTGCTGATAATTTGATGTCCGAGTCTTTAATCTCCTCGCTTCTACTACCATGTAGCAACGCTACACATTGCTTATCACGTTCATATGCCACACGAATTAGATCCACAAAGAATAACGACAAAGTCGTAACATGAGCAAGCGCATGATCAGGTCTGCGTGGCAACGCATCAGCCAAAGCGTTTTAATTGCCAGACTTGTACTTCACCTCGAAGTTGCATTCAGCAAAGAATGAAAGCCAACGGTCCGTACGCTGTGAGAGATGAGGCGACTGTGTCGCAGTGCGTAACGACGCATGATCTGTGAAGGTCACAAAATGCTTTGATCCAAGTAGGTAGAATCTAAACGTAACAAGAGCACATTTTGTTGCAAGGAGTTGAGCGCGTATCGTGTTTACGTTCAGGTGTGGAGAAGTACAGAGTCATTTTAGTATGATTGCGAGAGATTCTCGTAGCCCAGAGAAAGCAAGTTCGTCAAGGGTTGACACTGGTGCTTGAGCAGGTGTCTGGGCGAAAGACCCGTGAGGCAAGATAACAGCAGATAATACAGCCATAAAATCAAGCAGGATTGCCCAGCAAGATTGATCGCACCATAGAGATTAGTCTTCCCGCACATCGACGGCAAGATGTCGCAGTGAATACAGTAGCGTTCGCTGGAACGAAGACGATGGCCAATGTGGGATTCGAACCCACGCCCTTTCGGACCAGTGCCTTAAACTGGCGCCTTAGATGTCGCAGTGAATACAGTAGCGTTCGCTGGAACGAAGACGATGGCCAATGTGGGATTCGAACCCACGCCCTTTCGGACCAGTGCCTTAAACTGGCGCCTTAGACCGCTCGGCCAATTGACCTACGGTGCTAACCTCAACCCTACATCGCACACAAAATACCACATAGCGACACATCACACGGCTACAGCCATCCAACATGCATAGACAAATGGACTGCTTGCACGTGAACTGGATAATTTTTCTCTGCAGCTTTGAGCCGAAGAGATTCGTACGCAGTGACGCGCTCATGTACATCGAAATCTGTCTGAAATGATGCAGAACCAATAGAAAAATCAGAAGCGTCACAGACGACACCGAAAGGCCACACAGGGTCAGTAAAGCCAAAATTGTATCATGAAAGAGACTGTCCTTTATAGCTTCAAAAGCTTGAGCATGGACTGCGTCCCACACCAAACTGCATCCTTCTTGAGAAGGTTGGTTAATGGCCATGCCATGTCAGCGTAGTTTGCACTGTACTTGTGCAAGTAATTATCAAGGCCGAGCCATTTACGCAAGTCCTTTTGGATCGACAGAACCAGCCAGTCAACAATTAACTTTACTGTAGCGGGACCCGCTCGAAGGCCACACTTTCCAATGAAGCACCCAAGAAAGCAAATTTCTTCAGCACTAATAATGCAATTCGATGCTTTTGTATACAGCTTGTTCGTGCGCATGCACTTTAGCACTGCTCGTAAATGGTCAATGTAATTGTCCATATCTGACCTATTTTGGTCTGCATGGCTACAGACAAAGATGTCATCGAAAAAGCTTTGTGCATATCCTCGGTGAGGTCGGAAAAATTGCGTCAGAAGACGGTTAAAAGTATCTGGGGCAATAGAAAGCCCTCGAGGCATAACAGGTCACTTCCAAAGCATACCGCTTGTATTACTAACCGCTGTGAGAGGAACATCACCCACTGGCATATTAAAATGATAATTTTCGTCGACCAAGTCGATTGCACTGGACATGGTTTAACCTATCCTAGCGTTCAGAAGAACATTCTTTCTATGGATAGGCGTCTATACCGGTGTAGTGGCCGCGTTAAGCTTATTGTAAGCATGCAGAATACGCCACTTGAAATTTGGCTTTCTGACACAAAATGTCGATGTCTAGTGCGGATACTTGATCTCTAGCACCATGCCATCCGCGTGCTTTGCACGAAAGAACTCGTTAATGACGTCACACTGCTCTTTTGGTAGGGGCCATTGCCGTGTCACACAGTATTTGGTTCCAGGAACCAGGTCGATTTCATGACGTACGCCTCGGTCAGCAGGCAGAGTGAAAGGTGGATCGTGACACACCACATCATGAAACTCCTTAGCAAAAGGATAAAACGGGTATCCAGGATCTTCAAGATTGACGACCCACTTTGAGCAATCAGTGCCGCCTTTGTGTTTTACAAGATAGCCTCGTCAAGAAGTAAAGACGAGTTCAAATCACAATCGAATATAATGACCACCATTTCAGATAAGTCACCTGACTAAAGGTCATGACAAACTAATCAACAGACATTACGTCTAGCTCTAACAGAGTATTCGTGAGGGTAGAGTCTCAAGACTCGTTCCATTTACATCACCAATCATAACATTAACGAGTGTATATAGATGCTCGCTAGTATCACTCAGTGACGTAGCAGACGCCTTTCGTTGCGTAACAGCAATCTGGCGTCTCTGTCGTCTCTGTGACGATACTGAACGTATCAAAGAGACTGGAACTTTCTCGTTTTCAAGTTTAATTTGCATCAATTTTAACTTTATCTTTACAAGAGCCAGTGTTATTATCGACCCCCGGTACATCAATGTCCCCAAAGCTAACATAACCATCAACCTTAAGTTGTTCATTACCAGAGCCGATGTCATTAGCGGGACTATCCCGCCCCAAGGTGGCGGAGTGCATCAACCTTAATTCGGCCAATATCAGGACCAATGTCATCAACGACATCTGGGACTACACTGTCCACAAGGTAAAGAACTGTGTCAACCTTAATTTGATCTATTTCCGATCCGATGTCATGTTTACTGACATCTGGTAATGAGTCACTTCCAGTGATACAACCATCCGGTGGGTACTAACGTGCCACTCCACACTCATCAAATGGGCGTCGCCCTTGATGACTTGGCATTTCATTTTCAATGTCTTGACTGACATTCAGTGTGCCGCAATTACGGCCAGCATCACTCAGTGGGTACTTACGTGCCACTCCACGATCACCCGATGAATTCAACCCACGGTCACTTGGCTCAAGGCCAACAATGCATTCATCATTCAGTTATTCGTTATCACATCGATTACTACTCGACGGGGTACGTGTCGTTTCACTAACAGTCATTGAGCTTCGCTCGCAATTAACGTATTTGACACCGTCTAACTCAATGAGTTCAGCCGTACCGATGTCCAGCACACTGACTGTCTCAGTCCGTGGCTCGCGCCAATAGCGCTTCCGTTTCCTAGCAGAGGCGGGTTCATGACTCTTCAAAGCTCCACTAGGAACAGTGCGCATTGCTCCTAAGGTCTTCGACTTCCAACCAATCCATGGCTCGTGGCGTTCTACCCAAGCCGTACCAAGGACAAGATCATACCTCTCATCCAAGTCAAGGACTAGACAGTGTTCGATACTGTCAAAGTCCGAAAACTTCACGCCTAAGTTCACAGGAACTTCAGGCACAGTGACAAATGCACCTGTCGCCAAGCGAACAGTAATAGTCTCATTCTTTCGCGATTTTAGCGCCTCATCATACTTCTGACTATCTTTCAGGGAGCAACGTTGGACGTAATTTCTCGACGCCCCAGAGTCGATCAATATCGACCATGGCTTATAAAAGGCCTTTACTGTTGCGTTTGCAAGTGAAAAGTCTGGCTTGTACACGTGCTTTGTGCTCGAAGCCACATGGGGCTAGGCCCTGCTCGCTATCACCTCCCAAAGATACAACAGAGACTAAATCCTCCCTAGCAGGGCGACCCGCGCCTTACCCACTCGTTGGTTAGCGATGGGACGGGAGGTCGGCTCGAATGAGCCTGTCTGGCCCTTCTCAAAGAACAATTGGGGCGGAGGTGCTTGATGCTTCCGCACGTAAAACATCTACAGATGTTCGAACGATGTTAAACAGCGTAAAGCTCGGATTCTTCGTCTCTCTCAGCGAGACTAAAGTCCATGGGCTCTGCTCTATCCATGAGATGAGCATTGCTCGCGAGTTCGATTGGAGTCCATGTGTTCCGTAGCGGGAAGCTTCGAAGTTGAACTCTGCGCTCAATACTATGTCCACTTCACCCTCAGATGTCAAGGGTTATGCACGAAACACTCTATTCCGGCAACGACAGCGCGAAGACCCTTTATAAAAATGGTCATCAAAACCTACTCAGGTAAAGGGTCAGCTGGATGGCAGAAATTACAGTTTGCAACTCTTGGACATAATCGACTAAGTCCTTTTTACCCTGGCGGGTTGACAGGAAGCGTGATCGCACGCGACATGCCTGATCAGGCGAGGGGAACACCCGAGATTGCTGCTGTTGCAGCATATCCCAGGTGATAAAAGCCTCTTATATTGAGGTGCCAGAAGTGAAGGCCCACTCCCTGTCTTGGCCACCTAACTTCGATAGGGCCAGGCCCACCTTCTGCCGCTCCGGCCGCAGAAAGCCGAACTGATTGCAACCTCCATCTTGCGAACCCACAAGAGGAGATTTCTCCCTCTTTTCCCCCGAAAGTCTTGACACTAAAGTATAGAGGACGAGACCTTGACTCAGTGTCCAGTATTGGAACATACCGAGTGGGCATGGCAGATGTCAAATGGTCATGGAACTGTCCGATCAACGTGGATTTAAAGTTCGAGAAGGCCTCGGGACGTACGCGAAGTGCGTCCGGGACTTGCGCCACTGTACGAGCCACTTGCTCGTGCCCGATCAACGCCTTGAGCTTCTCAAGCGTGATCTGCTAGGCCTCAGAGAGGTTCATGGCCGTTTCCATCCTCGCAGAGAATTTAGTCTGTAAATCTCAGGTGTAGATTGACTCCAAGTACTGACAAGTGTAACGGAGCTACTTAGTGCTCCTTTACAGAGGAAGTCTTAGACTTAACGTCTCTTAGTTACAACAAACTAACGACGACGTACAGTCGTTCCAGCGTACAAGCTGAACAATCCCGGTTCCAAAAAGGGAGTACGATTCACAGAATCACACACTAGTCACTACTAGTTAAACAAGAGTAAAAGTCTTCACAAGGCTAGCACTCTTGTAGCACGCTATGCCTTGACTGGGTACTTGTACGCGCCTCGTCTCAGCTCCAGTTGGTACAAAGTGTTGCTCATTGTGTTTCAAAAGGGGAACTGAACTTTATTTATTCTTTTAGCTACGGTGATAAAACCCTAACACCTTGCCTGACTGACTTCTACATTACCATCTTATGACAGAAGTCTTAATCCTTATCCTTACCCGATAAGATGCGGTATTACCGTAAGTAGTGTACCAAGACTGTACCACTCAGATCCACCGATCTTTACTTAGTGTGGACACACAGTATAACTGGTTTAAACAAGCGTGTGTAACCCCTTTGCAATCGCCTTCCTGTAAAACTCTGACAAGTATTACAGGAAGGCAACACTATAACTCTTAGCGTCATGATTTTGCCGTGGCGATGCTTTTTCCAGCTATCTACCGTCTATCGGCAGTGCTAGCCACCTCTGGATTCCATCGTGTCGGAGCGGACCCACACGAGTGCCGTTGGACTGTTCGTGTAAGTTCAGTACTTACCGCCTGCCCCCTTCTTTGGCTGGCATCGATTTGACATGTACAGTCTTCCCTCTGCTAAGTTATAGACTTGGTGGAAGGCAAATCCTATAACATAGCAGAGGTATGCTGCGGAAAAATTATTAATTTAATTAATTAAAGAATCAAAAACGCAACAAACCTCCAGGCTTCCAAAACCTGTCTGTCACGTGTCACGTGCCCTATGAAGATTTTGTGATTTTGGTTGCCCCACCAGTCTCTGGTGATTTTGCTATCTCTAATTAAGAAGTTCCACCAACTGTACCTTGCTCACTCACAACAGATGTCGCAGATACGTCTTACCAACTTGCAGAAGCTGCGCATCTGCAAGCACCAGGATGCTAACCCGCGCATCACCCAGACTGCCCTGGCGGCTTGGACAAAGGACGCCTTTGACCTCCAGAAGGCACTTTCCCAGGCAGCGATCAGCAAAATCATAAAAAAAAGGAAGGAGCTTGAGGCAATGGAAACCACTGACCTCAGCGCTAAGCGTCCTCGGACTGTCCAGCACCCAGCTGTGGATGAGGCCGTCGCCTTCTGGGTCTTGCAGTGCCAGCACCGTGGGGTCGCTCTCACTGGAGATCTCATACGGGCCAAGGCTCAGACCTTTGCGGGATCAATGGGCGTCTCGGAGGAAAACATCAGCTTTTCGCATGGGTGGCTCCACAAATTCCAGCAACGCCACAAACTGCGAGCTGTCCGCATTCATGGCGAGAGTGGCTCAGCAGATATGGGCGCTCTAGAGGAGGCTCTTCCACACCTCAAGGCCGTGGTTGCTGGTTATGCGCCACGTGACGTGTACAACATGGACGAAACTGGTAGGTCTGAGAATACAGTACAGTACTGTACTCATTGTACAGTACAGAAGCATCTCAAAGGCTCACTTTCTGTTCAGGTTTGTTCTACAGTATGACGCCCGACAAAACGATCGCCCAGCAAGAGGTCGAAGGGTTTAAAAAAGACAAGGTACATTATTGCTCTCCTCTTGGTTTCCTGCGTTTCTCTGACACTAACAACTATTCTAGACGCGCATCACAGTTGCTCTCACGGCAAACGCTGATGGATCCGACAAACTCCCGCCGGTCTTCATTGGACACGCCAAAAAGCCGCGGTGTTTTGAGCGCAAGACAGCTGAGCGACTGGGCTTTCTCTACCGCAACAACAAGAAAGCCTGGATGACTGGCATACTCTTCCAGGAATGGCTGGGAGACGTCGACAAAAGTATGAAGGTAATTTGGGGCATGCCTTGAACATCATCGTTGTGGTACAGTAAAGGAGGTTTGACTAACGCGTTGACCACAGCAAAAGGATAGAAAAATCCTGCTTCTCATGGACAACGCTCCTTCACACATTGTTGCTGACCTGGAAATCACCAACATCACGGTCCAGGTTCTTCCTCCTAATACGACTTCAAAGGTCCAACCCATGGATGCTGGGATTATTGCCGCATTCAAGAGGCACTACCGCCGGCTGCATCTGCAGAATGCCTTGGACCGTGACGAGCGCGGAGAAACCAACCTTTACAAGGTTGATCAGCTCACGGCCATGCGTTGGTCGCTGGCTGCGTAGAGCGAGATTTCCAGTGCCAATCGCCAACTGCTTCCGTCATACGGGACTCATGGACGGTCCGGCTCTGCCGACTGGTGGGGGTGAAAACGAAGCCGGCACTGTTGGCCAGCAGGCCCGGCAGGAGGCAGCAGCTGCTGCAGTAGAGGAGCAGCGCGTGGAACAGGATCTTGTTTCGGCGCTGGAAAGGCTCCCGCTCCGCAATCCCATGTCGATCGCTTCTCTTCTCAATCCGGCTGAGGAGGAGGAGACGGCGCATGCGGAGCTGACCGATGCCGAAATCATCAAGCTTGTTGAGTATCCGTATGGGGAGGAGGAAGGTGCTGCTGAGGCGGAGGAGGAGGTGGAAAAGCATTCGAAGGCTGCAAAGCTTGCCAGCCTTAGTCTATCCATCGCCCTTCTCGACCTTTCTCAGGAGTCCCATCGTATAGCTCACCGGACCCTTCGCCAAGTCCAAGCTGATCTCCGTAGTGCGAGCACCACTCAGGCCATACTTGATTCCTGGCTGAAGTAGTTCCCTCTCCTCTTTCCACTCCTTTCTTGCAGTGAATAACAAAAAAAAGGTTCTGCGTACAATATTTCTGCTCACGGCGGACAGAAATATTCCCTCTGATAAGTTGTATTTGGCCCTCAGGCTATTCCGTATAACTTATTCCGTAGACACCATAGAACGAGGTCGGTGGAGACCGAATCCTATAACTTACCGGAGGTTATTCCATTGCCGGGGATAACTTAGCAGAGGGAAGACTGTAATCTGTTGCTGAGTGCGTGATCATGTGCAACGACAAGCTGAAGCGATTTAAGAGCTTGGCAACGTTGGATTCACTTTACTACAAGTACACCTATGACAGTCTTCGGTTTCAACGATTGAAGTGGTGTGGATCACGCACGACACGCGTAATCGAATGCTTAGTGATCGTTGGAATCCAGGCATAGGTGTTCATCATGCCGCCGGTTGCGGACGGAACGGTGTTTGACATCGCGCACGCTGAGAGACTACTCAAGCCGACCCGTTAGTGCAGTAGTGAAGCCTCTCACTGTCGGACCGAAGGCCGTAAGTTTGATCTCCCCGGGGACGAACAACCGCTAGAGGTTGACCGGAGAGATAGGAAGTGATACAGGCGTTTCTTACAGCACGATCTTGGCATGACTTACATCTAAAGGTCCTTTAGGGCTGCTGAAGATCCCGAGCATTGGCATGACTTTTGCATTCCAAAACCTGAAACCATGTCGGCTACAGCTTGCGAGCTAGTGGCTCACGTTTACACCAGCGTCAACTCGATTGTCGTGCTCTTCTGGATGTTACGCCTGCTCATCGTCTTTAGCACATACACGTGCATGGATAGTGCGTCTCTACAGCGAGTCCCGACGCAACGACTCTGTGATCATGTACGATGCGCTGACGAACACAGGGTCAGCCCTGTGGGCCAGCAAGTTCAATGGCGACCTCGTTGGCAGCAGGCTGGATCACAGTGGGTTCAACTCATTCACTGTCGTCTTATCAACAACAGGCTGAATCGCAATAGGTAGGATCAGCCAGTCGGTGACCCTACACCACACTGTCGATACCTACGGGCTCTTCGGTGCAGTCAAAACGGGGCTTCAGCCTTCGCTTTTTGACCCTGTGACGCAGTTTCAGTGGCTGATATGGCAAGCAAGTACGCGATCGGCTATCAGCAGGAGGACTACCCTGAGGAAATGATCTACCGGAAAAGAAGATCAGCCGAGCGAGACCATGTGCATGTTGTGCTTACAGCGAGCACTTGTTGGGTCGGAACGGTACTGGGACATCTCGAGCCCCGGTTTCGTCCCTATTGCGACGACAGTTGGACGATCTGATGATGCACTGAATTTATACACGTGCGCACGGTTTTAATGGCTTTGTGTTGCAGAAAAGAGCGAGTGTTGAGTGTCGGTCGAGCTTCCCAGACACCAGGGAACACCTCTGCCATCGTCAATTGAGCTTGAGATCCGAGTGACCAACTAACCAACTAGTCGTGTCCTTCGTGATGCAAAAAAACGAAGCGATGCCCAAACTTCTGTAGCTCTATATCCTCCATCAAGTCGCATCCATCCTTCTCTTTTTTCTGAATGTCAAATGTTACACAAGCACGTTGGAAAACAGTAGCTGTCTGGAGATACAATGGCCATCAACAGTAGTGCAATGGATCACGTATAGTCCCGCTGGACCACGTTCGTGCTGTTTATTCACAAGCAGTCGAGTAGATAAGTGAACAGTCGAACTCTAGTGACGCATTAGCGGCGACTGCCCCAACGAGGGCGAGCGAAATCTCCATGGGCTCGTCCATGCATGTCGTCTCCTCAGTTGTCTCATGTGTTGTGTGCGTGTGCGTGTTTTATAGCTGCTACTTACGTTCATCCACTGCCTCCCTCCCTCACTGGTCGTGTCAAAACGTATGGTGATTCTCAGCACAAGCCTCAACAGCCGTTTTCGTAGAGGCGGTGCAGTCAGTCCGTCGCTATCCGAGCGCGGAACACTGACCAGAGTTAGCGGTCGAACGGTACTGCGTCGTGCCGCCTCATTCGCCTGATACGCCGCGCCGTGTTCGCACAACGAACGCGTCTCTCACTCACTTGTCACGAGAGAGGAGCTGAGCAGTGCTACGGAAAGAGCAACCGACACGTGTAGCAGACACGGGAATCGATCGATAAATAGGGGACAGGAACGACGCACACCGCGCGCTCACGGGAGCTCGATATTTACGCACAAGGGCATTAATTTATTTGACAGGATGGAGCGAACACAGCAGTGGCGATCCAGGCGACGAGCGCGTCCGTCTGGTCTCGTCGTGGTCGTCGCGGTTGTGGTTGTCGTTGTCTGTGGGACGACGGCTACGCAGCTTGGCGACTACAGGCACCTCCAGGAGAGTACTTGGGAAAACGATTATATTGAAGGCGTGCACGCTGACCCGATGGTTGGGGCCGGTTCAGGATGGCCTGGAGCAGGTTCTGTCGCTGACATCAGCGCGAAGAAGCCGATCGATGCGTTACGGGTGTCAGCTGCGGGGTCGGGCGACGGAACGGATTTGCAGTGGACGAATGCACCGATAGACGCTCCCGACATGCCGGATGCATCGTCGAACAATGGAAATAGCTTGGAGTGGACAAATGCACCAGCGGACGGTGTGCAGTCGTCAGCCTCCGGTTCGAACGATGCAGTTGGCTTGCAGTGGACGAATGCACCGATAGACGCTCCCAATATGCCGGATGCGTCGTCGAACAATGGAAATGGCTTGGAGTGGACAAATGCACCAGCGGACGGTGTGCAGTCGTCAGGCTCCGATTTGAACGATGCAGTTGGCTTGCAGTGGACGAATGCACCGATAGACGCTCCCAATATGCCGGATGCGTCGTCGAACAATGGAAATGGCTTGGAGTGGACAAATGCACCAGCGGACGGTGTGCAGTCGTCAGGCTCCGATTTGAACGATGCAGTTGGCTTGCAGTGGACGAATGCACCGATAGACGCTCCCAATATGCCGGATGCGTCGTCGAACAATGGAAATGGCTTGGAGTGGACAAATGCACCAGCGGACGGTGTGCAGTCGTCAGGCTCCGATTTGAACGATGCAGTTGGCTTGCAGTGGACGAATGCACCGATAGACGCTCCCAATATGCCGGATGCGTCGTCGAACAATGGAAATGGCTTGGAGTGGACAAATGCACCAGCGGACGGTGTGCAGTCGTCAGGCTCCGATTTGAACGATGCAGTTGGCTTGCAGTGGACGAATGCACCGATAGACGCTCCCAATATGCCGGATGCGTCGTCGAACAATGGAAATGGCTTGGAGTGGACAAATGCACCAGCGGACGGTGTGCAGTCGTCAGCCTCGGATTTGGACGATGCAGTTGGCTTGCAGTGGACGAATGCACCGATAGACGCTCCCAATATACCGGAAGCGTCGTCGAGCAATGGAAATGGCTTGGAGTGGACAAATGCACCAGCGGACGGTGTGCAGTCGTCAGGTTCCGATTCGGACGATGCAGTTGGCTTGCAGTGGACGAATGCACCGATAGACGCTCCCAATATGCCGGAAGCGTCCTTGAACATTGGAAATGGCTTGGAGTGGACAAATGCACCAGCGGACGGTGTGCAGTCGTCAGCCTCGGATTTGGACGATGCAGATGGCTTGCAGTGGACGAATGCACCGACAGACGCTCCCAATATGCCGGATGCGTCGTCGAACAATGGAAATGGCTTGGAGTGGACAAATGCACCAGCGGACGGTGTGCAGTCGTCAGCCTCCGATTCGGACGATGCAGTTGGCTTGCAGTGGACGAATGCACCGATAGACACTCCCAATATGCCGGATGCGTCGTCGAACAATGGAAATGGCTTGGAGTGGACAAATGCACCAGCGGACGGTGTGCAGTCGTCAGGTTCCGATTCGGACGATGCAGATGGCTTGCAGTGGACGAATGCACCGATAGACGCTCCCAATATGCCGGATGCGTCGTCGAACAATGGAAATGGCTTGGAGTGGACAAATGCACCAGCGGACGGTGTGCAGTCGTCAGCCTCCGATTCGAACGATGCAGATGGCTTGCAGTGGACGAATGCACCGACAGACGCTCCCAATGTGCCGGATGCGTCGTCGAACAATGGAAATGGCTTGGAGTGGACAAATGCACCAGCGGACGGTGTGCAGTCGTCAGGTTCCGATTCGAACGATGCAGTTGGCTTGCAGTGGACGAATGCACCGATAGACGCTCCCAATATGCCGGATGCGTCGTCGAACAATGGAAATGGCTTGGAGTGGACAAATGCACCAGCGGACGGTGTGCAGTCGTCAGCTTCCGATTCGGACGATGCAGATGGCTTGCAGTGGACGAATGCACCGATAGACGCTCCCAATGTGCCGGATGCGTCGTCGAACAATGGAAATGGCTTGGAGTGGACAAATGCACCAGCGGACGGTGTGCAGTCGTCAGCCTCGGATTTGGACGATGCAGTAGGCTTGCAGTGGACGAATGCACCGACAGACGCTCCCAATATGCCGGATGCGTCGTCGAACAATGGAAATGGCTTGGAGTGGACAAATGCACCAGCGGACGGTGTGCAGTCGTCAGCCTCCGGTTCGGACGATGCAGTTGGCTTGCAGTGGACGAATGCACCGACAGACGCTCCCAATATGCTGGATGCGTCGTCGAACAATGGAAATGGCTTGGAGTGGACAAATGCACCAGCGGACGGTGTGCAGTCGTCAGGTTCCGGTTCGGACGATGCAGTTGGCTTGCAGTGGACGAATGCACCGATAGACGCTCCCAATGTGCCGGATGCGTCGTCGAACAATGGAGATGGCTTGGAGTGGACAAATGCACCAGCGGACGGTGTGCAGTCGTCAGGTTCCGATTCGAACGATGCAGTTGGCTTGCAGTGGACGAATGCACCGATAGACGCTCCCAATATGCCGGATGCGTCGTCGAACAATGGAAATGGCTTGGAGTGGACAAATGCACCAGCGGACGGTGTGCAGTCGTCAGGCTCCGATTCGGACGATGCAGATGGCTTGCAGTGGACGAATGCACCGATAGACGCTCCCAATGTGCCGGATGCGTCGTCGAACAATGGAAATGGCTTGGAGTGGACAAATGCACCAGCGGACGGTGTGCAGTCGTCAGCCTCGGATTTGGACGATGCAGTAGGCTTGCAGTGGACGAATGCACCGACAGACGCTCCCAATATGCCGGATGCGTCGTCGAACAATGGAAATGGCTTGGAGTGGACAAATGCACCAGCGGACGGTGTGCAGTCGTCAGCCTCGGATTTGGACGATGCAGTTGGCTTGCAGTGGACGAATGCACCGATAGACGCTCCCAATATGCTGGATGCGTCGTCGAACAATGGAAATGGCTTGGAGTGGACAAATGCACCAGCGGACGGTGTGCAGTCGTCAGGCTCCGATTCGGACGATGCAGTTGGCTTGCAGTGGACGAATGCACCGACAGACGCTCCCAATATGCCGGATGCGTCGTCGAACAATGGAAATGGCTTGGAGTGGACAAATGTACCAGCGGACGGTGTGCAGTCGTCAGCCTCCGGTTCGGACGACGCAGTTGGCTTGCAGTGGACGAATGCACCGATAGACGCTCCCAATATGCCGGATGCGTCGTCGAACAATGGAAATGGCTTGGAGTGGACAAATGTACCAGCGGACGGTGTGCAGTCGTCAGCCTCCGGTTCGGACGACGCAGTTGGCTTGCAGTGGACGAATGCACCGATAGACGCTCCCAATATGCCGGATGCGTCGTCGAACAATGGAAATGGCTTGGAGTGGACAAATGCACCAGCGGACGGTGTGCAGTCGTCAGCCTCGGATTTGGACGATGCAGATGGCTTGCAGTGGACGAATGCACCGATAGACGCTCCCAATGTGCCGGATGCGTCGTCGAACAATGGAGATGGCTTGGAGTGGACAAATGCACCAGCGGACGGTGTGCAGTCGTCAGGTTCCGATTCGAACGATGCAGTTGGCTTGCAGTGGACGAATGCACCGATAGACGCTCCCAATATGCCGGATGCGTCGTCGAACAATGGAAATGGCTTGGAGTGGACAAATGCACCAGCGGACGGTGTGCAGTCGTCAGGTTCCGATTCGGACGATGCAGATGGCTTGCAGTGGACGAATGCACCGATAGACGCTCCCAATGTGCCGGATGCGTCGTCGAACAATGGAAATGGCTTGGAGTGGACAAATGCACCAGCGGACGGTGTGCAGTCGTCAGCCTCGGATTTGGACGATGCAGATGGCTTGCAGTGGACGAATGCACCGACAGACGCTCCCAATATGCCGGATGCGTCGTCGAACAATGGAAATGGCTTGGAGTGGACAAATGTACCAGCGGACGGTGTGCAGTCGTCAGGTTCCGATTCGGACGATGCAGTTGGCTTGCAGTGGACGAATGCACCGATAGACACTCCCAATATGCCGGATGCGTCGTCGAACAATGGAGATGGCTTGGAGTGGACAAATGTACCAGCGGACGGTGTGCAGTCGTCAGGCTCCGATTCGGACGATGCAGATGGCTTGCATTGGACGAATGCACCGATAGACGCTCCCAATGTGCCGGATGCGTCGTCGAACAATGGAAATGGCTTGGAGTGGACAAATGCACCAGCGGACGGTGTGCAGTCGTCAGCCTCCGATTCGAACGATGCAGTTGGCTTGCAGTGGACGAATGCACCGATAGACGCTCCCAATATGCCGGATGCGTCGTCGAACAATGGAAATGGCTTGGAGTGGACAAATGCACCAGCGGACGGTGTGCAGTCGTCAGGTTCCGATTCGGACGATGCAGTTGGCTTGCAGTGGACGAATGCACCGATAGACGCTCCCAATGTGCCGGATGCGTCGTCGAACAATGGAAATGGCTTGGAGTGGACAAATGCACCAGCGGACGGTGTGCAGTCGTCAGGCTCCGATTTGGACGATGCAGTTGGCTTGCAGTGGACGAATGCACCGACAGACGCTCCCAATATGCCGGATGCGTCGTCGAACAATGGAAATGGCTTGGAGTGGACAAATGTACCAGCGGACGGTGTGCAGTCGTCAGCCTCCGGTTCGGACGATGCAGTTGGCTTGCAGTGGACGAATGCACCGATAGACACTCCCAATATGCCGGATGCGTCGTCGAACAATGGAAATGGCTTGGAGTGGACAAATGTACCAGCGGACGGTGTGCAGTCGTCAGGCTCCGATTCGGACGATGCAGATGGCTTGCAGTGGACGAATGCACCGATAGACGCTCCCAATGTGCCGGATGCGTCGTCGAACAATGGAAATGGCTTGGAGTGGACAAATGCACCAGCGGACGGTGTGCAGTCGTCAGCCTCCGGTTCGGACGATGCAGTTGGCTTGCAGTGGACGAATGCACCGATAGACACTCCCAATATGCCGGATGCGTCGTCGAACAATGGAAATGGCTTGGAGTGGACAAATGTACCAGCGGACGGTGTGCAGTCGTCAGGCTCCGATTCGGACGATGCAGATGGCTTGCATTGGACGAATGCACCGATAGACGCTCCCAATGTGCCGGATGCGTCGTCGAACAATGGAAATGGCTTGGAGTGGACAAATGCACCAGCGGACGGTGTGCAGTCGTCAGCCTCCGATTCGAACGATGCAGTTGGCTTGCAGTGGACGAATGCACCGATAGACGCTCCCAATATGCCGGATGCGTCGTCGAACAATGGAAATGGCTTGGAGTGGACAAATGCACCAGCGGACGGTGTGCAGTCGTCAGGTTCCGATTCGGACGATGCAGTTGGCTTGCAGTGGACGAATGCACCGATAGACGCTCCCAATGTGCCGGATGCGTCGTCGAACAATGGAAATGGCTTGGAGTGGACAAATGCACCAGCGGACGGTGTGCAGTCGTCAGCTTCCGATTCGAACGATGCAGATGGCTTGCAGTGGACGAATGCACCGATAGACACTCCCAATATGCCGGATGCGTCGTCGAACAATGGAAATGGCTTGGAGTGGACAAATGTACCAGCGGACGGTGTGCAGTCGTCAGGCTCCGATTCGGACGATGCAGATGGCTTGCAGTGGACGAATGCACCGATAGACGCTCCCAATATGCCGGATGCGTCGTCGAACAATGGAAATGGCTTGGAGTGGACAAATGTACCAGCGGACGGTGTGCAGTCGTCAGCCTCCGGTTCGGACGATGCAGTTGGCTTGCAGTGGACGAATGCACCGATAGACACTCCCAATATGCCGGATGCGTCGTCGAACAATGGAAATGGCTTGGAGTGGACAAATGCACCAGCGGACGGTGTGCAGTCGTCAGGCTCCGATTCGGACGATGCAGATGGCTTGCAGTGGACGAATGCACCGATAGACGCTCCCAATGTGCCGGATGCGTCGTCGAACAATGGAAATGGCTTGGAGTGGACAAATGCACCAGCGGACGGTGTGCAGTCGTCAGGCTCCGATTCGGACGATGCAGATGGCTTGCAGTGGACGAATGCACCGATAGACACTCCCAATATGCCGGATGCGTCGTCGAACAATGGAAATGGCTTGGAGTGGACAAATGCACCAGCGGACGGTGTGCAGTCGTCAGGTTCCGATTCGGACGATGCAGTTGGCTTGCAGTGGACGAATGCACCGATAGACGCTCCCAATATGCCGGATGCGTCGTCGAACAATGGAGATGGCTTGGAGTGGACAAATGCACCAGCGGACGGTGTGCAGTCGTCAGCCTCGGATTTGGACGATGCAGATGGCTTGCAGTGGACGAATGCACCGATAGACGCTCCCAATATGCCGGATGCGTCGTCGAACAATGGAAATGGCTTGGAGTGGACAAATGTACCAGCGGACGGTGTGCAGTCGTCAGGTTCCGATTCGGACGATGCAGTTGGCTTGCAGTGGACGAATGCACCGATAGACACTCCCAATATGCCGGATGCGTCGTCGAACAATGGAAATGGCTTGGAGTGGACAAATGTACCAGCGGACGGTGTGCAGTCGTCAGGCTCCGATTCGGACGATGCAGATGGCTTGCAGTGGACGAATGCACCGATAGACGCTCCCAATATGCCGGATGCGTCGTCGAACAATGGAAATGGCTTGGAGTGGACAAATGCACCAGCGGACGGTGTGCAGTCGTCAGCCTCGGATTTGGACGATGCAGATGGCTTGCAGTGGACGAATGCACCGATAGACGCTCCCAATATGCCGGATGCGTCGTCGAACAATGGAAATGGCTTGGAATGGAATTACGCGTCGATTGATGGTTCCTCTTCCCTACATGTATCCGGCTCTTTTGACGAGGTGCCTTCTACAGCCTTACCCGAGTCTGCTACAATAACTTTTGCACCAGCTGTGTCGCCGTTGACTCCTGAGCCGACGCCATGGAGCCCCGCTCCGGTTCGAAGTGACCCCAGGGCAAAGCATCCTTCAACTATAGGTGTTTCTGGTTCCGGCAGCTCCTCAACTCTTGCGGGATCTTCTGGCTCCGGTTCCTCGTTGTTGCCATCTGGATCAGCAGGGTCATCCTCAGAGTCCTCAGCAGACACAACATTCAGTCCCCCACCGGTGCCCAGTGATCCACGAAGGAACCCACCACCGGCTTCAGCGCATGAATCGAAATCAGGGGTAAACTCGAGCGTGTCCTCATCCTCCGGATCGGCGACAACATCTCTAGCGACAGCCGATTTAAGTACGTCGGGCTCGTCGGATGGGGCATGGAGCCCTCCCCCGGTGACGAGTGTACCGAAGGCGATTACGCCTCCGTCGTCTACGTCTCCTACGAATGCCAGTAGTTCATCGTCTTCGAGCTCGGGTGCCGCGGCTTCATCTGGATCCTCGGACTCATCTAAGCATGGTGTGAGTACCACCTCATCAGCGGCTTTGGACCCGGCAATGCTTCTGGATGAAAGTACGCCGAGTCCTGCGCCGGTGACAAGAGCTCGCACAGTGACAAGCGCTCCCACAGTGACGGCAGGTTCAACTGGATCATTTGACGAAGTCGCCGACGTATCACAAATGGAGCTAACTTCATCAGAAGCGTCTACATTTGATACAGCGACACCGAGCCCGGCACCAGTGCCCAGATCTCCTTTATCGAGGACGGTGACCATGCCTCCGTCTTCGTCTCTATTGGACTCAGTGGCGACAGTAGCTCCTGCTGATGCAAATAGTATCGACAGTGCAGAAGCAGAGGCGGTCACGCAGCGGACTGATTCTAACAGCAAGGATACTGCGGACAATGATAACCACATGGTTTTGCTCGGTGACACGGGCACGGCACTCGTATACTCGGATGGAAACAAGGTCACAACATTCGACAAGTACGACCGCAATGAGGGTGGTTTACGGACACTGAAAGACGGAATCGACTCGTTCAACAACACTCTCGTCGGGGGCGGCAACCGATCAAATCTGCCACCAGGTGCTTCAATCTCACTGTCTTCTACGCTACAGCAGACACAGAATGCGCTGCTCTACACTAGCTGCGCCCTCGGGATCGTGTCCAGTGTTCTGCTGGTAATCTTCCATTTGTTGGCCCTCCAGCGCCCACCATGGCTGGATGAATCTGTTGATGGCAGTGAGCAAGGTGGAGGTAACAGTCGGGCCAACACGGGTTGGCTCACACCCAATGTGTGGGAACTTGCCGTGGTGGTGGGGTACATTCAGCATGTAAACTCCATTTCGATGCTTGACTTGACGAAAGCGCCCCAGATCGTATTGGATTTCACCGATTCGTTCTCGTTCGCGAACCTCCACCTTTCCTCGGTGGCTGCTACTGCCGTCTCGGGTGTCTCGCGTCGGTTGCAGCTGATCATCTTGACAGGCGTTGTTGCCTTCTCCGACCGCATTGGCATCGACGAGAACGAAGCTCTCATGACCTCATTCTGGTTCTTCCTAGCGATCGTAGCCGTTGTGATTGTGCTCTTTGCTATGGCTGCCGGTTTCGTATTTTATCGTCACCGGATGTCTCCAAGCGCGTGGTCACCATTCGCAACCGATCTGCGCAGCAGCTTTGCCATGTGTGTGGTTGGCCTCGGGGTGACATTGTGGTTTCTCTGCATTTTCCCTCTTGTGGCCATGTCTTCGTTTGAGCTAGTCATGGAGATGCGCTACCGAGTCGGAAGTGGTCTCGCTGTAGCATTGTTCTGCTTGTGGGCCGTCGTGTCTGGCGGGCTGTGTTACGTCTTTGTGAGCGTACGAGCCATCCCGATGAGCAAAGCGTTTCGCTTCAAGCATTTCGCAGTGTGGGGGTCACTCTACGGTGGATCCAGAAAACTTTTCCGCTACTTTTTCGTGGTGACAGCAATCTTCCAGATCTTCCTCGGCGTGGTCACAGGCGCCGTGTCTGGTGTACCGACTCAACTCGTGTCGTTGATGGTGACACATCTACTATTTGTAGTTATAGCGGTTATCATCCGCCCATTTACCACAAAGTGGATGCTGGGTGTGGTCGTGGGTCTTCGCATCGTGGCCATTGCAAACTTGCTGTGCAGTTTCGCGTTCCTTACGTCAAGCGAAATGACGACGTACTGGCGCGGTATTGTGGCGCAGGGTTTTGTGGCCTTCAACGCGATCGTGTTCATCCTGTTCTTCATCCGCTACATTGCCATGTTCACCTTAGCACTAAAGCGCTGGTCGGGTTTCATCCGCCGGGATAGCGCGATTCACTCGCAAGAGAGCTACGACGTTGAAATTTGGACCACCAGATCTCGTGATGACCATGCTACCATCCATTGACGGATGACGCGCGTAATATCTGGCACCAGGACGGCGACGAAAGGCTCATTACTTCGGGCGCAAGTGCCGTCACAATACCCGGACCCCTCATCATATTACTCGTCCGAGTACATTCCTGGCCGATAGTGTTTAATGACCAGTGTAATCATCTGGACACTCGCTCGAGCAGCAGCACGCATCGACGTTCATTCATTTAGCCGTCGGTACATCCCTTGGACTTGCGGCAGTCCTACAATCATCGATCATCGGAACCAAGTTTCAACCATGTGTGTCTAGATGTTTGTCAATCGTTTAGTACACGTTCAGTCAAGCAACACTTTACAAATGAGTCTACTACACAGTATCCGTCGTGCTTCACGCACCAGCAACATCTTCGATCATTGAAAAGACTGACTGTTCTCTAACGATGGAGGGTCCAGCTGTAATACCACTTCGTCATCGTTGTCATCTCGATCAGTCCCCCGAGATTTCGTTTCTTCCAGATCCGGATCATTTTCTTCATCGAATGAACAGCCACTGCTCGAAACTGCACGTGACGGTGAAGACGGCGAGTTGTTTCGCACAAAGTGTCGACACACAGCTAGTAACTGAACAGCATTCGCACGGTCTGCTGCTTCGGCTATTGCCTCCACACTTCCAACACCCACTGCGTATTGCAGTGTCCGCTCACAACGCTGCTTCAGGTGGCCCAGCATGAACTGATCTGCAGCCACAAGCACTTCCAGCAAAGACTCGAGCTCCCTTGTCAATCCTGAATCAAGAGATTGGGCCTGCCCCGTTTCTCTACGGCGGGTTTCTTCAATTTCAACAAGTCCGTCCGCGGACTGGGGGCAGGCGGCGATGCTGTTGCAGACAAAGTCCAGGTCGGGGGCAATATCCTGAGCGACCGGACACACGGCAAAAGCATCATCGTGTGTCTCGATGTGCCCTGTGTAAAGATACTCGAGCAACAGCAGGAAGACCGCATGGCGCACACCCGGCACAGCAATTTGAGACTCCCTGGCTTCACGGAAACCCGAAGAAAACATGCCTCGAAACCTCTCACTCAGTGCTGAGAGAATCACCTTGTGCGCGTACACCACGCGTCCTTCAACAAGCTGCCAATGTCAATGAACGTGCACACACACAGAACAACGACTTAGTCCCACATCTTGACGTTTTGGCAAAATGGACAAGAGAAGACTACTTACGAACGATATGTCAGCATACTCGTCGCTATCAACATACTGTGCGAGTGCATGCCGCAGCATTCTCACCGGAGACGGCAGAGAGACGGAAACGCGCGGAGGTGGATCGGTGTCCAGTGTATAACAGTCATTCAGATAATCCGTGCCGCAAGAACCTCCAAAAATCACGAGCATGCGGTCCACCACCGTGCACGTGTGCCCAGCTCTCCGTCCGGGACCCCTCCCTACCACTACCAGAGGATCTCCTCTCTTCGGTGTCTCCACGTCCGTAAGCTCGCACATTTCATTCGGGTTCGCCGAGTCGCATGCATCATCAGCCCAACCATGTGCCACCACCATAGTTTCTCCATCGCTACATGACCCTCCCCACTCGTCTCCACTATTCTGATCATCATTTCCAGCCAAGTTCGCAACTTGCTGGTCATCATCTTCATAGATATCCCACCGCGGCTGCGACCGCGTCCGACTGCGACTCGACCGACAGCTCCACCTCCACTTCCTTTTCTCTTCCTCCTTCTTATCAGCCGTTGCACCGACCGCAACTGTCTCAATCCACTCGTGTCGACGCGGGTCGTACACATGTAAATCATCGTAGCACTTCGCCGACGGCCCCGAGCCCCCAAAGACAAAAAGTCGGTCTCGATGACAAGCCATCGTCATGCCTGCACGCGGCAGTGGCGGCTCGACCACGTACTCTCTCGTGTCCACACGTGCCTCATCGTGCACGCGGGACCACGTCATATTCACCGAGTCCAGCACGTGCATGTCACTGAGCCGCTGGCGGCCGTCCCAGCCTCCAAACACCAGCAGATCGTCTCCAACTAGTGCCGAGCTGTGGTTGGCCCGAGGGGCCGGCGCACGGCCACTGGTCCGCACGGTCGTCCACGTCATGCGGTCGATCTGGAGCGCGTGGAGATCGTTCAAGTACTCGCGGCCGTCGCCGCCTCGGAACACGAGGATGCTCCGCAGTCGACGCACGTAGTCGGCCGTGTGCATGTTGCACGGACTCAGCGCGTGCGCGAGCGCCGGCTGTTCCCAGCGTAGCGTGTTCAAGTGCAGCACGTGCACGTCGGCAGCTGCGAGCGGGCCACTGCCGAGCCACCCGCCGAGGATAAAGAGCTTGCAGTCGGCTAGGGTTGCGGTGTGGCCGTTGCGGCCAGACGGGGCGACGCCGCGCGTCTCGTGCGACAGCTCGCGCCACGTGCGACGCGCGACGTTGAGCACGTGCAGCGCGTTGAGGTTCCGGCGGCCGTCGTAGCCGCCAAAGACGAGGAGCTCGTGCGGGGACACGGCCGTGGCCGAGTGGTTCTTGACGCAAGGCGCGGACACGGAGTCGTGCGGACGCAGCGCCTCCCATCGCAGCATAAGAGCGAGGCGCAGCTGCAGCTGCACGCACGGACGGAAGCTGGTGATGGTGGGATGGGTGGGTGGGTTGTACGACCATGGTGTGGGTGTGTGTTGTGTACGACGATGATGGGGGTGGGTGGGTTTTTGGTGTTTTGGGTGGGTGGGTGATGATGATGGTGGAGTGTGTGCGACTTGGCTGATAAAGAGAGAGAGAGAGGAAAAAAAGCAGAATTGAAAGCATGGTTTTTTAGGTAGTGTAGATTGCGAGTTGTTGTTTTGTTCTTGACGCGATGGTGGTGTTTCGCGTCCAGCGTGGCGCGTATTGCGTGTTCGTCTACCAAGCGCCGAGTACTACGAGCAACGAGGCGCTGATTTGCTCGTTGTGCAGCGTGTATAACCTGCGCGTGCGACTGTCGGCGCTTGTGGAGGTACTGGAATCCGGTCCGGTGGATTGCAAGGCGGACAAGGACGGGCTTTGGCGTGTGGTCGTGGACGCCAAGATGGCTCTGGAGAGCGACGCGAACGTCGCGCAACGGACTTGCAGTACCGAGAGCGAGTTCCGGGAGAAGCTGCAGAATGTTCGCCAGGCTGTGGCACGGGTGTGTCCTACAGACCTGCCGTCGCTGGGCTTGGTGCAGTTGCTGCTGGATGAAGAGCGCAGTGAGGAATCGCTGGCTGAGCCGCCGACTGCGCTTGACGTGCTGTCGAGCGATACGGCGGAGCTCTGGTGGGCTGGCAAGCAGTTCACGCGCGGTAAGAACGTGCGTGACGTCGTTGGCAAGAACGACAAGTCGACGCTAATTGTCACGTTACAGAAGCAAGGGGACGGCGTGCCGCGTCGCCCGGCTGTCGTACGTGGGATCGAGCGTGATGCAGTGACGGAGTTTTGCAGTCAAGAGAAGCAGGAACGACAGCAGCAGCAGCAGGTGGTGAGAGATGATGCGGAGGATTATTACAAGATCTCGCCGTGGGCAGATCCCTCGATGCTCAAGAACGCGCTTCGCGGTACAGACACTATTCGACCGTTTTGACCCGACATGGCGCGATGGGCAGTGGCTGAGCGTTCTACGCTCGATCACCGAGGACGTTTGATTGACGTGGCGTCGTCGAGTCATGTATCGACTCTTGACACAAGCATGCAGTTTGGCAAGGACTGACGTTCAAAGTTCAAGCTGCATGGACAAGGAAGAAGGAAGAGCTGTGACGTGCAACGATGTGGTATCCAGTGACAACAAACTAAATTGCAGCAGCCGGCTACCGTCGTACTCATGGAGTGCTATAAGTGGAAGGTGGGCAGCTGATGCAGTTCTCTTACGTGCTGCTAATCAGCTCAGCCATAGTACAAACAGTGGACGAAGGCATCGCTGGGTCAAGTAAGATCCAGTCGATTGGACCATAACGGAAAAGAAAGTGTTTTCGGGGCGTCTCGGTCTAAAGAGCTTTCGTCTTTTGGTGACAAGAGAAGCGTGCGTTTTGACTCTCGACACGCATTCACGAAATGTGCCAACTTAAGTGGTACTTGAATGCCCTCAGTTGTTACTTCACGCGAGCCCCCCCCGTTTGCCCCTCTTACCCAAACACAAATCGCAACTGCAGAGATCCTGTCAAACTCAATACCATCCACCAACAAAGGGCCACATCACGACTGACGACTTGACGCGAGGGAACCCACCTCCCTCTCTCTCTCTCTCTCTCCCTCCCCCCCTCTCTCTCTCTCTCTCTCTCTCGCGTCCCTCTCCTTCTCCACCATGAGCGACGTCACCCCCAAGATGAAGACCGAAGACCTGGAGGAAGAAGCCGCCACCAAGTCGTCGCTCTCCCGCAGTCGTCGCACCGACAGCAAGGCCAGACGCAGCAGCTTAAGTAGCAGCAGCAGCAGCAGCTACTCGGACGAGTCCAGTGTCCCGTCGTCTCCGTCCCGACGGCAAGAAGAGCGGCCGAGATTCGACTCGAGAGCGTCGTGGGCAGATTCGACGCGCTTTGACATGGGCCGAAGCGACTCGCGGGCGTCCGAGTTATCGGCCAAGGACTTTCGCCTCACGGTGCTGGGCAGGTCGCCGTCCATGTCTCAGAGCCGGGGGCACCGGTCGGACTCGCGGGTCTCGCGGCTGTCAAGGAGCAATAGTCGCTCCAGTATGAGCGGCTCGGAACGAGGTCGGCAGTCGTCGTTTGTGTCCAACTTTGGCGTGACGAAAGGCAAGAAGCGCAGGGACAGCACGGCCCTGTCGACGATCACGGAGAACTGGAACGTGGCGGATGACCAGTATGGCAGTCCTTTTACTGAGATGGATGCACATGGTGAGCGGAGGAAATGCAGCTGCGGGAGTTCTTATTGAAGGTGGCTGAGGACGGTTTATGTTCTTTTGTATTGGTGATGGTGATGCTAGACCAACCTGTTCGAGAGGAGTTACAGCGCGGACTGTCCATTATCAATGACCATACGGTGCGGATGTGAGCTGGAAATAGCAGGGGGACAGAAGTCTAGTGGTTACTGATGACGGTGCGTGCTTGATGTGTTCCAGACGAAGCTCAAGGAGATTGAAGATGCGATTACAGCGGCAATGTCGGAAGTGTGGGGATACTGGGTACGAATGAGTTGTACATCGATCTTGATGGTGGTGGAACGTTGTGAGGAACGCTCACGGTATCGATTGTCTGCTGGACTAATGCAGGCAGACCCGATACAGCTCTACCTCCACCCGGCCGAGCGCGTGGATGTCCAGGATCTGATCAAGACGGACAACGAGTTGTTCAACAAGGTCTTGACGGTATTTTCGGTGCTGTGCGACGAGATCTCTGAGCTCAAGGTAACGGTGGAAGATAATTTCTACCCCGCGCTTATCATGTTCGGCCAGGCGTGCCATGGAGAGGAAGACAACATGAAAGCTGGAGAGAGCGAAGTCCACATTGGACGCATGCTTGCGTTCTTCCAGGACATGTCTAACTTTGTGGACCGGTGTAATGCCATCACCATTAACATGATCCACCAGCTTGCGAGTCTGTATCAAAGTTTTCAGAAACTGTGGAAATCTACGTTCAAGCTTGTGCACCTCCACCCCGTGTTTGACGCGCTGGCAAGTCTGCTTGAAGTTATGATAACTATAGATGCTATCGTCGTTGACAATCCGAGTATCATAACGTCGTGGGACAAATACAAGCGCATGATGCAGTACGTGCGCTCAGACCCGCCACGCTACAACGTTACAGCTGAGAAAGTGAAGCAGTTTGAGCGGCTTCTCGTCAGCCTGGATCAGACGATAATGAGCGCGCAGGTGTTCCAGAGTTGTATCGAGCAGGACTTTGAGGTCTTTTCTGGTGGCGACGTTGCGGAAGACGACGAGGATCTTCATGGAAGTGACAGCGGTCGAGGCGCTGGACGTGCGAGCAGCAGTGGAGCAGAGTCCAGGATTGACATTCGTTCGAATCGAGTGTTTCTGGACGAATTTGTCCGCTGTATCAGTACTCGCTTGAGTATCGCTGAAAGTGCGATTGCGTCAGCGACGGAGACGTTTGAAAGAAACGATCTTGTGGGCACGGCAGGACTATACGTGCTACTTCGTGGATTGCATCCACCCAGCGTCCCTGTGGAGCCTGTTCTATACAAAAGGCTATGGGAAATGCAGTTGAAGGCTCCTTGTGTGACCATTTGCGGTAAGATCATGTGGTACATGCCCGACTTTTTGTCGAAGTACTCGCCAATGACGTCGAAGAAGCTGCATCCGGCCGACGCCACGCAGTTTCGTCGTGAGTATTTACATTCGCTAGATCGTGCGTTCCCAGCTGATGTCACAACCGCTAAGTTGGAGTTGAGTGCGTGGCTTGTTCGCATGGAGTCATATTTCCAGCCGACGACACGCGGGATGGGTGATGTGTCACGAACTCTAAGCATCCGTGGCAATCTTATACTCAAGGGCTTGATTTTGGCAAAACGGGTGCAGACCATGATGCATACGTTGGTCAATTTGCACCTGTCTCTTCAAATTCCGATGCCTAAACGGGTGGTAAGGCCGTTGTACACGTGCATTGAGATTCTGAAAGCAGTTGAGTTTATGTTCGCGCGGAAGAATCCTATTCTGGCCGAGTCGTCGTCTCATTTGTTACGCCAAGTAGCGCACTCGTTGTTCTCGTTCTTCCGTCCGCTGAAAGCGCACTTGGAAGCAAGCAAGAAGTTCGATGACACAAAGCTGGACGTTCTAGCCGCTGTGACCGTACTGGAAGATATCCTTAACTCGGGAGAGTCATTTTCGTACACGCGAATCACCGTGCTTGACCTTGCAGCTCAAATCGCGATGATATCGTCGGAAAACGACGGTGCTGCCAACGAGAAGGGCGACGATTCGGGCACTACCGTCCGTGCGGGTCTGAAAGATGCCGGTGAGCCTGTGAAGCTTATATGGAAGCTGCGTCTTTTGAGTGATTTTCAGCGCAAGATTCGTAGTGCTTGTGATTGCTCTTTCTTCTACTGGAGTCGCGAGTTGTTGCACCCGTTCTTGGCGGACCTCTACCGTCAACCCGAACAAGCCAACCGCATTCAGTACATTGTTGGTGGGTTTCTTGACGCAATAAAGCTGCTACGTGGTGCACAGCACGAGACAGACAACGATCGATATGTGAATGCGTACGCAGAGTTTATCGAGTCGGTCATGGAAGAGGAGATTGTGGAAAATCTGTGCAAAGACGTGGAAAATGATCTTCGTCTGCACGTGCACTCGGTTCACTTGGATCACTTAGATGCACCCAATCCAAAGAGCGCCGACTTCAGAGTTCTGCACTACTACCTCAATCTGCGGCCCATCCGCCTTCACGGAAAAATGCTTGATCTGCGACAGCAAGTTACGCATTACCTCGAGAGCACTTTCTACAACTTAACTACTGTCGCTCTCCATGACTGGAAAACGTACGGTGAGATGCGTAATTTGGCGAATGACAAGTACGGTTTACGTCTCGCCGACAATCATCTTCCTATGGGTTCGCTTGACCAGGGATTAGATGTGCTTCAGATCATGCGCAACATCCAGATTTTTGTTGCTCGGTACAACTATAATCTGAACCAGCAGTTTTTCTTGGAGCGACGCAGTGACAAAGGCTCTCGACACTTGAACTCGATCAACATCCATTCGATCGCGAGCTCGATACGCACACACGGCATGGGCATTATGAACACGACGGTGAACTTTACGTACCAGTTTCTGACGAAGAAATTCGACATTTTCTCTCAGTTCTTGTTCGACGAGTACATCAAGAGTTACTTGCAGCGCGAGAAACGTTGGTACAAGAAACACCGCGATGACAAGGAAGTGGATAACAAGTACCCTTTTGACCGTGCTTTTCACTTCAACAAGGACATACGGAAGCTCGGCGTCTCGGATTCTGGCAAGACTTTCTTGGACCAGTTCCGCATGTTGATTACTGAAATTGGCAATGCGTTGGGCTACGTGCGCATGGTGCGCTCAGCCGGCATGAATCATTGCAGCAATGCCATAAAATTCGTGCCAGATCTGAACCGCGCGCACTTCAAATTCGAAGCTTACGCTGGTGACGGCGTCGCTGAAGAAAAGAACGAAGAGACGGGTGAGGTGGTTCAGAGTGAGATCGTGGGCGCGAAGTTGTCCCGTGAGACTGTGGTGGCAGCTTGCAATCTTGATTCCGTTATCTCGACTCTAGCCAAGAACTTTTCGGAAAACAATGACTACTTCAAGGTACTCGTGAAGGTTTTCCAGGACGTTACAGTCAGCGACGAGCAGAAACATTTGGTCAATTTCTACGCCATTCTCCCGGCACTCACCATCAACTACGTCGAGACGACTGTGCAGGCAAAGGACCTCATGTACAAGAACACGCGTCGACGAGAATCGTACTTTTCAGATGATGGATTTGCGATCGGTGTTGCCTACATTCTAGCCATCCTTGATCAAGGAGAGGTAGGGCGTGTTTATTCGATGGGAGGCACCTTGACATAATTTTACTTACGTTGTTCCGTTTGTAGCAATTTGACGCGCTGCACTGGTTTGAAGAGGTGGAGCGGAAGTACAAGGTCGAGGAGGAGGCCTACAATGAGAAGCAAAGTGAACGTGAGGCCCGCAAACGCGAGCAGACGGCCAAGAAGCAGAAGGAGACTGCTGCTGAGCTGATCGATGACGAGGAAGAAGTGCATACGCTGCAGCTCACCGCCAAACGCATCGAGTTGAATCGCCGTGAGTTTGACCTGCTTGACTGGTCTCTCAACGGCGCTCGGATTTTTTTCAAGGACTAAATGTCGTTGTAGTACTCGTAAGTGTGAACCGTAAGCCGGATGGTGTGTGTGCGATGATGCACTCGATTGGGCTGCAATGCAGAACATCAGACAATTTGATTGAAACAATGGCGACTATGTTTGTGGTACGAATGGGCTCAAGCAAGTGGTGCAAAAGCAACGTAGCGTTGTCGCCGTACCGGTGTGATACCAAATGCCACACAGTCAGACGATGGTTCATCGATTCGCAACTTCGGCACAAAGTAACTGGTGTGAGGTAAGCTTTCTGTTTATCATGCTTGGTCCAACTACCAGTTCGCAAGCACCGCATAGGTGTAAAACGCGTTGCCACTTGAGATGCGTCGACGACTTTGACTCACCAACGTAGAGAATGAAGGTCGTCACATAGCTTACGGGGTAGTGCATGGTCTGAGACTGATTTGAACCGAGTGACGGCACTGATACATTGCGCAATATACGACAGTCCATCCATCCCCAGCCACCATTTCGGAAAGGCGTATCAACCCTACTTGGCTTGGACGAGATCAAGCATGCAATTAGGCACATTCACATTCTTAAAAATGCTCGATTCGCTACCGGACCGTTCACATCGAAATGACCACTTGCATCCAGCTTAAGTGACGTCACTTTCAACGATGTACGGTACCCTGCAGGACTCTCTGTTGACTACGCATATTGCTTGTCCTTTGTTTAGCTCACACATTCAGCAAATGCTGAATTCTGAGACGTACATCGCGATACAATTTCATCAGTTGTACGTCGGCCAACTTTGCAACTGTAAGTATGGTTACAGCAGCCACCGGCATCGATGTGAAAGCCCAATAATGACTGAACCGCCTTGACCTTCTCGCGCCTCGTGCGACATCTATACCCATACTTTCTCGTGATCGATCCATTGTGCTTCTTTGTAAGTCTCCAGCGATGTCCAACATGATTCAGAGGTGCAGATATTGTCATGGACCAAATGTCTTCGACGCCAACGTTTCTGGTGGCTATGTCAATAGAACCCTCCATGAGAGCTCCCACGATCCAGCGGTTTTCTGCAATTACACTCACCTCGGAACAGTTCGATGTGCATTTAACCGTCACTAACCGCGTTCGAGAAACAACCGACCGCTTGCTTAATTACCGAAGATCCTGAAAAATACAAAATGTTGTCGCTTTCATCCATGGGCTCAGGCCAGTTCAGCGGAGTACCACAAGGCCAAATACGATACATGGCGACAGCAGGCTCTGCGGAACCACTACGCACGGTGACTCATCGCTCAGTTCTTTCGCCGCCAATCTCATGAGCAGCTCTCATCCATTTTAAACGCTTTTCGTCAACAATTCGTTCTTGGCGCCGTGCAAAACTTCCATAATGTCCTTTGCGGTCGGCCGGCTCATAGGTGCGTACGAAAGACACCGCTCGACCAACTGCCGTACGCTCGCTGGCGCTGCAAGGTATTCATGCCGGTTCTCATGTGGTGCTAGCAACTCCCGACGCCGCACCCGCTTTGCAATCTCTATATCTGACATTGTGTTGCCCATTTTCTCGACCAGTGACTGATATGGCGATACTCGCGAAAAGATTTCGCTAACCAAAACGCCAAACGCGTAAATGTTGCTCTTCCGCGCTTCCGTCGGACATGACCGGGTAATCACCTCGGGTGGTAACCATGCAAGCTCGCCCATACCGTATGAATACGCGGCTACAACATTCGAGCATCCTAGTTTGGCAGAAATCGGGACGCACTCGAAAAGGCTGAGCTTGCAGCTCATAGCCTTGTTCACGAGTACCTTTCGGCTGGACAATTGCCTTGCACACATATTGCGCTCAGACTCATGCACATATGCGAGCGCCAACGCCACATCACTGCACATCTGCAATTTCGTTGCGACAGTCAAGTCCACGTCCGTGTTTGCTAACATAGTCTTCAGGTTACCCTTGTCCATGAACTCAGTCACCACCGCAAAATCCGTGCCGGCCAGCCAAGTGACCCCCACCAAATTCGTAATATTTGGATGCGAGATGACAGCGAGCATGCGAGCTTGGGCCATCAGCGCTTTCGTTACGTACGAGTCCGTCACTTCCGACTCCACACGCTTCAATACCACCTTCCCGCCATGATACTCGCCCATCCAAAGACGACCCGTACCGACAGATTTGACCAGTGCTACATCACTCTGTGGTAGCCGGAAGTTCCGCAAGAACTCGTCGTTCGAGATGAATGAACTTTTATTCGCAGCTTCGCGTTTGCTCATTAGCGTCGTTGCAGCGTCGTTGCTGGGGGAGCTCGCATTGGCAGCCTTGCGTCTCACGTACATCCGCAAAAGGAAGAGCGTAAGAAGCACAGCGAACACGACGACTACGACGATGGTCGCAACAAGAGCTCCTGTAGATATACTACTGGTGCTATCGCCGGAGCTCACACCTGCTGTCGAACCATCGCTGACATTATCACTACTGCTGATAGAAGAATGACCACTTGCAGGTACCATGCTGGGCGATGAGCTACCAGTGCCGCAAACTACTGTTCGTTCCGTACTTCCAGAAGGAACCGTCGCACTCAAGATTTCCGGCATTTCGCAGCTCGAAGCGTAATCGCGAGCCCAAGACTGTGCCGAAAGTGTCTGAAGATTCGCTTCCAAAATGCTCAGCTGCTTCGAGCTGAGTTCGGCTTCGCCATGGACTAAAGACAAATCTACCATTCTGCACAACATCCAGTCCGCCAGTCAGTAACATGCCCAATACTCCAAGGACCTCGTGATGTCAGTAACTTGTCCGTCTTACACGTTCACATTGCTGTGCAGGTCTCGTTCGTAAAGGAACGTTGGTAGCTTCGCAACACTTGTGCCACTCAAGTCACTGTCCAAAGAGCAGCAGCAAAAACAACGTCAGTAATCAAACTGGCTCACGACGTCATAGCAAAAGCAGCTCACATTTGAGTCAACGCCTCTCCGGGCAATGGCAGTGACAGATCCTCGATATCCGAGTTGATAATGCGTCTACACAACAGTGTCCACGCAGCGAAAAAAAGAGAGCAGTGAAGAACCGTCAGCACGTACGGTATTCGCCCCGTCCACACTCAGCTACAGTCACTCTCCATACACATCGGTCGTGACGTTCTGAGTCATTAGCTCGACGCTGTCCATGACTACGTGTGTAAATATTCTGCGCCACACAACACCATCACCATACCGACACTACCGTCAGCACCACAACAATTTCACCCCAAAAGGGACCAAATCCACCAGTACGTACAAGCTCTTGAGGTGGCTAAAGTAGCGGAAGTCCAGCTTCCCCGGTGATAACACAGGCTTGATCGTCGCCGACGAGGAAAAGTTCCTACAATCAACCCACGACACGAGCCACATCACGTCAACATTAGGCACTTCTTGTCACGGGGCTACACAAAGAGACGAAGAGAGAGAAAAAAGGAAAAGCCATTGAGAGACCCACAGGATTTCTACGCTCGAGCCCTTGAGCTCCAGCGCCAGCGTCTCGACGTTCACGTCGACCATGAAGTAGCCGTTGCCCATTTGCGCCTCTTTTCTCGTGCCGTCCGAGCACAAATACGACGCCGTGAGCTCTGCGATCGTGAGCGTCGCTGGCTGTTGCGACGGACACGAGACGTCGAGCGTCCACTCGGTGGCCGCCTTCGAGACGAAGCCAGCGCCTACGAGCGCCGTGATGAAGCAGCTCTGGCCAATGGGGCGCATGGGAGCGACGACGGACGTACGAATGGGTGGACGGATGGACCTAGAGGGCGTTCGTTCGTTCGTTTGTTGCGGGTCAAAGTGCCGCCTGCTGCTGCTGCTGCTACTTTTGTGTCCGACTTTGGCTACTGACTCGACGCGCGCAACGACTGAACCCTTTTGGGACCGAGCATAGCAAAACCAAGTTTAAAACAGCCGCACCCCTAAAAAACAAAGCCGGAGCAGGGTCGGTGCAAAAGACGGGCGACTGACTGACTTGGCTTTTTCTCTGATCCTGCCTGTTGTGTAAAATTTCATCGACTCAAATCGCGACTTTTGGCGGTTTTGGGCGGCGCTCTTTTAGCACGTGAAGTAGCATTACCCCCTGCGACACCTTTGCTGCCTCGACTTACTTGGCGCAAAAGTCGCCTTTTTTTGACTTGCGACTGAAGTGTACATTCAAGCACGAAGTGAAACGGCTATACCAGCGGCTGGAGTTGGAAGGAAGTACATACAAAGGAGCGCTTGCAGCTTTGTTACTGATTCAGTAAAAATAGTCAGTCGACGACCCATGATTGCACTGAAGATTCGGGTCACGATCGATGTCACGGCTTTCTGAAGTAACTGAAGACTTTGCAAAAACGCCGCAAATTTTGTCGAGAGAGATACAGACTTGCCACAAGTCGAGAGGAAGTCGATGACGATCGCGAGCCCAGCTTTGAAGCCATAAATAGACCAGCTGAGTTGACGGTCACAAAAACGGCTACGTCTCGTTTCTGCACAAAAAACGGTCCTATTTTGGATCATTGGTCCAGCGTGAAATGTAGCCATTATCAGCCAGCAGGTCTCACGCAGCACCAGCGAAATGGCGTCGACGGTAAGAAGCTCTTGTCGGTGGAACAATTGCGCGGACACTTTATGAGTTTGACGGCATTTTTTTCGTTGACGTTTCGATTGAAGCAGAGCGGCAGCGAGCAGGATGTGGAGGACCAATGGGATGACATGGCCATTGTCCGGGTAAAGTGGTCGGAGCTGATGGGGTTGCTTGGCGTCGACCTCTCCCTCTATCTCACATATCTGCTGTGTGTTGCATCCAGGCGTTCGAGGAGGCGCTTACTGACCAGCGCTCGCGCAGCTCGAAACCTGTAAAGTCAACTGGAAGGTGGTGCACTTGCTGTTGACTCAATGAACAGAAGGTCGTTCGCATCTCCCGTGTATCGTCCATCACTAACTGTTCTCTTTGGCAGGACACAGCAGGCAGTAGCGTCACAGTCGAGCAGCAAGGGCACGAACCAGAGTATCGCCACTGACGAGCGATGTGAAGTGCCAAAGTCCGGGTGTGAGTATCCAGCATCTTCTGCAGCGCCACGAGCTCGAGAGACGTATGGAGAGTCACACGCGGGTGTACATGCAGATTCTTCGGCTAGAACGAGCCCTTTTGACTACCAGAAACAGCAGCAGCAAAGTGATTTGTACCAGGCTGCGTACGCTCAAGCATTTGCCCAGCTTCAAGCTCAGTTCCAGGCTGCGTATCCTCCAACGACTTCGCAGCCGTTTGGGCCAAGTATCCAGATGCCGGCCCAATCACCGTGCTATCTACCAGCTGCGCCTTCTCCATCTATCCCGATGCCGTTTTCTGGGATGCCTGCCGGTCAGATACCAGGATCAGCGGTGCCCGGCCCAGCAGGGCCAGATGACGGTTTAGCGAACGTGCTCATGTCGTGGTACCAATCCGGATACTACACTGGACGGTTTCAAGCAATGCAAGAGATGAAAATGCGAGGCTATCGGTAGGAGAGATAGTTTGTTGGAAGTGGCTATGGAGGACGTGAGGTGACTCCCGCCTACCGTTACGTCGCTTCGTGCCAAGCTTTTTGCCGGTCGCTAAAGATCCACGCTAATGCAACAAACTGATCATTGTTTGCACTCTTTTCCACTTATTGGCGCTTCTTGATCGCAGCTTGTTTAGTACTCTTGGATCCTTCCTGCATGAACTTGATCAGCCAGAAAAGCTGCACAGAAATGTCCACACAAGAGCATGATGAGTCTAGTAACAACGAAGAGAAGGTGGAGTCACATTACATACGAGTGCGAGCACGTGAAGCCCCACGAGTCCACCCACGAGCGCGTTCATGCCGAAGCCCAGGTCCAAGCCGAGGAGCCACACGCCGTTTTCAGCCATGCTGATCAATCGATTTCTGGAAATTAGAACAAGTGTACATTTGTTCCTCGCGCAGTCGAAACACGAGTTCATAATTATAGTACGTTATAAAAACTCAGATTCGCGCAACATTCCAGCTTCAATCTCTTGAACGCTACTCTGCCTCTAAGTCGCAAAGCTGAGCGCAGAAAGCAGAATAACGAACAACCAGACGCAGTCAATCTGTTTTGTGCGTCATAAGAACCGACTACTCGGTTACGGCATTCTTACTGCGAACCCCCAACTTCAACGCGGGTGACCTTCATTCTGCGAAAAACATGCCAAGCTCAAGAGACAGCGACGACGCAGGTGCGTTGCAGCCTCATATCTTGCCCGTCGATGCCGCTAACTCATACTACAGGAGGCACGAAGCTTAGCGTTGAACCACGCCAGGTCGCGGCTTGCGTGGCCACACGCTGTGAAGCGGAGGAACTCCTGACTCCAGGCCTAGGCAAAGCAAAGGCGCGAGAGCCGGAGACTGCGACCCATCTCCGTACAAGGTGAGACTGCTGACTGCTCTTTGTAGCTTGATTGTATTTCTGGCGTGAAAAAAAGGGACAGAAGCACTGATGTGGGGGACAATGGACATGTCGAGAAGCTGGCAAGATGGTTCGGACAATACGTGCAACAGTCGTGTCGTGTCAGCTATAGAAGAGAAGGTGTTATTGGGTGAACGCACTGACAACGAGGAGCTGGGCTGTCAGGGTGGAACGACGTTGGACGTGCCTGTTTATCATGTTACGAGCCCTGGATGGGAATATGCTGCTCTCAAGCAACGTGGAGATGAGTGGCTGCAGCAAGTTGTTACGTTGTACGATGATGTTTTATTGCCAGCGATGAAAGACAACGAGATGTTCGATGTGCAAGAGTTGTGGGGCTACAGCAGCGATGTATTGGAACCGAAACTGCTCCTTAAGACTGAAAAAGAGGCCGAGTGCCTCGAAGTACAATTGACTTTACTGGAGCCACAACGAATACAATGTGGTTGGTGCGAAACGCGCAGACCTGGACGGTCCTTGATGTACGACGAATCGAGCAAGATCCTACAGAAGGCGATTCGAGGAATGGATCAAATGAAGCTTCTTCTGAAAGAAGTTGTCGTGCTTGATGTGTTTGAAGGCGACTGGGGGCGGGGATTGTACGGCATCTGTTCTACTAATGATGCGGATGAGATCCAGCAGCTTTTACTTCCCTATGACATTGTGCGAAATGATGAAGCGAGGGTTCTTGGTGCTCCGTCAAAGATCGTATCACTGGCGAACGACTATCTTCATGATTTTCAGCGCACTGATATCTCGCTGACAAAGGCGTCCATGAACATCCCGTGTGTGTGGAGCCACACAGTTGCCCGGAATGGGCTAGCCAATTTGGTCGCTGAGAAGCTGAAAGAGGAAGTTACACCACCGAAGTTAGCCACTTCTTCGACGCGCGATTCCGTGTCGTTGCCGGTGCAGGACAATGACGCCAATAATCATCCTGCAACCCCATCTGCGACAAAAAAGAAGAAGAATGGCCACACTGAACCAACTTCACAGGATCACTTGGCACGATTGGTGCCTGCAAACAAAGCAGTCACTGCTGATCTGAGTACGGATTATTTGTTGAGCGAAAAGTTTCTGAGATGTGCGTGGAGTGATAGATCACCAGACCAGACCGATTCGATTGAAATCATCCCAACAGACGATATGAGCTCAAACCACTCTACAGAGGATTCAACGCTCAACCGACTTCTTCAGCAGATTGCTCGGCCAGCATTGTGGGACTTGATGCGGAAAAGGATGCTTCAGGTACACGAAACATCTTTCCAGCAGGCTCTGGATAGTGTGAGCTTGGAGGCACTGGAAGCGATAGTTTACAAACAATGTCATGAGGTGAAGAAGATGAGTCTGAACCCTTCGTCGTTTTCAAGTACCGAAATAATCGAAGCTTGTGTCAGTCTTCGTCAAGCCACTTGGCTTCATACCTTGCGGTAAGGTCTTCCTTTCTTTCGTCATCACGACGAGGTGACTGACCTGCCTATTTTGGGGGAGTGTAGGATCATTTCGATTTGCCAAGTGCGGGAAGAAGCGATGATGGCAGTCGTCTTAGCTAGGATCCTCCACAGTGCCAAGTACAAACTCATGCTCGGGTCTGCGAACTGGAACGATCTTTGTACGCTGTTGGAACCGATTGGCAAGCGTGGAGTACATATCGACACAATGATTGAGTCTGACGGACAGAAAGTCACAAAGAAAATGACGGAGAACGAGATGGTATCTCATCCACCTCACAAAAGGCAAAAAGTGATTGCTGTGGATGAAGAGACCGTGCCTGTTCGCGTCTTGTGTTCAGTCCCGTTCCTACAGCAGGTTTATTCCGCAGTCTAGTGCTCAACGTTACCATTGCAGCCTAACTGAAACGTTTTGTGGACAGCACGAGCTTCTCGATGAACTTTGCACAGAACAGCAAATCTATTTCATCGAGCGAGATCTCCCGTCACCGATCGACATTCTCGTTGACGAAAGAAACTGCATCTGTGTGGTGACTGGCGCCATATTTCAAGGTTCGTCTTCCAAAACAAATTACTTGTGGCACTATAAGCTCATCGTGTTTTTTGTCTTGTGCAGTTGAAGCAAGTATGAGGCATTTCGTTTTCAGCTTGGCGCGGGTGCAAATTCAGTTCCAGAAATGCTGGCTTGTTATTGGTACCGTGTGCTCTACCGGAGTTATCACGAAGAAAAGATGCTAGCTCATGCTCGATTGTTTGCCGTTTTGATCAGCACTTTTTAGCCCTCCTACTTCGGATATGGAAGACGTCATGAACTTGTTTCTCTCAGCACTCGTGCAGTTCCGGGTCGAAATGCAAGTGCTGACGAGGTATGAAAATCCGTTTGAGCTCGCACTGCAGCATGTCGCAAAGTTAGATAACGCAATCGTCTATGATTTGTGGCATGCAGTTTTTCGTGTGAAGAAGCTGGATGCTTCGTGCGTGCGGTCATCGATCAATGCGCTGACATCGCGCTTGATGACCGCCGCATTCTGCCCCGTATGTGGTTCGACCGCCCGTTTTTGCTCGAAGAGGAATCGCAATTTGAACGCTTTCTCGTATCAACAAGAATCGTTAATAACTACGCAGCGCAGTCCCTGTTACATAAGATATGCATGGAAGATCTGTTCACCAAAGAGTACGTGCCAGCTCCCTGGAATTGGTTTGGTTTTTGACAGCTAGTAACACTCCATTTTGCTATAGCATCACCGAGTTGAAGCTGCTCGTCCAGAATGTAGTGATGGATCATCAATTAGAGCTCTTATGGAGGTACGAAGGCATGAATATTGCTGGTATTATGCAATCTCATCGAATGTGGTAACAGACTTGTTCAGCAAGGACACGGACTCAATGGTGCTGCTTAGCGAATGTACTAATTTACCTGACATAGTCGGAGTGGGCAGAAATTACTCGTGAATTCAAATCGTTTGTCGCTGTCACCTTCCTTGCGAGCATTTCACTCGTAGTGGCAGCAGCGCCATTTCTCGAGCACTATTTTCCATGCATGGCCATGCGATGCAAGAATTTTCTAGCGCATGAAGACTTACATAATTGACGTGTCTGCGGCATTTATCTAGATGTGATAAGCCTGACCTCTAAGCAGTACGGATGTAATCTGCTTTGTCGCATGCCTAGTTCCGATGCTGGCTTTGGTGCTGGAACTGGCAGATCCTGCTAAAGCTGGAATCAAGTTACTGCTGACACGATCTTACTGAACAAGTTCTGAGCAACTAACACTGATGAAAGCTGAATCAGCCACAAGTTGATTGTCAGGCGTCATGGCATACCATGACAGGGTTACTAGTCCAGGTATGCTGTTACCAGTCGTGTGTAGGTTGCCCCCCCCTCAAGTTGTGCACGGCTTCAATGGTTGTATGTGTTTGTTGCCGTCACTACTACCACATGGTATAGGATTGGATGAATGACCTTCAGTATTCAACTGTGAGCTGGTAACTTCACATGAGAGGGCTACCAATGCCTCAGGCGTTGGGACGTTTGATACGGGACTATTGCTTCAAGTAAAGTGTGTTTGGCAGTGGTGATAGCAATGTGAGATGCAGCAAATGACAAACGACTCCAGTCAAAAGTGCTGTCAGGTCTAGTGGCCATTGTGGCCATTGACCTCCACACTCTCCGCTGCACGATTCAACATCCATAGCACATTACCTTCAGCTACTCGATCTCTGTCGTCGTCCTCTGTGCCCTCCACTAAACAACTAGAGTGCAGCCACTCACCATACGCCCGTTCTTCTCTTCTTCACAGCAAAGCTATGCCGCATTAAGACGAACCGTCCACCTGCTCTTTTTCCACAACCATCACCTCCTCTTTGACATCTGGAGTAGTGCCTGCCAATGCCTCTTTCATGCTTTCCTCCATAAACGGCATCTCACCGATAAGCACCTCGCTCTTCACACGAGGATCAGTCTCCGCGTCAGCGTTCGCTGACGTCCGCGTCTCAAACAACTGTTTCGCCTTGTCGCGTGCATCCGTGGCAGCAGCTTCCAGCACAGCAGTATCAGCAGCTGCCGCTTCCAGCACAGTAGCATCCCCTCCTTCGTCCAGCTGGGGGAGGACATATACTGCATACAGGATCACCAGCACCAGCATTTCCACGAACGCAATGTTCAGGATGAACAGAACGGCCGTCGGCACTGCCCAATGGTACATCAAGTAGCGCACCCCCGTGAGCTGTGCAATGACCGTGAGCTTTGCTGCATACACCTGCACCTGGGGCGTGTTCAGCTCAATGTCAACGCGAGTCACCGGGAACTCGGCGTTTTCCACGTATCCGTTGATCGCCGTCAGTCGAAGTGTCTGCACTGGTTCCGTGACGCCCAACGCGTACGGCACGAGCCACCACCCAAGCCTCAGCCATCGCACCGGTGCCGGCAAGCCGAGCATCATGAGCGGTCGAGCGCTCTTCGCGAGCCGTCGCTCCTTCTTGGCATCCCACAACGACGTGGTCACCATAAAGACTCCGACTTCAGCGTTCACGCGCGACTCGGGGAGCGTCAGTTCCACGATCACGTCATACTTGACTCCAGGGACGAACACCGCTGCAGTCTCCGAGGTCTCGACCAGTGACTGCCATTGATGCACTGGGTCGTGCAAGTTCATCGACGCACTGGGGACAGTGTAGCCATCCGACAGCTGCGTGATCGCTCTATGGCGCTGTCCGTAGTTGAAAAAGACGTCCTGGTCATGGAACCGGGACGGGATCACGAGGTAGTAGAGCAGGGCGTAGAGCAGCGAGGCTGTTGCAAAGAGGAGTGAGAGTCCAGCCCCGACTTGAGCAGCACGGACGACCCAGCGCAGCAGAAGCTTCGAGTACACTTGGGTCACTCGGGTGAGTGTTGCCCGCAGTCGCTGGCGAGCATCTTCGTTCTGAAGGAGCGCTGTTGCAGTCGAGGGAAGGAAGGGGAGCACCAGCGTCCACGGACTCCAGGCGGTCGTCGTCATGCTGTGTGAGCTCCAACCTGTCGAGAGATTTCAGGGATACTACTAACGGTTGGATCGGTTCCGATCAGGATGGAAAACCCCAACGGGTTGGACTGACTCATCCGGAGAAGGTCGTTTCGTCGGGAGTACTGTCGGTCGGTCGTTTGATGACATATGACTATCTTAAGAGGCTTTGTACGTGGCTACCGACGGCTCGTGGCCACGCTCGTGGCGCCACAGAGCTGTCCGATCTGTCTGGAGGTTGTCCCGGTGCTGGAGCTACGCGACGTTGAGGGCAGAGACAACGAGGAGGCGCATGTCAAGCTACAGTGTCGCCACCGCTTTTGTGCTGGTGCTGTACCTGATCCAGTCGTTCCGAAATGACGACCACTTTGCCTGCTCGATCTCACGTCTTGTGTCCATGTGGTTGTCTTGGTTGTAGCATGTATGCGGAGGTACATTGAGATGAAGATCCAGGCGCGCCAAGTCGATGAAGGTGCAGTTGATGCAAGCTGAAAACGTAGTGGGAGATGAGGTGAAGGCAAGTCACGTGGCTGCTGCTGCTGCTCTGTAGATCATCTCGTGTGTCCCGTGGTGACCTGTAAGCAGCGGATCAAAGAGGACGCGATCCTGCGCGTTGTGGGGCAGGACGGAACGGCTCGGTATCGGGTGGTGTTGAAGCGCCAGCAAGTACGTTGAAGCAGCAGGTGGCCAGTGGTTCACGGATCAAGCGAGCGACTTGTGATTGACGTGCGCGGGCTTTTGTTCCTGTGAATGGTTGACCAGGATGAGAAGAACCCGAGCGCGCGGTGGTGTCCACGACCAGGTTGTGACGAGCTCGTTGTCTGTGAAGACACGGCCAACTTTACTTGTCCGAAATGCGAGACCGTGGGCTGCTTTCGTTGTCGGGGCTATGCGCATTGGTTCTGGTTCTGCCGCGGTGAGGAAGACAAATCGTATCTGGCCTGGGAAGCATCAGTCGGAAAGCAGAGAGCAGTGCGGGCATGTCCTCACTGCCAGATGCGAATCTGGAAGAACGAAGGGTGCAACCACATGACGTGCACGCGGTGTCGGTTCGAGTACTGCTGGGTCTGCGACAGCACGTGGGATGCCAGTCACTATGCATGCTACGACCTGCCATTTGTAAAGGCCTCCACTGCTTGGGGCCGTCGATTGCAGCGTACGTTGGGGTATGCGTCCATTGGATTGATCGTGGCCGTGATCTCGGCGTTTGGCTTCTATACCTTCGTGGCCGGCTACGTATTGTTCTGCGCCATGGTGCACGCCACTCGTTTAGCTCGGCGCCACTTTGAAAATGTCGCCGCCGTTGCCAGTTGACAGCTCACGAATGATGAGGAGAACAATGAGGTCTGCTGCGCAACAAAACGATGGGGCTGAGAGAGATTTACCAGTTAGTTGGGCTGCATGTACCCGTCTTGCAGACTCTGCGAACACACTGCGTGCTTACAAGATCACATGGACATGTTAGACACATCGAGCCCTTGCACTTACTTGCCTGGTTGCCGCCACGAGTTACCACCACGACTCTCAAGGGCCAGGATACTTGCGGAAGATGTGGCCGGGCAGGATCCACTGGTCCCAGTCCTTCTCGTATTTGAGGTAGTGCACGTAGCACGCGTTCGTGCGGACGACCTTCAGCACCTTGGCGTTGTACAGGTCACCGTTACTACCCCAGCGTGCCATCACTGTCTCGTCCACTTCAGGTGTCTTCTTCAAAGCCACCTTCTTTCCCTTCTTGCGCTGAAAGAGAGACGATACTGGCAGGTACTCGTCGTAGATGGACTCCCAGTCCGAGTAATGGATCTGTACGAGCACCTTGTCATGGACGACCTTCAACACTTCAGCCCGGTTGCGCTTCTCAAAGACCTGCACGCCAATGGTGTCTCCCACCTTCAGATTCAGCGAGTTCCAGTGAGCGGTTGCAGCTGTTGCTGCCACCTTGCCCTGCGACAGCTTTTTCTTGCTTGCTGCCGCCGCAATGACCCGCTTCGCTTCAACCGTGTCCTCGTCATTCAGATCAGTCATAGCTTGCCCAGTGACCGAAGAATCGAGCGCCAAGTTCTTCTTCGGAGTCAACTTAGCGCTCGGGTCAACGCGCATTAACATGAGGTCAATGTCTTCCAGAAGCTTTTTCCAGTCCCACGCGTCTTCGGTGGGCAGCACTTGCTCCAAGGATAGCATACGGCAAGCATGACGCAAGCCACGCAGCGTGTCCAGCTTGCGCAGCGTAATGACCGTATTGTCGAGGACCTCGTTGTTGGCTTGATAAGCGTTCTCGATCGCAGACATCACATCGTGCGCAGCATTCCAAAGTATCTCAGCGTGATTAATGGACGGGGAATCCTGCGCCAGGAATGACCGCAGAAAACCAGTGAGGTTTGCCGTGTCGACGTGGAAACGGTGATACGACAAGCACGCCGTGACGTTCTCACAGGCATGCAACGTGCTCTCAGGCATGTACAAAATCTGCCCTGGCTTCACGCTGACCCGCCACGCTGGCAGGAATGCCAGTTGAGGAGACTTGTCTAAATCAATGTCGTGAAAGTTCACGGATTCGTGCACAGAGTCCAACTTGGCTGCATCGCGGTGCAGCATCGTGACACGTTTTGTACCGACGATTGGAGCGATGGTGATACCCAAACCACCCGGATCCAAGTGCATACGACTCATCGTGCTTTTCTGACCCATGAAGAGATACTGTAGTGGGTTGTCACCACGCACGGCGTCCAACCAATATTGCAGCAGGTTGTCCCCAAGCACAGGCAGCTCTTCGCTCTTGTAGCAAAGCAGTGAACTAGCTTTCGGGTCCAAAGGAAATTGCCACTGATGCAGGTAGTAATCTGACTTGCCGTGCTCCCAATAGTTCTTGACATAGTAACTCAGCGGCAGATGAGTCTTGATGGGACTTCGCTCCTCGTAGTTGCGCTCTAGCACCGGCACTTTTACATCGTGAATGCCATGCAGGAAAGCTGTGGTGTCCAGCGTGCCGTCCGACTTAACCCAGCCACGCGCAAGCTTTAGCCAGCCAGTGTGCCCCTCTAGCAAGAACGGCTCGCCTGCGAAGCGCTTCGCCTGGATCATTTCTTTCGCCAGGCGGTTGCTCACATTGATCACCTCCACCTTCTTGTAATACAAATGCTCCCATCGGGTTGGGATCGTGTGCATTGGGTTGGTAGCACGCAACTTGGCCTCCTCGGAGTCATATTTTGTCTCCTCTGCCAACGCTGACCTAAGTGGGAGAGCGGCACCGTCGTCTGTATCTGCGCCGGTGTTACCAGCCTTGAAGCGCTTGCACTTTCCATCCGACTCGGTCACCGTACTCTTGCCAAGAGAGTGTTTGCGAGCAGTTCCTGTCTGCTTGCCAGGAGTTGGCGCCAGCTTTTTCCCACCCAACTCTTCTTCACCAGCCCCTGTCGCAGGTGTCGCCTTTGTCTCAGCAGGGATCGTCCCCACCTCCGCCATGTCATCTTTTGCTGCAGACTCGATGGCTGTGCCACGGAATACTGGGGGATGTGATGGCAGCGTTTGGCCCGTTAAAACTGCAGAGAACAACAGCATCAGGTCGTCAGCCTTTCGTCTGCGACAAAAAACATCATCAACAGCTTGGTGCACCTCGTACGATACTGCCCTTAAAGTACTCAAGCGCCTCCTTGTTGTCCTTGAGCAATACCAGCATCTCCTTCATGGCAGATGCAGCACCAATGGCTCTAAGTAAAGCCCAATCAGAAAAAAAACACACACCACCAAAGTCAGTCACTCGACCTGCACAGCACCCCGACATGCTCCCAGCACCCACTTTCGATCCACCAGCTGCTTTTGCATATCACGCGTCTTCTGGATCAGTTCGGGATGACCGACGAGTCCCTCGCTTACCTACACGCAACAATCCCGAGTGTCAAGAGTCCTCTCCTCTATGGATCCCTACACACAGACGCACGACAAACAAGTCGCACGCACTTGCAGAATAATAAGTCCCAACTGACTCGTCTCCAGCGGCGCCGAGGTGGCCAGCACGCCGTCGTCCAGCTCCACATGCTGCTCGAACGCCCTCGCTTCCGTCTCCATTGGTTCTGCCGTGAACGTGCAAATGGCGACTCGGAAATCGACCGCAAATTTTCATCGACTTGGTCTCACGTTACACACCAATGTTTACACGAGGTAAAGAAAGGACGAGTGAGAACTAACTGCAGCGGTGTTGGGACAGAAAGATACAATCGACGAGTCATTGACGGATTTCGTGACGACCAGTTAGTAGGTAAGGTGTTTGTCTTCGTATAAAGCTTTAACAACTTGCGCGTGTTGTCTCGCAATGCAGTGCACACGTTGTACCTGAAAATGGTAATCGGCTTAACCCGAAAATCGCCTAGCTAGTAACGATCATGTCGATGAAGCATTTGCCATTGATTCTGTTGGTATCCGACTTGACAACTTCAAGGCGGGGATAAGCCAAACTGTGCCTGGAATAGCTTCCCCCGGTCTACAGTCACCTTTCACCAGGTCCTATCCTTGCACTCGTGTGATCACTAGTGCCTTTTCACCGAGCTTCATGATTACTTCAATGCATCGTTTTTGATCGATTCTGTCAGCTTACAAGGGCGTTGAGATATAGAAGCTCTCACTTGCGCATGATGCGCTCAACCAGCATCTTCCGAGCGTAAATTGTCATGCTACGCTCAACCAGCATCTTCCGAGTGTAAATTGTCATGCTACACTCAACGTGCATATCTCGGCCGTAAATGTCTTCTCGTACATGCGACAATCAAGAACCATCATACATAATTAATCGGATCAAGGTCTGGTCCGTCGCTGGTCACACGGGATCGAGGCGATGTGTCTGTAGCAGAGTATCGGTACTACTGACCGTATTGATTAACGCATTGTCTTGTTGGAAGACTAACAAACATCGGACGTTTTAAGGCATGTAAACGTGATTAGGCATTTCTACTCACGTTTGCATGCTATAAAACGTTCAAGCGTTTACGTTCGTCTTGCACGCTGTCCTGGCAACCTTCGGTGTAATGAGGCAATACAACGGTTGGTATAACCTTATGGGGACGTGTGATCCACACACAAAAAAGATCAGTGAAGCGGATAAGCGCAATATTGTACCCCAATGCACTAGCTGTAATACGTTGCCTTATCGATTACGGTAAGATGATCTTTATCGTAAAAGGGCATCCTAAGTACGTTGTAGATCTGATGTAGTGATATTAGAAGAACCTACATAAGGGTTGCTAGATTAGGTGTAACGGGGTGAATCGTTACATAACAATTTATAAGAAATTGTTAATAGAATATAACTATAAGAGTTATATTCTCAGAATATTGTCATAAGGACAATATTCTGTAGCACTTCCGAGTAGTTCCTAATTGGTTGATATAGGCCATTATATCAACCAACGAAGACGCGCCACGACAGACGCACGCAATGAGTGGTGAGCAGATAACTGATTTACACATTTGTATTTAGTCATAGTTAGATGAAGATAAATAGTGATTTATTGCAGACATTAACTATTATAAATACAGTTCTACTTTTTACTCTAACCGAGTACTCGCTTCTTCTTACCGTCTTCCTCTGCACGTACGAGTGTACGTGAAGTTACGAGGCACCGCCTTATTCTGTTATCAGAATAAGTAGCTTGTACTGTCACCAGTACAAGCTTCAGGGTGCCCCGTTACACCTGGTAGCACTTCGTAGTCCGTCCAAGGACCGCGTTCACATCCAACATGAATATGTTGGATGATGAAGATGACCAAAGCTTTCACGCTACGCGTGACGGCTACTCCCATTTGAGCGATGTCGAATGGGATGCGGTTGAACGAATGGGTTCGACCATGGGCATCCATGCTGTTAGCGTCATGCTAGAGGCTCTCAATAGAGATGCCCAACATGCTACTATCGCCAAGTTCATTCAAAATGAACTTGACGCAGAACGCGAGAAAGTAGCCTTGCTTCACCAACAAGGTTCTCAACAAGCAGAGTTGTTGAGAGAACAAGGTGCTCAACAGTTTGAACTGTTGAGACAGCAGCAGGCTGCTGCTGGCGGGTCGATGCACTCGCGTCGGCCCGAGACTTTGAAGATTGACATCTCAAAGTATAGGGGGTCGAAGAAGACTCCCTCTTGAGATGGTTCGTCGAATTGGATGACGCCATAAGGGCGCGTCGCATCGACGACGGGGATATGCAAGTTGCATTTGCCCAGTCAAATCTGGCAGGACGTGCCAAGACTTGGGCACTGGGGCTCAAGCTGCACGACCCATACGCGTTTGGGTCGTTGGAAGTCTTCAAGTCGCGGCTCAGACAAACGTTTGAACCGCCTAGAGCTGAGTTCAGAGCTCGAACCGAACTCTTGAAGCTCAAGCAGGGTAAGCGTGATGTGCACGCTTACGCTCAACATATACGACATCTCACGAGTTGTATAAGTTCCAATCCGGTGGATGAACACACGTTGGTTTCGGTGTTCATGCAGGGTCTTGCGGATGGTCCCGTCAAGACTCACCTGTTCCGGCTTGAACTAGATTCACTAGAACAAGCCATTTCAATTGCGGAGCAGGAAGACTTCAGTCTGAGACAGGCTCGCGCCAGCTCGACATCATATCGTCAACCGAGACGATATGACAACGGAGGTCCAGAGCCGATGGAACTCTGTTATGTAGAGAGCGAGAAGGCTCGCTCTACAGGCTACAAGAAGTTGCAGAGATGCAACAGATGTCAAAAGACAGGACACTACGCTTACGAGTGTAGTGCCCCTCGTCCAGTGTCTCGCGACACTGGGCGTAGTGACCGTCCACCCATGAGAAAGGGGCAGGGACGAGGGTCCGCAGTTGGTGCAAAGACGCAACAACGGGATGGACCGTCAAAAAAACGGACAGGATCAGTAGGTGCGGAGCACCCTACTGATCCAGCAACGTCAAGAGAATTTGTAGGCCTCTTGATGAAGGTTGCTCCCAACACACAGACGTTGTGCGTTGCTGCTCTAGGTAATGAGATCTCACTCATTACCTTGAAACTCGAAGTGACGAATAAGTTGTCCCTTCGAGCTCTAGTCGATTGTGGGGCGTCCAACAATTTTGTGCGACGCCAATCGCTAGAAGATGGTCACTTTAAATTCAGTGAATGTGACACACCTCCTACGAGGATGACGGTACGTCTTGCGACAGGCGCATCCGTAACCGTCATGAAGCGTATAGTGAAGATTCACTATACGCTAGAAGATACCCAATACGACGATGACTTTATCGTATTGGATTTGGATGAAAAATTTGATGTCATCCTTGGAATACCGTGGCTCAGAAGGTACGAACCACGGGTAAACTGGCAACATCGGACAGTAACGATGCCTGCCGCTTGTTCATCAGATGGCCATCTGATGAACGTTTTGGAGCGTCCACAAGCGTGTGGATGTACTACGAGTGAGTGCGATGGCCTCACTTGTGGTACGGTCGTTAGTACGACTGCACAAAACCTTAGTGTACCAAACGGTTACACTTCGGAGCCAAGTTCCGGCGGCTGTGAGGAAACACAGGCTGCGCCGAAGGTCCACCACTCGAATAAGTCGGGTGGACTGGGACAAAGATGTATCCCTAGAGGGGAACATCTAGAAGAGAAACAATCGATCGCTCAGGTTAAGCGAAACGATAATCCTAGATCGACTGGAGAGTCTTTCGTAGAGGATCTCGCTGTGGTTGCGCAACCCCAGCTAGAGGAAGTAAAGGGAATAAGTCCCAAGATTACAAATACGGCGGAAATAAGTTCCCCGAAACCCGCGGGAATAAGTCCCCGGGAAGACGAAGGAATAAGTCCTTCGAAGCCTGAGGGAATAAGTCCCCAGGAAATGACAGAGACATTGAATGTCATAGTCAATAACGGATCATGTGTAGGCGCTTATACACTTGATCTGATTGCGCCTCCGAAGTTAACTTCGGAGATCACTCAGTTGCCAACGCTCGAACATAAAAGGTTCTTGCGTGATCTGCGTAGTGGCAAAGTCAAGCAGATCTGCATACTCGTCGCTGACGACGAGTATGTAACCGACATAAGGTCAGCAACAGTGTTTACTGAGAACGAGAGAGTTCTCAGTAGTTCATCTATGGACGAGAGTGTCCTAGATGAAAAGACACGAATTGAGCGATATGAGTCCCAATCATGGGAATCGCTCAAGGAAAATCCTCTCTATGAAGATTTGGTTGAATTCAAGGATGTATTCCCTGAAACTGTTCCGTGCGAATTACCGAAGGATAAAGGTATTCGACACGAAGTCGAGCTTAAACCAGGCTCGAAGTACTGTGTCATGAAGCAGTGGCCACTGCCTCGTGAACAAGTACTTGCGATCGACAAGTTCTTTGCCGATCGTTTAGCAGCGGGCCATGTGAGGGAATCAACTTCCCCACATAGCTCTCCGACCTTCTGTGTGCGAAAAGCAACAGGAGGGTGGCGGATAGTGCACGCGTTTAACAAATTGAACGCTGCAACGGTACCGGCTCAGACGCCGATACCGAGGAAGGACGTAATCATTGATGGTATGTCAAAGAGTACCATCTTTTCGTCCATGGATTTGATGGATGGCTTCTATCAAATCCTAATGCGGGAACGGGATATACCCTATACCGCAGTTAGCACGCCTAGCGGCATGCTCTGGGAATGGCTAGTAATGCCACAAGGGCTCAGTAATGCCCCTGCCACGTTCAACAGATGTGTATCACATCTGTTGAGACCAGTACGAGAGTTCGCGCCGAGTTATTTCTATGACGTATTCATCCATAGTCGAGCTATGGATGGAAAGTCGGACGTTGAGGTTCACAGGTACCACGTCCGACAAGTTCTTACAATCATGCGAAAGCATCAATTGTATGCTAACCTCAAGAAGTGTATATTTGCAGCAAGCGAAATACCACTTCTTGGGTGCATCGTTGGTAAGAACGGTGTACGTCCTGATCCCGAAAAGATCAAGGCGATCACCGACTGGCCTGTGCCGGTCGATGTCAAAGGTCTTCGAAAATTCCTTGGGCTAGCGGCGTATTTGCATAAGTATTCACGCAATTACGCCGAGATGACTGTACACCTCTCTCGTTTGTTGAAAAAGAACGAGAGGTGGTTATGGAACGCTGAATGTCAACGCTCCTTTGAGGGTATCAAGCAGAGCTTGATACAATCCCCAGTCCTAGCAATAGCCGATCAGGACAGGCCATTTCATGTGGTCTGTGATGCCAGCGATTTCGCAATCGGCTGTGCATTAATGCAGTACGACCTTGAAGGCGTTGAACGCGTCGTCTGCTATCAGTCGCGTCAGCTGCAACCAGCTGAGCGGAACTATCCAGTGCATGACAAGGAACTCCTTGCCATGAAGTATGCACTCGCGAAGTTCAGAGTCTATCTATTAGGAGATAGACCCTTCGTTGTTTACACTGACCATGCGTCCTTACGCACGGCAGTGAACAGCCCGCACCTTTCACAACGAATGGCGCGGTGGTTGTCATTCTTTGCAGAATACAACTTTACGGTCGAGTACAAACCAGGACGACTTAATGTCGTCGCTGATGCACTCTCACGTCGTCCCGACTTTGAAACAGTCGCGAAACCCAACAGTGAGACAGTCACTGTTGCGGTTATGACGTCCTCAGTCCCATCTACAATGTTGTATGATGATGTGAGGCGGGCATACGCCCAAGATGGTGAGATTGTGAAGTTGTTGTCACATCTCTCCCAACCATCTCGAGAATCGTTGAAACGATTGTCGTCTGCGTATCGATCTGCATCAGATCGATACACTACTCGCAACGGTTTACTGTACTATACAGCCGTTTCTGGTGACACACCACGTGTTGTCATTCCAGATGATACTGATCTGCGTTTGCGGATCATGTTCGAGTATCACGATGGTCCTATAGGAGGACATCGTGGCCGAGAGAAAACATATCTCACGGTAAGTCGAGACTTTTAGTGGCCCGCCAGTATCAGTTTGTGCGAAAGTATGTTCGCGCATGCGAAGTCTGCCAACGAGTGAAGTCAAGTCCTTCACTGCGTGCACCTTTACAGCCTCTACCGGTTCCGGCTGAGTGCTGGGAATCCATCTCAATGGATTTCGTCTTCGGGTTACCCAAAGACGCACGCGGGAATACGGGTATTCTCGTATTTGTTGACAGATTCAGCAAAATGGTACACCTTGTGGCTGTACCAGAGTCAATCACGGCAAGTGGCTGTGCTTGTGTCTTTATTGACACCATCTTCCGACTTCATGGGTTGCCCCGTGTACTCGTATCAGACAGAGATCCACGATTCACTGCTGATTTCTGGCGTTCCGTGTTCAAATCACTCGGAACGCGCTTGAAGATGTCAACATCTGATCATCCAGAGTCAGATGGTCAGACGGAACGTGCCAATCGTGTCCTTGAAGAGATACTTCGAGGATACGTACACTCCTTTAAGAGTTGGAGTGAGTTTTTGCCGATGGTAGAGTTTGCCATCAACAACTCGGTGCATGCGTCCACGACACATACACCGTTTTACGTGAATGGCTTGCGCCATCCGCGTGTACCCACCTTACTAGAGTGTAACTCTGGTTTAAGGGGGGAGGGACTCGCGCGAGCAAAAACCGATTTGGTTCACGCTCATCACGCTCTGACGAAGAAGTCATTGCGTTTGATGCCGATATCGATAACATCGATATCGAAGAAGATGATGCCAGTGAGAGTGCGGAAGCCCTCACTGAAGACAATGATCCCAGTGAGAGTGCGGAAGCCCTCACTGAAGAAAAGGTTGTTGTTGCTGCAGTGCGCTCACAGCACACTGAAGCTAACGAGTCATCAGATGAGTTCATACTGGCTCGTGAAACGGTAGTCCGTTTTGTGCAAGACTCCATCGCCGAAGCGGTGGATAAGCAAAAGCAAAACGCTGACAAGAATGGAAGGGCAAACACTCTTTTATTTAATAAAGGTGACTTAGTCCTACTGTCTACGGTTAATCTACCAAAGCATGTAGTGACTAACTTGGGTAGCAGTAAACTACTACCCAAGTACATTGGCCCATTTCGTGTATTGCACCGCCTAGGCAATGCATACACGATCGAGTTACCACGTAAGATGCGAACGCATCCCACGTTTTACGTTGGTCGGCTTAAGCCGTACCATCAGTACGCTGCTTCTTCCGATGAAGAACGCCCTTGCGCTCAAGCATCTCGCAGAGAGCCTTGTGCTCCCGATGGTGGGCATCAACAAGGGTCTGAAGAGCAGTTATCTCAGCCCGAGACCGATCAACAATCCCACGAGCTACCCTTAGCTCGTCACGAAGAGATGTCAGAGATCTCTCGTTCTCAAGCTGAGCAAAGGCAAACTCAGCTCGATGCTTCGAGGCAGTGTCCACCATCTGGAGACGCCTATTCCGCTCATGCTCGAGATCGTCGCGTAACCCTTGCGTTACGCGATCAAAGAAGCTCTCGGGAACACACCGATCCACATGATCGTGTGGAGAGCGTCTTTCCTCCTCCTCCACCTCCAGTAGAGGACTCTCGCGGTGGCCAGCGCTATCTAGTAGAGCAGCTGTTGAACCACCGCGACGTGAACGGACGTCGGACGAGTTACCTCGTCCGGTGGCGCGGCTATCCCCCGTCCTGGGATTCTTGGGAGCCCCGCTCCCAATTGATGGTTGACGTACTGGGTCTGGTCGAGCAGTACGACGCGACACATCCTGTGCCGCAGAAGGACCGCCGGAGAAAGTCTTCCCGGCACGGTCGTAAAGGGATTTCAGGTTGTCAATCCCTTCGTACATCTCAGTAGAGACACGTACGCGCCACCACGGGCTGGTAAGGAGGTAAGCCTCCTTAGGTGCTCGTGCAGAGTTGTTCACACAACATGGGCACGAGTCTCCCCAAGAGAGGCAGGGTAATCCTTTCTCCCTTGACAGACGATGCAGCTTATAGCGTGCACCTGTCGGGGTTCGCTTTTCAAACTTATCACGAGCTTTGATAAGTTTGTCGTTCCAAGCGTCACGACCTACATCCTCGAGATTATGGATGTAGGCGTTCCACGCCTGAAGTAGTGAGGGACCATCACGTTTGTGATTCCCACTGTACCATCGATGTCTGAAGAAAGCATCGATGAAGAACTCATGTTCAGCGCGATAGTCTTTCGCGCTGGGGTCAAGGTGATGGATCCTTGACGAATCGAACAATCGTGTTCGATAACGATCACTCGTCGTCGCCGACAAGTGATCCATGACGGATTTAGGAGGCATCCATGCCTTCTTTTCTGGAGCGAGACGCAACACATTGCGGTCCCGCTCTTCCTGCGACGTGCCGACAGAAGTACTGGCACCTCGCTGTGAAGTGGTGTCCATAGGAGAACCGACACCACTATTAGCGCCCGAGTCTCGCGACCTCGAGCGCCTTCGCTTCGGCGATGGTTCATCTGACTCATCAGATGAACCAAAGATGCTGCGACGCAAAGCATCGTCCATGCCACGCTTGGCAGGCGGCTTGGATTCAATTGCCGTCGATACGGATCCGTCATCCGTATCAGGAGAGTACGAGACACCGAGCTCGTACTCTGTGAAGACACGAGTGTCTTCATGACCAGCGCCTGCATCACCAGGTGATACAGGCTGAGTCGATTCAGCAACCGATGGGATATCAGTTGCTGTAGTTTCTGCTTCGGCGTCCGCACAGAGACGTGCAGACGCGCTCTCGGCGGCCTTGCTCGCGCATCGCATGGGCTTGTTTACCATGCGATGAGATGTTGGAAAGTGGACGCGGACCAACAAGTGCAAACCCCGTCCCAAATGATTTGGGACGAGTATCCATTTAGTCAATCAGTCACTAAAGTGACTGATGGTTAAGGGGGGGGTGATGTAACGGGGTGAATCGTTACATAACAATTTATAAGAAATTGTTAATAGAATATAACTATAAGAGTTATATTCTCAGAATATTGTCATAAGGACAATATTCTGTAGCACTTCCGAGTAGTTCCTAATTGGTTGATATAGGCCATTATATCAACCAACGAAGACGCGCCACGACAGACGCACGCAATGAGTGGTGAGCAGATAACTGATTTACACATTTGTATTTAGTCATAGTTAGATGAAGATAAATAGTGATTTATTGCAGACATTAACTATTATAAATACAGTTCTACTTTTTACTCTAACCGAGTACTCGCTTCTTCTTACCGTCTTCCTCTGCACGTACGAGTGTACGTGAAGTTACGAGGCACCGCCTTATTCTGTTATCAGAATAAGTAGCTTGTACTGTCACCAGTACAAGCTTCAGGGTGCCCCGTTACATTAGGCATACAAAATGACTAAGAACCCTCTCACTGCAGCTGCGAGGTCTAATCATGTCACAACCATGAGATACATCAAGCACCCAACTGCTTCGTGATACGGCACGTTGCTTATTGACTCGCCGTGTTTGCATTCGTCCTCGCGCATCGAATTTATCAAATGTCGACCTGGATCTTGCGACGTCTTTACGGAGGTGATGTAACGGGGTAGACCGTTACATGATATTGACACCAAACGGTGTCAACAGGGAGATTGTTTAGCGTGACAATCTCCTATCAATATTACCCGAGATGGATAATATTGAAGGAATATTATCCCCTCGTAGGATAATATTCATGCGCTCCTCAAAGATTGGTTGATAAAAGACGTATCAACCAAGGTTACCACCAATCGCTGCTAGACACGCGTAATTAGTGGTAAGCAGGTTGTCGTCATTGGACAATGTAGATTAATACAGTTAAATATAGACTGAAGTTATATTGATAGCTTAGCTACATTAAATACAGTTCTGTTTTTACCTTTTACTCAAACTAGCTGTTCGAGTAGATTAGCTCCCTGCACGTGCTAGTGCACGTGAAGTTCGCGGCACCCCAAACAAAGGGTGCCCCATTACATTTTAAGTTTTGCATCCCGGTTTCGGTCAAGATCGACTACAAAGTAACTGATTCCGAACAGAATGTGTACTATCCTCGTGGTCGCGGTCGGTTTCCACACCAAGGCAATTTTGAGCTTGCCTGTAACGGGGCACCCTCGAGCTTGTACTGATGACAGTACAAGCTACTTATTTTGATGGAAGAATGAGGCGGTGCCTCGAAACTGCAAGTACACTGGTACGTGCAGAGGAAGACGGTAAGGAGAAGCGAGTACTTGGTCAAAGTAAAAAGTAGAACGGAATTTACAATGGTTAATGTCCATTAATAAACCACTATTTATCCTCATCTAACTATGTCTAAATACAAATGTGTATCTCAACTATCTGCGCACCACTCCTTGCGTGCGTCTGTCGTGGTGCGTCTGTCGTGGCGCGTCTTCGTTGGTTGATATAATGGCCTATGCCAACCAATTAGGAACTACTCGTAAGTGCTACAGAATATTTGTCCTTATGACAATATTCTGAGAGTATAACTCTTATAGTTATATTCAATTAACAATATCTTAAATAGTATTATGTGACGGTTCACCCCGTTACATCACCCCCCCCTAACCATCAGTCACTTTAGTGACTGTTTGACTAAATGGATACTCGTCCCAAATAATTTGGGACAGGGTTTGCACTTGTTGGTCCGAGTCCACTTTCCAACAATTCATCGCATGGTTAATAAGCCCATGCGATGCGCGAGCAAGGCCGCCAAGAGCGCGTCCGCACGTCTCTGTGCGGACGCCGAAGCAGAAACCACAGCAACTGATGTCTCATCGGTTGCGGAAGCGACTCAGCCTGTGTCACCTGGTGATGCAGGCGCTCGTCATGAAGACACTCATGTCTTCACAGAGTATGATCTCGGTGTCTCATACTCTCCTGATGCGGAAGATGGATCCGTATCGAAGGCGATCAAATCCAAGCCGCCTGCCAAGCGTGGCATGGATGATGCTATGCGTCGCAGCATCTTTGGTTCATCTGATTCATCAGATGAACCATCGCCGAAGCGAAGGCGCTCGAAGTCGCAAGACTCGGGCGCTCACAGTGGTGTCGGTTCTCCATTTGACACCACTTCGCAACGAGGTGCCAGTCCTTCTGTCGGCACGTCGCAAGAAGAGCGGGACCGCAGTGTGTTGCGTCTCGCTCCTGAGAAGAAGGCATGGATGCCTCCTAAATCCGTCATGAATCACTTGTCGGCGACTGCAAGTGATCGCTATCGAACACGATTGTTCGATTCATTAAGGATCCATCACCTTGACCCTAGTGAGCAAAACTATCGCGCTGAGAACGATTTCTTCATCGATGCTTTCTTTAAACATCGATGGTACAGTAGAAATCACAAATGTGATGGTCCCTCACTGCTTCAAGCGTGGAACGCTTACATCCATAATCTTGAGAATGTAGGTCGTGACGTTTGGAACGACAAACTTATCAAAGCTCGTGATAAGTTTGAAAAGCGAACCCGACAGGTGCACGCTATAAGCTGCATCGTCTGTCAACGGAGAAAGGATTTCCCTGCCTCTCTTGGAGAGACTCGTGCCTTTGTTGTGTAGACAACTCTGCGCGCGCACCTAAGGAGGCCTACCTCTTTACTAGCCCGTGGTGGCGCGTACGTATCTCTACTGAGGTGTACGAAGGGATTGACAATCTGAAATCCCTTTACGACCGTGCCGGGAAGAATTTCTCCGGCGGTCCTTCTGCGGAACAGGATGTGCCGCGTCGTACTGCTCTACAAGACCCAGTACGTCAATCATCAGTTGGGAGCGGGGCTCCCAAGTATCCCAGGACGGGGGATAACCGCGCCACCGGACGAGGTAACTCGTCCAACGTCCGTTCACATCGCAGTGGTTCAACAGCCGCTCAATCAGATAGCGCTGGCCACCGCGAGAGTCCTCCAAACGAGGTGGAGGAGGATGGAAGACGCTCTCCAAGCTATCGTGGGGGAGCGTGCGTCTCCGAGCGCATTTTTGATAGCGTAACTCTTGCGTTACGCGACGACCTCGAGCATGAGTGGGACAGGCGTCTTCAACTGGCGGACACTGTCTTGAAGCATCGAGCTGAGTATGCTTGTGCTCAGCTTGAGAACGAGAGAGCTTTGACATCTCTGCGTAACGAGCTAAGGGTAGCTCGTGTGGATATCGATCGGTCTCGGTCTGAGATAACTGCTCTTCAGGCCCTTGTTGATATGAACCATCGGGAGCACAAGGCTCTCTGCGAGATGCTTGAGCGTAAGGGCGTTCTTCATCGGAAGAAACAGCGTGCTGATGGTACGGCTTAATCCGACCAACGTAAAACTTGGGATGCGTTCGCATCTTACGTGGCAGTTCGATCGTGTATGCGTTGCCTAGATGATGCAATACACGAAATGGGCCGATGTACTTAAGTAGTAGTCTACTACACCCCACTTTAGTCACTACATGCTTTGGTAGGATAACCGTAGACAGTAGGACTAAGTCACCTTTATTAAATAAAAGAGTGTTTGCCCTTCCATTCTTGTCAGCGTTTTGCTTTTGCTTATCCACCGCTTCGGCGATGGAGTCTTGCACGAAACGGACTATCGTTTCACGAGCCAGTATGAACTCATCTGATGACTCGTTAGCTTCAGTGCGCTGTGAGTGCACTGCAGCAACATCAACCTTTTCTTCAGTGAGGGCTTCCTCGCTCTCACTGGCATCATCTTCGTCGATATCGATGTTGTCGATATCGGCATCAAACGCAACGACCTCTTCGTCCGAGCGTGATTAGCGTGAACCAAATCGGTTTTTGCTCGCGCGAGTCCCTCCCCCCCCTTGAACCAGAGTTACATTCGAGTAAGGTGGGTACACGCGGATGGCGCAAGCCATTTACGTAAAACGGTGCATGTGTCATGGACGCATGCACCGAGATGTTAATGGCAAACTCTACCATTGGCAAAAACTCACTCCAACTCTTAAAGGAGTGTACGTATCCTCGAAGTATCTCTTCGAGGACACGATTGGCTCGTTCCGTTTGACCATCTGACTCTGGATGATCAGATGTAGACATCTTCAAGCGCGTTCCGAGTGATTTGAACACGGAACGCCAGAGATCAGCAGTGAATCGTGGATCTCTGTCTGATACGAGTACACGGGGTAACCCATGAAGTCGGAAGATGGTGTCAATAAAGACACAAGCACAGCCACTTGCCGTGATTGACTCTGGTACAGCCACAAGGTGTACCATTTTGCTGAATCTGTCAACAATTACGAGAATACCCGTATTCTCGCGTGCGTCTGTGGGTAACCTGAAGACGAAATCCATTTAGATGAATTCCCAGCACTCAGCCGGAACCGGTAGAGGCTGTAAAGGTGCACGCAGTGAAGGACTTGACTTCACTCGTTGACAGACTTTGCATTCGCGAACATACTTTCGCACAAACTGAAACTGGCGGGCCACTAAAAGTCTCGACTCACCGTGAGATATGTTTTCTCACGGCCACGATGTCCTCCTATAGGACCATCGTGATACTCGAACATGATCCGCAAACGCAGATCAGTATCATCTGGAATGACAACACGTGGTGTGTCACCAGAAACGGCTGTATAATACAGCAAACCGTTGCGAGTAGTGTATCGATCTGATGCAGATCGATACGCAGACGATAATCGTTTCAACGATTCTCGAGATGGTTGGGAGAGATGTGTAAACAACTTCACAATCTCACCATCTTGGGCGTATGCCCGTCTCACATCATCATGCAACGTTGAAGATGGGACTGAGGACGTCATAACCGCAACAGTGACTGTCTCACTGTTGGGTTTCATGACTGATTCAAAGTCGGGACGACGTGAGAGTGCATCAGCGACGACATTAAGTCGTCCTGGTTTGTACTCGACCGTAAAGTTCTATTTTGCAAAGAATGACAACCACCGCGCCATTCGTTGTGAAAGGTGCGGGCTGTTCACTGCCGTGCGTAATGACGCATGGTCAGTGTAAACAATGAAGGGTCTATCTCCTAATAGATAGAATCTGAACTTCGCGAGTGCATACTTCATGGCAAGGAGTTCCTTGTCATGCACTGGATAGTTCCGCTCAGCTGGTTGCAGCTGCAGCGACTGATAGCAGACGACGCGTTCTACGCCTTCTAGATCGTACTGCATTAATGCACAGTCGATTGCGAAATCGCTGGCATCACAGACCACATGAAATGGCCTGTCCTGATCGGCAATTGCTAGGACTGGGGATTGTATCAAGCTCCGCTTGATACCATCAAAGGAGCGCTGACATTCAGCGTTCCATAACCACCTCTTGCTCTTTTTCAACAAATGAGAGAGGTGTACAGTAATCTCGGCGTAATTGCGTGGATACCTATGCAAATACGCCGCTAGCCCAAGGAATTTTCGAAGACCTTTGACATCAACTGGCACAGGCCAGTCGGTGATCGCCTTGATCTTTTCGGGATCAGGACGTACACCGTTCTTACCAACGATGCACCCAAGAAGTGGTATTTCGCTTGCTGTAAATATTCACTTCTTGAGATTGGCATACAATTAATGCTTTCGCATGATTGTAAGAACCTGTCGGACGTGGTATCTGTGAACCTCAACGCCCGACTTTCCATCCATAGCTCGACTATGGATGAATACGTCATAGAAATAACTCAGTGCAAATTTTCGTACTGGTCTCAACAGATGTGATACACATCTGTTGAACGTGGCAGGGGCATTACTAAGCCCTTGTGGCATTACTAGCCATTCCCAGAGCATGCCGCTAGGCGTGCTGACTGCGGTATAGAAAATATCCCGTTATTGCATGAGGATCTGGTAGAATCCATCTACAAGATCCATGGACAAAAATATGGTACTTTTTGCCGTACCATCTATGATGACGTCCTTCCTTGGTATCGGCGTCTGAGCCGGTACCGTTGCAGCGTTCAATTTGTTAAATGCATGCACTATCCGCCACCCTCCTGTTGCTTTTCGCACACAGAAGGTCGGAGAGCTATGTGGGGAAGTTGATTCCCTCACATGGCCTGCAGCTAAACGATCGGCAAAGAACTTGTCGATCGCAAGCACGAGGCAGTGGCCACTGCTTCATGACACAGTACTTCGAGCCTGGTTTAAGCTCGACCTCGTGTCGAGTACCTTTATCCTTCGGTAACTCGCACGGAACACTTTCAGGGAATACATCCTTGAATTCAACCAAATCTTTATTGAGAGGATTTGTCTTGAGCGATTCCCATGGTTGAGAGTCATATCGCTCAACTCGTGTCTTTTCATCTAGGACACTCTCGTCCATCGATGAACTACTGAGAACTCTCTCGTTCTCAGTAAACACTGTTGCTGACCTTATGTCGGCTACACACTCGTCGTCAGCGACGAGTACGCATATCTACTTGACTTTGTCACTACGCAGATCACGCAAGAACCTTTTATGTTCGAGCGTTGGCATCTGAGTGATGTCCGAAGTCAACTTCAGAGGCGCAATCAGATCAAGTGTATAAGCGCCTACACTTGATCCGTTATTGACTATGACATTCAATGTCTCTGTCATTTCCTGGGGACTTATTCCCTCAGGCCTCGAAGGACTTATTCCTTCGGCTTCCCGGGGACTTGTTCCCTCGGGTTTCGGGGAACTTATTTCCGCCGTATTTGTAATATTGGGACTTATTCCCTTTACTTCCTCTAGCTGTGTTTGCGCAACCTCAGCGAGATCCTCTACGAAAGGCTCTCCAGTCGATCTAGGATTATCGTTTCGCTTAACCTGAGCGATCGATTGTTTCTCTTCTAGATGTTCCCCGCTAGGGATGCATCTTTGTCCCGGTCCACTCGACTTATTCGAGTGGTGGACCTTCGGCGCAGCCTGTGTTTCCTCACAGCCGCCGGAACTTTGCTCCGAAGTATTACCGTTTGTTACACTAAGGTTTTGCGCAGTCGTACTAACGACCGTACCACAAGTGAGTCCATCGCACTCACTCGTAGTACATCCACACGCTTGACGACGCTCCAAAACGTTCATCAGATGGCCATCTGATGAACAAGCGGCAGGCATCGTTACTGTTCGATGTTGCCAGTTTACCCGTGGTTCGTACCTTCTGAGCCACGGTATTACAAGGATGATACCAAATTTGTCATCCAAATCCAATACGATAAAGTCATCGTCATATTGGGTATCTTCTAGCGTATAGTGAATCTTCACTATACGCTTCATGACGGTTACGGATGCGCCTGTCGCAAGACGTACCGTCATCCTCGTAGGAGGTGTGTCACATTCACTGAACTTAAAATGACCATTATCTAGCGATTGGCGTCGCACAAGATTGTTAGACGCCCCACAATCAACTAGAGCTCGAAGGGACAACTTATTTGTCACTTCGAGTTTCAAGGTAATGAGTGAGACCTCATTACCCAGAGCAGCAACGCACAACGTTTGTTTGTTGGGAGCAACCTTCATCAAGAGGCCTACAAATTCTCTTGACGTTGCTGGACCAGTAGGGTGCTCCGCACCTACTGATCCTGTCCGTTTTTTGACGGTCCATCCCGTTGTTGCGTCTTTGCACCAACAGCGGACCCTCGTCCCTGTCCCTTTCTCATGGGTGGACGGTCACTACGCCCAGTGTCGCGAGACACTGGACGAGGGGCACTACACTCGTAAGCGTAGTGTCCTGTCTTTTGACATCTGTTGCATCTCTGCAACTTCTTGTAGCCTGTAGAGCGAGCCTTCTCGCTCTCTACATAACAGAGTTCCATCGGCTCTGGACCTCCGCTGTCATATCGTCTCGGTGGACGATATGATGTCGAGCTGGCGCGAGCCTGTCTCAGACTGAAGTCTTCCTGCTCCGCAATGGAAATGGCTTGTTCTAGTGAATCTAGTTCAAGTCGAAACAGGTGAATCTTGACGGGACCATCCGCAAGACCCTGCATGAACAACGAAACCAACGTGTGTTCATCAACCGGGTTGGAACTTATACAACTCGTGAGATGTCGTATATGTTGTGCGTAAGCGTGCACATCACGCCAACCTTGTTTGAGCTTCAAGATTTCAGTTCGAGCTCTGAACTCAGCTCTAGGCGGTTCAAACATTGGTCTGAGCCGCGACTTGAAGACTTCCAACGACCCAAACGCGTATGGGTCGTGTAACTTGAGCCCCAAAGCCCAAGTCTTGGCACGTCCTGCCAGATTTGATTGGGCAAATGCAACTTGCATATCCCTGTCGTCGATGCGACGCGCCCTTATGGCGTCATCTAACTTGACGAACCATCTCAAGGGGAGTCCTCTTCGACTCCCCTTTACTTGGAGATGTCAATCTTCAAGATCTCGGGTCGACGCGAGTGCATCGACCCACCAGCAGCAGCCTGCTGCTGTCTCAACAGTTCAAACTGTTGAGCACCTTGTTCTCTCAACAACTCTGCTTGTTGAGAACCTTGTTGGTGAAGCAAGGCTACTTTCTCGCGTTTTGCGTCAAGTTCATTTTGAATGAACTTGGCGATAGTAGCATGTTGGGCATCTCTATTGAGAGCCTCTAGCATGACGCTAACAGCATGGATGCCCATGGGTGAACCCATCCGTTCAACCGCATCCCATTCGACATCTCTCAAATGGGAGTAGCCGTCACGCGTAGCGTGAAAGCTTTGGTCATCTTCATCATCTAGCATATTCACGTTAAATATGAACGTGGTCCTTGGACGGACTACGAAGTGCTACCAGGTGTAACGGGGCACCCTCGAGCTTGTACTGATGACAGTACAAGCTGCTTATTTTGATGGAAGAATGAGGCGGTGCCTCGAAACTGCAATTACACTGGTACGTGCAGAGGAAGACGGTAAGGAGAAGCGAGTACTTGGTCAAAGTAAAAAGTAGAACGGAATTTACAATGGTTAATGTCCATTAATAAACCACTATTTATCCTCATCTAACTATGTCTAAATACAAATGTGTATCTCAACTATCTGCGCACCACTCCTTGCGTGCGTCTGTCGTGGTGCGTCTGTCGTGGCGCGTCTTCGTTGGTTGATATAATGGCATATGCCAACCAATTAGGAACTACTCGTAAGTGCTACAGAATATTTGTCCTTATGACAATATTCTGAGAATATAACTCTTATAGTTATATTCAATTAACAATATCTTAAATATTGTTATGTAGCGGTTCACCCTGTTACATTGCTTAAATATGACATCTCGACACGCTTGTTGAGTGCGCCCTGGATCGTCTAAAGCAGTGCCGCCGTGTTGCATGCAATGATTCAGTCGTCGACGTAGAGTATTCCAAATGTAGCGGAGCTACTTAGCGCTCCTTAATAGAGGAAGTCTTAGACTCAAAGAGTCCTTTAGTTAAAACAAATAAGAACGACGTACAGTCGTTCAAGCATACAAGCTTGACAATTCAATTCCAAAGGGATTGCGATTCACTGAATCACACACCGGCCAGTCACTACTAGCTAAACAAGAGTAAGCCTTCACCGCCTTCAAAAGGCTAACACTCTTACAACACAATACGCCTTGACTAGGCACTTGTGTCCAACGATTCAAAGGGGGGCTGAACTGTATTTATTCTTTCAGCTACGGTAATAAAACCCTAAAAACCTTGTTTGACTGACTACTACATTGCGATCCTACGACAGAAGTCTTATCCCTGATCCTAACCCGATAAGGTGCGGCATTACAGTAAGTACGTGGTACCAAGACTGTACCACTCAGATCCACCATCTTTATTTGATGTAGACACAGAGCATTACCGGTTCAATGACAGCGTGTAACCCCGTTGCACTAATCCCTAGATCGTTTGATGGGGACTATTACTCAAGATGATCTGATATTGTACGCAGCATTACAAGAGAAATTGTTGGATAACAAGGTCGCGACATGGTTTTAAGTGGTCATAAGATTGAAGCAGTGAGTTTCAATGGCGAATTGAGCAAGACCGACGCGATTTATAAGGCGAAGCGTTGGATCGATCTACGAAGATCGCGATATGCATTTATCGGCAATCTTATTTACACTACGCACTTTAGCAAGATCGGCGAATCCGGAACAATATCGAAGCAACAAACAGGCGAGATTACCATCATAACATCAAACCACCGTGTGAAGGAGTCCCATCTGCACTCGAACCTTGATCCCCAGCATAAAGCAATATCGATGCATCCCAAGTGCGTAGGAAGAGCTCAAGCTAGCCCAACCGAAAGGTACACAATTTGAGCACAGTCTAGAAAACATGGCACGGATCGGAGTTGACCCTCCGTAAGGTTCCATGTCCGGGCAAGTGAACGATAAAGGTTCATGTCAGCAATTTCATGAGATCGACTTTACCACATAGGGCCATTGTATGCAAGCTGAAGGCATCTCAAATCCTACTACAAGCCGATACTACCTCCTTACACATTAAGGTCCATGATGAAATCTTTTCATGTTACTACACGCTTGCACGCGTCGCCTTTACGCTTTGCCGCCTCTTCAAGTATAACTCGAATAACGCAAATTTGGACCGGCTATAAACGCTGGTAACCTCTTTTCCAGACACTATAGAACATAATTGCCACCTGCACTTCGACGAAGGCTGACCGACGCAAGATTTATACATCGGAGCCAAGAACACATACTTGTTGCAAATGGTTCCGTTCAAGTGTTATGGCGTGACTCTGCCAAATTTGTACGACACCACCGTCTGCTCACATAATCTTTTCTAATTTCAGTTCAACCGTAGTCCACCCGGGAACTGCTTGTCAAACAACATGACATCACTATCTACGAGTGCTAATCGAGTGACTATGATGCTGCTATTCATCTGCAGTAATTTTCTCCCTCGGCACAGTGACGATGACGGCTCTTTGCCGATGTCTACAGTAATCTTAGTTGGCTTTGTTCTATTTGGATCTTTATGCAGGCATTTTAACGGGTGTGGGGAATCAATCGACTAAGCTTGTAACGGGGTCACAAAACGGTTGGTATAACTGATAGAGGAGTAAGGTTTGCTTTGCTACCAAGCTTCTCAGAACCATGCCAAACGATCATTATAGCTCGAGAAGTCGTCTTTGATGCTTCAATTAATAATGGCCATGATGCTATGATGTGTCCAATAAATTCACGTTATTTTTCTGAAGCGGCTAGGAAGGATAGATGACCTAACCAAATCAGCGGGGAGAATCATGCGCATTTGTTTGAGCTGGATTTCGCAGAACACTCCCGTATTTTTCCTGGATCTGCTTACCAAATGGGTTTGGCAACTGAGGAAACGTTCTGGCGAGGTACTTTCAGTGCTGATAACTGAACATTTATAGATCACGAAGGCCCCAGCCCTAAATTTGCTGGGCTTGCCATCTAGCGAGAGACAAGGTTTTTGTAATCTTTCGATGGCGGTCCACGAGGCAACCTTGGGTCATATACGTCTGGGTGTGTCGTTGTGCCGAGTGCGGCACAGGAACAGTCTACCCTATCGCATGTCCGAATATCATGGCCTATTCTAAGGTCCACGCAGACAAAAACATCAGATTTACATCGCTCCACGTTATCGGGATAATTGCACTGATCATCCAATAACTCCGAGTGTACATCCCTTCACGTCGCAAGCCCCACTCGAGGCACTGTTTCGCAAAGCGCGAGCACTCATTGAAGATGTCACAGTTGCTAGCTGGTCTTACATTATCGAGAATATAATAGGATGGCAGACCTTGCAGCAAACTTTGCGATAGATACAAAAGTTCGCTTGAGTTCACCCACGACCTGATCGTGCATCGCTCGAGGATTAAATAACCAGACTTATTGCGACATCGACTATTGCTTGAGATACCGCTCGAAGTCAACAATTGGCTTGATATATATCTCGACGTCACAAGCGACCCCAGTACCTGCAACCCGCAGACTTCCCGTGAAAGGGCGTTGGCAGAGCGTTATAAATTTCCACGAGAAGTGTTCGTCATGCTGTTGTATGTAAGTTACAGCGAACAGCAACAGCAAATAACTAGGGCTCTATGAATATGGCACTGCCGGTCGATAACGTTCCTCGATCGACCTCACTTTTCACAACAACAACGACACACTGAAGCTGACACGTCAACTTTTTGATGAAATTCTTACCAATGTGTAAATGCACATACCGTACTAAATCGTCACCTTCCAACAACTGTTTGACGTCTATGCAAAGCAGGTAGTTGTTGACAAGTGCACGGTAAAGGTCGAGCGTTTGGCTTGATAATTAAAGCAGACATTGCTCATAACTTCGTGCACGGGCTGGTCTAGCTTTTCACTTTCAACACGGTATTACCAACGCACTTGAGTCAACAAGCGATGAGGTGCGAGAAGAACGGTGGACTGTATCGTTCCCACATAAACCCACTGTATTGTTCCGAGACAAGACTAACCATAAGCATGCAAGGCTACAGATTAACGCTAGGCTACATCGTGTAAAATCACGACGACGACGACGACGACGACGACTTTCTACCACCGAAAGATTACACGGGATTTGTTTCGCGGTTGGATGCCATTTATCTATGGCGAATATCGACGAATGACATCCGTCGGTTGACTCGATTGACAAAGAAAGACCTCCGGACATCCAGACGAGGAGCCAAGTCCTTTTGTGCAGCCAAGTCACGACCCTCGCCATCGCATTTGGGCTCCCTGTTCATGGTGGCCCCGGGCGCAAAGTGGCCGCTTCGGCCAACCGCTGCGTGCAGAGAAGCGACGCAGTCTCGGGTCGAGGCGTTGGCACTAGTGGAGGAGCGTTTCCGTGACTTTGACGTGGTGTGGGCCAAGGTACACGGTTTCCCGTGGTGGCCAGGCGTGTTGTTCTTCTCCTGGGACGTCGTGCGCCGTGCTGGCATTCGTACGGACCCCAAGATTGTGGCGGAGCTCGTCGTGCCAAAGCCGGAGAAGGTGGAACAGCTGGCCACAACCAAGGGCAGCCAAGCGACGAGCAGTTCCCGTCTCAAGCGCCACTGCCTCATCATGTTCCTGGACAAGTTCAACTTTTCGGTCGTGGAAATGGACCCTAGCAGTGTGGCGAGCTTTACGGCTCACTACGACATGTATGAGCGCGCGGTCATGAACAGCAAGACCAGCAGGAAGAAAGCAGAGTTCAAGCGCGCAGTCGTTAAGGCGACGCAGTTGCTGCATATGGTGAGAAGAGTTGTGGGTGCCGATAGTGTGTTGGGATACGGAGTGGTTGACTGATCGTGTGGTCGTGTTGGTGCTCCTCTTTTGTCGATGGATGTTGTTGGATAGGGAAAAGGTGCGCACGTGGACGATGATCTCGCTATGTTGGAGCAGCCAGGTCCAATGGACAGGGTGGAACAAGCGGAGGAGGACATGGAGGCGGATAGCGAGGAGGAAGAACACGACCGAGAGCTGGATAATGTGAGGGCCAGTCGTGAAAAGGAAGACGAGACAGCAGGTAACGTCGAGGAGAAGGTTGGTGAGAAGAGATCGGCGGAAAACTCGCAGAAAAAGTCGATTGTTAGGGGAGGAAATGTGCTGAAAGTGAAGGACGTTACGGGCGACAACGGGGTCATGATTGTGGCGAAATCGAAGCCACGACATAAAGCGTTATCAGCGCAACTTAGATCAAGAGGCCAAAGAACGTCACGAAAAGAAGCTGTTAGTGCAGCACATGTTGCTGTTTTGCCGCGGTCGCCGCCTCCACTAGATTTGGCCGTTGCCCTTAAGAAGAAGCAACATGCAGTCCACTATGACGAAGCGAGAGGGAAAGGGCCAGGTAAACTTTTGGAGATTAAGACTATCAAAAGCACTGCCGAGACAGATAGTACAGTACAAAAAGGCGCGAAGAAGAACAGCCGTGTCGAAGTGTCTGTGATGAAGGACGTTGATGGTATCTCGAAGCAGTTGACTGAGCAAAATGATGACCAAATTTCTGATGAAGATGCGGAAAAAGAGAGGCAAAGAGGTATGGTGCTGACACCATTGTCTAGCATTTGGACAACAGGGTTGTCGAGCGAACCGAATACTGAAAGTAACGTGCAGACGTCACTGCTATACAAGCAAGATTTCTTGTGGGATGGCGCTGTGTTTTCCAATGAGCTTAGTTTGGCCGAGAAAAAGAAAGCTGCAATTGAACGCAAGCAGACGGAAGATGGTGGTGTTGGGCTTGATAGGTCAGGCAAACGCCAGTCGCGGTCTGCTCAGCAATCGCACATTCGCCAACAGCTGGTAGCAGGAGATTTGGACCCCCACACGATGGTGCAGTGTGTTGCCTATCGCTCAAAAGGGCACGTGGATGACCCCAATAGCCGCAGCCGTGGTGGTCCCATGCTTGATCCTCCATTCCAGGTCGTGGTACATCCGGACGCAGTGTTTGTGGCAGACCTTCATGCTCACCTTGCAACTTGCGAAATCATTGGCTTCCTAGGGGGCAAGTGGGATGAAGCATCGAAAACACTGTACATTCAGGCTGCATTTCCTTGCCGCTCGCTTGTCATTGACGGCGATGATGGTTCTACCGATGTGGAGATGGATCCGGGCAGTGAGATTGAGCTTCGTAGCATCATTGAAAATGCACAACTGGAGGTAGTAGGCTGGTATCACTCGCATCCGGCGTTTGCACCCGATCCGTCTGTTCGGGATATTGAGAACCAAACGAGCTATCAACAACTATTTCAGCGCCCTTGCACGAGCATTGAAGTAGGTGCTAACTGCAAGCCTTCCGAACCATTTGTAGGCCTGATTGTTGGGACATACGATACTCGACGAAGTACGCCTGTGAGTCTCTTTCGTTATTTTCACACACGTGGAGAGAAAGTAAGTGGTGGCGCACGCCGTGAGATCCATATGCCGTACGAATTTATTCCGGAGCGATGCCACTTCAGAAGCGTGCTACAAGACGAGGAACGCGTAAGGACACGATTGTTTCCTCTGTATCAGTCAGTCTTGCAGCACTTTGGTTTCGAGCTGGCAGCTTGCCAGAGCCAGCATCTACCCGTGAGCAGTCAGTCTACGGCTACTATGCGGAATGCGATGCCTGGATCATCGCTAAGAAGAGGTCGTGGTTCATTTGGAAAGCGCAAACAGCAAACAGGGTCCATGAGATCCAGAGACAAGCCATTGAAAAAAGCGAGGGCAAGAGGTAGATCTCCCTTACGCTCTATTTTAGCTGCAAGGGACCGAGTTGACCAGAGTGGTGATGATGATAATCGGAAGCTTGAAGTTTTGAAGAACGAAGCATTGACATCAAAAAGTGCACTCGAATTTAGCGATAATGAGAGCAAGAGCGAGATTACGAAGAGTAAAAAAGACGGCACCCTACACAGTGTCGATAACCAAGGAAAGACAAATGCAATCACACCATTGCCAACCGATGCCCAGAAGAACACAGGCTGCGATAATGTATCCGCAACTAACGTGAAGTCAGAGGTTCGCAGCGCAGAAGAACAAGTCGGAGAGGTCCCCGCTAACGCGTTCGAAAATACTGGTGCACATGAATTGCTGCCACAAGCACTGCATCTGGGTGTACCATGTCGTGTGTATGGGCGCAGCATATTGAGTGAAACCCAGTGCTTCAATCGAATCAATGAGAGCGTTGCTGGTTCAGACGCGAACCGATTAAAGCAACCACTAAACGAAAATGGTATGGCCTTATCACCTCATCCCCCGACGACACCCCAGAAATTGGTACAGCAGGTCGTCAGCAAGTCTGATGAAGCAGCAAGTGGATGGAAGGTTGGAAATGTGATTGCTGCAGTAAATGATACGTGCATCGCTCAAGCGTCGTTATCTCCTCCTTCGTCTGGTGTTATACCTGGTGTATTAGCATCGACAGACACTATTGTTTCCGGTCGAAAAAGGACCCGCAAACCCAAGAAACCAATGAAATACAGTCACCGATCTACTTCACCCAGCAGTGACCAACCAATCCCCAGCGTGTCTCCCAATCAGACCAAAACTCCAGTCCAGACGCTCTATGATGCGTTTCGACTTTCTGGGCCTCATTTTTCGAATGGTGGTACACATGAGGGAATTACACCATTGCTCGGTCATGGCGACGGTCCGAAAGTCGACAATGGATTGGCAGAGGGCTTGCAGTATATATTTGTCGATGAAGCCATGGATATGACTACAACTAGCAATGGCTGTAGTGGCCCCTTGGCTGTACAAAAGGATGCTGGGGCACCTTCAGTTGCGATGATGACAAAGGATAGTGATCGCGTGAATGAAGAAGTTCGACGTTTCGTGGCCTCTTTAGTGGAGAAGGTGGTGGAAGAGGTGGCTTCAAAGATTACTGCTGGGTTAAGTTTACATGAAGAAAAGGCGAAAGGATCGTTTCCGCTTCCTAAAGTGCCGAACTGGCCTTCTGACAGCTCCGGAGCTCAGGTTTTTCTGAACAGCCATAAAAATGCAAAGGTAGAAAGCTCAAGCGTAAAGTCCGAGCCTGACGTGCACGCCGGCGCGGCAGAAAGTAATGCTCATTCTAATTTACAGCTTTTCGGAAGCAAAGGTGAGTGCGAAGACATCCAAACATCTTTGCAGAAAATGGCAGATCAGCTGGACAAATGGAAGTCGTTCCAGTCTGCTAGGCCAAGTGTAGCCGCAACAAATCTTCCGATACAACCCATACCTGCCATAGAGTCCAAGCTCGTGGTGGCTGAGGTAGATCCGGTGCAAGACGAATGTAAGGTAGAGCAAGACCATCTTGCTGCACTGCGAACCAAGTACGGTGCTGGTGTAAGCAGGTGTGCTGAGCAAGCGATCACTTTGGTGGATTACTATCGGAGTTTTGAGCGACGCACCGACCTTGACGAGATTTGGAAATCACGGATCACAAAGCTGGAGAAAATTGAGAGCTCTCTTTCCGAATACGTTCAATACCTCAATATCCCGGTAGCTCTTCGACGTGATTTTGTCAAGGTGCGCATCGTTTTTTTTAGTTGAGAATTTAGTACTTGCACTTATTACTTGCGTGCATGTTGCAGGACCTTATTCAATACTTGCGCGGATCGTGGGCAACAGCAGACCGGCGATGAAACTGGCTGTAATGACTGTGACTTGATTGTGCGAAGTCTACGGGACGAAAAGCGATGAGAAGCAAGAAGGCACTCGCACTGATTTGCTACTCGGCCATTCGTTATCCTATAATATAATGTTACCACTTGTAGCTCGACGGCGAACAAAATTATCTACGCACTCTGTCGACAAATCACGTACCCGCACTGTCAATGACTGGCCCATCTTTATACCGACTGACAGGTCGCAGTATGGGTCGCGGCCGGCGTGACGAATACGGCACTGGACGCACACGTACTGAATGATGTTGCGAATATTGCGAACGACCGTTAGAAGACATCGAGTACGAATATCCAGAGGTTTGTCTCAAGGTGTCAGGCGGGTCCTGACTTCTAAATTCTTGAGTGCTCCACCGTTTGCCAAAACGTAGTTTCTGAGGTCGTCCAAAGACTCCATCTGGCCCACCAGCGTCTTCGTGCTGATCTGAATTCGTGGTCTGTTTGGAGAGCACTTGAGATGGCGGGGCTATTACTGGGACGTTCATGGGACGGTGCGCCCGGTTGTCCCGGTAGAGCCTTGTATCCACATTCTTGTTGTCATCGATGCAAAAGCGGGAGCGAGATAACTTCTCCTTCTGTCTCATCCAGTCCGGTTTCAAACTGTTGCGTGCGTAACGTGAAACAGGTAGCTGTGCATGCATGGCCTCTTTTGATCGCGAGTGCCCGGGTATCGGCGTGCTACCTCGCGGAGTGTGGCATCCTTCCTGCGGTGTCTGCTGCCGGTTCAACTGGAAACTTGGACGCCCGGAGAATGTACCGTGCCGACCGCGTCCACCGCGTCGAGCTTGTTGCTGCGGTCGGCCAGCTGACTGTTGGGCGCGGACAGAAGCCTCGTGCGTCCACTTTGAGGCCGGTATGTTTTTAATCCATGAAGTCTTGATCCATTTTGCCAGAGCGGTGATACATATTGGCAGAACCCGTATGCGTCCCGGGGGCCTACGTGTTTTACTTAAAATGTTGATAGTCTTTCCAATGTTCGATGCAATAACCTGATTTCGCGATGGTGTTGGAAGCATTGCCACGATTTTCAACACGTTGAACAGTTCGTCGTCACGCTCAAATTGCTTTCGTACACTCTCTCGTTCGTCACCGGTATCCACATCCTCTTCATTTTTGTCGTGACCTTCTTTAGCCGCAAACGAGTTCAACAAATGATTGAGCACAAGTAACCCATCAGCTTCCGTGAAACGGACCACGGCATCGTGGGGTCGCACATCCAGGTTGCGTAGCAACTCGAATTGCCGGGCCGTCTTGACTCCACAAACTTCCTGACAGTCTAGTACTCTCAGCAGTAAAGCTCGAAGGAATTCAAACGCCATGGCACGTGTCGGCAGTGGTTCCATGGCTACATGCGGCTTGGAATCAACAACGTAGAACCGTGATGCTTTTTGCGCCTCAACACGCGCTACAGCTGCCGGTGTCGTAGTAGCCACAATCTCGCTATCATCTGCTTCATCTGGGCATTTCTGGGTCTCCACAACAGTACGCTTTTCAGCTACCTTGCCTTCAACGACGTGAGCGAATTCTTCTGGAGCGTGACTTGCCATCTCGAGAGAGTTCTCACGCGTTGCACTACCTGCTGCGCTGCTCATATTGTCTAAAATGTTCGGCGCGGGTTCAGTTTCTTGATCTTTATCAGCTTCTGCTTCCGTTAAATCGACTAGCACAACATCATTTTGTTGTTTGCTGACTTCCTTTCCTAACACAGCTACAGACTCTGGCGGGATTTTCGAAGTCTCCAAGTTGCGAGCAGCATTCACCCTTTGTCGTTTCCCTCGAACGGTTTCATGCATAACTTCATTCGTACAACCGCCACTCTCTCTTTTTCTAACAGACCTGTTCCGGGTTTTCGATCGGCTGGGTGATGAAAAGGGCGGCGACTTAATCAAAGCGATCATGCCATCAATGACAGCAGACTCCGAGATCTCTTCGGTCGAGCCATCTTCGTACTCGACACTGTACCGATCGCCAAACGGCAAGAAACATTTCACGTGACCCCGAACGGCTTTCTCCATCCGTTTGTCGTTGCCACTTACTCCTTGTCGATTCCGACGCAGCTGCACTCCTAGATACCGACTAGTAGTAAGATCTTTCACTGGAGGAGGAAACGTGTCGTGGTCGTCATCATAAAGTTCGATATTAGGCGCCGAGAGGAACTTCATCACTTCTCCTCGCGACAGCAACACGGGCTTTCCTCCACCAGGCACAAACAGCGTGTAGCAATCCAGAGCTTCGTCATAGCGCGTGAGCCATCCATGCTCTTCCTGTCCTTTCCGCTGTAACTTCCGCACAACGTGCGAGCCTACAAAGCCAAACGGATCCTGGGTCTCAATGTGATCCATCCTATGACTCGCAGAAAAAGCGCCTCGATCGTGTTTCCGAGCGCACAAGGTCAAATCACTTCAACTTCGAGCCCCGGAACACGCCAAAAGCGACGATTTTTCTGTATAGTTAAGTGGAAAAAGTCGAAAAAAACCCGGAAACGTCAATCGCTCAGAGCTCGTCAGCTGCTACTTGGTCGTCAAATCTTCTAGTCTCCCGACTGCAGATTGTCGGCAATTGCCTCTTTCTCTCTTTTCCACTGTCGGTGCTTTTGTTTGCCGACTACCGCGTTGTCCTTCGGTCCACGAGCGAGAGCAAGTAGCGATTGGGCTTCGGCGTTGCTGAGCAGCGCTACGCTGGGCGTACAACGGCGTTTTTGACCACTGCCAGGTCTGCGAACGGTACGAGGAGAGATGATTGGTTGAAAGAAACGGCTTGCAAAAGTGGTGGCACTAGCTCAGATATAGGAGCAGCAGCGCATTCGAGCAGTATTTGTTGAGAATCTGAGACGGGCGTGGGTGAAAACTACTTTGCGTGTGAGAAAGAGAGGGAGGAGTCCGATTGATGATTTGGCTGTGTACGACTAGTCAAGAATGGTCGGTGAGAAAACCTTCCTAGGTCTTTGACCCTTGTAGGTGCTGCTGGTTGTTCAAGACGTCGGGCTTCGTGTAGGAGTATGTGCGACCGGTGACCGAGCCTGAGGGTGCTGGCAGGGGGAACCACTTAAGCTGTCCTAGAGAGGCTATCTTGACTTGTCCATGTCATGAGCACGAGGTCTTTACTCGGAACGGACAGCTTCACGTTGTAAGTGATTTCTCTAGATAGAACCGATGTTTTCACTTGCCGATCAAGGACAACCCAGGGTGGATCCAGAAGGGGATACACACAATCGGTTGCCTGAAGCGGAAGGTCCTTTGCTTTTGTCGTCGTATCCCACACCTCGCAATTTCGCGTCTTTTTTCTTCCTGTCAGGTTTGCGACACAGTCCCGGTTAGCTTCGGGTCCCTTATTAAAAAGATCCTCGCCCAAGGTTAAAGGGTGATGCATCAGTTTCTTGGAGGTCTTCCCCAAGTTGCCGTTGTTGCTCTCAAACACAAGTTGGTTAGCGTTATTTGTGCACGGCTTTTCCAGCACAAGAACTGATAACGCCACGACGCTATTACTGGCTTTGCAGCGGATGATCAAGCCCCTCGGTGTGTGTGTTCGATGGCAAAGCATATAGCCACCCGCAAGTTCAGCCGACCTCCCTCTATCTCATGTCGGATACTGATAGCAGCCGAATGTTTCTGTGTCAGAAAACGCCGCGTTGTAAGCAGTCACCCGAAAGTCGAAGGCTTACATTGACGATGAAACACTGCACACCATTCTTCTTCGTTCCTGTAACCGCAGTTGACTGGCATAATCGCCATACCAACCCATTTCCAAAATCTTCCGAGTCGAGCCCAAGCCATTCCACTCATCAGTCCTAACATTGGTCAATCACTTACGATGGAAATACGCCCTCGCGGGGGTCAAGGGGGATCCATGTAAGACACACTGTTTCGCATGGCTGTTGGTGGTACATGCAGCCCCGTACATTGTGCTTAATCGAGTTAAAAGCACGGCGGACGGCGTGCCAAGACGGCTACAACTGCTATATTACAGTCGGCCAGTCCCACCACGTCAGTGTATGTTGACACAAGTGGTGAAGAGCTCTGGAGCGAAACCATAAATTGCTTCTTTTAGAAACTCAAACGTAAAATGAGCGTGAAAGTTGCCCTCACTTGAATGGCTTTATAGGCGTACATCCGAATTACTTATCCGATTCGAGATAAATAGAGGGGCAATTTCTGGACCTCACCCTCTGAGAGTAACTCCACCGGGCGACCATTTTTGTGAGAAAAATGCATTAACGTCCACGTTTCGACACAGCATCAATCCACCGGTTGCTCTTATATTGTCGCACATTGCCGTCGACTTGTTTTCCTCAATTTTGACCCAGATTTGCTACAAAATTTGCCAACAGAAATTGGTCGAAAACTCTCGGTGGCGAGAAGATGATAGTTGACCTGTTATTCTATACAGAGGGTATTAAATGAAAAAAGGTTATTCACTCACCACTCTTTCGTTAAACAGCCGCCAACTACCCACCAATAATCGGTATGATTTATGTTTATTTTTAAATCAATGCTTTTAAGTAATTACGCAAACATACAACGTTGTATAGCTCATGTTTCGCAATGTATCGAGTTGGGAATAAAAACTAGACACACAACTTACACTTAATCTAGAATTTGTGGCAGCACTATACAGGGTATTACTATGTTCATTTCGTGGATAAGGTGTTCATTTCGTGGATATGCTGTTCATATATTGGCTAACATACCACCAAGAAGTATATGACTAATTTCTTCCCAGACCAAAGAAAAGCGAGATGCTCTCGCTTCTCGTTTCGCGTGGGCACATAAACCCAACGTAAATAAACCGAATGTATTGCTTTACGGACCTTTTTTACAAAAGTAGAAAAATAGTTCTTACACGCAATTAAGGGCATCGTGATCGGATGTGATAGTTCGTTCCAAGGACTTGGCGTTTCAAGCTGAATAATGAAGGTGTTAGTTGGGTAGACTTATAATTCGTGATAGGCTTGACGCGAGACGGAAACGCCGAAGCTCACCAGGCTCTGAACAAAATCCCACTGCTACGGCTAGGAAGAGCACGTTGGAAAGGTCGGTTTTGCGTTGCTGGGGGTTGACTAGGATCAGGGTAAAATTAGCATTTCATGTCACCGTCTTTTATTTGCCTACCCTTTTTGTGCGTTTGGCAACAATCACATCGCCTTGTCGTTGTTGCGTACGGACTCCCATTGACGCCTTTATTAATCGCGTCAATAATTGTACGCAATTGGAAAGTGGATCAAGACTTTCCGTTGTAGTAAGCAATGGTTCAACAGGCTCGGAATTATTTTTTGATGGAAGCAATAAAGAAACGGGCATAGATGTGAAAAAAAAGGTCTGAGCTTGAAAACAATCAGCCTTACTTGTATCCAATTAAATACAATACTTTTAAAACGAGCATAAATTATATCATTTATTGGGGGGCATTTTCCTGAAAGTTCGGTGGCTGAATCACGTTTCCCTATCGAATAAATGAGCGACAAGCGCGGGCGATATGGACTGGATCCTTGATGGGACACTTGGCTTATCGCAACTCCCGGTCAGTTCATTCAACTTGTTCGGAACAGTCAGAATGCGGAAGTTTTTAGCCGATGAGTCTGCAGTATATTGGCTACGCGCTTATACAGAGGCAACCAATTGATAGAATGAGGCAACGAATCCACACGTGAGGAATCCCGGCATCTGATAACGTCAGCACATGGACAATCATCATGCGTGCTGACACTAAAGAAAAATCATTTTCGAAAATGCACCACACAGGAACGCATAGTCCATCCTTCCGTACGGTAATGAGCCCCACAGCGGCATATACCGAAGCGCCTTATGACAAGGCATTTATGGCAATAATGGAAGCCATATTATGGGACAACGTAATCCCTATCAAATAGGCAAGAACACGCCTAAGGGGGAGATTTTTGACAGACTGACGCTTCCGATGCTACGTACTGTGGTAACATGGAAGGATAAGAATGTTTGTCGTCACTATAAAAGTTTACAGATGGAATGCGGAAAGGGCCATTAGCCGAGCCAGTCGATACACGGGCTGCACTAAACGATATTGAATGCTGCGAAACGGTACAGCTCGATAAGGAATCAGGCGACAAACAAAACTTAGCAACTGTAATCCGCGACCTCCAGACTTGCGGTACAAGATGTTGTGAACTGAGAATTTGAAATATGAGACTTAGCGATATGAGACAATGCGATATAAAGGTTTAAGATACATAAACGAGGACATTCTAATAACCGTCACAACGATGCAAATTTTAGGAAGATACAAGATTTTTAGTGCATTTCATAGGGTAGATATCACGATGCCTGGTCGTGATGGTTACCGGAAGATTCATGTCACTGCTTGAGATCAATTGTGACGTAGTGCTATTGTCTACTTGAAGCTCCCTAAAGGACTTTTCACATAAAGAATTGATGCTACCAAGCTCTGCGATACGAGCCTCTACGCTATTTGGTGACGCGCTATCAGTGCGATGACATGATTTTCACTGAGTGCATAATTCCACATCGAATTCGGCGTTTTACCATGGATAATGCAGGCCTGATAGATATCAGGTCTGATGGTATTTAAGTAGGCGTATGTTGGGTCGGCGAATATTGGAGGTGACGAATATTGAGTCAGTGAAGATTAGGGTGGCTGCAAGTGCCCCCAACAACAAGTGCTCCCAGTAAAGGAAGCCTGACGGATGAGCATAACTCGACCAGGGTGCTGGAAATTCCCAAGTACATTTCATCAGTTATTTGACAGGAGATAGAGAAGAACAACAGGGGCCAAAAAAGGACTGCACAATATAGCAAAGCGGTAATACAAAATTTCAATGTCCAGAACAAGTGTACACTCCTCCATTGCGTTTCTGCGTGGGTTGAATTGTATCTACCTGCGAACGTCGAAGGTAATAGATTGTAGAGGTTTCTACTTAAATACTCAAGACTTCAAGTTGGCCCGGGTTGGGCATTACTCTATTTCAGAGAAAGAAAAATTCTCGTCAAGCAACGATCCAGTCAACACCATAGATGCTCCTGTTAATGACTTGCCGAGTGACTAAGCGGGGGTTGTCGACCGGTAACACCGTAGTGCTCTTCTGTAAATATCTAACTGTGTCAGCGACCTGTAAAAGGGCGTAAAGCGTCGGCGTTCACCCGTCAGCATGAGATTGCAGGCGCTTGAATAATAGGAGCTACTGAGATCAGGAAGGATCCCGAAAGACTTACTGGAGCCGAAAACCGCAACTGAGCCCGAACTAGCCAACCACGAAAGGATGCATAATTATTAACGGATGTATCCTATTTTACTCGCCCCCTGATCGGTTTTGACTCGTCCGTTGGCAATGTGCGTCTTAATATATCGAGTAACTGATATAGCAGCGGTAAAAGAACACTATGAAAATGGTTTGGAAACTCACCTTGTCCTTAACAAACTAAATGATGAATACGAGATGAGCGTGCGGGAATATTGTGGATGTGCGGAGAATGATTTTTTGAAGTCAACAACAATCATTTTGATGAAGTCCCCCTATTGAAGTGACACACCCGACAAAATTGATTTTTTATAGACAAAATTGTGTGTAATATCGGCGTGCTCGAGGCTATCTAATGCGGTAAGACGCGAAATGATTACGTGAGAATTGTGTTTATTATCTACCTACCCCTAGAGAGATTAAGAAGATGCATTTTGCATGGTAGTTCTAACCCTACTCTTCATATGCCTCTTTACGCATCGAATTGCCGGGATTTTAATAATTGCATTCGTCTACACCATATTAACTACAAAGCTACATCGGACAAGACGGCGTGAACATTATTGCATTCTTCGTGACCGTACAGTGTAAGCTTCCATTTAAAACACAAACGTGACCGGTCTGCCTTCCATCATCTATATTCGTTTTTTTGCTCCCATTGTCTGCTGTTCGACCATATAGCAATGAAAGAAATGTAATGGGGTAACACAAATGGTTGTGATAGCCAGGTATATAGTTGTGGTACGCACAGAAAGAGATCAGTGTCACTGAAAAGGCGTACTTTTGTATCACATGCGCTAAGCGATAATATCATACCCTATTGGTTATGGTTAGAGGATTTCTATCGCAATAGGATCTTCATGGAGGCGACGTAGTTCTGGTATGGTACACAAGAAGAACTATGATGAGGACGATCCAATCAGATAGCATAGTTATAAGGATAAATAGGTGAGTAATGTTTATTATCGCTGAAATAGTACATATGTTCAGTTCCCCTTTTGATCAGTTTCAGACACGTGTCTTTCGAAGACGTCTCTGGTAGTAAGAGTTAAACGCCTGAGTTAATACTAAGTACTCTTGGGTATTAGTGCCACGTGATTGCTTGGAGTCGTAGTCACCTGAACCAGGACTGTAAGCTGAAGAGCTCATACGTATACTATGGTTAAGTCTCACCAAGTAAGAATGACTTGAGACCTTTTATGTTACCACCCGCTTAGTCTGATATACTAGGAGACTCTACGGGTCTAGTAGTCTTTCTCTCAGACGGAGTATATGCAGCTCCGCTACGCTTGGAAGCACTTGTAGTCAATCTACACCTAAGCATGTTAGTGATTGTTTCTATGTAAGGATGTAAACAATGTTGAACCTCTCTGAGGCCCAAGGATTAGCGCTGGAGAATTTCAGAGCGCTAGTCGAGAACAAAAAAAATGAATCTAATTCTTGCACAAGGTCCAGACGTCATTCATGTTCGTCTTGACGGTTTTCTACTATTTAAGTCCACTTTGATTGGGCAAGTATACGACCATTTGTCATCGTCCATGTCTACTCGGTATGTCCCCGTACCAGATAAAGAGCTAGAGGCTTGCACCCTTGTCTTGACTGTAAGGACATTTGAGTGAAAAAGGGAAGAATCCCGTCCTGTGGATCAGAGAGGTGAAATGGACACGAACTCCGCCATGCTCCAGTCTGGGCATCTGTGAGCTGGGATGGGTATCTCATAAACTAGGTAAACATTCCGTAGAATGGGCTATCACGTGTAGCACGTCGGTAGACGAAGCTCTTCCCACAAGGGATTCGCTTCAACCGCAAATATCCCGAATATTCGCTCCGCCTATTCAGTTACATCGGGTGCGTTCTCGTTTCATATCAGCCCGTCGGGGCAAGAAAGAACTATCGGACCATTAACAGGAGCTGGAAAAACATTTTGCTGCCATCCATATATATTCCTAACCAGGAGTGGATTTGGTCACCATTTTCATGGAGGGCCTTTGCACGGGTGAGGCTCGAACGGATGTATTCCAGGTACAACTCACCTCTTATGAAGCGGGTGTGGATATCGCGCTAAACGCTGAGTTCAACTCCAAGACATCTTGTTTTGGCACCCATGGGTACAAAGAAACTCGACGAACCCCTTTAAATTATTTAAAAGGCCGGAGCCTATGGACCTCAGTCTGGCCTAGACAGACAAAGAAGTAGAGCTTTGATCTGTAGATCAGTACCGAAACATTCGACGATGTTTCACGTGCGGAAGCACAAAGTGTCTGCAATCTGATTGCCATTAATACAGGGCACGCCTGGATACTACATGACGCCAAACTTCCATCTTGAACCAGAAGTCTGGTACGGTGCGGGAAAACTTAGACTCCCAGTAGGCGTGGAGCGCCCTTCTGGGGAGGAACTAGATTATGTTGAGCCTCGAGGAGGTTGTAAAGAGAAGTGTTTAGCCCCACGGAGTCCAGAGCACTCCAACTTGGAACGTGAATACAATCGAGGCTTGTTGGTCGCAAAGGTGACTGTTAAGGGCTTTGAAAAAACCCTATTACATTTTGATCGAACACGGAGCATCCGGAAATCATGTTAGACTCTTCGTCTTTATTGGTAACCCACTTCACGTCGGGGCGCTAGAAGAGCACAAGGGTGAAACGATCACTGTTCAATAAGCGACAAGAATTTTATTCACTGCACTCACTTTTCCGTGAACTTGGGTGTGAAATTTTCTTACTTAGATAGTTTCGAACGCTGTTTAGTCCTTGATGAGGACTCGATATATGATCGCATCCTTGGTATAAATCATGTTTAGCGCCATCAGCCATAGACAGATAGGAGGTCAGAAATTGTTATGCACCACATGCACTGCTTCTAAAAGAGATTTGAAAAGTCGTGAATCCACCTCTGCTAGGAATCGGAAGCACAATTGACGCGAGCCACTTTCTGTTAACGACAGTATTCTGGACATTGGAATGTCAGAGTTAGTTGACTTTGACGATGTCAAAGGCACGAGCATAGAGCAAAGCTCCATATGTGATAGTGAAGAGGCACGTACTTCGCTAAGTGATAATCGTTGTAAGATCAACTTACTGAATTTTGAAAGACTTGTTGACCAAGCGTCAAGTTATCGAGGATTGAGATCATCAGATGGGCGTGGAGTGCACTAAAGTACCCACTGAAATACTTTGGCAGTGATAGCGACGCGCTAAATGTCAATATTGACATTGCTGGTGAAATAAGAAGACATCCTGAGCCCGTATCGGCTGATGCAAGTAAAGTGGCACGTAATCCACGTGATGAAGACGTCATGTCCAATGACTCGTCATCGGATGTTAATAGTGATGTTAGCCTTAGTTAAAAGCAATTACATTCGATGATGGCATTGATCAGAGGGATACGAATCACACATCGTGTGCTGTGTTACAAAGTGATGATGACTGTCAGATATATATACCCTCGTCAACGAAGTGACTGGTGCATGTGATAGTACAGTTATTTTTGAGGCTGCATCTATGTTATTCGCTTTTAAAACTCGAAGAGTGGTCAGTCGATGAGTTTAATCACTAAATAACAAATGGAGACCTTTCAGAGGTGGTTGTCATTCGATTCGACACACACAGATCTGAACTATTCTTCACTATTGTATGAATTCGTTCTGAAGGACACAAAAACAGCACCCAGTGCGCGTAGTAAGTCATCGATCTTAAAAAACCCTCATGATCTCTTTACTCCTTTAAGTAACATCAAGATGTGGTGATCTACGACCCAGCCGTCTGTTGTACCTCCAGATAGAGATGTCTGTCATGAAATTGACTTATTCCTGGGACTATATCCTGTGTCACGACAGTGGCCCTTACCCAAGTAGGAATGGGATGTCATTGATGACTTTTCCGTGCCAAGCACAAGGAAGTAATGGTAAGTAAGAGTAAACCTCCACATTCGATACCGACATTTTGTGTCAAAAAGCCGAAGGGAAAGTGGCGCATTGTGCATGCTTATAACAAGATTGATATGAAACCTATTCCAGCACAGACACCTATTCCTCAAAAGGATTTTCTCCAAAACAACATGGTTGAAAGTATCGTGAATAGCGTACTCGTCTTGGTCGACGGATTTTATCAATTGCTCATTCGAGCGTGTGATACTCCGCTCACTGCAGTGAGCAACACCAGAGGCATGCTTTGGGAATATTTGGTGATGCCTTCAGGGCTGTTCAATGCTCCGGCAACATATGATCCTCTGGTGACCCAGCTTTGTCGCCAACACAGGTATAATGCACAGATCTGGTTAAATGACATTTTTGTCCATAGTCGTGCGGAACAAGGTCAATTAGAGTTGCGAATTACATCAGTAGTTTGCGAGCCGTGCTCGTGTGCATGCGCACTGATTAATCGTACGTCAACGCGTCTGAATGCATGTTTGGTGCAGAGGAATTTCCCTTTTCTAGGATGTTTCATTGGCAAGCGCGGCCTTCGAGTGGATCTCGCTACGGTATAACTGTAGTGTACTGATCATTTCTTTAAAATCAAAAGGACTCGCAAAAGTGGCTTGGTCTTGCCTATTACTGACACCAATAAAATGGAAATTACGCTGACATAGCTTGGTCATTAAATGATTTCCTAAAGAAGGGTATAGATCGGCGCTGGGAAAGCACCCACGCCAACGCCTTTCGGGCAATCAATGAGAGTCTCCTTCATGCTCCAATTTTGGCGTTGCCAAATTTTGAGTTACCTTTTGGTGTTGTCTGCAATGCATCCGACTTTGTTATCTGTAGTGCCCTGTAACAAACAGATGCTGTAGGCCGCGAGCGGGCTATCGCATCTGAATCTTGTTAGCTAAAAGATGCTGAAAAGAACTTTTCAGTTCAGGACAAAGAGCTACTTGCTATGAAGTAGTGCTCGTCAAGTTTAGAGTCCACCTTCCGGGATCCAAGACATTCGTCGTCGATAAGGATCATGCGTCATTACGCACGGAGGCACAAACTCCGCACCTCTCTCAGAGAACGGGATGGCGGCTTTCCGTATTTGCGGAAAATAACTTCGAAGTAAAGTATAAGCCAGGCAAAAAAGTTTGCGGCACATGTCCTCTCTATCCTACCTGAATATGAAACTTCTCATGTCACGACTTTGTCGTCTCCTATTGAAAATCTCATTCGTGTGAGCTTTTTAATGTATCCTCAAAGTGGGGCATTATTTCATGCCCTTGGTAGTGAGGAGTACATGTACTTTGGACACTCATTTTTAGCACTTTTAAAGGCCAGCCTACATCGATGTGCCATCGATAATGAACTCTTGTTTATCTCACAGATGTAGCAGATACCGATCGCATTTTTGTGCCTCACAATAAGGATCTAAAATATGAAAAAATCTCAAGGCCTACGACACTTCCGTCAATGGGCATTTGGGCCGGGAAAAGATCTATGGCTCTGTGAATCAACACTACTGGTAGACCAAACTCTACAAATGAATGAAAAAAACGTGCTTACATGCGAAACGTGCTAACCGTCAAAATTTCAGCAAACTCGGCTGCGCCATTTGCCGGTTTACCTGTGCACTGGCTGATGGTAGTCTGTCAGTATGGATTTTGTGCTCGGTCTTCCCAATGACTGTGACGGCAATACGGGCACTGTGGTCTTTGTTAAAAGATAAGCGAAATGGCTCACTGAGCGGCAGTTCCGGATTCTGTTGGTGAACAAGTTACTGTTATGCTGTATATCGATCATGTGTTTCGTCAACGCGGGTTTCCACTGGTAGTTAGCGATGATCGTTTCGTCTACACGGGTTGCCACTGGTAATCATCTCTGATCGCGACCCCGCTTTACTCGCACATTTCGGACTTTCATCTTCAAGGTGCTTGGCATAAAATTGGACATACACACAGTTAATTAACCACAGACGATGGTCAGACTGGGAAAGCTAATCGTGTCATTAGCGATTTATTTTGTAGTAGTTGGGCTGAGTCGCCTGTCGAAATTTAATGACACGGAGCGTTGATCTCCAAGTCTTAGTCGCCTGTCACCTAAGACTTGGAGATCATTGCTCCGTGTCATTAAATTTGCGTTGAACAACGCTGTCCATGCCTCAACCGAATATATCTCCTTCTATGTGAATCGCCTCACGCACCCCATTTTCCGCTCACGTTACCACTGTTGGTTCTGATATTGGTGGGGTAGGGTATGCTGACAAGCTTGATGAAATCTGCCCTACCAAGTTTCAGAAACAAGTAAGCGATTATCGCGATACGCTTTAGTGTCTTGTGACGCGTGCGTGATGCAATCGCTGATATCCAGGACAAAAACAAGCTGCTGCTTTAGGCAGAGGGTGTATTGATTTTGTTGAAGTTGGGGATTAAGTCTTACTAAATGCTAAAAACCAGACTTCAAATGTAGTGTATTCCGTCTTCAAGACAAAATTGCGTCCGAGCTTCATCGAGTACACGGTCATAGCAGGTATAAGCTTTGCCTAAAAGCTCATTCTTACGCGCAATTTGCGCACACAACCAGCTTTTAAGTTGGCTTGCTTAAGCTACATCATGGTCTATCTCTCGTGTATTGGCGCTTGCGCCTGAGGGTAGGACGTCATCTCCGCTAGCTGCATCTTCGTCAACAGCTCCATCTGTCCACCCAGTTGTGGAAGGTTGTACTCCGCCTTCCGCAGTCGCTTGTATACCGAGTCGAGTGAGCCGCGACGGATCGTCTGCTCACGCAACTGAGTCAACTTGGTCGATGAATGTTATCAAGCGTTTCTTGGTCGAGGATCCCCCGGAGTTGTTTTCTCTCAGTCACAGTATGATCCACTGTAGTCTGCACGTGATAAAAGGACTCGTGAAGTCATGCCACCTCTTACACCAAGTCATCATGCGCCTGTACCGACACAACAACCCAACCTGTGTTGCTCAATGAGAAAGGTAACTTGTTCTTCCACGTAAAAAAGCTTCTAGAGCGACGTCGTCACAAAATTTAACTGTAGTATCTGGTGAAGTGGCGTGTATAATCTACATCTGAGCATTTTTTGGAGTTTGAAGATCTCCTTCGACAGCATTTTCCGTACGCGGTCGAAGATTATGAGCTTCGCGCTGATCGTCAGCTTGCATCATAAAGCACTTTCTACGAATAGTCGTGAGTGTACGGATTTCTAGTCTAAACGAAGTGACCCGTGACTGTCTGCACAGTTGAATCAATGGTAGGGTTTGACCAGCAGCTAGTTTTGCATACTAGTTGCAATTCAGAGAGCGTAGCTGACCTGTGACCTTTGGCTTAGCAAACTAACAGAACAGCTTGCACTCTAATCGAACTTAGACCTTGGACCACTAATTTTGAGAGCATGCTAGGCAAGAGACATGATCTACGAGTAAATCGAGTAAATGTGTTATCATCTACGTCCGCACTCTTTCTGGGGTACAAAACGATTGGGACCGTTCATTGTGTTAGTACAGAGGCACCACGTGCTTGTTCCGATAGTTTGAGTAAACACTTAGAAATCGTCGTCGCTTCGGATATCAAGTATCTATCTCTGAGTTCGTCAATGACGTCAGGAGTCTTAGCCTTGCATCATGTGAGCCAAGTAGTCAAGGTCTGCCCTGCGAATTTTTGCAACAACTCATCGATTCTCAAAATTTTGAAACGGTAGTATAAATGAGCCTTAGCTTTAGCTTGTGTCGGAGACAGACGTCTAGCTCTCTCACTTTCCTCGATGTAGCGATGCTTTTGTTCATCGAGCTCTTTGGTGATGATATGGTCATCAATGGTGACTGAGGCACGCAACGCTGTTTGCTCTTGAGCCGTGCTTTGTCTTGGGAATGGGTTTGGCGCTGTGCGATACGGCTTGCGAGATGAGGACGTGGCATGTCGAACATTTCATCCTCTCCCGAGACAATGTCGCTGTAATCATCAACGATAGTCTCTTTTCATATGATATCTCACAAAGACTCGAGGAAATGAGAATTGTGTCGTGAGCAAAACCGTTAGGATATCTGTTCTCTCCGATTTAATTTAATGAGATAGGTGAAGAACGTCGATTTGGGGTATCGACTGTTTATGGATGATGAAAATTGTAACAGACATAGGCAAAAGTTATAATAATTGGGTACATTGGTGTGGTACGCACCGAAAGATACCAGTGTCACTGGAAAGGCGTACTTTTGTATCACATACGCTAAGCGATAATATCATACTCGATTGGTTATTGTTAGAGGATTTCTATCGCAATAGGATCTTCATGGAGGCGACGTAGTTCTGGTATGGTACACAAGAAGAACTATGATGAGGACGATCCAATCAGATAACACAGTTTTAAGGACAAAGATGTAAGTAAGGTCTATTATCGCTATGAAATAGTAACTATATCCAGTTCCCCTTTTGACCAGTTTCAGACACGTGTCTTTCGAAGAAGTCTTTGGTCGTAAGAGTTAAGTGCCTGAGTTAATAATAAGTACTCTTAAGAATTAGTGCCACATGATTGCTTAGAGTCGTAGTTACCTGAATTAGGACTAGAAGCTGAAGAGCTCGTACATATACTTATGGTAAAGTCCTACCAAGTATGCAAGACTTAAGACGTTTTGAGTTAACACCCGCTTAGTTTGATATACTAGGAGAATCTACGAGTCTAGAAGTCTTCCTCTGACTCAGTAGGTTAATGTAGATCCACTGCACTCAGTAACACTTGTAGTCAATCTACACCTAAGCATGTTAGTGATTGTTTCTATGTAAGGATGTAAACAATGTTGAACCTTAAGGCCCAAGGATTAGTGCTGGAGAATTTCAGAGCGCTAGTCGAGAACAAAAAAATGAATCTAATTCTTGCACAAGGTCCAGACGTCATTCATGTTCGTCTTGACGGTTTTCTACTATTTAAGTCCACTTTGATTGGGCAAGTATACGACCATTTGTCATCGTCCATGTCTACTCGGTATGTCCCCGTACCAGATAAAGAGCTAGAGGCTTGCACCCTTGTCTTGACTGTAAGGACATTTGAGTGAAAAAGATAAGAATCCCGTCCTGTGGATCAGAGAGGTGGAAATGGCCAAGAACTTCGCCATGCTCCGGTCTGGGCATCTGTGAGTTGGGATGGGTATCTCATAAACTAGGTAAACATTCCGTAGAATGGGCTATCACGTGTAGCACGTCGGTAGACGAAGCTCTTCCCACAAGGGATTCGCTTCAACCGCAAATATCCCGAATATTCGCTCCGCCTATTCAGTTACATCGGGTGCGTTCTCGTTTCATATCAGCCCGTCGGGGCAAGAAAGAACTATCGGACCATTAACAGGAGCTGGAAAAACGTTTTGCTGCCATCCATATATATTCCTAACCAGGAGTGGATTTGGTCACCATAATCATGGAGGGCCTTTGCACGGGTGAGGCTCGAACGGATGTATTCCAGGTACAACTCACCTCTTATGAAGCGGGTGTGGATATCGCGCTAAACGCTGAGTTCAACTCCAAGACATCTTGTTTTGGCACCCATGGGTACAAAGAAACTCGACGAACCCCTTTAAATTATTTAAAAGGCCGGAGTCTATGGACCTCAGTCTGGCCTAGACAGACAAAGAAGTAGAGCTTTGATCTGTAGATCAGTACCGAAACATTCGACGATGTTTCACGTGCGGAAGCACAAAGTGTCTGCAATCTGATTGCCATTAATACAGGGCACGCCTGGATACTACATGACGCCAAACTTCCATCTTGAACCAGAAGTCTGGTACGGTGCGGGAAAACTTAGACTCCCAGTAGGCGTGGAGCGCCCTTCTGGGGAGGAACTAGATTATGTTGAGCCTCGAGGAGGTTGTAAAGAGAAGTGTTTAGCCCCACGGAGTCCAGAGCACTCCAACTTGGAACGTGAATACAATCGAGGCTTGTTGGTCGCAAAGGTGACTGTTAAGGGCTTTGAAAAACCCTATTACATTTTGATCGAACACGGAGCATCCGGAAATCATGTTAGACTCTTCGTCTTTATTGGTAACCCACTTCACGTCGGGGCGCTAGAAGAGCACAAGGGTGAAACGATCACTGTTCAATAAGCGACAAGAATTTTATTCACTGCACTCACTTTTCCGTGAACTTGGGTGTGAAATTTTCTTACTTAGATAGTTTCGAACGCTGTTTAGTCCTTGATGAGGACTCGATATATGATCGCATCCTTGGTATAAATCATGTTTAGCGCCATCAGCCATAGACAGATAGGAGGTCAGAAATTGTTATGCACCACATGCACTGCTTCTAAAAGAGATTTGAAAAGTCGTGAATCCACCTCTGCTAGGAATCGGAAGCACAATTGACGCGAGCCACTTTCTGTTAACGACAGTATTCTGGACATTGGAATGTCAGAGTTAGTTGACTTTGACGATGTCAAAGGCACGAGCATAGAGCAAAGCTCCATATGTGATAGTGAAGAGGCACGTACTTCGCTAAGTGATAATCGTTGTAAGATTAACTTACTGAATTTTGAAAGACTTGTTGACCAAGCGTCAAGTTATCGAGGATTGAGATCATCAGATGGGCGTGGAGTGCACTAAAGTACCCACTGAAATACTTTGGCAGTGATAGCGACGCGCTAAATGTCAATATTGACATTGCTGGTGAAATAAGAAGACATCCTGAGCCCGTATCGGCTGATGCAAGTAAAGTCGCACGTAATCCACGTGATGAAGACGTCATGTCCAATGACTCGTCATCGGATGTTAATAGTGATGTTAGCCTTAGTTAAAAGCAATTACATTCGATGATGGCATTGATCAGAGGGATACGAATCACACATCGTGTGCTGTGTTACAAAGTGATGATGACTGTCAGATATATATACCCTCGTCAACGAAGTGACTGGTGCATGTGATGATACAGTTAGTTTTGATGCCATACCCTCGTTTATTTGCCTTAAAACTCGAAGAGTGGTCAATCGATGAGTTTTATTACTTACTAACAAATGGAGACCTTTCAGAGGTGGTTGTCATTCGATTAGACACCACAGAGCTGAACTCTTCTTCACTATTGGATGAAGCCGTTCTGGAGGACACAAAAGCAGCATTTAGTGAGCGTAGGGGGTCGTCAATACTGAAAGATCCTCATAATCCCTTTTACTCCTCGATCATGGAATATTAAGATGTTCTGTGCTACGATACACCCGTTCCATCTAACTCCAGATAGAGGTATCTGCCATGAAATTGACTTATTTCCTGGGACTATATCCTGTGTCACGACAGTGGCTCTTACCCAAGTAGGAATGGGATGTCATTGATGACTTTTCCGTGCCAAGCACAAGGCAGTAATGGTAAGTAAGAGTAAACCTCCACATTCGATACCGACATTTTGTGTCAAAAAGCCGAAGGGAAAGTGGCGCATTGTGCATGCTTATAACAAGATTGATATGAAACCTATTCCAGCACAGACACCTATTCCTCAAAAGGATTTTCTCCAAAACAACATGGTTGAAAGTATCGTGAATAGCGTACTCGTCTTGGTCGACGGATTTTATCAATTGCTCACTCGAGCGTGTGATACTCCGCTTACTGCAGTGAGCACCGCCAGAGGCATGCTTTAGGGATAAGCTGGTGACTAATTAAGTGTTGTTTAAAAGCTCCAGCAACATATGATCCTCTGGTGACCCAGCTTTGTCGCCAACACAGGTATAATGCACAGATCTGGTTAAATGACATTTTTGTCCATAGTCGTGCGGAACAAGGTCAATTAGAGTTGCGAATTACATCAGTAGTTTGCGAGCCGTGCTCGTGTGCATGCGCACTGATTAATCGTACGTCAACGCGTCTGAATGCATGTTTGGTGCAGAGGAATTTCCCTTTTCTAGGATGTTTCATTGGCAAGCGCGGCCTTCGAGTGGATCTCGATAAAGTAAAACTGTAATGCACTGGTCAATTCCTCAGAATCAAAAGGACCCGCGAAAGTGGCTTGTCCTTGCCTTATACTGACAGCAATACAGTGGAAATTACGCTGACATGTCTCGGTTCTTAAATGATTTCCGAAAGAAGGATAAAGATCGGCGCTGAGACAACACCCATGCCAACGCATTTCGGGCAACCAATGAGAGTCTCCTTCATGCTTTAATCTTGGCGTTGCCAAATCCTGACTTACCTTTTGGTGTTGTCTGCAATGCATTCGACTTTGTTATCGGTATTGCCCTGTAACAAACAGATGCTGTAGGCCGCGAGCGGGCTATCGCATTTGAATCTCAGTAGCTAACAGTTGATGAAAAGAACTTTTCAGTTCAAGACAAAGAGCTACTTGCTATGGAGTATGTGCTCGTCAAAATTAGAGTCCACCTTCTGGGATCCAAGCCATTCGTCGTCGATAAGGATCATGCGTCATTATAAATAGAGACAAAGTGTCCCCACCTCTCTCATAGAATGGGATGGCGGCTTTACGTATTTGCGGAACACAAGTTCGAGGTAAAGTATCATCCAGGCAAAAAAGTTTATGGCACATGTCCTCTCTCTCCAACGTAAACATGAAATTGCTTACGTCACAATTTTGTCGTCTCCTATTGAGGAGCTCATTCGTGTGGCCTATTCCAAGGATCCTCAAAGTAAGGCATTGTTTCATGCCCCTGTTAGTAAGGAGTACAAGTACTTTGGACACTCATTTTTAGCACATTTAAAGGCCAGCCTACATTGATGTGCCATCGATAATGAACTCTTGTTTATCTCACAGATGTAGCAGATACCGATCGCATTTTTGTGCCTCACAATAAGGATCTAAAATATGAAAAAATCTCAAGGCCTACGACACTTCCGTCAATGGGCATTTGGGCCGGGAAAAGATCTATGGCTCTGTGAATCAACACTACTGGTAGACCAAACTCTACAAATGAATGAAAAAAACGTGCTTACATGCGAAACGTGCTAACCGTCAAAATTTCAGCAAACTCGGCTGCGCCATTTGCCGGTTTACTTGTGCACTGGCTGATGGTAGTCTGTCAGTATGGATTTTGTGCTCGGTCTTCCCAATGACTGTGACGGCAATACGGGCACTGTGGCCTTTGTTAAAAGATAAGCGAAATGGCTCACTGAGCGGCAGTTCCGGATTCTGTTGATGAACAAGTTACTGTTATGCTGTATATCGATCATGTGTTTCGTCAACGCGGGTTTCCACTGGTAGTTAGCGATGATCGTTTCGTCTACACGGGTTGCCACTGGTAATCATCTCTGATCGCGACCCCGCTTTACTCGCACATTTCGGACTTTCATCTTCAAGGTGCTTGGCATAAAATTGGACATACACACAGTGGATCAACCACAGACGATGGTCAGACTGGGCAAGTTAATCGTATCATTAGCGATATAGTTCATAGTGCTTGAGCTGATTCGCCTAAGACTCGGAGATAAATGCTCCGTGTCATTTAATTTGCGCTGAACAATGCTGTTCATGCCTCGACCGAATGCATCTTCTTCTATGTGAATCGCCTCACGCAACCCATTTTCCGCTCACGTCACCACTATTGGTTCTGAGATTGGTGGGGTAGAGTATGCTGACAAGCTTGATGAAATCTGCCCTACCAAGTTTCAGAAACAAGTAAGCGAGTTTCTCACGATACGCTTTCTTGTGTTATGACACGTGCGCGATGCAATCACTGATATCCAGTACAAACAAAAAACAAGCTGATGCTAGAGGCAGAGGACGTATAGATTTTGTCAAAGTTGGAGACCAAGTCTTACTAAATGCTAAAAACCAGACTTCAAATGTAGTGTATTCCGTCTTCAAGACAAAATTGCGTCCGAGCTTCATCGAGTACACGGTCATAGCAGGTATAAGCTTTGCCTTAAAGCTCATTCTTACGCGCAATTTGCGCACACAACCAGCTTTTAAGTTGGCTTGCTTGAGCTACATCATGGTCCTTCTCTCTTGTAATGGCGCTTGCGCCTGAGGGTAGGACGTCATCTCCGCTAGCTGCATCTTCTTCAACAGCTCCATCTGTCCACCCAGTTGTGGAAGGTTGTACTCCGCCTTCCGCAGTCGCTTGTATACCGAGTCGAGTGAGCCGCGACGGATCGTCTGCTCACGCAACTGAGTCAACTTGGTCGATGAATGTTATCAAGCGTTTCTTGGTCGAGGATCCCCCGGAGTTGTTTTCTCTCAGTCACAGTATGATCCACTGTAGTCTGCACGTGATAAAAGGACTCGTGAAGTCATGCCACCTCTTACACCAAGTCATCATGCGCCTGTACCGACACAACAACCCAACCTGTGTTGCTCAATGAGAAAGGTAACTTGTTCTTCCACGTAAAAAAGCTTCTAGAGCGACGTCGTCACAAAATTTAACTGTAGTATCTGGTGAAGTGGCGTGTATAATCTACATCTGAGCATTTTTTGGAGTTTGAAGATCTCCTTCGACAGCATTTTCCGTACGCAGTTGACGTTTATGAGCGTCGCGCTGATCGTCAGCTTGCATCATAAAGCACTTTCTACGAATAGGCGTGGGGTGTACGGATCTCTAGTCTAAACGAAGTGACCCGTGACTGTCTGCACAGTCGAAAGGGTAGCGGTTTGACCAGCAGCTAGTTTTACATACTGGTTGCAATTCAGAGAGCGTAGCTGGCCTGTGGTCTTTAACTTAACAAACTAATAGCACAGCTTGCACTCTAATCGAACGTCGACCTTGGAAGCACTTACTCTAAAAGCAATCATGCTGAAGAAGGGACGTGCTCTAGGAGTAGATCGAGTGAATGTGTTATCATCTACGTCCCCACTCTTGCTGGGGTACAAAACGATCGGGACCGTTCATTGTGTTGGTACAGGGGCACCACGTGCTTATTCCGTTAGTTTGAGCTAATACTCAGAGGTCTTTGTCGCTTCGGATTTCAAGTATCTATCTCTGAGATCATCTCGTTCTTCAATGTTTTCAGGCGTCTTAGCCTCTCATCCTGTGAGCCAAGTAGTGAAGGGCTGCCCGGCGAATTTTTGCAACAACTCATCGATTCTCAAAATTTTGAAGCGATAATATATATGAGCCTTAGCAATATCTTGTGCCGGATACAGACGTCTAGCACTCTCATTTTCCTCGATATATGATGCGTTACTTTTGCTCATCGAGCTCATTGATGAAGATAGGATAATCAAAAGTGGTTGAGGCACGCAATGCTGTTAGCTCTTGAGCCGTGCTTCGTCTTGGGAATGGGTTTGGCGCTATGCGATACGGCTTGCACGATTAGGACGTGGCATGTCGAAGATTTCATCCTCTCCCACGACAATGTCACTGTACTAAGCGACGAAATTCTCTTATCTTATATAATCTCACAAAAACTCGAGGAAATGTGGAGACTTTGTCGTTGATGTGTACTGTGTCGTGGGCACAACCTATAGAAAATTTGTTCTCTCCGAGTTAATTTAATGAGATAGGTGAAGAACGTCGATTTGGGGTATCGACTGTTTATAGAGGGAGAATGTAACGGGATTACACAAAAGTTGTGATTACCAGGTACATTGGTGCAGTACTCACAGAAAGAGATCAGTGTCACTGAAAAGGCGTACTTTTGTATCACATGCGCTAAGCGATAATATCATACCCTATTGGTTATGGTTAGAGGATTTCTATCGCAATAGGACCTTCATGGAGGCGACGTAGTTCTGGTATGGTACACAAGAAGAACTATGATGAGGACGATCCAATCAGATAGCATAGTTATAAGGATAAATAGGTGAGTAATGTTTATTATCGCTGAAATAGTACATATGTTCAGTTCCCCTTTTGATCAGTTTCAGACACGTGTCTTTCGAAGACGTCTCTGGTAGTAAGAGTTAAACGCCTGAGTTAATACTAAGTACTCTTGGGTATTAGTGCCACGTGATTGCTTGGAGTCGTAGTCACCTGAACCAGGACTGTAAGCTGAAGAGCTCGTACATATACTTATGGTTAAGTCTCACCAAGTAAGAATGACTTGAGATCTTTTATGTTACCACCCGCTTAGTCTGATATACTAGGAGACTCTACGAGTCTAGAATTCTTTCTCTGATTAAGTAGATAATGTAGCTCCGCTTCTCAGCGGCTTCAGAAGCGGTGTGAGTGTCGTATTAAGCTACACTCTTTTATATCCCACCTGAAGTACAAAGGTACCTTTAATTGCTTAAAAATGCAAGAAAAAGCTTGAAAAAAATAAAGGCATTCCGCAAGATGCACATTGTCTTATATATCCTATCAAGGATTGAAATATTTTAAACTGTTGATGTTATTCCGCAAAGAAAACTAAAATTTGAACATCTTGAAACGACATGGATGAACTTATAAATCTTGAAGCTATTTCTAAAAGAAAGAACGAATTTTCATCAAATTCTCGATTCTTTTCACTGCTAAAGGCAAGACTTTGCGACTAGTGTAGAATTTTGTCAGTCTTTTGCGGATGAATCATGTCTTGAGAAAACTTTGGAGTGACGGCGAATCATCTTTAGACATTGATAAAGGACGAAAATCGTCTTGTTGCAACCAAGCTAGAGTGTCCATAAATAGCACAGCGAGAATATTAAAGAGTTGCACCGGCTTGATCGAGCCGAAAGCTCTCGGTGAGCCTGCTGTAACAACTATGTGACATACGAATAGAACCTGCGACTATCCGAGTGTAAGCTTGAAAGTCGAGAAGACGGAGTAAGAAAAAGACGTATTCAGCTCTTAGATATGTAGCAATACCAAAGTAGATGGTGTAGATTCTCGGTAGTAGTACATCCAGGAATTTTTGATTTTTTTGCCTCCGTCGTGTGCCACCGATACTTGTATTAAAATGTAAGGCCGTTATGCTGGATGCGAACGACAAAGTTAAAAAAGATGGTACTAGATCTCGTTAAAAGACGCTCGAGTGACTTGTGTAGTGTTAAGTAGACGGTACTAGATCTCGTTAAGGAAGACGCTCGAGTGTCCTGTGTGAAGATTAGCACATCTTAAACCAAAAGCTGAAAAGTGGTAGAGGCTTTGGAATTCTGACAAGTAGTAGATGATGGATAACGCTGTTGGAAGCATAGACCATGTCTTGCCCTTCGAAAGTTTACACATGAAGTACGCTAACTAGTTCCCCAGGTGGCAGCGGAAATTTTTTGAACTATTGAAAGTGCAACGGGAATGCAGTCCCGGGAGTGATTTTTTAACAACCGTAGTCATTGAGCGTTCCTACTTGATATAATGCAAAGCAAGAGAACCCATAGATCCTTTTTATCAGGAGTCTAGCCAAAAAAGGAAAACAAAGTAGAAATTCTTGTAACACTTAAATGACTGAGAAAGTTGCAGGCCTTCCATATTGTACTTCAAGCGTTACCTTATCATCCGTAAATCAAAGAAATATAATGCTCCAAAGAGGCCACTTAGGATTTGTCAAGACCGGCTTTGAACATTGGAGCTTGACGATGATGTTGGTGCTTTAGGTAGCAATAGTGTCCCTTTAGTATCCGGGAACGATTTTCCAGCGATAAGTTTAGGCCAACTGCGAAAGATGGATGTAAAGAAAATCGAAGCCAGAAACTTGACCCTAAAAAGCCTAATCAATAGCACTTTGAGCAGGAGTAATTATTGTAGTGACGCGGAACATACACGACGGATTTGACGTAACAACTGCCGTAAAAAATGTACTTGAACAAGGTTCACCGAAGTTGAAACGGAGGAAGAGTCTAGGTATATTGCCAAAGTGTCAACTGAATGTCACTCGCTTGAAATTGACCACATGTCATAAGATCGTGTACCGCACCACAAGGGTTGTGAATAATAAATCCACATTGGCGGATTGAATTGTATCAGATCGTTCTTGGCCAAGGTAAAAGTATTATAAAATGCTCAAGTGTATTCAAAACCATGGTTTTCAAAATTGAGCACTCTCTATCGAATAGAGCGCGCACGCCATCGGAAAGATTAACATAGTTTCTGAAAGCGGACAAGAAGTTGATGGAGTTGAGGTCGAGGGCTGATATCTATCCCAACCGAGATACATTAAAGAGTAGTGTGTTCGCCGTCACCCGAAATTCAAGCACACAAACCCATAAGTTAATATAGATCAGCGTCTAAATTAGTCTAGATCAAAATGTAAAGTTGACCGTCTTACCTACGTTGAGACACATTACAGTGGCAACACATAAGTCTTTGGAATAGTTTATAAGCTCAAGAGCTTGTGAAAGCTCGTTCGCCAAGACAGTAACATCATTAGCAAAAATGAGTAGATGGTGAGAAGAGTCGCGAATCTTGATCGCCAAAATGTCGTTTGTTGCCTGCAGTTAGCAAAGCGGAGGCCCAATTAGAGAGAAAACAAACTTGGGGATAGTGGTACCCTTGGCGAAACCCGACGCCTAAGATGAAGAAGTCCGAGCGATAAGATTTGATAAGAACCTTAACGTGGGTACCACGAAAAATTGTGTTTGCCCAATGGCGAATATTCTACCCAATATCCTGACGTTAAGGAATTTGAAATTTTTTTTGCTACTAGACACTATCAAAAGCTTGGCGAAATCGAGGCAAATAGCACCGAGAGAAACCTGAGATTAGGTCCGCCTGCAGTGATCCATGAAGTAGTGAAAGGAACGAAGAGCGTGCCAAATGTCACGGCCAGACACGAAATATCAAATATCTGCATCCGGTAAACTAGGAAAAACTTTGATTCGACAATAAGCCAAAACGTTTGGTCCGAGCTTGGTGTCTGAAAACACCAAGGTCAAGGGCCGATCGTTCTTGGGGTCCGATATCGATCCCTTCTTAAATGTTCTAGAGATGTAGGCGCGGCTTAGAACTTGTGCATACGGCCCTTCCGGAAGTGAAAAGCATCGACATTACAGCTTGGTAGGATAGACTGATACCCGACCATAAGGTCTTGAGAATCCGATTGGGAGTCCGTGCCACGGCAACGACGATGATTACATAAAATAGAAGCTGCGTCTTATGACAATTCCGGAGACGTATAGACTGACGAAATTTTTAACTTTACTTCCACCTTATTTGGAGCCCCAAAAAATGGTTCGTAACAGCGGTTTCTTTCGTAGAGCGCGAAAGAAAAGTACAGACAAGATTGGAGAGAATTCTCCCTCCGAAGCTGGTTGTAGTCGCTTGGGTCCATCGCGAATAATTTCTCGCATTAAAGAAAAGCAGAAAAGAGAAGTCGAGTTGGGCGGATGTGGCTCCTTTCCGAAGAAGTTATTTTTGACAAAGGTAGATGCGACCACGTCGTTTGTGTTATTCCCAAAAACATCCGATATTCTGTCTGGATCCGAGGGTTGCATCCAAACGCTTGATGTTTTTTGGAGATAATCTATGACGTGCTCACACTTTATTAGCCTATGTGGGCTCTTGAAAATAGGGAACTAACAGATATATCGGAAGACGAAGAAAATTAAACAGGAATATAATCTGCGCCACCAATTTTATTCAGTGTCCGGCAAATCCCGACGAAATAATAAATTTAGCGGAAAAATGGATACTGGACAGGCAGTAATTGATGCGTTTCTTGGACTTGCGACCCGTAAACTCGTGCACATCGGGGCTTTCGAGGTGCAAAAAAATCGATGTGCTAAGGCTAATGATCCTTTCATAAATATCAGTACGACCGCAGTCGTAAGTGCAAGAACCAGGAGTAGCTTGATTAGAAACACCGGGTCCAAAGTCATATCGAGGTCAACCGTGACTTTCTGAACCGCATCATCGTCAAAATTTATTGGTTGATCTGAAAAGAAGTCAGTACGACCTTCCGGAGAAGATCGATGCGTAAAACACGTGAGAGAAGACGCGAAGTTGGGAGATAACTAAATAGTGTTGATCAATGTCTTAAAATTACTAAAGAGAGGAGATTCGTCTTGAAGTGCACCATAAAGAATCAGTGCAACACCATAGCGGACGACGAACAAAATCAAAGGGGAGTGTAATTAATACGAAATGAGTGGGCATCCGCCACTTAGTTAGATTAGTCATTATTTTGGACCATTTGTTGACTTGAAATCTTGGTATCTCGAACAGCTACAACTTGACAGCGTGACAATAAATCTTGTAATAACTTTAGGCGGGGTTTGTTCAACACATTCACATTAAGTGAATTCTCCTTGAAGGCCTATGCTTTTTGCCTTGACGTGGAGGCGAGGAGGATAGGTTCCTTCCACACCAGGTTGCAATGCTTGGCAGCCACGACCAAAGTCTCCAGAAAATAAGAATAGTCTCGTACTGCAAAAGGTCTTTTTCAAAAGAGCTTGAATCCAGTAGTCATTAAGTGTTATCCGAGAGTAGCTAAATCGTCAAATTGACGAGAAAGTTCGAATCTTAGTAGGTGAGGACGTTAAGCTTGAGCAGGTCACGGTAGACTGTAGGTACATGATGTGAATCGCCACGTCCCAACTTCAAAGAGTAAAATTACCCTTTTGTCTTAAGTAAAAACTTGGCTGCATGACTTATGTGTTTTTAGATTGTTTTTCGCCTTGCCCGTAGCTTTAGGCACCCTTTGACACTGCAATCGATCTACGTTTGTATCAACTCAAGTATAATTAGAAAGACGGCAGACATAATGAGCGAGAGCTGCCATATTTTAGACGCCATATCCGGCAGAATAAGTCCCATGCTAGACTCAACCACTGCCAACTGTTTGTGGGGGGGGTACGGGCGCAAAAGTCTTGTAAGAGCAAGTCAATGTACTTGTTAAGTACAAGGTGTGACATATTCGAAACGTCGCAACTTATATTAAGCGGAGTTACCATAGCGACGTAATCTAATTTTTCAGTCGTAACAGGGATGCACCTGGGATAAGTCTTTTCATCCGCCTCGCGGCGAACATCAAGGTCATGCTGCCGTTGAGCGACATCCGGGATAAACCTTGATGCCATAGCGGAATGTAATATTTGGGCTTGAAAAGGTCGATCGAGCTGTACCTTCCTTCAGTTTAAATTCGTAGCTGATTGTCTTAGCCTCAACCATATCGGCTTCAGAACTTCCGTAAAGAGCTCCTAGTTTGGAAGCTTCTTTGGCCCATAGAGAAGCACTAAGCCAAAACTTTGAAGTTTATAATAACATTACCCACAAATTACTTGAATTTAATCTCCGGCGAGGCGGAGTCATCATCTAAGGTATCGTGATCCATATTCGAAGGCGAGGTTCCATCATCGATAGAGAAGTAAGGCCATGCTTAAAATAGATGTCAGAAATTAGACCTTGGTCTTGATTCTTAAATTTCCAGCGAAGAATCCGGCAATGAACTTCGCAAAGAATCAGAAAGCGGTTGAAAAGAGTATTCGTTAAAGACGAACCGAAACCAGTCAAATATCTGGGATAGGCTCATTAGATGGTGATCCTGATCGTAGATCGTGGTCGCGGCAGATTTAGAAGCTTTGCGCGCGGCTTCTTCTTCCTGACAAAGTCGAATTGACGGAGGTGTACACTTGCAACGCGCCGCTTAGTGGTTGACAAAATAATAAAGCAGTCGTAATGCTCCATTTTTAGGTAAAGGAAATTCGCTCCCGCGAAGAATGCTTTGATGAGATGGGACCAAGAATTAAGGCGCCTGATCTTGACTAAAAGAAACGGTACGTTTTCGCGAGGGATGGCCTTTTTAATGAACGTGTATAGGAGACACGTCAAAATACCACCATGTTCTCCAAACCAATTAAAACTTACGCAGTCTATTGACTCCGTCAGATTAAGCAGATTAACAAAGTAATAGGCACCATACTTTAAAAATTCTTTGATTGGGATTTGCGAGCCGGACACATTTGGCTTACCAAACTGAATTCAGAAGCAGTTCCTAGACCGTGCACGTAAACGGATCCCCGCATTCGGGATCAGCTTGAAGTCTTGGAGAAGACAAGCCTGACGAAAAATTTTACAACTATCGTTGGTCGTCTTTCGCAAGCTCAATAAGAAACGTCGACGTTGTGCTTACGCTTGATCGTGTGAGGACAAGGAAACAATATTTGATGCAGCCTCGCTGCACCAGTTGGCATTAGAGAGATTAAAACACATCGAACGCAGATCGATGAAGTTTTGTAGAGCTAGCTCCGATTCGCTAGTCTTAAGCAAATAGTCCGCTGGTAGCGGAGGGGAATTCCAGTGTGACGAGATGTAAGGTTTGGTTTAACCGTGATTACGAATCCTTTAACCAATGCAGTTCACGCAGGTGAATATCTGGAGTATGATTTACAAACAGTAACCCTGGAGGATTTACCCACACAAAGCAAAAAGAGTATCGACTAGAAGCCGTAATGCTCTAAGTGTGCCTCAATACACGGCGCAACAACTCTGCAGTCCTCTAACTTAGAACGAAGCAAGTTGTACCCTTAAATGGAAGTTATAACGGTCTCTCCACCAGCCACCCACAGTAAATAAGTAGGTATCAAAAAACAACAAGGACGTTAAAAAAAGAGGCGCGAGGAACTAGCAACAGAAGGAGCAAATTTAAAGAAAAGTTACCATTGATGACGACGAGTAGCTCTGCAAGCTATAAAAGACGTAGGAGGGGACGAGGTGGAGGCATGGTGAGCGCAAAGGAGACAAATGAGAGAGAAGAAACGGAGCGAAAGATGAAAGATGACGGAAAACGATCAAGCGGAAATTGTGCGGTGTCGAAAGGGTGGCATTTGTCCGACAGGTGTGCGGTGAAAGGAAATTTAAGAAGGTGTTAGTGGGTGTTGGTGTGGAAGGTAGTGGAAATAGCACGACAAAGGTCGTTTGATGTTGACAAATTGCATTTGGTTCGTGACTTCAACACACCTTACCCGATGATTGTAGCGGACACTTAGTGGAACTAGCCGTACCGTGCCACGGTTCCAAAAGGGTAGAACCCTCTCACTAGATATAAAAAGGTGAAAGCTAGAGGAGGGGTCTAAAACGAGGAGAGCACACACGTAGAGATCTTTTAAAAGCTCAAATTATCGACCGGTAAATTCACGTAAAATATAATTAGAAAAGTTGCGATACCCGGTAGAGAGATAACATCATAGATGCGTTTAGTAGACAAGAAACAGGGATTAAGCTAATACGAAGTTGACAAGCATACTGATTTATTTATGTGCTGTACGAATAATGAAGACTAAGAGCTTTTTTTTGATTGACACCTCCTCATTCTGATTTTGTTTACATGATTTGTCCCCATTATCAATCCATTTTCCGTCGTCGGTCTCGTTTTTGTTGTTGTTGCCGCATGATTGATATCAGCCATTTTCTCTTGTTTTTGTCATCAATTAATTAACAAGTTGCTATTTTAAACAGCCACTGCGGCAACACTGTATCTGATACACGCCAAATGCATAATCCCTTCCTCATCCACCAACGTTAAATATCCAAGATACGAACGTGAGAATCAATATAATTCAGTTCTTTAGCATAATTTCCCGTGTTGTAGCATCGCCACCGGGAAGAACTTTTTGCTTAAAACCTATCTGTTATGACATTAGCAAATAAAATTTTGCAATATTCGTGCATCCGTTTAAATTAAATACTCGACATAAACCCTCGACATTAAGCAATATGTAAACTATGGAGCATACCAATGGATAGCTCGTGGTCTTCATCGACTTCTTTGTCATGCTCATTATCTAGAAATGACAGCTCCAATCAAGTATTGTTATAACAAAAATACGATATTGATGATGGCGTGGTGCGGACGGTTTCCACAAGTACAGTCAGCTCCCTTTATAACTTCCCTTTTTCCCGCCCCCAATTGTAGAGGGAGGATGTTATATCAGGGGATGTTATAGGGAGAGATGACAATAATATACCATGACAATGCAGCAGTTAGTTGCTATAAGCGCTCAAATTTTCTGGTGTATCCACACCAGGACATGCACATGTACCCCGATCGCAATTGTTATAGTAGCCACCCACGAATGTGCGACCATTACTTTGTCGAATATCCAGCTTACAATGATCCGTCGTTCCGGATGTTAGAGCGCCTGTTAAAACGCACGTGTCATACGGTGGCAGCATAAGCCATCGTTTCCAGCAGCGACCAGACGCAGCTACGATATTTTTAATATTGTTTTAAATTACGGTCACAGAGGATGTACGTTTTTTCGTGCATGGTAGCTCTGCTAATAGCCTCAATGAGAAACCAAAGATGGACGAGTCAACAACCTCGCAGATACTCAAGACTTCAGAATTTGCATCACTGACCTTTTCAAAAAGAGTAACTGAGGTACTGATATTAGGTTGGCCTGCTTCTGATTGATCTCTTTCTGTGTGTACGAGACAGTGTATCTGGTCATCACAACCGTTTGTGTAACCCAGTTACACGCTGCCTCCGCTTTGCGCCTCGATTTTCGCCCCGATTTTATCGTCTGGATTTCGATTTGTGCCGCGCTCATTAATTTATGTATGCTTATATCCTTAATGTGATTCTCTCTTTATTTAGGGTAATGTTAAATATACCCCACTTTTTAGTAGATATACTTCATACGCCATACCTATGCTACACAATAATAGGGTCTGTACGACAATTATCGCGACTACTCACCTTCGAGAGACCACTCTTGCGCAAAAATGTGCATCTGTCGTACAAATGGTAAACTATTTTACCCGTCTATCCCATATCTGCGCAATGACCACAGCGCCGGTCAAAAACCACCATTGAGCACGTAAAAAGCCTTCAGTCTTTGTCACCCGCTATCGTGGCAGAATTTGTATCGATAATAGGGAGGACAAGGCAACTAATTCGTGAAGAAAATCAAATATCGTGCGCATGTAGCATCTTGCAGGGTGAACATGACGATGTCAGCTTGTCGCATTTTGTTCTGGGAATCCAAATGATGTCTACATAGCTTGTCGGGACTAGATAGGACCTAGATCGAATACAAGATGCGTGTTGTGACATCTGGCGAAAAGTGACCTTACACACAAAATCGGACGACGGAGATCGGATGCGTGTCGTGCAGCTGGACAATCATTTTTATCATTTGACCGACAATGATCCGGTACTAACGCAGACCCAAGATAGGATCGATCAAAAGTACACATTGTTGTATGATAAATTCATCGTTCTTGGCAGTAGTTGTCGCTGCGACGCACGTATCCGATTACGTTTGGTTTAACGTGAACTTTTGTTTCATCCGTTTTGTGCCATCCTCGACTGAACCATAGCTGTTCTCATTTCTTGAGGAAACAACTAGCCATTCAGATGTATCCGACATGTAGTGACGAGTGCGTCGTGTTTGTCAATCAATTCGTTTACGAAAGCAAGAAGCTTGAATCGTCTATTGTGTACTAAACGAAGTCTATTTGATAGTCACTGATCATTTGTACGACAAATGGAGATTGTTGTGCGACAGTAGGGGGTCGTACAGAGGTAGGATGGCGCGATATTCGTCGTTCACAAGACATATTGTGGTGTAGTGCGGGAGTGGTGTTTGGGGTGTAATTAGCAAAAAGTGGGATGTAATTAATAATACCCTGAGTTTTAGGAAGAAAAGAACCTTTCGAGGGTATAATGATACGTATTTTACCAACACCCACCGATCGCTTCGCTTTTCCGGCTCACAATTTAGTATACACCAGCAAAAAATGATGGGATTCCTGGCCAAGACGCCTGCTGTGCTATCACTCAATGGCCATCCTCAAGTGACGCTGCACGTGGAAAAAGACGGCAAAGTCAATGAAACACAGCACGCGGATCCCCCGACGTCTGTGGGCGAGCCAACGCTCGAGCCCATGAAGCTCCTGGGCTCATTGGTGCGACTGCGCATCTCGGATGGCCGCGTCATCGTCGGCCGCTTCCACTGCTTTGACAAGCACCAGAACGTGGTGCTCAAAGACGCGCGAGAGTTTGCACCGACGCGCACCGGGCTAAGCAAGAACAGCAAGAGCAAGACAGTTCTTGCTGCAGAAGCAGAAGCACGCGGTCAAGAGGAAGAGACGCGCTTCGCTGGTCTTTTGCTGCCGTCGAACAGTCGCTCGCTTGGCTTGACTCTCGTGCCAGGCAAGCACATTGTGTACATGAAGGTGCATTGCTAGACGATGGACGAGGAGACGGAGGGCACCACACTGCTCTTGTAGCTCGTTACAGTTGATTATCCTCGAGAAGTTGAGCTTCCTTTTCGTCCATGAACGTGTCGACGTTGATAATCATTTCTGTCACGAGATGGCGCACAGCATCAATGTCTTCTTTTGACTCGCCGCCACGAGGCGATGGCTTCGGTGATCGTAAAACAAATGCGGCAAAATGGAGCGCTAGCCTTGCTGCGTCCATTCCGTTTTTGGATGAATACACGTTGACGTCATTCAAGTGAAAGAGCACGCAGGCTAACATCGTACTGTGTGGCACGGACACGTGACATTGCTCGTTGTGAGTCATGTGGTGCTCATGGGTTGGAAAGATAACGCAGGACGTACAGATTTTTCTTGGGGAGAGCTTCGAGCAGTGCGCCAAGCTTCTGGCGGAGATCAACTGGCATGGCTCGTGCTTCATGCGCCAGCACTTTGAAATCGTCGTACATTGTGAACGGAATCAGAGGTTGCTGTAGCTGCTTAAGCCACAGTTTGATGACTGCACCGGCGGTCACTGCGTCCAGCAATTCCTTCAAGTCTGCTTTAGTCGGTTTGCGAGTTACATCCTCACCGGCAAAGCCGTTTAGGAACTTCAGGGCGATCTGGACACATACAAACGCTAGTTAGATGACGACGGAGAGTATGAGTTGACGCATTCGTAAACTCGCCTTTAGCTTCGCAGCGTCTGGCTCAAGCTCGTAGAACTTGGCCGTCTCAATACCTGGCGTCGACTCGAAGATGAAGTTCATGGCGTACACAGTAGCTCTCGGGACGATTTCTCCAGGACCCAATAGCACAGACGACTCTGTGTCCATGGCACTCCACCGTTGTCGTGCTACATGCTTTTTGAATCGGGCACCGACATTCGCGACTGGCGTTGTGTTTGTCGGCTCAACTGGTGAGCCCACCTCAGGTCGAGGGCTGTTGGCACTCCGCGTCAGCAGTGAGTCCAGCATATTCACCCATGCTACCGTGACTTGTGGCGAGTCGGCAACCAAGCTGTAAACTCGAGTTGATCGCGGGGTCCCACCCTTTTCCTGCTTGGAAGGTGTGGTCCCTGTAAGGTCGCCGTTTGTGTTGGCGCTGATCACGTTGCTACTGCTCCCGTCCTCATCGTCGGAAGAAATGTAGTCATCGGTACAGTGTGTGCCCCAGGTATTGCGGCACGTGATGTCAAAGTGGCAGCCCTTGTACCTGGGATGGCTGAGCTTACCGATGCGCTGAATGAGCCGCAGTGAAATCGATCCAAGTTCACCCAGCGGGATCGTTCCCCAAGCCGATTGAACTACATCCGCATAGTAGCGAACCTCATTTGACTTCGCGTGCAAAACGAAGTAGCGCGAATTCCATTTCTTGAGTCCCTTGATGCCACGGCGCTGTTTCAGACGAAGCCAGCCCTCGAGCAGGACGCCACTACCAGGTCTTCCAGGAAACGCTCCAGGTACTTTGCGTGGTCCAGGACTGAGAACCTCATCGTTGCTGCCAGGTCCTACCCTAGGCGATCCACTGTACTCGGATCCACCGGCACAGTGCTTCAGCCGGTCAGTGCGACGGTTAATGATGATAGTCGGGGCATTTCCGAAACCTCCCGTCTGCACCTCTGTCGGCTGCACTGTGCCAATGCCGCCGGCAGATTGAGGAGACACCGACTGCTTTGATGTTGGCCATGTGTCCCGTGGAGACTTACCAGCAGCTACAGTATTGGCAATCAGGCCTTTTGCTTCTCTGCGGTTCAATTCGTTTTCTGTGCCCCCAACCGGAAGCGCCGAAGCCTGTGTCGTTGTCGAAAGTCTCGATATGTTCATCTCTTTCTGTGTGGTATCGTACGCAGCTGAGATTTCCGAGCACTTCGCTTTGTCCGCACTACTGTCAAATGTGCTGTCCCTCGTACGCACGTTCTCCTTCCGGTCCGTTCCGTTTCGTGCAGCTGTTGATCGAGTTCGTTTGGAAGGCGTCGAGACTAGACTTTCCTTGACCTTTCCAGACAGCTCGGCGTATGGACGTTCAACGCACGAATCCAGATCCGAGCTCAACCCCTCCTCTTGGTCACTCCTGACCTTGCTTAGTTCAGCCATTTTCTTTCTTGCATCCGCCAATTTCGCCAACAGCTCCTTCTCCTCTTCCTCTTCTTCATCCGAGTCATTGTACCATTTCTTCCTCGCGCTCCTCTGAACCGACGATGTCGATCGACTGCTCCGGCCGTCGGACAGCGACCCGAATGTCTGCGGCTTCACCGCTTTCGCAGACTGTTCGTCTGTTGTCTTGTTTTTCTCAGCTCCACCATTTCCACTCGACCGGCTGTCTGCTGCTCTAGGAGAAGCCGCCGTACCGTCTCGTTGTAAAGATCCGGCATAGCGCCGCGGACTGGTGTTCGATCCCAGCGGTTTTTGAGGCATATTGAGACGAACGTAACCGCTTGGAGGGTACTTATCGTCTTCTTCGTAGTCACTCACGACATCACGAACGCAAACGTTACTCCCGTTCTTCGTGTCAGCGTCTGCGCCGCGAAGGAAGCGCGAGCTGAACGCTGCCGACATGGCTACACGACCGACTGCTCGATCTTGAAGTGGCGAGATCAAAAGTGATCGACAGGTTCGAAAGGGGACTTACCTCAGCTGGGACAGTATACAGGGGTGAACGAAGAGCCGCTTCAGAGCGCTCGCTCTATTTCGTTATTATCTGCTGTAACGGTTTTCCACATGAAGCAGCAATAATGGACGTGCACCTACAACTCAAACTCCTCTTCGTGCACGTCAAAGTGGCCTCCACCCAGAGCGAAAACGGCCTCGTTCGTTGCAATCTTCAATGACTCGGGGCCTGAAACAATGACGCCGACCACGGGCAAAACACTCGCCGAGCTGTCATCCATCTTGTGGATCTCTAGAGTCTGCTGGAGCAGGTACTGCATGTTAGGGCGCTCGTTCATCTTGGCGTTGAAGTGACGAAGTAGGTCGCCGACAGAGTGGACGTCTCCTCCAAAAACAGTGGCGTTGGACGGATAAAATGCTGATGCCATTGGCACTGACTCGGTCGTTGCGTGGCGGCGGCAAAACGTCTTGTACTCGTAGTATACGAAAGCGTAAACGACGATGATTGTCAAGCAGAACATCGTCAGCTGGAATGCACGCTCAAGCGGCCACAACTCGAAGCGGTCTTCGCCCTGGATGATACCGTTTCCCCATCGGACAGCAAACACAACTGCAATAGACACAACGTACAACGTAAGAAGCATGACGAAGCGCATCAGGTTGCTTGAGCGCAATGGCTCGTAGAATGGTCGAGCTTCTCGACTCGTGGACTTTATCGCTGCTCCATCCAAGGTTTCTTCCATCGGCAGGATGTCCAATCTCCGGGTGAGATCACTGTCCGAGTAGGTGCCCGTTGCAAACAGGTGGGAGCGGAAGAACTGCTCGTGCGGATCCAACTGACGAAGCTTTGCAAGCACGGGCGCAACTGTCTGGAGCACGCTCAGCTCACGGAATGTGAAGATAAAGGTGAAACGCTGACTCCACGAGACCCTGTTGCAGGACAGCTTGGCAGCAAGTTCATCCAAAATGGCCAGGACAGGAGTCACACCGATACCTCCGCCGACTAAGCAGACGGTAGAGTAGTCTTCGTACAGTTCCAGCGAGGCGCCATAGAAACCGTCCATGTACATCAGCGGTGCGATGTTGTCATGGTGGCAGACCAAGGCGTACTGCACTAATGTCTTCGACCAGTCTCCGAGAGGCTTGACCAACAGAACGACGTCGGTGGCGCTCGACTTTGGAGAAGACGCAATAGTGAACGCGTGCCACTGGAGCTTCGAGATATGAGGTACATTCAAATAGACAAAATTGCCGACCTTGTAGTCATACGACGACGACGAGGGGGATGTTCCTGGTGCAGTACGCTTCACGACGATCTTGACCAGCTCATCGTCACCATCGCCAACGACCAGAAACTCTTTTACTGAGACGGGAGTCATGGCATTCCAGCTGGAAACAGTCCGACTAACGAACCACACGCAGCCTGACGGCAGAATCCACCAGATGATCTGAGCCCAGTGCAGGATTGCAAAGAACACGGCGATAACGAACAGCACCCAGTGCGAGATGTAGAACCACTCGTAGGCTTTACGGCGGACAATGGGAAACGAGGTCGGGATCATAAGCACGAGTGCGAGCGTGGACACGAAGCCAAAGACGTTGAACCAGGCGTAATAGCCGCCTCCCGAATTGTCCAGCGTGAAGTCGCAGTTAAGGCACGGTAGCTGGTTGACCTGCCACTGGCCCTTTCGGACCCAAGAGCCCCAGTACCCAGCCATGTGCACGACAGCCGTAAAAACCGTCATGAATCCTATCCAGCGGTGGAACTTGACCCCATTGGCGTACGAGATGTTGAAAAACTCCATCCAGCCACAATTTCTCGTGACAGGCAGGAGGAGAAACGCCATGTTGTAAATACACAAGTACGAGGAGCTGATACCGACGATGTTCCAGTACTTGGTCGTGTCCAGAGTGCCGGCCTCCGTAGCCATGTCGATGCGGCGGTCCCACTGAAAGTACCAGCAGAGACCATTGCCACCGAGCACGTACACGACTCCAAAAATCCACTCACCCACCGAGAACCGCGATACACCGAGTACCGGGAACTTTGGCTTACGACGCATGAGCATGGCAAAGCGCCAGATCAGCGTCGACGTCAGGCGTCGAGCTGTATTGATGTGGCGCAAGTATTCAATGAGCAGGACACTGACAATAAAAGGAAAGATGCAGAAGATGAAGAGGAACGTCGGACGAATCATCTCCGTGTGACCCGTCTCCGTGATGTTCCGTCCAATGCCCGTGTCCAAGAGAGCGTGGCTGTGGCTGCCCATGTCGGGCATGTTCGGGTACCCGTTCCACCAGTCTTGCATCGTGTTCAACAACTGGAGCTCATACATTGGTGCCCACGTCGCAATGTTTCCGAAGATGAACACAGCGATGCCCAGCGCAATGAAGAAGCGAACGACATGAATAGCTACGGACGGTGTGGCCTTGTGAGTCAAAAACTGACTTCCTGGGCTGCCGCCTATGTCGACGACCGGCGTCTTGAGTGCTGTGTAATCTGCCATGGCAGTGGCAGCGGTGATGGGATGGTGAGAAAAGGATGCAAGGAGGAAGGAAGCGGTAAGTAGAGCAGTGCGGGAAGTGATGTCAATAGGCGAATGGACAGAGATGAAAAAGGTACTTGCCATTTCTCCACGTTATAGTTGACGGTCCCTCCATTAAGTCGCATGCGTCTACTTATTCGCTTCTGCTGCAATTGTTGAATCGGTTCGAGATCACCAGCTGGTTCTGCGGAGTTGGCAGTTGAGCTGCGAGTCGACAAATTAGCTGAAGTGAGAGACTGACTGCTATGAGGTGGAGTTTCCAGGTTGTCCAGATGAGACCAACGGTCCAGCGCTTACCATCCGAACAACGTGGACACTGTCAACAATATTCTGTGTCAGGGTGCGTACTGTTGCGCATCACACAACTGCACGAGACGCGTTTGGCGGTACCTACCCCACCCTGAGCCAGGGTAAGTATACTACTCCAGGTGCTCGTGAGATTGTGAAGAGGCGGATGAGACCGTCGTCATTGCTCGCATTCGAAAATTCAATGGTTGCGACGCCGCGTAGCTGCAGCGAACCCTCACCAGGAGACAAGAGTGCACGCATTTTTGTACGGTGGATCAGGTAAGACTTGCGTTTATTTTTGGCTGTTTAAACCTAGCCAGTATTCGACTCTTTTTGCTTTTGTGGTCGGCGCTCGAAGTACTACTCGGCTAGGACAAAATCTTCCCTGAACGTTTTGTGCCCTGGTAAACCGAACAGCTCAAGCGCTCAACCGGACAATATTCAAGACAACACGTCAATTCAAACAGCTTTCTTCCGACTCCGGTCGTTGAGGTTGTCGTTTATCTTATTAACGATGCTGTCTACAAGCGCTTTATCTTGACGAACTGGTCGTTTCTATTGAGCAATAGCTCCCACACTAAGGCAAACTGTTGCTGCAGTATTGGCTGGAAAATGTAACTCCTAATAACATCGTCATTTTCGCAACATAGACGTACATGCCATATAGGCTATCCACTTTCATGCACGTACATGCCATATCGGCTATCCACTTGTCTTATATTTACTGTGTCGGCCGATGTTGCGAGTGCAGCCACTTTTTCTTTCCCTCCATTGCTGTCCCGTTTATCAAACTTCCAGTAAAAGCAGAACCTGCGACCTAATATTGTGCTACGGGGGTTCCAGTTTTTTTTTTGGAGTAGTGCATTTGTGACGGCGCAGAGGTAGCTGATAGCGTGATGGTGGAATCTGTAGCGTAATAGAAAGAGGGGTAGACATCATAGGCTGCACAGGATGAGACGGATGCATCGGCGCGCCTAAATGTAGAATATCCAATGGTGGTGGCGAGCAACGAGAGGGAACGCGAAGACGGCGAGCTTTATTGCAAGCCCGAACGGTAAGCTATCAGTGACTATGCCGAAGGTGTATGCCGAACTTACAAAAATTTTGTCAGCCTCTGTGTGTGTCTGTGAAGATGGCTAGGTGATACGTACACATCATACCAAGTGCGATAGAAATAGTCTCTCTTGTGGATAACGCTAGCGGGTACTTACGCGTCGTAATAAATAGGGGTCCGACCCGAGTCAGGTTTTGTTGGGTCGACCAGGTGTTTGACCCGGCTGGTATGGTAACGGGTTGGGGGTAGACCTGGACCAAGACCCATTTGTTTCTCTTTTAAACTTACTTGTTGTTGCATTAGCAATCAGCCAAATGCGCATTTCCTTTTACTTTTGGATTACGTAGTAAGCTCTGTATCTAGGCATCGGCAAGGTAATGTAAAAGATTGCCGGGCACTGGTTCTTGTTCTACCTTTGGCTTACCACTACCTTTACCCTTTTGGTCTGTGAATACCTTTGCGTTTTCCTTACTCTGCCCATTTACCTGGGTAATTACCCAGTAAACAAGCGTTGTATAATTGATCAGACAAATGGAGTTGCACCTGTCTGTGATGGCAGCTCCACACTGGTAGTCCAGTGTGTTGCTCCGGTGCCACGTTACATGTGGACTATCAGTATAGATTGGTTGAGTGAACTGGCGTAGGATAGAGTTCTGTACGCCCGGTGGTAAAAGCGAGCGCAATTCGCCCTAACGTTTTTTATCAGGGCTCACATTCAGCCTCAAATATCATGTCGACAAACTGGATGTGAGTCAACTGAACCACCCCGTCGTCAAAGAGTCCTCATCTCATTTTCCGGACCTATTTCGACCTGCTGACGACGGATTGCTTGTCATTGTCGCCGGGCTGTACGAGTGCGGCCGCATCTTGCGCTCAATTCATCAGCACTTTGAGGATACCGGCATCCATCCATAGGCGCAGGAAACTTAAAAATAAGAATTTTGTAACGGGACACCAGAGAAACACACAGGACAACCATTGCAGAGATATTATCACCTACAGCAGCGTGAGAGATACCTCGTTACGTCTGTAATTCGGAAGAGGAAGGGAAAGCAACTAGAAACTGACTAGTGCTGGTAAAAGTAATGCATTAATTATAATTAAGTCCTGATCATTAATCTATGTTTTAGTCCTAACTTGAGTCTTTTTATCCGCTAAAATGTAGGCTAAAGTCTTGTTCACCACTCATTGCGCGCTACCATCGTTGTCTGACCGCTAGAGCTGGCTGATATGATGACCCATTTCATCCAATCGGTGAATGTTTGTGAATATTACCCTTTATGGTAATATTCACGAGCGTTACCAGCCCTTTAGGAAATGTTCTAATTGACAAGTATTAAAGGTAAATTACATGTAACTGTCGTACCTTGTAACATTTATAAACTACAATGAATAAAAAAATACCACCACCTGCATGCATACAGCGATATAACCACTATGATTTTCTCCCTTCTAAGTGTTCAACACTTACGAGAGATGTAAATAATGGGTGGTTTGTAATGGGCGCCGCGGGTCTCAACGTCGGCGTCTTTGTCGTCGCCGCCGCCGTTGAAACGTTCATGAATACATAGGCTTCGGAATGCGGAATCTAAATAAGACGTGAGCATTGACTTTCAAATGATTTCTTCCTGCTCTCTGGGAGGTCAAAACTAAGTGGCGCACTCCGTATTGGAATCTGTAATAACAGGATAGGGCTCCAACCCAGGGCCATTGGTCCGGGTCACACCTCTACCTAGGATCTGGTCCAAAACACTTGCGTGAAACACATGATCCAGATTCGAAATTGATCTCCCAGACGTGTTTCGGATTAAGTGGGCAAATCAAGCGTTCACGCTGCAAAGTCTTCAAGGAAATCGTCAAATTGGCAGACATGTACGTCTTAGTATGCATTAAAATCGAGTAGCATTTTATGCATGGTTGACGTCCATACGTGTGCATCTGTAACGTGCATCTTTTTTTCTGCCATGAACCTGCTCTTCACGCACTATTTTTAATTTTTATCGTGCCTATTCCACTGATCATCAAACGCATTTCGTTGTACGCTCACATCGTATAGACGCCTGTGCATCTTCCAATCATTTTAATTGCAAGCTTGTATGAGTTATCGAATGTGCTTGACTGTCGTTTTTTGACAATTATAAAGAGTTCGTTGCATGAGGATAGCAGAGCTCGAGAAGATCACGCAGATGCCTATATTCCACAATCCGGTGATGCAACGAATGCTCCAGAAACAGTTTGAGAAAGGCCTTCATATAAAACTCAATTGTATTAGCTTATGCGATGCACACACATTTTACGATTTTTAATGTACACACATTGCATCTTGTTCAGGTGGCTTATAATGCACCTGATGCTTGTTCATCAAATGCTTGGCCAAATTATTGGTACCACTTATAGCTTTACCAACATATGTAGCTCCGTAAATTGCTGATACACCACAAATCTTTGGGACCTGACAAACAGCTTTGCATTATTCGGTAAGTCTTAATATTACGCACAAACCTAGCTTGTATTTTTGTCACCGTTTGTACTGGCAGCACCCTATTTTTGCTGGGTGACGTTGCTGGCGGAGCGATCGACGATGCAATTTCTGAATTGCATCGGTTCTATCCATTTACGCGGATTTTTCAATAAATGGCAAATGCATACTGTAAAATGCTGATCAGTAATCATGAGAGACCAACACAAGCCTCCCCAATCAGGGTGCAAGATTGGAAACACAGAGTCCAATAATGCACCCCAAATTAGCTAGAAAAGACGCAATGTGGGTTGGTTGCACTGGCAAAATGTTGGGGAAATATATTAGAGACCAACATGTCATTGGTCCGGGTCAGGCCCTCTACGGAGCTGCTCAAAACTTGCAAATGCTACACAGAAGACCTTATGTAAGACTTCATTATGTAAACCTGTGATTACCTGGTTATCGGTAGTGGGATCGGCTTTACCATTACTCTACCCGCTACCTCACTCGTTGACTACCCTTTACCACCGATTTCTACCGTTTTACCGGGTAAAAAAGGATGTCTTACCTTACTTTGCCGAGGCCTCTCTTTCTCCCATTGTATGTATACTTCCTGTTGTTTGGGGCGTGACATTGGATCTTTGAGTTTTTTTGCTAGCAGATTTCTTGGCTGAAAATTTAATGAAATGTTATGTGTTTCATCTGTCATAGATTGTAAGTTGAAGCATAAAGAAATGATTTTCTTCGCCGTCAAAAATAAGTCATCAAGCAGTGGTTGCTGCCAGCACAAGTGGTGGTGAAAAGACAAGCTGAGTGTTGATGCAACTCATCATTTTAGAGAAGAAAAAAATGTTTCCCCCCACTTTTACTATTTCCACTCATCCCCCTGAAACCAAAACAGATCTATTTCTGAGTTTCATACACATCTCGGTGCACAAGTTCACGCGTCACGTATACACCAATGTATGCATTGTTTAGAAGGTGGATAATACCCTAGCTTAGAGCTGACCACTATACGATTAATGTTCCTCAGAGTAAGGAAGCTGGAGACAAGCACGTCTCTGGTCTTCGGGAGGTAAATGCTAAGGAGAAAGAAGCCAGAGAGTTATAGAAGTTCAAGCTATCTTACGAGCAGGGACTTAAGTGATGGTATACCTCTTTGCAGAAGGGTCTTCGCGTCGTTCGAAGGTGAAACCATTGATACATAGTACAGTGAGGTAAGCTGCAGATGAAATGAATGCATGCTGAACCATGATCTTGGTGTGAACCCCATGAGTACGCACAAGTCGAAGAAAAACGAGAAGGGATAAACGCCTCGAATCTGTAATAACGCGCCTTCAGAATTCTTTCAGTAGTGATTAGAAACAATCCAATTGAGTACAATTGCACATGAAGAGTGAAGGTGAAGAATTAAGCGCGTGCGTTCTTAGCTAAAGAGCCAGAGACATCACTTTTTCTGGCGGATAATTGACTCTAAAGAAAACACAGAGTCTATCAATTCTTGTGCGGATCCTTGTGGATGTTGCAGTGTTACTGTGTCAATGGCAATGCGTAGGAATAATCGATATAGATAATTCATATCGATTATATACAAATGTAAGATACATCCTATTTCGGATTCAAGGGGGGGTGAAAACATTATGACTCAAAATGCGTCTAAAAAAACTCAGACAACCACGAGGATCAGCACTTCTCTGTGAATCTACGTACGAGTCTACGATAGTTTAATAGACAATAAGCTTGGATAAGAAATTAACGAACACATGTCAGAAAAGCGGGAAGAAAACGAAACAAGATGCAATACGTGCATTTCCAAATGAAGCAGTCGAAGGCTTCTACACGTAATTCAATGACGTCGGGATGTACGTAGCATTCGTTAAGTGCTACAAATTGCTGCGCCAATCCATGTGCGGTTTCGAGCGCTTTCACAAGGAAAATATTTTTTTTGACGCTTTTGAGGTAATCTGCTGAAAAAGAGTTCCCATTCAATAGTTACCTCACTCGTCACGCTACACGCTAGCGTTTACTTCTTGATTCGGGTGCACTAGTTGACTGCAAGTTGTTAAATTGTTGAGAGAGGAGACTGTAGCGGGCAACGACGCTCATTCGAGAGTGACGAAAAAGAAAACGTACGGTGTGCTCTTCTATCTCGTTGGCTCTGGTTGACATTGCACTGCACCACGCTCTGATGCAATCAGTGGTAAAGCAATTCGTGGTCTTGTACCTTTAGACCCAGTGATGCACAAGTACCCACGAATATCATATCTATACAGAGACTGAGTTTTAGTGGACGATATGGCGTTATCACAGGTTGCAAATCCAGCGCACAGTGCACACACTGGTTCCAACACAAGTGGTTACTGCTTTGCTTGAGTTGATTGATCACTCAGATTATCTACTGACCTCTGGGACGTGGACTTAGAATTGTCCAATATTTTTTTACTTGATTGGTCACACATTATTCCTTATTTACTAAATGTGCAGCTGATCTTCAATGCTAAGTGATGTTGCACACACGTTATAATTGGACCAGGGAGACTTCGAGCGCGTTCATAAAGGTAATTTAACAATTTGCTTACCCTCTCGTTGTACCTCTGATTGAACCCTAAATTGAGCGTCCTGTAGAGTCAAAGTACCTACCCTAGGTACTCTAATCTTTAAATCAATAGTTAAGCGAGAAAAACCAGGCACTGTTCACACACTCGGTTATTGCAACCATAATGAGTGGCAGTATACCCCGCCTGCTACTGTAGCAGCTCTTCACCTGCAAGCCACTCGTGGCACGCACACGCAAAAAAACACTTTTCTGGGCACAAGACGTCCCGATTTACACGTAAATTACCAATTTGTCGAGGACTCCCGCGTCAGTCGTAGCCTTTTTTCCTGGATTGTCGAGAGCTGTGCTCTGATCTGGAGCGAAAATCGAAAGGTAAGACCAGGGAGAGTTGTAACAAATTTATATTGTGTATTAATCTAGATTAAGTTTGACTGCATAGGTTTCGGCAAGCCTCTACCTGTTCTTAAACGCATCTCAATCGCATCATATCGATGAGTGTGCGGATGTAGTCTACGAGCCGTTGCGTGTTTATTTAGAATAGGGAAAGCAACAGCACATGTTTGCTTTAACGAGGATGCTATTGTTGTAATTAAACGGTTGTAAAAAAAATTTGTTCGCTTTACAGCCCTATGATAAAACTGACTGGAAAAAATAGCTTATGGGTTTCGAAAGAGTCGAGGATTTAGACATGTGACAGGTGTCATAGATCGTACTCACTTAGACGTTCTAAAACCGGCTGGAGACGCACTTCTCAATGCGTACATTAACCGCAAAGGTTTGACCTCCATCGCATTTCAAGCGGTCGTCGAGGAGGATAGATTCTTTCCAGAGCGTGAGTGAAAAGTTAGCCTCAAACAATTTATCGTTTAATCTTACTAGTAGAAGTCTGTCTGGGTCTACATTAAATGGCCTGGGAGCGTACGTGACAGCCGCTTGCTACGTAACTCGTCACTTTTCCAAAGTGACAATGAAAGATCACTGATGACCGCTGGAAAATTCTTGATTGGCTACTCTGGATACGGATTGTCAGACTGGATTAGCTCCGTATCCTGCTAACTTTAATCCCGAGGCCGATCGAGAAAAGCTCTAATTTTGCGTTTTTGTCAACACGCATTGTTGTTAAGCAGGATTTCGAAAGGCTGAAAACGCAATAGCACGTATTGCTCGGTGAGCAGCATTAAGTTCTAGATATCACCGCGAGAATATTCATTGCATGCATGGTCCTACCTAACCTTGCGATTGATAGCATTGACAGTGCAGTCCGCACCTAGTGGTCTATTATTGGTCATCGTGGGCTATGCAAAATCCGCCTACATTGAAAGTAAAATAATGGCCGCATGCGCAAGAAAATTGCACAAGAGATGTACGAAGACTGCATCGAAAGCGTCCAATGAAACGTTTAGCTTTGTGCCGAAAAATATTCACCTAAACAAAATCTAAAAAAAAGATCACATCAAATTTTCTTTGGGCAAACAAGGGCGCAAACAAAGCTGCAAATCACAACCAGAACTCTTTCAACTCTCGGCGTCGACGGCCTGCAGCGGCTTCGTCTCGAACTCTGCGGCGTTCTTCTGCAGCTTCATCCCTGGCGACGTACTCAACGTGCTCCTAGCTGCGCATCTGCGAATCTTGAACTTTCGGGGCGCTTGCTCGATTTGAAAAATGAGTTGGAATAAGCACTTATATCTCTTGGCCTTGCTTGTGCTTTATCGTTTTGGGGACGGTGGCGCAATGCTGTGCGTCGGCTCTGACTCATCGTTATTGACCACTCCGATGAAGAGCGAATAATCTTGAAGAGGAGGTATCCCTGACGAACCCACCGTGTCAACCGCATCAGCTGTCATGTCCCCCATCATTTCATGTTCTTAATCTCTTGGCTTGGTCTTCGTCACCCCTTTGTAGAAAGTTTTGATTTGTTTCCAACGATACATTACCTGCTTGTAGAGCCTCCATCGCATTCCACCATGAGTACTTGAGGCGATATACCTCCATACTACCCCAACCCTTCTCCCCTAGCTTGCGTCTTTCTTTGCGGTTGGTGGCAAGTAAGTTGTATTACTTGTCCGTGGTTTGTTTCAAAGTCCGCTGACCCAAGCCACGAAGTCCCATTTCGCGCGTTACAATACGCTCACTTTCTTTCCTAACAGTAGTATCCGATGGGCCTGTGCACATTCAAAAAAGATTAACAAGTGTTATTATCTTCAATATTACACAATATATAGACCATACTTCTTGACGCTTGATGTGTTTCGAATTTCAGACGAGCTGTATAGTAGAGTTCGAGAAGTGCTGCAATATTCGTTTTCTTCCTGTTTAATATTTTCTTGCGTTAAAATAGAAAAGGAAGACACACATCGAGTTAGACAGGCCGAAACAAAAAGGACACCCATTTAGTACCACAGGCAAGTACTTACCTAAGCTATAGGAGTTTCTTAATGGCAGAGGATTTTTCCTTTCTTTTACCCTGTACCGGCGCGTACCCTGCGTCATCGTCCGTCGTAGGAGCATCCAAGATGCTCAGTCTTGGCGAAGAGAAAGATCTGTTGGAGGCTTCGCTGACGGTGAGCCCGAGCACAAAGTGGTGGTGAACTATATTTTCCTGAGCTGGATTTTGTAATAATGGTCTAGGGGTTAAATTTGGACCGCCAGAACAAGGTGGAGGCTAAATGTTTAATCATTAGGTTTTTTCAATGTGCTTGATGAACAGCGACTTTAGTTGCACCTCTCGTTTAACCTCTCGTTCAAATAATAATCCAAGTAGCAGATTAGATGCCGCTCAATAACCTTTTTAAAGTGCTTTAATTGGGTCGACCTGGTCCATTCCAATTCATGGGTCAAGTCTAACCCGGACCAATCATCTTGTATAAGAGCCTTAGTACCAAGTGAGATGTTGCGTTTGTTCCTTTGGAGAAAAAAATGCATTGTTTGTAGAGCTCTATGATTGAGTTACTATTTGCGATTTCAGCGACAATCTTAATCATACACGCAAAAAATGCTCGAAAAAATGATCGGCTTAAAGTGAACAAGGGCGGACAGAAGGCTAACGATCAAATATTCGACGTCTTATGGCGGCGAAGTTCTTGCCTAAAAAGAAAACAGTATATGTGAATAGTTTTTTTCGATGTCCTAAAATTTCTTGAATTGTAAGAGGTTATAGTCACGATATTGTAGGAATCTCTATCAATCACATATTCTCGTTCATTAGTTGCGCGTAGGCCGAGCCTTGTGATTACGGCGTTACCGACCATCAACAAGTAGATTTAACACGCAAGAACTTCCATCACAATAATTGATTAATACACACACTACGGCCCATTAACTCACCACCACCACACCCATCAGAATAAGTACGCGAATAGACAGATCTCGGTTCATTTCTCTGCCACGAATTTAAATTAAGTTCTGCCAATTCCAGACCTCCCAAATTTATTGTTTAACCATAACTTTCCCAAAATCAAGAATAACAATAAATTTTCTGCAAGATGTGCTCTTAATGAACTCAAACCTATTTATGATGGTCCTTATGCTCTTAATGATATTGCAATTAATCCAATTTGCCTACCTTGCCGCATAGTAGCTATCGACGGCGACGCCACGTGGCACCGCTTTCCGCTCAACAAACGAGCTCATTTCCACGGGCTACAAATCTTTGGACCCTATCCGCACATCGAAGCGATTGTCTTAAAGTCCCGCCCCTTCTGTGTCCATTCCAGTATTGAATACATAGCGACGGCTAGCTCATGAGCAAGCGCACCAGGCATACCCAATTCTAATTGACGGAACGCTTAAAATGTGAGCTACACGTCTCACCATTCGGGCCAACATGCCGAGCAATTGGACATGTACCAAGCCAAGTTGGCAGCTAATAAGCGCTAAATAATAAAGCAAATTAAACAGCGCAACTCTTTATTTCTAGCTCAAGTTAGAATCTATGCGCTTAGTAACTAAAAAGGCCATTGTCATTACCATCATGCTGGACATCTTCTTTGACCAGGACAATAAGATTAAGGCAATCAAAAAGAGCGTCGAGAACATGTTCAATAAAGCCGCTGAGGATGAGGGTGGTAACGATTTATTTTAATGGTTTAAATGCGTAAATCGCTGCAGTGCGACAAAACAGTCGATTTTTTCGCGCTGTCGATGTCCTTACAGGAAGTCTGAGGTAATGTTGCGCGTAAATCATCTCATAGTAAATTATTCTCTCGGATCCTTCAACGCAGTGGTGCATCCTAATTAGCTCGCAAAAATATTAATCTGAAGCTAGAGGAGATCAGCAGAGATCCTAAATCGACCGTCCACTTGGGCTTTTTTGATCACGAACGACAATTTGAAGCTCCACGGCGTTTCGGACTTAAATCGACGGATCTGATTCACTTTTACGGCATCATCTTCAACTTGACGTACTCACCTTTCCAATATTCGATCGCCTTATTTCCAACCACGTAGTCCACTGGTTGATTAGTTCCTGAACGCACTGGTTCCAAACTGGTGGTCAAAACTATACAATAGGGGTCTGATGGCATATTTTTTTATGAGCAATACCACGCCCTTACTGTGACGCATAATAATGATGGGTGTTTATTCCGGATCTTTCGCACTTGATGCGTCTTCACTGACTCGATATCATGCCATAAAAGATGTCCTCTTCATCCTTCATATCAATGACACTTGATCAATCATCGCACAAATTCCTGGCTGCGAAAGCAGGACACCTTGATCACCGAGAGGAAAATAAAATGCCAGAGATTGACAACGCGGTGGGTGGCCTACCGCAGCTTTAAAAAATTATCCTCGGCAACCGTGTTCACCATCTACAGGAACGAGAATAGCGACCCAAACAAGATGCCATCGCCGGAGCGGTGATCACGCTCGATCATACGAGAGTAGATAGACGCGTCGAGAAAATTTGTAGCGCTGTGATAAAAGTATTCTGCGATTGTGTTTCTGCTTACTGCCTCACTACCTGGATTCGCTATCCATCGTTCTGTCCACTGCTTTTCCCATCATTCTGTCAACCCTTCCCATCATTTTGTACATGTCTAGCCCTCCCTTCATCGAGTCTAGCTTTTGTCCATCATCTGAGTCGTCAGCCGTTACTTCAGCCGCTTCATACGCCTTTTCAAGGAAATTTTGTGTTTATATATCTAAATTTCCTATATCTACTTGTAACAAACCATCCCTCCATGCGCTTATTGAGCAAACAAACATCACGGTTAGAAAGAGGCAAAGCCTATCGATGCTCTATCGCAGCCTAAGGTGATACAGAATTCGTGGCGGGTCAGCTTTGCATTCAGTTTGACGTTTCCAACCCCATAGATGACGAATTACTCAAACCCGCCAAGAGCTGCGTTATCGGACATTTTTCACATCAGAAATAACAGCCTGTCTGGCATGCCACCAATTAGAGGGTCCTAGGCGACCAAGCTATCTGAGACCTCAATTTGCCAAGTTTTTACAAGTGCAAAAGAGGGCTACCCACCTTGCGACATCGTTCAAGCCCCGTTTGTTCGTTGTCCTCTCGTTCCAAGTCTTTCGCTCTCGGTTTTTTCTCTTCAAAATCGTCTCCGTCGAGCTCGCCTAGCCGCTACCCCGTCGCCGCCTACATTCTCGGTAGCTCGCCGTGCTACTCGTCTTCCTCAATAATAATAGCTTTGTCTGCCTTTGCTCCATCTACTTTTTAACCTATCGCGTCTCTTCTTTCGACTTCCTTGTTGTTGTCTGATACCTACTTCTTATTGCGGCTGTTGGAAAAAAGTAAGAAATTTTAGTCAAGAGGTTTACAGCTTGCGTCGCTTTTAAGTTAGAGGACTGCAGTTGTGTTGCACCGTGTATTGAGGTATACTTAGCGCTTCGTAGCTTACGGTAGATACCCTCTTCGCTTTGCGTGGGACGAAGCCCCTTGAGTTAAAATTTGCCTCTGTTACCGGAGACAGTTATCCGCGTAGACGACTTTAGTTGTGAATTGTTAGTACTCATGGTGAAGCCACACCCTCCTTCTCGTCGGTAGGAGTTACCCTGTCAGCTAGCGGCTGAATCCTTGCTCGAAATCAGCAAATCTGAGCCTGCTCGTTGCAACATTGACGCCTATTGTCTTAATGCGTTAAAACTTGCTCCGCCGCCTACTAGTGCGGCGGAGCTGCATCGCATAAGAATTCATTACCCGCATGCCAGCAAGCGTAAGCACATTGCCGAAGCGCTTGATGAGCCGGCGAAGGACGACAATCCACAGTTGTGGAAGGACGCTCGCCAGGCTCGTCTTTTAAAAGACTTTAAGATGCTATCTATTCCAGGGATCCGGTTCACTTGCACGGCCTATAGCACTGCTTCCAAGCTTAGCTTGATTAAGCTCAATGCTTTTGGCTAGGAAATCGAAATTGCTAGACTTGTGCGGTACGGTTCTCAATACTACGCTGATTTGGTTCGTCTACCTGACGGGGTAACGGACTGTATGGCTTTGACTGGTTTGCGGAACGTCATGCGCATCCTACGTGCGTGCTACAAAAGTTCGTGCAAAACAGCCTTCCTTCGCGGGAATGGAACGTTTATTTCGGACAGGTACAGGTCCCGCCTATCCTCGTCCCATCTCAAGATAACTCTCTTCGTGAGATCGAATTTTCGTCACCGGACGACGTCATGGTCATGCTTCGCGCTTGTTTCGTTAACCACAAAGTGGCACGTTACAACAGGGTTACACCTCCGTCTATTCGTCTTTGCAATGAAGTAGCTGCTGAAAAGGCGGCGTAAAGGGCGACTTTCGGTCTATGATACGGTCTCCCCATCCCAGGAACCTAACCCAGCTTTTCTTGAAGAATTTATTTCGTCTTTTCGGGATTCTATTCGGAAGTCCCCAGTGGGGATGGGAAGAGTGACATGGAATATGCCGAGATCGATGACTACGCCTAGCCAAAGTTCAACTTTAGAAAGTAAATGGGTGAGGTTTTCAATACTCCTAAGTTCCAGCGAAGCACCGCTCTAATCTCTAGAGCGGGCATTAATCGCGATGCTCTATCCGGTCGATCAGGTTTCGAAACGATTACGATCAAGAAAATTGTCTACTATTTTGACCACGTCAACGGCACCGCCCGCGCCACTGGCATCGTCAAGCCCAATCACTGCAGTCTGCTGTGGTTTGAGGAGGCTAATCCTGACGTTTCCCAAGGGCAATACGATCTTGAAGTTCGCCGCGAGGCGGACGATGATGATTGTATGGAGAGTGCTCAGGTTATTGCGGTTCCCACTCTTAAAAGTACCTGGCCCTGGTAACCCCTTTTCCCTTGCAGGTTCAGGTCGAGCAAATGTCTCGCCTTGAACTTTTGAGTATGTTGACTCATACGTTACGGGTTTGAGTGATCGAACCCCTTTGGAACAACGTGCCACAGTTAAGGCTAATCCTGGGCTTTTTTGTCTCCCGTGTCGTCGGAAGACCGCCTAGACACTCTCGCTCATAACCGAGGTGTCTGTCGTCTATTTTCCAAGATCGTACTGATACAAGCTCAGAACAACAACGGTGCATGAGGGTGCTCCACGCTATCGGCAAGGCAAAGACCATGATCAAGAAAGTCATGAGTCAACAAGAGCCGATGTCGAAGGAGTACAAACGAGTGCTGTTTGTCCTTTCAAGTTGGGATCTGGTTTTCCAAGTTATGGCACCTACGGTGTACATGGATCCACACAAGCTTACCGTCTTGACCGACACTTTCCCGGAATTCATCATTTATTTGACAATCCTGCTACTTTCCGACAACAATCTTTGGCTACTCGGTTATAGCTCTTTTGCGAAAGACCTTCTGCAGTACGAGTCCGTATCAAAATCTTTGAAGACTTTGGTTCAGGCTGTCCAAGCATTAAAACCTGATGCGAAGGGACTCTTTACGCCTCGCCTTCACTTCTAGGCAAGAGGCGAGGGACTTCAAGGCATTTTCTATTGATGTGATTGGGCTGAACAAGCCCTGCCTTCAGTTTAACCAAGATTTACTTTCACGATATCAAGTCGTCGCTTTTCAAGAAACCAAGCTTTCAAGTCAACATTTGCTATAAGATAACGACTATTTTCTGCACACCGCGAATGCCCATGCATGTTCGTTTTGGTCGCATATCACTTCAACCGAACTTGGGATTTTTAACGGTGTTGCTCTGCTTCTTAATTGAGCACACTCGTTTCAAGACCTTCGAGACGATTCTGCGCTTTTTGCTAATACTGCGGTATTAGGCAATCGGTATTTGGTGGTTTTTGCCAATTTGGATTCGATTCAAATTCATTTTTAAGTGGTCTATGGACCAGTTCGATCCGAAGATCGAGCCATCTTCTATCCAAGTTTACCAAGATTTTTCGACGACTCAGCGGTCTATTTAGTCATGGGTGATTTAAATATGATAATGGACCCATTACTGGACAAAGCTACGTCTGGATACACTTTTCACGAAGCTGGTCGTGCTGAGCTTTTCGACTGGATGATTAGCCTCGGTCTCATCGACTTTTGGCGAATCGAAAACCCTGATCTGCGCAGATTTACGGGTCCCAAGTCTAAGAATCGCATCGACTACTGCTTGGCTAGTATCGACATTTGTGACAAGTTTGTTCGTTCGTCTACTTTGTGACAAGTTTTTGTTCGTTCGTCTACTCATCTTTTGGGTACCAAGTTTGGGGGCACGGATCATGTACCAGTAAAAAAATTTGCGTCGTCACATTCACCACCCCCTAGTAACTCACTACCGTTCAAGTGCCCGACTTGGCTTCTCAAGTGCGACCAGGTTCAAGATTCACTCTCCCGTAACCTTCAACGTTTGGCTTCAGTATTGGAATCTAGCAAATATCCTAGGATTCTTTTGGATGAGCAAAAACAGCGCGATCGAATTTTTTTGTCAAGAATCTATTAGGCGGAAGGATGCTACTGCAAGTCAACGTTTGCGCCTTTGTACGGCGTCAAGAGATCGTGAAAAAAAATTTCTTTATGAATTAAGTGACTAAAATCGGCTTCAACGCGATCAGTCCCGTCAAGCCTATTTGGACTTTTCGGTGGCACTTCGCGACCGGAACGACCGGAACGCCGCTTCCAAGTTTGATCTGGATGTTACTTCGGGTGAAAAATATAATAAACATTTCTTTCGGGCTCCCGCTGCGGAGGAACTCAAGCTGTCGATATCATCCGTCGACACGTCTTCAGGGTTGTAAAGGGACCGTCAATAATTCTTTCGACTCATCGTCAATATCGGGACAACTTTTTTTTCGATCGGACTCCTACAATTTTGAGGTCGTTTCCCAACAATTCGACCCTTCCTATTTTCAAAATATTCTTCAACACAACCATCAGAAGCTCAAATCAACCCACGCCACCCTTCGCGACGCGCCGACTACGGCTAATGATTATTCTACGCTTTTAAGCATACCGCTCGTGGGGATTTTCCGGGTCCAGATGGATTACCTGCGGAGTATTTTCAATTTTTTCCTGCCAAGTGGGCTCAAGTTTTGGAGCTTGTATATGCAGCTCAATTCCGGCTAGGTCGCATGTCTAAGTCATGCCGCGCCTACATCTCTCTACTCTTTTAAAAGGGATCAAGATTGGACCCCGAGAACCATCGGCCCTTGACTTTAGTGAATTATGATGCCAATTTTTGCCCAAAGGCACTGGCTTATCGCCTTAACCAAGTTTTGCCAAGTTTACGGGATGTGGGTCAATTTGGCTTTGTGCCTACACGCGACATCCGGCACGCACTTCGCTATTTTCATGACCTTTAAGATCACTGCCGACGGACGAATTCACAAGACCCCGCCGGTGCTATTTGCCTCGACTTTACCAAAGCTTTTGATAGTTTCAACTGGCAAGCCTTAAATCAAGCTCTATAACATTGAGGATTTGGGTGCAATTTCCGCCATTGGGTAAAGCCTTTTTTCGGAGTGCACTTGTCCAAGTTTTAAGTAATTCTTCGCGCTCGGACTTCTTCAGCTTAGGAGCCGGCGTTCGTCAAGGGGATTCACCATCGCCTGGTCTTTTTGTGTGCTTTATTGAGCCTTTGCTGTGTTAACTGCGGGCAACTACAGAATTGTCTGCCATCAAGATTCGCAATAATTCTCATCACCTCGTCACTTTTGCTGATGATGTTACTAGTTTGGTGAATAACCTTTGTCATGCCCCCAAGTTTCTGGATCGTGTTCAAGATTTTTGTGCCACCACTGGCATGCGGATTAATGTGGACAAGACGGTCATCTTTCCCTTTCGGCCATATGCTTCTTTCGACACTATGGCAGATTTTGGGTACTGTGGCCGTGTTGAAGAAAGATCTGCTCAAGTTTAATCCGCTTATGCGGAGCTTTCTCAATCGTACCCCACCAAGTGCGGTGACCGAACCAGCTTCAAGGGGTCAAATTTTAAGCGAGTGGCACCCTGTGATACATTTCGGGCGGCATTGAGATACCTTCGATTGCGACTTCGGTGAAACTCCTTCAATTTAATTTTCATCCGGCAGTTAATTCGTCAAAGCCGTCAAGACAACTCCACTCCGCCCAAGTGGTTTGTCCCTGCTTAAGCTGCGATTGACTCGTCTTTCGGTGGTCAAAGTTTGGGTTTGGGTTTTCTACATTTCCCTCTTTCGCCTTTGGATCAATCCTCTCGCTGGCACGCCATTCCCGACTACTGGAAGGCTTCTCTTGCTACTTAGAGCACCAGGATTTTTCCCTATCTTCAACGTGTAAACCCCGTTTTGACCAAGTTTATATGGCCAATTAATAATAATTTATTCCTGCGGTTAATGGAGGAAAAAGCAGACACTTGCAGTGCTCCATCGGAAAGGCCTGCAAATTTTTCAGTCATCAAGGTGTCATGAGGATTTCGACTTTTCTCTCCGTTTTTGGCTCGCTTCCGGATGAATTACTCTTTGGGTTTCTTTGAATTCCTCTTCGATTAATTCAGGCTACTCAATGACTTATGTAATGCAAAAGCTGGCTCCGCGACTTGCTTTACCCGCACACTATCAAGATTTCGCGATTTTTTCGCTACCGCCTGAGAGGATGGTCGGCGCACTTCATGCATGGACTTTCGACGGGGTTGACATTGCCACAGCGTCAAATTGAGTCATCAAGTATCTGTCGCTTTACCAAGAGCCGCCGCCCCTTCCACTTCTTCAGCTTTCAGTTCCTGAAGTGGTTATTGGGTCTTCACATTGGGCGCTTTAGGCGGCTGCTCCAACGCGATATTCTGCCAGTATATTCTGACTTCGTCTTTCGGCTCCAGCATAATAGACTAGATTTCCGATACAAGTACCGATGGCACACATCGGACGCTTACTGTGTTCACGGTTAAGTTACTCCGGAAACGTCCCATCATCTACTATGGGATTGCTACATGGCCAAGCGTCTGTGGCTACTTTTTCTTCCTCCATTTTTAAGAATCTTCCAGTCTTCGATCGGCTGGCCCCAAATTTTGTTTTTGCATAACTTGGACGTTCCGGTGCATCACTAGGATCGGTTTGGCTCGCTAACTTCGGTTCGATTTTTCAACATGGTCCGCAGTGTTATTTTGCGGACGCTTTGGCTGTAACGGGGCACCCTGAAGCTTGTACTGGTGACAGTACAAGCTACTTATTCTGATGACAGAATAAGGCGGTGCCTCGTAACTTCACGTACACTCGTACGTGCAGAGGAAGACGGTAAGGAGAAGCGAGTACTTGGTTAAAGTAAAAAGTAGAACTGTATTTATAATAGTTAATGTCTGCAATAAATCACTATTTATCTTCATCTAACTATGTCTAAATACAAATGTGTAAATCAGTTATCTGCTCACCACTCATTGCGTGCGTCTGTCGTGGCGCGTCTTCGTTGGTTGATATAATGGCCTTTATCGACCAATTGGGAACTACTCGTAAGTGCTACAGAATATTTGTCCTTATGACAAATATTCTGAGAATATAACTCTTATAATTATATTCTATTAACAATTTCTTATAAATTGTTATGTAACGATTCACCCCGTTACATCACCCCCCCTTAACCATCCGTCACTTTAGTGACTGATTGACTAAATGGATACTCGTCCCAAATCATTTGGGACAGGGTTTGCACTTGTTGGTCCGCGTCCACTTTCCAACATCTCATCGCATGGTTAACAAGCCCATGCGATGCGCGAGCAAGGCCGCCGAGAGCGCGTCCGCACGTCTCTGTGCGGACGCCGAAGCAGAAACAACAGCAACTGATGTCTCATCGGTTGCTGAAGCGACCCAGCCTGTGTCACTTGGTGATGCAGGCGCTGGTCATGAAGACACTCATGTCTTCACAGAGTATGAGCTCGGTGTCTCGTACTCTCCTGATACGGATGACGGATCCGTATCGACGGCGATTGAATCCAAGCCGCCTGCCAAGCGTGGCATGGATGATGCTATGCGTCGTAGCATCTTTGCTTTATCTGATGAATCAGATGAACCATCGCCGAAGCGAAGGCGCTCGAGGTCGCGAGACTCGGGCGCTAATAGTGGTGTTGGTTCTCCTATGGACACCACTTCGCAACGAGGTGCCAGTACTTCTGTCGGCACATCGCAGGAAGAGCGGGACCGCAATGTCTTGCGTCTCGCTCCCGAGAAGAAGGCATGGATGCCTCCCAAATCTGTCATGGATCACTTGTCGGCGACGACGAGTGATCGTTATCGAACACGATTGTTCGATTCGTCAAGGATCCATCACCTTGACCCCAGCGCGAAAAACTATCGCGCTGAGAATGAATTCTTCATCGATGCTTTCTTTAGACATCGATGGTACAGTGGGAATCAAAAGCGTGATGGTCCCTCACTACTTCAGGCGTGGAACTCCTACATCCATAACCTCGAGGATGTAGGTCGTGACGCTTGGAACGACAAACTTATCAAATCTCGTGATAAGTTTGAAAAGCGAACCCCGATAGGTGCACGCTACAAGCTGCATCGTCTGTCAAGGGTGAAAGGATTACCCTGCCTCTCTTGGGGAGACTCGTGCCCATGTTGTGTGAACAACTCTGCACGAGCACCTAAGGAGGCTTACCTCCCTAATAGCCCGTGGTGGCGCGTACGTATCTCTATTGAGATGTACAAAGGGATTGACAACCTGAAATCCCTTTACGACCGTGCCGGGAAGACTTTCTCCAGCGGTCCTTCTGCGGCACAGGATGTGCCGCGTCGTACTGCTCAACCAGACCCAGTACGTCGATCATCAGTTGGGAGCGGGACTCCCAAGTATCCCAGGACGGGGGATAGCCGCGCCACCGGACGAGATAACTCGTCCGACGTCCGTTCACGTCGCGGTGGTTCAACAGCTGCTCAACTAGATAGCGCTGGCCACCGCGAGAGTCCTCTAATGGAGGTGGAGGAGGAGGAAAGACGCTCTCCACACGATCGTGGGGATCCGTGTGTTCCCAAGAGCCTCTTTGATCGCGTAACGCAAGCGTTACGCGGTGATCTCGAACATGAGCGGGACAGGCGTCTCCAAATGGCGGACACTGTCTCGATGCATCGAGCTGAGTTTGCCTTTGCTCAGCTTGAGAACGAGAGAGCTCTGACATCTCTCCGTGACGAGCTAAGGGTAGCTCGTGGGATTGTTGATCGGTCTCGAGATGAGATAACTGCTCTTCAGACCTTTGTCGATGGCCACCATCGGGAGCACAAGGCCCTCTGTGAGATGCTTGAGCGCAAGGCGTTCTTCATCGGAAGAAACAGGGTACTGATGGTACGGCTTAAGCCGACCAACGTAAAACTTGGGATGCGTTCGCATCTTACGTGGCAACTCGATCGTGTATGCATTGCCTAGGCGGTGCAATACACGAAACGGACCGATGTACTTGGGTAGTAGTTTACTGCTACCCAAGTTAGTCACTACATGCTTTGGTAGATTAACCGTAGACAGTAGGACTAAGTCACCTTTATTAAATAAAAGAGTGTTTGCCCTTCCATTCTTGTCATCGTTTTGCTTTTGCTTATCCACCGCTTCGGCGATGGAGTCTTGCACAAAACGGACTACCGTTTCACGAGCCAGTATGAACTCATCTGATGACTCGTTAGCTTCAGTGTGCTGTGAGCGCACTGCAGCAACATCAATCTTTTCTTCAGTGAGGGCTTCCGCACTCTCACTGGGATCATCTACTTCAGTGAGGGCTTCCGCACTCTCACTGGCATCATCTTCTTCGATATCGATGTTATCGATATCGGCATCAAACGCAATGACTTCTTCGTCAGAGCGTGATGAGCGTGAACCAAATCGGTTTTTGCTCGCGCGAGTCCCTCCCCCCTTAAACCAGAGTTACAATCTAGTAAGGTGGGTACACGCGGATGGCGCAAGCCATTCACGTAAAACGGTGTATGTGTCGTGGACGCATGCACCGAGTTGTTGATGGCAAACTCTACCATTGGCAAAAACTCACTCCAACTCTTAAAGGAGTGTACGTATCCTCGAAGTATCTCTTCGAGTACACGATTGGCACGTTCCGTCTGACCATCTGACTCTGGATGATCAGATGTCGACATCTTCAAGCGCGTTCCGAGTGATTTGAGCACGGAACGCCAGAAATCAGCAGTATAGCGTGGATCTCTGTCTGATACGAGTTCACGGGGCAACCCATAAAGTCGGAAGATGGTGTCAATAAAGACACAAGCACAGCCACTTGCCGTGATTGACTCTGGTACAGCCACGAGGTGTACCATTTTGCTGAATCTGTCAACAAATACGAGAATACTCGTATTCCCGCGTGCGTCTTTGGGTAACCCGAAGACGAAGTCCATTGAGATGGATTCCCAGCACTCAGCCGGAATCGGTAGAGGCTGTAAAGGTGCACGCAGTGAAGGACTTGACTTCACTCGTTGACAGACTTCGCATGCGCGAACGTACTTGCGCACAAACTGATACTGGCGGGGCCAGTAAAAGTCTCGACTCACCGTGAGATATGTTTTCTCCCTTCCACGATGTCCTCCTATAGGAGCATCGTGATACTCGAACATGATCCGCAGACGCAGATCAGTATCATCTGGAATGACAACACGTGGTGTGTCACCAGAAACGGCTGTATAATACAGTAACCCGTTGCGAGTAGTGTATCGATCTGATGCAGATCGATACGCAGACGACAATCGTTTCAACGATTATCGAGATGGTTGTGAGAGATGTGTCAACAACTTCACAATCTCACCATCTTGGGCATGCGCTCGCCTCACATCATCATGTAATGTTAAATATGGTACTGAGGACGTCATAACCGCAACAGTGGCTGTCCCACTGTTGGGTTTTACGACTGGTTCAAAGTCGGGACGACGTGAGAGTGCATCAGCGACGACATTGAGTCGTCCTGGTTTGTACTCGACCGTAAAGTTGTATTCTGCAAAGAATGACAACCACCGCGCCATTCGTTGTGAAAGGTGCGGGCTGTTCGCTGCCGTGCGTTATGACGCATGGTCAGTGTAAACAATGAAGGGTCTATCTCCTAATAGATAGACTCTGAACTTCGCGAGTGCATACTTCATGGCAAGGAGTTCCTTGTCATGCACTGAATAGTTTCGCTCAGCTGGTTGCAGCTGACGCGACTGATAGCAGACGACGCGTTCAACGCCTTCAAGATCGTACTGCATTAATGCACAGCCGATTGCAAAATCGCTGGCATCACAGACCACATGAAATGGCCTGTCCTGATCGGCAATTGCTAGGACTGGGGATTGTATCAAGCTCTGCTTGATACCATCAAAGGAGAGCTGACACTTAGCGTTCCATAACCACCTCTCGTTCTTTTTCAACAAACGAGAGAGGTGTACAGTCATCTTGGCGTAATTGAGTGAATACTTATGCAAATACGCCGCTAGCCCAAGGAATTTTAGAAGACCTTTGACATCAACTGGCACAGGCCAGTCGGTGATCGCCTTGATCTTTTCGGGGTCAGGACGTACACCGTTCTTACCAACGATGCACCCAAGAAGTGGTATTTCGCTTGCTGCAAGTATACACTTCTTGAGGTTAGCGTACAATTGATGCTTTCGCATGATTGTAAGAACCTGTCGGACGTGGTACCTGTGAACCTCAACGTCCGACTTTCCATCCATAGCTCGACTATGAATGAATACGTCATCGAAATAACTCGGCGCGAATTCGCGTACTGGTCTCAACAGATGTGATACACATCTGTTGAACGTGGCAGGGGCATTACTAAGCCCTTGTGGCATTACTAGCCATTCCCAGAGCATGCCGCTAGGCGTGCTAACTGCGGTATAGGGTATATCCCGTTCTCGCATAAGGATTTGATAGAAGCCATCCATCAAATCCATGGACGAAAAGATGGTACTCTTTGACATACCATCAATGATTACGTCCTTCCTTGGTATCGGCGTCTGAGCCGGTACCGTTGCAGCATTCAACTTGTTGAATGCATGCACTATCCGCCACCCTCCTGTTGCTTTTCGCACACAGAAGGTCGGAGAGCTATGTGGGGAAGTTGATTCCCTCACATGGCCCGCTGCTAAACGATCGGCAAAGAACTTGTCGATCGCAAGTACTTGCTCACGGGGCAGTGGCCACTGCTTCATGACACAGTACTTCGAGCCTGGTTTAAGCTCGACCTCGTGTCGAATACCTTTATCCTTCGGTAACTCGCACGGAACACTTTCAGGGAATACATCCTTGAATTCAACCAAATCTTCATAGAGAGGATTTTTCTTGATTGATTCCCACGATTGGGAGTCATATCGCTCAATTCGTGTCTTTTCATCTAGGACACTCTCGTCCATAGATGAACTACTGAGAACCCTCTCGTTCTCAGTAAACACTGTTGCTGACCTTATGTCGGCTACACACTCGTCGTCAGCGACGAGTATGCAGATCTGCTTGACTTTTCCACTACGCAGATCACGCAAGAATCTTTTATGTTCGAGCGTTGGCAACTGAGTGATCTCCGAAGTTAACTTCGGAGGCGCAATCAGATCAAGTATATAAGCGCCTACACTTGATCCGTTATTGACTATGACATTCAATGTCTCTGTCATTTCCTGGGGACTTATTCCCTCAGGCCTCGAAGGACTTATTCCTTCGGCTTCCCGGGGACTTATTCCCGCGGGTTTCGGGGAACTTATTTCCGCCGTATTTGTAATCTTGGGACTTATTCCCTTTACTTCCTCTAGCTGGGGTTGCGCAACCACAGCGAGGTCCTCTACGAAAGACTCTCCAGTCGATCTAGGATTATCGTTTCGCTTAACCTGAGCGATCGATTGTTTCTCTTCTAGATGTTCCCCGCTAGGGATACATCTTTGTCCCAGTCCACCCGACTTATTCGAGTGGTGGACCTTCGGCGCAGCCTGTGTTTCCTCACAGCCGCCGGAACTTTGCTCCGAAGTGTAACCGTTTGGTACACTAAGGTTTTGTGTAGTCGTACTAACGACCGTACCACAAGTGAGGCCATCGCACTCACTCGTAGTACATCCACACGCTTGTGGACGCTCCAAAACGTTCATCAGATGGCCATATGATGAACAAGCGGCAGGCATCGTTTTTGTTCGATGTTGCCAGTTTACCCGTGGTTCGTACCTTCTGAGCCACGGTATTCCAAGGACGACATCAAATTTTTCATCCAAATCCAATACGATATAGTCATCGTCATATTGGGTATCTTCTAGCGTATAGTGGATCTTCACTGTACGATTCATGACGGTTACGGATGCGCCTGTCGCAAGACGTACCGTCATCCTCGTAGGAGGTGTGTCACATTCACTAAACTTGAAGTGACCATCTTCTAGCGATTGGCGTCGCACAAAATTGTTGGACGCCCCACAATCGACTAGAGCTCGAAGGGACAACTTATTCGTCACTTCGAGTTTCAAGGTAATGAGTGAGACCTCATTACCTAGAGCAGCAACGCACAACGTTTGCGTGTTGGGAGCAACCTTCATCAAGAGGCCTACAAATTCTCTTGACGTTGCTGGATCAGTAGGGTGCTCCGCACCTACTGATCCTGTCCGTTTTTTGACGGTCCATCCCGTTGTTGCGTCTTTGCACCAACAGCGGACCCTCGTCCCTGCCCCTTTCTCATGGGTGGACGGTCACTACGCCCAGTGTCGCGAGACACTGGACGAGGGGCACTACACTCGTAAGCGTAGTGTCCTGTCTTTTGACATCTGTTGCATCTCTGCAACTTCTTGTAGCCTGTAGAGCGAGCCTTCTCGCTCTCTACACAACAGAGTTCCATCGGCTCTGGACCTCCATTGTCATATCGTCTCGGTGGACGATATGATGTCGAGCTGGCGCGAGCCTGTCTCAGACTGAAGTCTTCCTGTTCCGCAATGGAAATGGCTTGTTCTAGTGAATCTAGTTCAAGCCGGAACAGGTGAGTCTTGACGGGACCATCCGCAAGACCCTGCATGAACACCGAAACCAACGTGTGTTCATCAACCGGGTTGGAACTTATACAACTCGTGAGATGTCGTATATGTTGCGCGTAAGCGTGCACATCACGCTTACCTTGCTTGAGCTTCAAGAGTTCAGTTCGAGCTCTGAACTCAGCTCTAGGCGGTTCAAACGTTTGTCTGAGCCGCGACTTGAAGACTTCCAACGACCCAAACGCATATGGGTCGTGCAACTTGAGCCCCAGTGCCCAAGTCTTGGCACGTCCTGCCAGATTTGATTGGGCAAATGCAACTTGCATATCCCCGTCGTCGATGCGAAGCGCCCTTATGGCGTCATCCAATTCGACGAACCATCTCAAGAGGGAGTCCTCTTCGACTCCCCTATACTTGGAGATGTCAATCTTCAAGGTTTCGGGTCGACGCGAGTGCATCGACCCACCAGCAGCAGCCTGCTGCTGTCTCAACAGTTCAAACCGTTGAGCACCCTGTTCTCTCAACAACTCTGCTTGTTGAGAACCTTGTTGGTGAAGCAAGGCTACTTTATCGCGTTCTGCGTCAAGTTCATTTTGAATGAACTTGGCGATAGTAGCATGTTGGGCATCTCTATTGAGAGCCTCTAGCATGACGCTAACAGCATGGATGCCCATGGTTGAACCCATCCGTTCAACCGCATCCCATTCGACATCGCTCAAATGGGAGTAGCCGCCACGCGTAGCGTGAAAGCTTTGGTCATCTTCATCATCCAACATGTTCATGTTAGATGTGAACGTGGTCCTTGGACGGACTACGAAGTGCTACCAGGTGTAACGGGGCACCCTGAAGCTTGTACTGATGACAGTACAAGCTACTTATTCTGATGACAGAATAAGGCGGTGCCTCGTAACTTCACGTACACTCGTACGTGCAGAGGAAGACGGTAAGGAGAAGCAAGTACTCGGTTAAAGTAAAAAGTAGAACTGTATTTATAATAGTTAATGTCTGCAATAAATCACTATTTATCTTCATCTAACTATGTCTAAATACAAATGTGTAAATCAACTATCTGCTCACCACTCATTGCGTGCGTCTGTCGTGGCGCGTCTTCGTTGGTTGATATAATGGCCTTTATCAACCAATTCGGAACTACTCGTAAGTGCTACAGAACATTTGTCCTTATGACAAATATTCTGAGAATATAACTCTTATAATTATATTCTATTAACAATTTCTTATAAATTGTTATGTAACGATTCACCCCGTTACATTGGCTCAATAGCAACAAGGCGATTTTTGACTCCCTGCTCTACAATTTATGGGTGTCTTACGTCAATGTCTAACCACGGTTAGTCTTCATCTTCAGCGTTCTTATTTAAGACGATGACGCACCCGCGAAGGAAGGACAACATTCGAATCAAGGCTATGCCTCTTGCTTTCAGTGATGAACAGCATCGCGAATTTGCCATAGATCCCTACCATCATCTCGCGGAATAACTTCTAGATATTCGAGGATTTTCCCAGTCTTTCAAGCTATTCAACTTGCAGATTTTCTTTGCGACATAACTTCGAGATTTTCAAGAATTTTCTCGTCTTTTAAAGTTATTTAAGATGCTGTTTCTCTTGCGGAATGGCTCCAAGACATTCCAGTATGCCTTGTATTTTCGAGCCATTCGAGTTGCCGTTGTACTTTAACATGGAATACCCAAGCGTTCCGCTTAAGTACTACACCTTCGTCTGATATGGAGCCTCTGCTATCTACTTTATCGTTCAAATTTCGATTTGCGCTGCGTCATTTGCTTTATATTTGCCATTTCGTTTTCAGGATATACACTTAATCTTCAGGTAGAAGCAACCCTTTTATAATATAATGATACGTTTTCTACCTAGGTGACCGAGCTGTTCAAAAGGGTTGATCTAGCTGCCCAATTCGATGTCCAATTGAAATTTTGTTCGCAATAATCTGTTAGCCGGTATCGGCCATTTGCTCTTGGCCAAATTTAAAGTAAACTGATTTTCAAACTGTATTGATCCGCACCAGCTGTTAGGTCGCTATCATGCACACTAGGTCTCTGTATCCTCGTTTTACTTGGCCGACCTTCTTTATCGTCGTTCGTAGATTCGACTTCTTCTACACCCATCCTGACACTTGGTTTCGTTTTCCACGCATAACTAAAAGGCGCCAACGCCGTTTCATTCGGCCTGTCGTGCTGCACATCGACTGCTCGTTGCCCATTACCCTGATCTTAAACATCATCGCTATCATCGGCAATCCTTGAGAAATCGAATCACAGCGTTATAAAGGCAACATGGATGATGGCGACATGTGTAACGGGGCACCCTGAAGCTTGTACTGGTAACAGTACAAGCTATTTATTCTGATGACAGAATAAGGAGGTGCCTCGGAACTTCACGTACACTCGTACGTGCAGAGGGAAGACGGTAAGAAGAAGCGAGTACTTGGTTAAAGTAAAAGTAGAACTGTATTTATAATAGTTAATGTCTGCAATAAATCACTATTTATCTTCATCTAACTATGTCTAAATACAAATGTGTAAATCAACTATCTGCTCACCACTCATTGCGTGCGTCTGTCGTGGCGCGTCTTCGTTGGTTGATATAATGGCCTTTATCAACCAATTCGGAACTACTCGTAAGTGCTACAGAACATTTGTCCTTATGACAAATATTCTGAGAATATAACTCTTATAATTATATTCTATTAACAATTTCTTATAAATTGTTATGTAACGATTCACCCCGTTACATTGGCTCAATAGCAACAAGGCGATTTTGACTCCCCTGCTCTACAATTTATGGGTGTCTTACGTCAATGTCTAACCACGGTTAGTCTTCATCTTCAGCGTTCTTATTTAAGACGATGACGCACCCGCGAAGGAAGGACAACATTCGAATCAAGGCTATGCCTCTTGCTTTCAGTGATGAACAGCATCGCGAATTTGCCATAGATCCCTACCATCATCTCGCGGAATAACTTCTAGATATTCGAGGATTTTCCCAGTCTTTCAAGCTATTCAACTTGCAGATTTTCTTTGCGACATAACTTCGAGATTTTCAAGAATTTTCTCGTCTTTTAAAGTTATTTAAGATGCTGTTTCTCTTGCGGAATGGCTCCAAGACATTCCAGTATGCCTTGTATTTTCGAGCCATTCGAGTTGCCGTTGTACTTTAACATGGAATACCCAAGCGTTCCGCTTAAGTACTACACCTTCGTCTGATATGGAGCCTCTGCTATCCACTTTATCGTTCAAATTTCGATTTGCGCTGCGTCATTTGCTTTATATTTGCCATTTCGTTTTCAGGATATACACTTAATCTTCAGGTAGAAGCAACCCTTTTATAATATAATGATACGTTTTCTACCTAGGTGACCGAGCTGTTCAAAAGGGTTGATCTAGCTGCCCAATTCGATGTCCAATTGAAATTTTGTTCGCAATAATCTGTTAGCCGGTATCGGCCATTTGCTCTTGGCCAAATTTAAAGTAAACTGATTTTCAAACTGTATTGATCCGCACCAGCTGTTAGGTCGCTATCATGCATACTAGGTCTCTGTATCCTCGTTTTACTTGGCCGACCTTCTTTATCGTCGTTCGTAGATTCGACTTCTTCTACACCCATCCTGACACTTGGTTTCGTTTTCCACGCATAACTAAAAGGCGCCAACGCCGTTTCATTCGGCCTGTCGTGCTGCACATCGACTGCTCGTTGCCCATTACCCTGATCTTAAACATCATCGCTATCATCGGCAATCCTTGAGAAATCGAATCACAGCGTTATAAAGGCAACATGGATGATGGCGACATGTGTAACGGGGCACCCTGAAGCTTGTACTGGTAACAGTACAAGCTATTTATTCTGATGACAGAATAAGGAGGTGCCTCGGAACTTCACGTACACTCGTACGTGCAGAGGAAGACGGTAAGAAGAAGCGAGTACTTGGTTAAAGTAAAAAGTAGAACTGTATTTATAATAGTTAATGTCTGCAATAAATCACTATTTATCTTCATCTAACTATGTCTAAATACAAATGTGTAAATCAACTATCTGCTCACCACTCATTGCGTGCGTCTGTCGTGGCGCGTCTTCGTTGGTTGATATAATGGCCTTTATCAACCAATTCGGAACTACTCGTAAGTGCTACAGAACATTTGTCCTTATGACAAATATTCTGAGAATATAACTCTTATAATTATATTCTATTAACAATTTCTTATAAATTGTTATGTAACGATTCACCCCGTTACATTGGCTCAATAGCAACAAGGCGATTTTTGACTCCCCTGCTCTACAATTTATGGGTGTCTTACGTCAATGTCTAACCACGGTTAGTCTTCATCTTCAGCGTTCTTATTTAAGACGATGACGCACCCGCGAAGGAAGGACAACATTCGAATCAAGGCTATGCCTCTTGCTTTCAGTGATGAACAGCATCGCGAATTTGCCATAGATCCCTACCATCATCTCGCGGAATAACTTCTAGATATTCGAGGATTTTCCCAGTCTTTCAAGCTATTCAACTTGCAGATTTTCTTTGCGACATAACTTCGAGATTTTCAAGAATTTTCTCGTCTTTTAAAGTTATTTAAGATGCTGTTTTCTCTTGCGGAATGGCTCCAAGACATTCCAGTATGCCTTGTATTTTCGAGCCATTCGAGTTGCCGTTGTACTTTAACATGGAATACCCAAGCGTTCCGCTTAAGTACTACACCTTCGTCTGATATGGAGCCTCTGCTATCCACTTTATCGTTCAAATTTCGATTTGCGCTGCGTCATTTGCTTTATATTTGCCATTTCGTTTTCAGGATATACACTTAATCTTCAGGTAGAAGCAACCCTTTTATAATATAATGATACGTTTTCTACCTAGGTGACCGAGCTGTTCAAAAGGGTTGATCTAGCTGCCCCAATTCGATGTCCAATTGAAATTTTGTTCGCAATAATCTGTTAGCCGGTATCGGCCATTTGCTCTTGGCCAAATTTAAAGTAAACTGATTTTCAAACTGTATTGATCCGCACCAGCTGTTAGGTCGCTATCATGCATACTAGGTCTCTGTATCCTCGTTTTACTTGGCCGACCTTCTTTATCGTCGTTCGTAGATTCGACTTCTTCTACACCCATCCTGACACTTGGTTTCGTTTTCCACGCATAACTAAAAGGCGCCAACGCCGTTTCATTCGGCCTGTCGTGCTGCACATCGACTGCTCGTTGCCCATTACCCTGATCTTAAACATCATCGCTATCATCGGCAATCCTTGAGAAATCGAATCACAGCGTTATAAAGGCAACATGGATGATGGCGACATGTGTAACGGGGCACCCTGAAGCTTGTACTGGTAACAGTACAAGCTATTTATTCTGATGACAGAATAAGGAGGTGCCTCGGAACTTCACGTACACTCGTACGTGCAGAGGAAGACGGTAAGAAGAAGCGAGTACTTGGTTAAAGTAAAAAGTAGAACTGTATTTATAATAGTTAATGTCTGCAATAAATCACTATTTATCTTCATCTAACTATGTCTAAATACAAATGTGTAAATCAACTATCTGCTCACCACTCATTGCGTGCGTCTGTCGTGGCGCGTCTTCGTTGGTTGATATAATGGCCTTTATCAACCAATTCGGAACTACTCGTAAGTGCTACAGAACATTTGTCCTTATGACAAATATTCTGAGAATATAACTCTTGTAGTTATATTCTATTAACAATTTCTTATAAATTGTTATGTAACGATTCACCCCGTTACATTGGCTCAATAGCAACAAGGCGATTTTTGACTCCCCTGCTCTACAATTTATGGGTGTCTTGCGTCAATGTCTAACCACGGTTAGTCTTCATCTTCAGCGTTCTTATTTAAGACGATGACGCACCCGCGAAGGAAGGACAACATTCGAATCAAGGCTATGCCTCTTGCTTTCAGTGATGAACAGCATCGCGAATTTGCCATAGATCCCTACCATCATCTCGCGGAATAACTTCTAGATATTCGAGGATTTTCCCAGTCTTTCAAGCTATTCAACTTGCAGATTTTCTTTGCGACATAACTTCGAGATTTTCAAGAATTTTCTCGTCTTTTAAAGTTATTTAAGATGCTGTTTCTCTTGCGGAATGGCTCCAAGACATTCCAGTATGCCTTGTATTTTCGAGCCATTCGAGTTGCCGTTGTACTTTAACATGGAATACCCAAGCGTTCCGCTTAAGTACTACACCTTCGTCTGATATGGAGCCTCTGCTATCCACTTTATCGTTCAAATTTCGATTTGCGCTGCGTCATTTGCTTTATATTTGCCATTTCGTTTTCAGGATATACACTTAATCTTCAGGTAGAAGCAACCCTTTTATAATATAATGATACGTTTTCTACCTAGGTGACCGAGCTGTTCAAAAGGGTTGATCTAGCTGCCCAATTCGATGTCCAATTGAAATTTTGTTCGCAATAATCTGTTAGCCGGTATCGGCCATTTGCTCTTGGCCAAATTTAAAGTAAACTGATTTTCAAACTGTATTGATCCGCACCAGCTGTTAGGTCGCTATCATGCATACTAGGTCTCTGTATCCTCGTTTTACTTGGCCGACCTTCTTTATCGTCGTTCGTAGATTCGACTTCTTCTACACCCATCCTGACACTTGGTTTCGTTTTCCACGCATAACTAAAAGGCGCCAACGCCGTTTCATTCGGCCTGTCGTGCTGCACATCGACTGCTCGTTGCCCATTACCCTGATCTTAAACATCATCGCTATCATCGGCAATCCTTGAGAAATCGAATCACAGCGTTATAAAGGCAACATGGATGATGGCGACATGTGTAACGGGGCACCCTGAAGCTTGTACTGGTAACAGTACAAGCTATTTATTCTGATGACAGAATAAGGAGGTGCCTCGGAACTTCACGTACACTCGTACGTGCAGAGGAAGACGGTAAGAAGAAGCGAGTACTTGGTTAAAGTAAAAAGTAGAACTGTATTTATAATAGTTAATGTCTGCAATAAATCACTATTTATCTTCATCTAACTATGTCTAAATACAAATGTGTAAATCAACTATCTGCTCACCACTCATTGCGTGCGTCTGTCGTGGCGCGTCTTCGTTGGTTGATATAATGGCCTTTATCGACCAATTAGGAACTACTCGTAAGTGCTACAGAATATTTGTCCTTATGACAAATATTCTGAGAATATAACTCTTATAATTATATTCTATTGACAATTTCTTATAAATCGTTATGCAATGGTTCACCCCGTTACATCACCCCCCCCCTTAACCATCCGTCACTTTAGTGACTGATTGACTAAATGGATACTCGTCCCAAATCATTTGGGACAGGGTTTGCACTTGTTGGTCCGCGTCCACTTTCCAACATCTCATCGCATGGTTAACAAGCCCATGCGATGCGCGAGCAAGGCCGCCGAGAGCGCGTCCGCACGTCTCTGTGCGGACGCCGAAGCAGAAAACAACAGCAACTGATGTCTCATCGGTTGCTGAAGCGACCCAGCCTGTGTCACTTGGTGATGCAGGCGCTGGTCATGAAGACACTCATGTCTTCACAGAGTATGAGCTCGGTGTCTCGTACTCTCCTGATACGGATGACGGATCCGTATCGACGGCGATTGAATCCAAGCCGCCTGCCAAGCGTGGCATGGATGATGCTATGCGTCGTAGCATCTTTGCTTTATCTGATGAATCAGATGAACCATCGCCGAAGCGAAGGCGCTCGAGGTCGCGAGACTCGGGCGCTAACAGTGGTGTTGGTTCTCCTATGGACACCACTTCGCAACGAGGTGCCAGTACTTCTGTCGGCACATCGCAGGAAGAGCGGGACCGCAATGTCTTGCGTCTCGCTCCCGAGAAGAAGGCATGGATGCCTCCCAAATCTGTCATGGATCACTTGTCGGCGACGACGAGTGATCGTTATCGAACACGGTTGTTCGATTCGTCAAGGATCCATCACCTTGACCCCAGCGCGAAAAACTATCGCGCTGAGAATGAATTCTTCATCGATGCTTTCTTTAGATATCGATGGTACAGTGGGAATCAAAAGCGTGATGGTCCCTCACTACTTCAAGCGTGGAACGCCTACATCCATAACCTTGAGGATGTAGGTCGTGACGCTTGGAACGACAAACTTATCAAATCTCGTGATAAGTTTGAAAAGCGAACCCCGACAGGTGCACGCTACAAGCTGCATCGTCTGTCAAGGGAGAAAGGATTACCCTGCCTCTCTTGGGGAGACTCGTGCCCATGTTGTGTGAACAACTCTGCACGAGCACCTAAGGAGGCTTACCTCCTTACTAACCCGTGGTGGCGCGTACGTATCTCTACTGAGATGTACGAAGGGATTGACAACCTGAAATCCCTTTACGACCGTGCCGGGAAGACTTTCTCCGGCGGTCCTTCTGCGGCACAGGATGTGCCGCGTCGTACTGCTCAACCAGACCCAGTACGTCGATCATCAGTTGGGAGCGGGACTCCCAAGTATCCCAGGACGGGGGATAGCCGCGCCACCGGACGAGATAACTCGTCCGACGTCCGTTCACGTCGCGGTGGTTCAACAGCTGCTCAACTAGATAGCGCTGGCCACCGCGAGAGTCCTCTAATGGAGGTGGAGGAGGAGGAAAGACGCTCTCCACACGATCGTGGGGATCCGTGTGTTCCCAAGAGCCTCTTTGATCGCGTAACGCTTGCGTTACGCGGTGATCTCGAACATGAGCGGGACAGGCGTCTCCAAATGGCGGACACTGTCTCGATGCATCGAGCTGAGTTTGCCTTTGCTCAGCTTGAGAACGAGAGAGCTCTGACATCTCTCCGTGACGAGCTAAGGGTAGCTCGTGGGATTGTTGATCGGTCTCGAGATGAGATAACTGCTCTTCAGACCTTTGTTGATATCCACCATCGGGAGCACAAGGCTCTCTGCGAGATGCTTGAGCGCAAGGGCGTTCTTCATCGGAAGAAGCAGCGTACTGATGGTACGGCTTAAGCCGACCAACGTAAAACTTGGGATGCGTTCGCATCTTACGTGGCAACTCGATCGTGTATGCATTGCCTAGGCGGTGCAATACACGAAACGGACCGATGTACTTGGGTAGTAGTTTACTGCTACCCAAGTTAGTCACTACATGCTTTGGTAGATTAACCGTAGACAGTAGGACTAAGTCACCTTTATTAAATAAAAGAGTGTTTGCCCTTCCATTCTTGTCAGCGTTTTGCTTTTGCTTATCCACCGCTTCGGCGATGGAGTCTTGCACAAAACGGACTACCGTTTCACGAGCCAGTATGAACTCATCTGACGACTCGTTAGCTTCAGTGTGCTGTGAGCGCACTGCAGCAACATCAATCTTTTCTTCAGTGAGGGCTTCCGCACTCTCACTGGGATCATCTACTTCAGTGAGGGCTTCCGCACTCTCACTGGCATCATCTTCTTCGATATCGATGTTATCGATATCGGCATCAAACGCAATGACTTCTTCGTCAGAGCGTGATGAGCGTGAACCAAATCGGTTTTTGCTCGCGCGAGTCCCTCCCCCCCTTAAACCAGAGTTACAATCTAGTAAGGTGGGTACACGCGGATGGCGCAAGCCATTCACGTAAAACGGTGTATGTGTCGTGGACGCATGCACCGAGTTGTTGATGGCAAACTCTACCGTTGGCAAAAACTCACTCCAACTCTTAAAGGAGTGTACGTATCCTCGAAGTATCTCTTCGAGGACACGATTGGCACGTTCCGTCTGACCATCTGACTCTGGATGATCAGATGTCGACATCTTCAAGCGCGTTCCGAGTGATTTGAGCACGGAACGCCAGAAATCAGCAGTATAGCGTGGATCTCTATCTGATACGAGTTCACGGGGCAACCCATGAAGTCGGAAGATGGTGTCAATAAAGACACAAGCACAGCCACTTGCCGTGATTGACTCTGGTACAGCCACGAGGTGTACCATTTTGCTGAATCTGTCAACAAATACGAGAATACTCGTATTCCCGCGTGCGTCTTTGGGTAACCCGAAGACGAAGTCCATTGAGATGGATTCCCAGCACTCAGCCGGAATCGGTAGAGGCTGTAAAGGTGCACGCAGTGAAGGACTTGACTTCACTCGTTGACAGACTTCGCATGCGCGAACGTACTTGCGCACAAACTGATACTGGCGGGGCCAGTAAAAGTCTCGACTCACCGTGAGATATGTTTTCTCCCGTCCACGATGTCCTCCTATAGGAGCATCGTGATACTCGAACATGATCCGCAGACGCAGATCAGTATCATCTGGAATGACAACACGTGGTGTGTCACCAGAAACGGCTGTATAATACAGTAACCCGTTGCGAGTAGTGTATCGATCTGATGCAGATCGATACGCAGACGACAATCGTTTCAACGATTCTCGAGATGGTTGTGAGAGATGTGTCAACAACTTCACAATCTCACCATCTTGGGCATGCGCTCGCCTCACATCATCATGTAATGTTAAATATGGTACTGAGGACGTCATAACCGCAACAGTGGCTGTCCCACTGTTGGGTTTTACGACTGGTTCAGAGTCGGGACGACGTGAGAGTGCATCAGCGACGACATTGAGTCGTCCTGGTTTGTACTCGACCGTAAAGTTGTATTCTGCAAAGAATGACAACCACCGCGCCATTCGTTGTGAAAGGTGCGGGCTGTTCGCTGCCGTGCGTTATGACGCATGGTCAGTGTAAACAATGAAGGGTCTATCTCCTAATAGATAGACTCTGAACTTCGCGAGTGCATACTTCATGGCAAGGAGTTCCTTGTCATGCACTGAATAGTTTCGCTCAGCTGGTTGCAGCTGACGCGACTGATAGCAGACGACGCGTTCAACGCCTTCAAGATCGTACTGCATTAATGCACAGCCGATTGCAAAATCGCTGGCATCACAGACCACATGAAATGGCCTGTCCTGATCGGCAATTGCTAGGACTGGGGATTGTATCAAGCTCTGCTTGATACCATCAAAGGAGAGCTGACACTTAGCGTTCCATAACCACCTCTCGTTCTTTTTCAACAAACGAGAGAGGTGTACAGTCATCTTGGCGTAATTGTGTGAATACTTATGCAAATACGCCGCTAGCCCAAGGAATTTTCGAAGACCTTTGACATCAACTGGCACAGGCCAGTCGGTGATCGCCTTGATCTTTTCGGGGTCAGGACGTACACCGTTCTTACCAACGATGCACCCAAGAAGTGGTATTTCGCTTGCTGCAAGTATACACTTCTTGAGGTTAGCGTACAATTGATGCTTTCGCATGATTGTAAGAACCTGTCGGACGTGGTACCTGTGAACCTCAACGTCCGACTTTCCATCCATAGCTCGACTATGAATGAATACGTCATCGAAATAACTCGGCGCGAATTCGCGTACTGGTCTCAACAGATGTGATACACATCTGTTGAACGTGGCAGGGGCATTACTAAGCCCTTGTGGCATTACTAGCCATTCCCAGAGCATGCCGCTAGGCGTGCTAACTGCGGTATAGGGTATATCCCGTTCTCGCATAAGGATTTGATAGAAGCCATCCATCAAATCCATGGACGAAAAGATGGTACTCTTTGACATACCATCAATGATTACGTCCTTCCTTGGTATCGGCGTCTGAGCCGATACCGTTGCAGCATTCAACTTGTTAAATGCATGCACTATCCGCCACCCTCCTGTTGCTTTTCGCACACAGAAGGTCGGAGAGCTATGTAGGGAAATTGATTCCCTCACATGGCCCGCAGCTAAGCTATCGGCAAAGAATTTGTCGATGGCAAGTACTTGTTCACGAGGCAGTGGCCACTGCTTTATGACACAGTACTTCGAGCCTGGTTTAAGCTCGACCTCGTGTCGAATACCTTTATCCTTCGGTAATTCGCACGGAACACTTTCAGGGAATACATCCTTCAATTCAACCAAATCTTCATAGAGAGGATTTTTCTTGAGCGATTCCCACGATTGGGAGTCATATCGCTCAATTCGTGTCTTTTCATCTAGGACACTCTCGTCCATAGATGAACTACTGAGAACTCTCTCGTTCTCAGTGAACACTGTTGCTGACCTTATGTCGGCTACACACTCGTCGTCAGCGACGAGTACGCAGATCTGCTTGACTTTGCCACTACGCAGATCACGCAAGAACCTTTTATGCTCGAGCGTTGGCAACTGAGTGATCTCCGAAGTCAACTTCGGAGGCGCAATCAGATCAAGTGTATAAGCGCCTACACTTGATCCGTTATTGACTATGACATTCAATGTCTCTGTCATTTCCTGGGGACTTATTCCCTCAGGCCTCGAAGGACTTATTCCTTCGGCTTCCCGGGGACTTATTCCCGCGGGTTTCGGGGAACTTATTTCCGCCGTATTTGTAATCTTGGGACTTATTCCCTTTACTTCCTCTAGCTGGGGTTGCGCAACCACAGCGAGGTCCTCTACGAAAGACTCTCCAGTCGATCTAGATTATCGTTTTGCTTAACCTGAGCGATCGATTGTTTTTCTTCTAGATGTCCCCCGCTAGCGATACATCTTTGTCCCAGTCCACTCGACTTATTCAAGTGGCGGACCTTCGGCGCAGCCTGTGTTTCCTCACAGTCGCCGGAACTTTGCTCCGAAGTGTAACCGTTTGTTACACTAAGGTTTTGTGCAGTCGTACTAACGACCGTACCACAAGTGAGGCCATCGCACTCACTCGTAGTACATCCAAACGCTTGTGGACGCTCCAAAACGTTCATCAGATGGCCATATGATGAACAAGCGGCAGGCATCGTTTTTGTTCGATGTTGCCAGTTTACCCGTGGTTCGTACCTTCTGAGCCACGGTATTCCAAGGACGACATCAAATTTTTCATCCAAATCCAATACGATATAGTCATCGTCATATTGGGTATCTTCTAGCGTATAGTGGATCTTCACTGTACGATTCATGACGGTTACGGATGCGCCTGTCGCAAGACGTACCTTCATCCTCGTAGGAGGTGTGTCACATTCACTAAACTTGAAGTGACCATCTTCTAGCGATTGGCGTCGCACAAAATTGTTGGACGCCCCACAATCGACTAGAGCTCGAAGGGACAACTTATTTGTCACTTCGAGTTTCAAGGTAATGCGTGAGACCTCATTACCTAGAGCAGCAACGCACAACGTTTGCGTGTTGGGAGCAACCTTCATCAAGAGGCCTACAAATTCTCTTGACGTTGCTGGATCAGTAGGGTGCTCCGCACCTACTGATCCTGTCCGTTTTTTGACGGTCCATCCCGTTGTTGCGTCTTTGCACCAACAGCGGACCCTCGTCCCTGCCCCTTTCTCATGGGTGGACGGTCACTACGCCCAGTGTCGCGAGACACTGGACGAGGGGCACTACACTCGTAAGCGTAGTGTCCTGTCTTTTGACATCTGTTGCATCTCTGCAACTTCTTGTAGCCTGTAGAGCGAGCCTTCTCGCTCTCTACATAACAGAGTTCCATCGGCTCTGGACCTCCGCTGTCATATCGTCTCGGTGGACGATATGATGTCGAGCTGGCGCGAGCCTGTCTCAGACTGAAGTCTTCCTGTTCCGCAATGGAAATGGCTTGTTCTAGTGAATCTAGTTCAAGCCGGAACAGGTGAGTCTTGACGGGACCATCCGCAAGACCCTGCATGAACACCGAAACCAACGTGTGTTCATCAACCGGGTTGGAACTTATACAACTCGTGAGATGTCGTATATGTTGCGCGTAAGCGTGCACATCACGCTTACCTTGCTTGAGCTTCAAGAGTTCAGTTCGAGCTCTGAACTCAGCTCTAGGCGGTTCAAACGTTTGTCTGAGCCGCGACTTGAAGACTTCCAACGACCCAAACGCATATGGGTCGTGCAACTTGAGCCCCAGTGCCCAAGTCTTGGCACGTCCTGCCAGATTTGATTGGGCAAATGCAACTTGCATATCCCCGTCGTCGATGCGACGCGCCCTTATGGCGTCATCCAATTCGACGAACCATCTCAAGAGGGAGTCCTCTTCGACTCCCCTATACTTGGAGATGTCAATCTTCAAGGTTTCGGGTCGACGCGAGTGCATCGACCCACCAGCAGCAGCCTGCTGCTGTCTCAACAGTTCAAACTGTTGAGCACCCTGTTCTCTCAACAAGCAGAGTTGTTGAGAACCTTGTTGGTGAAGCAAGGCTACTTTCTCGCGTTCTGCGTCAAGTTCATTTTGAATGAACTTGGCGATAGTAGCATGTTGGGCATCTCTATTGAGAGCCTCTAGCATGACGCTAACAGCATGGATGCCCATGGTTGAACCCATCCGTTCAACCGCATCCCATTCGACATCGCTCAAATGGGAGTAGCCGTCACGCGTAGCGTGAAAGCTTTGGTCATCTTCATCATCCAACATGTTCATGTTAGATGTGAACGTGGTCCTTGTATGGACTACGAAGTGCTACCAGGTGTAACGGGGCACCCTGAAGCTTGTACTGGTAACAGTACAAGCTACTTATTCTGATGACAGAATAAGGAGGTGCCTCGTAACTTCACGTACACTCGTACGTGCAGAGGAAGACGGTAAGGAGAAGCGAGTACTCGGTTAAAGTAAAAAGTAGAACTGTATTTATAATAGTTAATGTCTGCAATAAATCACTATTTATCTTCATCTAACTATGTCTAAATACAAATGTGTAAATCAACTATCTGCTCACCACTCATTGCGTGCGTCTGTCGTGGCGCGTCTTCGTTGGTTGATATAATGGCCTGTATCAACCAATTAGGAACTACTCGTAAGTGCTACAGAATATTTGTCCTTATGACAAATATTCTGAGAATATAACTCTTATAATTATATTCAATTAACAATTTCTTATAAATTGTTATGTAACGATTAACCCCGTTACAACATGCTTCCAGTCCTCCCGTACGTGCTCTGTCGTCTTGAATCCGTTTTTTTGTGGATGATTGTTAGCCGGTTCCACGATCATTTGCAGCCGCGCTGCAATGAAGGGTCAATTGCCGGCATCGAGAGAACCCGAAGCCGTCGTGCAGACCAACAAAGCGCAAGCTGCGGCACTCGCTGATTGCGGTGAAGTCAAAAGTTCGTCCAGGGAGGACTGGCGTCTGGTCAAAGGCGGATTAGTCCGCCTGCTCGATATTTGTGTCGAAATCGCTACAGCTTACCCCAACAGCAGCACGGTCAAGAGCGACTTCAGCATAATGAAACTTGACAAGAATGACACGCGACTGTCTCTCACCGATTCGCTGCTGGATGGCAGTATGCAGTGTCAAGAGCTTAAATGATCTCGAAACTTGCATAAAGCAGCGTAATTTCACATAATTGACAAAACATGAAATTGGTCCCCATCGTGACGGAGAAAGAGCTTTTTGTCGTGGCATTTTTGATTTTGCGGGACTGAGGCGGACTGTTCTAACGGTGTGAAGATGTGCACAGCAACTCATGTGGGTGTATTTGAAGCTACCAATAATACCGCGCTGATTGTACCGGTTTAGAAAGTTACACTTGATCCTGCGGCATTTTTACGACAAAACTTTAAGATTGTCATGCTCGACGAGATGGAACTCACTTCTCAATTTGCAACGCAATTCTTCCTTCATACTCTCGTGGATTTCGGCTACTTTGTTTGGAGCAGGAGCAAGCGTAGACTTGCTTTGAACCTGTTGTCGTCGTGGTTGCATGCTCGAATGTTAGCTGGGTGCATCAATAATTTTAGCCTCAGAGTCTCTAGGAGGAGTGCCAAGACACGCAGTTGGATGCGAAAAGCTCGTCTGCAGCATCATGGACAGAGGGGAGACACCCAAGAGCATCTTAGGTTGAAGTTGAACATATGTCGGGGTTTCTGACTGCAGGGTTGAGATCGGCAAAGCGAGTGCACTATTATGTACCAGTGCTAAATTCTTCTCGATTTGAGACCAGCAGACCCTGACGAACGATTACTTGACTCTTGATACATTGTCTGGTCTTGTACTCGTCTTGGTCTTGGAGACGCTGCTGGACCTGAACGCGTGCTGAGGTAGATGGAAATGCGTAAGCGGCACAATCAAATCGAGCCTGACGGTCAAGAACAAGAACAACGTTTAGACTCTCGCTACCCGATAGCAAAATTGAGAAGCTGGACTGTGGCTGTCACATATAATGAACATTGTTGGTGCCATGTCCCGGCGTCCTCGAAGCAATTTGTCATGCAAGTGATCCTCTCGCTTGTAGGTTGACAAGCTTTCTTTCCTCTACCGATGCCCATGTCGCCCGCGGCGTGCAATGTGTCCTATGAATGCGTATTGACAGACACGACTCACCTAGCGATGGCGGCGATCGAGTTCATCGCAATCTATCTATAGGTATGACGGTAGTACCAATCTCCAGTTCGTGATGACCGCCATTACTGCAAAGCAGTCTGTCAAGCTGAAGATCGTTCGAGGTGCGATGGAGCACGTTGCACGATGATCTGCTATCTGCAAACAGTAAGTACTACCTGCATCCATGACCCACGGCTGAGTGTCGAGGCTGCACCGCTCGAGTACGCAGTGTCGATAGTAGTGCATTCCGCATCCTATTACGGTGCACGCCACTGCCTGCGACAGCATAGACGCGTGCAGCTTGTGCCCTTGGCCACCATCCAACATATCACATGACGTCGACTAACGTACTTGTTCTATCATGTGCGCTACGACATCCAATACGCCACAGTTCGAGTGCAACAACAACGTGCAGCAAGGTGAGATGATGTAGAAGGATGACCCGTGGCAAGAGAACCGATTGACTCGGGTCAAAGAGCAGCGCATGTCTCTTGTCGTAACGCCTTCCACTAATCAACCATTTATGCATGTACCTGTCGATACGCACCTGCGCCACTAGGCCTACTGACCGAGTGAGTTCACACAGACGACAAGGAAGTGCTCAGGTGCAAAGGGTTTGTACATAAATTCACTGTTCAGCTCACTCAATAAATACTACGGCTATGAACGTCAGCTGGTGGTGAGAACAGTAGTAATCCACACCAAGTGTCCCGTTTCCAGCCATGGACATGCACGCAGTCGCCGCTAAAGTACAGACGCTCGTAGTGCTGCGCCACTTTGTCGCGGCGTTCGATATCGCTCACGTGGTCTCCAAGCCAACCCGACTCTGCATCACAATAGGCGCCATCATGGACGCCTCCACCCGCGAGACGCTCTTCTTCGTCCAGCACAAACAGTACTCATTGCACCGCGAGCGTACGCTGCTGGACGCACGGAACATGCTACCGGTAGCGACGTTGCGACTGGGTCTGTTCAAGCGAGCACGGACTTACTCGGTGTACGTGCGGACCGAGCACGAGGAGACGCCGTGCTCGTTCAAGTACACAGTCGATGGTACGACCGTGCACTCCGAGTTCACCGACCTAGTGAGCAGTCAGCAATGCACGATCGGCTGCGACGGGTTCAGAGAAGATAGCAACACAGTCAATTTCTGGCTCACCCGTGGCTCAAGCGAGACGGCCGATGCACTACCGCAGACCATTGCTCGGCTCACGTACAAGGCCCGGGATCCGAAGACCAAAGACGAGCAGCACCTATTGTTGGACTTGCCCGCCGGCGTCGATCAAATGATGATGGTCCTTATTTGCATCGGTCTGCTGGACAAGTGCAGCGAGGGTAATCACTCGTCGCAGTAGCATTCGAGGCATTTTATGTCGTCTAGTGTACTAGCACAATCTGAGGTCTACACTGCACCTACTGATTGATTAGCATGCTAATGGACTTGTCGCTGCGGCATTCGTATCCAGTATCCGCAGCTCATTCCATCGCGCGGTGACGAAAGACGAAACGCTGTATGCAGCTGCTACCCCCTTCTTGCCTGTCGATGTTCCGATGACCCTTTTTCCGAGGGCGTAAGCTGCACCCTACCAACAACACGCGACAACCCCTTTGGAAAATCCAGAAGCAGCGTGGGACTCAAGACGGATTTCATTCAATTGAACCCGGTGGTTGCGCATCAGGGCGGGAGCTGACAGGGGTGCAAGTAGGAACGCGATCTCCTTGCAGAGAAGGAGTCTCTGGAAAATCAAACAGGTCCATCGTGTCTTGCAGCATGCTGTCAACAGCAGCTATTTCACACACCCAGTGTTACTACCCACCCGGACGGACGTCTTTGCTGGTCAAGAAACATGTGCAGTTATTCTCAGGTCGGCCATTCTCAAATTTCCATCAAAGCTCTTCGCTGGTCAAAAGCTCTTGTTCCCGTCACCATCCAAATGGGCTGCGCCTCTTCTTCGTCTTCTGCCATTCCCAAACTACCTGACGCCTATCAGCTTGCACTCGTTGGAGCGGACTCCTGGGCTCCAGTCGTGACGACCCTTCGCTTGCGCGACCGTTTCTGGGATCCACCTACCGGTGAGGACTTTGTCGTGTGCGACACCGAGTGGAGCCATGCCCTGTTCCGGATTCGAGGCACGACATCCGCGATGAAGACGCTACGGGACCCCCGGTGCAACCCGCTGGTCCATATCAAGCGCGAGCTCACGGCTTCGGTGCCGACGTACAACGTCTTTGATGCCAAGGGGTCGGCTGCCAAGCTCTTCTCCATCAAGGCACGACCTGATCTGAACGTCGATTTCCAGCATCCCATTTCAGGTCAAAAGTGCCGCATCGGACTCACTGGAAATTGGGCCAAACGTCAAGCCTCGATCTGGATGGAGCAAGGCCGTCACGGCTCGCGCGTCACCATTGGCCGCGTCTTCCGCTACTTTGGGAGTCCCGGTTCTGCTGCTGCTACCACGTGCAGCTCGTCGTTGTCGAATGGGCAACTGAATACCCACTACTTTCTCGTCGTTATGGGTGGAGTGGACATGGCACTTATGGTACTCATCTGCATCGCGTTGGAGCAAGCGGACAGCGAGAAGTGGTGAGTGCTTCACGAAGGCCGGAAGGGCTTAGCTCTTTAGTTAACCCGTTGACAAGTGTGTAGTAGTGCAGCAAAGCAGAACGAATATTTATCTAAGCACAGAAAACTACCGAGCATAGCTGACCGTCGGTGCGTGTGTCTATCTAGGCTGCAGTATTGTAAATTCCTATAGTAATCGCTGTTGCGTACGTCCGTGTCGGAGTCACGAGCAAAAGCGCTCGCACCTTCAACTTCCCCGCTCGTATGCTCATCCTTCTCGTGCTGCAGCATCCCGAACAATCTTCCGAATGACCTCGTTGAAAGGGTACCGTTTCTCAAGCTTAAACTTGGCGTGCAGTTTACTCACTTTGTCGAATTGTTCCAGACGAAGGCAGCTCATCAGGTAGCGCTCGTAAAAGCCGTCGCGAAGCTTCTGACGGTTCGTCAGTGAGAGTTTCTGCAGGAGCTTGTCGCCGATGCGAGCGTTGGCCTCAAAGCGCCCGCGGGATTCGTTTGTTTCCATCAACTTGGTGATTGAGCTGACCGGTAGACGAGCAACGTCGATGTCCAGCAAATGATCCACCAGCATCTCGCACTCATCATCCCACCGATGTTCTACACACTTCTCGAGTAGCAGGCGCACCAGAAAACCCTGGCCACATAGTACAGAAGAATGTGCTGTCCAGAACTTCAGCGAGCTCTCGATTGCAGCACGAGGCAGCATATTGTTTTGGCTCATGTCGTACTCAAACATACTTGACACAGTTCTTAGCAAAGCCGTTGCACCAGCTTTCGAGCAAGTGGCTTCCATGATGTCGATAACCTGGATGAGCGATGACACATCATGGCTCTGATTGAGCATTAGCCAAAGCATAGCGTTGAGTAGCACCGTTTCAGCTTCCTTGTCCGCCGCAGAAAGATTTGCCGCTTCCACCGCAGTTCCAGTCGACGACCCTCTGACACCAGAGCCATCAAGATGAATGCCATCGTCCGATACCTTTCTCTCATCAGGCAAAGTCTCCGTGCTGGAGGCTTTGCCATCGCGACTGGCCCAGCGAAACTGCATCATTTCAAGCACAGTGGAATCTACGTGACGGCACGCTGTAAGAAGCACCTGACGGAAATTGGCTTGATGCTCAGGTATGTAGTGGCGCGGATAAGTTTTGAAAACTTCGAGCGCAAGATCCGGCCGACCCATACGCATGCTCACCTTGATGAGCCCGGACCAAATGTCAGGTTTGAGAATGTAGCCGCCATCGTTATGCAGAGCTCGCGAGAGGTGGACCGCCGACAGCAACTCTCGCTCACCACGATTGCGGTCGCGTAAGTTAGCTCGGATAGCAAGTTCGTAGCAACCCAGCGAAATGACAGCGGCAGGAGAGAATGTAGCGATCGTATCAATCGCTCGCCGCGCCAGCTCACCGTTCTTCTCACTGTAGCACGCACGAACAACCACACGCAAGTTGGGCACTGTACTACAGATCCGCTCAAGCTGGCGCTCGTCCTCCTCAAAAAGCCGCACAATCTTCTTTGACTGCTTCAAAGCTGCTAGAGAACGCAGGTAGCATGAATACACAGCACGCGGCTGCTGCGTGATTCTCTCCATCGAACTTCTCTTCCCTATCAACCTGGACTTGCCTTCAACTTCTTTTTCGTCCTGAATCACATCGTCATCACCCTCCACGTCAGCAGCTGCTCCTTGATGGTATTTCTGCAACCAGACACTTCGGTCATGGTCGTACGCCTCAAAGAAGGCCACAGCTAGCCCGTGCTCCTTCATCTCATGGAAGGCTTTGACCAGATTGCCCAGGACCAACGTCTCATTGGTCACGACCACGTCCGCATCCTTTAGACCCGCGCCTGTTGTCCCCACCACCATCGAGCGGGCCGAAGTGTCGGCTGTGAGCTCAGCAAAGACGTCACCAGGCACCAGCTGCAGCATCCAAGGGCGTTGTGTTTTTCCACCCACGTCATCAGCTGACGCAAGTCGGACTCGGAGAGGAGCTCCTTTCTGCGTGGGATGCAGCACAAAAGGGCGACATTGCGAGACGAGCTGCCACGTCTCCAGCAACTGCTTGGACGTCGGCACCTGTCTGACCTGCTGCAAGAAGTGGCTGAGTGCAAACGTGGCGCCTTTTCTCTTGTCCGAGTCCACCGAGCGCTGGAACGTCGGAAACGGAACGTCAGGAGGCAGCTGCGGTCTCAGCACGCGCTTCGTGGACAGACGAGGCAGCAGAACGTCCCGGTTGCCAGACGGCGACGGCGGCGCCGTGACGGTCATGGGGCCGTCCAGAGTCTCGTTGCGGGTGCCTTGACGCATCCAGGCCACGAGGTCCGACGCATAGCTCCAGATCCGTCGCTGGGACGGATGCAGAAGCTGCTGCTGTCGAGGTCTTGAGCGGAGCATCTCGTGGGTGGTGGGCGATTTAGGGTGAAGCGAGTGGTACAGTGTACCGACTGAAAAGGTGTAAGCACTGTGACCCGCGAGCGAGCTCGAAAGCGCTGCGGTCTGGTTACTGTAGACTGGATAGGTCGGCGGTCGTTGACAAGGTATCCGACATGGATACAGTGGAACGACCTGCTGGTAGTCAAAATACAAGCGACTCATTGCGGGGACAGTAACAAGGTTTTCTTGTTTTGGAAAGAAGCGAGAGGCAGATAGATAGATGCCAGTGACGGATTGAATAGCAAAACACACGAGCGGAGCGTGGCGAGAAGAACGATTGATCGGTTACTACGATACGAAACGAGTCAGGCGCTCCGAGTTGTAATCGAAAGCTGGTCTCTTCTTCTTCTTCTTTGCAACGTCGTCGTCGTCGTGACGCACTGAAAATAAGGGCGGCCTACACATGAGTGGTAGACGAGTAGATGCCGCTTAGAGCATACAGTAGACGACGGTTGCCGATACGAACGCAAAGGCCGTGGGGGCCACCACAGACGCACGACTCGTAGCTTCCACGGGCGCGTCCTCTGCAGTGGGATTGGTGACGGAGTTGTCCGGAGCCGGTGCAACAATGGGAGGTTCTGTCGGAGCATCTGTCGGGGCACGAGTCGGCTGCGGTTCAATGGCAAACTCCTCCTCGCGCTCTGTGACATCGGAGACGCTTGCACCGTCTGCAGACCCGACTATGGGAGCCGACTCAACGAGGTTCTCCTGGTTGTCAATAGTATTGGCCGAGACGGATGCGGCGGCAAAAGCAGCCAGGAGGAGGAGTCGGTAGGGTACATGCATGTCGAAAACGGGTTTCGTGGCGGCGGGCGAGAGAGAGAGAGAGGGACCAGATATGTCCGTGCGTGGGTTTTCGAGGGAAGGGCGTCCCCCACCCGGTGATTGCTCCGTTCCATGGCATGGCTCCTGTCCAATGACAAACTCCTCTGCGCAGCGTCTTCGCACCACGCGAGGGAGTAGTAGCTTGAGTTGAGTATACTTGAGCCCAACCGCCTGTCTTTACCGGCCTGTTGCTGCTTGGGGGGTCACACGCTACTGCAACCTGCGAAAAGTGTCCCCGAACCAATGAAGTGATGAGTGCCGATCTACTAGGAAAATGCTGTCGTAATCACCTTTGGCGTTACGTTACTGAACGTAATCGAATCGACAAGAGACGAGAGACGAGACTACTTGTGCCACAGCAATGTCCTTTTTCCCGAGGAAATCTCGCGTCAGATGTTTGCACCCGAACTGGCGTTCAGACGTGATATCGATTCGTGTCACGCTTTCAATATGCTGCACATATCCGGCCTTGGTGACACAACGGAGTACTGATGCAGCTCTTCCGTACAATGTTCAAGTAACTTCTACGCTGCGACACAAGTGTGCAAAGCCGTAGCGTCCGTTTGCTGAACCATTCGGGCATACCTGATGTTCTACTGAACAAAGTCGTCTTAGCGGTCGTCTATCAATGTACCCATGTCAACTTCGCGAGAGCTTGGTTTCGGCCTAGTCACCACAGATGCCGTACGATGGTCGTCGCTCGCCAAGTATCGACAGTCTGAACGCTTTTCGTCTTGCTGGTTCTCGACCATCCGATACCCAGCACTTGGTTCGGTAACTTTCGTTCAACTGCTCCCAACGTTGACTACGAGGAGGAGGAGGACGCAACAGGAATGCCGTTGATCATCACCGGCTTTGAGCGACGTGGTGATGCTGTTGATCCACTCGGACGCTTGACACGGGACTTCGACCGCTGCTTCATTGGTCCCTGTTGATGATGCCCCACTTGATGACGCTGACCAGCAACGAAAGAGATGCGCTCGGCCCGCTCCACGCGTTCAGGCTGACCGAGAGCTTCGTAGGCACGGGACACAGCGCTCACAATGGCCTTGCGGTTGTCTTCGCTATTCACCTGAGAAAAGTCCGTGAGCTCCAACACTTCGGCCATGAACGGCCAGTCGGACTCGTTCTCAAACGTTTCCAAGAGCTTGATGGCAAGAGTGCCCTTGATCGGCACTTTGTTCTCAGAAGTGATTAACCACTGCTTCAGAGCAGCTTTCACCACTGCGAGACGCTTACTGTGGCAGCATTCACGGAGGAATACACCAAAATGGTGCTCACTGGTGCGCACGCGGAACACGTCGTCAAAGCGCGTCACGGTCTCCATCAACTCCTCGTCACTAACGCTGTCGATGCTCGAACAGAGCGCAGGTACTAAGCTTTTGATCAACGAAAGCGTAAACACACCGTGCAGCTTTAGTTCGGCTGTCTCGTGCATCAGTTTGATAATGTCCGCGCCACGATTCTTCACGCAATAGTAGCCGAAAATGTTGCCCAATAACGCGTACCGGTGAGGCTCAAGTGACGGATTCGTCTCGCGAACGAGATCCCACGCCACCTTGGGCTTGTCCAGAAGCAAAAGTGCGTTGATGGCCATGCGGACACCAGCATAATGGAGAGGCTTGTCGGCACGACTGGCGTGCAGGGCTAAGAGATCCGGCACGCGTTCGCATTCTTGGGCATACACAGCTGCTGTTATCACGCGCGGAAAAAAGTGCTCGTGTTGTGGGACGAGTCCATCAACCTCTACCATCATATCATATAGACCCAACACGCTTTGTGCAGCGTCAACGATCTTTTCAAACCGTTCTGGGTGTTCCTCCTGCTCGTGGATCCGTTGCATGCACATCTGGTACGTATCTCGGGGTGTCACGAACATTGATTCGTTGTCTCCCGTCTCGCGATCACTGCGTCGTCGTTGATTCAATCGGTGCTTATCTTTTGGTTGTACCCTCTTTAGAAAGTACTCCCTGTCGTACGTCCGAATGCCGTGCAAGTAGTCTTCGACACGCAGTTTGAAACCCTTGACACGCATGTCTTCCAGGATCGAATCCACCAGCTCTACTTTATGCGTCACCGATACTGCAAACAGCAAGTTCCGGTAGAAATACATCGATGTAGGTTGGCTTTCGCGGAGCACTGACTCATAGAACTCGAACATCTCGTCATATCGTCTCTCAGCAATCAATGCAGAGAGATACTGGACATTCATGTTCGCCGTCACATGCACACCAGCATCCCGTGCACGGTCGTACATGTCAAATAGCTGCGGGTAGTACTTCCGTCCACACGAGGCGTAGGCACTCACTGCCCACGAGTAGAACATGCGGAAATGGCTGCCTAGCACCACCGCGTTTCCTTCCTCCATGACACTCATTCCTGGCAGCACTACCCCTGTTCCTGCCTTCGCACGTCTAGACAGTCCTTCAGCGAGCTTGTTCCGATGCTCGACAACCGCCAATGCCAGCAGTGCCTGCTTGTTGATCACCAATAGCGCCAGAGCTTCCTGCTCCGTGGCTTTGGTCAGCAGATCGTCGAAACGCTGCGGCTGAAACTCCGTCTCGAGCTCATGCTCGCCCTTGGCTGCGTCCGTCGCAACTGCTAACAGTGGACACTTCCCCTCCAGTCCCATCAACTCGTACAAAGGTGCATAACAGTCCGCAACGCTCTTGATCAGAGCTGCGTAGAGCTTCTGCGAGGCCAGCGACTGCATCCAGAGCTTCTTCTTGTCCATGCCACGCTGAAACTGCTCTTTGAGCGACCGGTCACGCTCGCTCTTCATCTCGTTGTTCTCTTCCTTCTCATTTCCGTACAAATGATCCAAGTCTTCATCGTCCTCGAGGTCTTCGTGGCCCTCAAACGCCGCTGCAATAGCAAACGACGGTCTGTTCGTCGACTTTCGGGGACCGTTCTGGGTCATAAACGACGAGTAGCGGGGCGTCAATTGACCCCAAGGCATTCTACGGGATCCAAACAAGAGGGTACTGGCAGCAGAAGGTGCAGGCGAGCGCTGCAGCGTCCGCAGTAGCAGCGCAAAGCTGCGCGATCTCGGTCCAAGCATGACTTGGTGGCAGTGGTATCCCCACCAAACCTCTGTTTGTCGTGAGTGCAATTGCTTTTTATTGCTGCATTTTGTATCTTGTGCTTTGTTTCCACGTGACTTTTGTCACGATCCATTTGATACCGGTATACCGATCCACTCGCAGACAGCTTTGAGCGCTTGTCCTATGTGACGTACACAGTCCAGAGGGTCAAGTGCAGCAGCCAGCCAGCTGCCAATCATGCTGGCGGAGCTTGCGCGTCGTCGCTCCTTGTGGCTGCGCTCATCGCTCGCAACGACTCGGTGGCAGTCAAGTCCAGCGCCAAGTCGTGCGACCAGAGCGCGTGTACGAGACGAAGAAAAAGACGAGGAGGAGGGACATGTCGCAGTCAGGACCAAGCCGCTTGTCGATGGTGGGCGATCGCTCCGTCCTGACGAGCCTTCGAGCCTCAATTTCCATCTACAGCTGCAGTTGAAGGAGATCAAGTCACAGGACTGTGAAGAGAAGAGGAGACGAGTGGTGCAGGATCAGAAGGGGCAGTCTACGAGAGTTGAGGAACAGGTGAAGCTGCAGGCGGAGGCAGAGGCTGGAGAGTTTCTCTCGCTGGTCGCTACTCGCGGACGCCCGGCCAAGAAAGACGTGGACAACGCCAGAGCAAGTTTACAGAACCTAGCGAGGGGTTTGGCAGACCCTCGTGCAGCAGTGGCGAGGGAGACGGGGTTCCAGAGAGCCAGGAGGCAGTTGAAAGCTGCGACGGGCAAATTGGATCGCATGCTGTACGCTATGCGAAAGCGACGGGACTTCGCGCAAGTGGAAGCAGTGGCGTTTGTATATGAGGAAGAGTTGCCGCAGTTTGCAGGGCAACGCAAGCACTGGTGTGTTATTTGTGAACACTACGCCTTGGCTCTCAATTATGAACAACGGTTCCAGGACGTTGTGGACAAGTTTTCCAGCTGTTATCGAAGTCGAAACGATTGTGAAGGGAGCGCGAAAGACGTGCATTTGCTCACGCCACGACTCGCCCAATCCATTTTTGTGGCACTTGGCCATTTGCGCGAGGCCGGCCAAGCACTGCAACTGCTTGGAACGATGGAGCGCCATGGTGTCAATGTAACGAAGGTGTCGTACTTTCACGTGCTGAATGCACTGCTGCACGACGAACGATTCACTGACTTCGAGAAAGTGATGCAAATCTGCGAGGATATTGGCGCCAAACTTCCTGGCGAGACTGTGCCGCTGTCGCTACTACCAATGATAATGATGACTGCTGCAGCTTGTGGTGAATCCAAGCGCGCAATGAAGTTTTATAGTCACCCGCCAGATAGGCCCATGTCGATCTTCACCGAGTTCCGTTTCGAGATCTGCTTACAGCAGCTACATCATTTGGGAGAAGATGCGATGCTGATGGAGATGTACCGCAACTTGATGGTATCGTCACAAGCAAGTCACGATCTAAAAGTGCGGGTGTCGAAGTATCTATTAAGGAAGAGAGTTGCACTTGCTACGGCTGACACTCGCAACGAGTGTCTAGACATCGCGTGTGAGATCCTGAAAATGATGAACCAGCACAAGATTCCCGCTAGTCATCATGCCATTTACCCGTTATTGCGTGCGCTACTGATCGACCCAGTACCTTTGAGTGGTGATGAGAGCAGCAGCAACGAGCAACAAGGCGAGCACGTTCAATTCCAAGTGAAGTGCGCAAAAGACCTACGCGACTTTTTCACGCGGTACTCACAGTCATTGGAGTGGAATGCATTTGTGTTATGTGAAGCAATAGTTGCTGGTGTTCGTGCAGATCGTGCGGATATCGTCGACGATTTGTTTGTGTACGCGCTGGACAGTGGCATGTCGATCAAGTACGCAGCACTGGAGCAGGTAGTGGTTTACTATTACCGTCTAGGCCTTATCGGCGATCTCAAGCGAGTGTCCGACATGGTACGAGCGTTGCGTTTAAACAAAGACATTCCTTTGGGCATTGCAGTGACAGAAGTTGGGATGGCAGCCAACCTTCGTCTTGGTTGCTACGAAGAAGTTGTCATGCTTTTCGAGGATTTCTCCGCTTTGGATGGCGAGCACCGACGAGTTCTGCAGCGCCGTTTCATGCTCAAGACAGTGCTCGAAGCGTACAAACACTTGGGACGCGGTGACGAAGCGATGGCGATCCAAGCGCTGCTTTACCAGATGCATGGTACTTTATTAGATTCAAGTAAAGGTGTCGACAATGGAGCAGCCGACGAGGAGATGCGAGTTGCTGAAGATAGTGAGAGTGCAGACGACGAGACTGAATTGATGCACGACAGCAGTCGGGACCTCGTTGTTGAGCAGGAGCGCCTCTCTTTGCGTCGCTTCAACCGTTAGGCATGGGCGAAGTCAGTCGTCGTACATGCAAGCTTCAATAGAAAGGATGACAAGGGCAGTAAGAGATGGATACCGACGGATCAATAGGTGAGTGAGTGAGCGAGCGAGCTCCTGCTGGCTACAGCCCGTGGAACTTGAAGCTGCCAACTGACGCGTTGTAGCTGTTTCGAAGTCGTGTCCCCCCACTACCACCACCCCAGTAATATTTTGCACTACACATAATTGTACAGGATAAATAAAGACCTGCATCCCACCCACCGTCGTTGTCAATGAGCTCATTTCCGAGTGAGGCCAGTTAGTCCGTCGTTCATCTGTCGGTGTCGTGCCACTTTAGAATGGCTACACAATCAAGTGACGAGGAGGAAGCGGACCCTGGCGCCTTCATGTGGATCGAAGGTGACTCACTGGCACCGCCTTGTCAGAGCGACCGCGACGTCGTGGCCAAGATCGTTGAGATCGCGTGCTTGACCCCCGACGACGTACGTCCAGTAGTTTCTACCATGCAGTCAGTTGCACGTCTGGATTATCAGGTCTCGACCACCCACGCTTTGTTCCTTCCGTGGTGTCACTCCTGTAGGTGCTCTTCGACTTGGGCTGCGGCGACGGTAGGATCTGTATCGAAGCTGCCAAGCGCTTCGGAGCTCGTGCACGGGGCGTGGAGATCGAGGAGTTCCTTGTCGAGCGCTTCCGGAGACTCGTCGCTGGTAATGACTTGCAGCAACTCGTGAGTGTCTCCCATGGCGACCTGCTGGACGAGGATCTGTCTGAAGCCACCGTTATCGTCACGTACCTCCTGCCTGAAGCACTGGAGCAGCTCTCGGCCAAGTTGATCGAGCTACTGAACCAGCCGGACAAGAACGTGCGGATCATCTGCAACACGTGGGGGATCCGTGATCTGACCCCGGACGAGCGCCACGACACGGGACCGTACGGGAACGTGCCTCTCTTCGTGTACAGAAGCAGCAGCAGCAGCAGAGAGGGTAAGGAGAACTAGATGGAGACACGCGGGAGAAGGAGAACGAACGAACGAACGAGGGAGCTGGTCACGGGATGAAGGAGGAGCAGGTTGAAGAATCGACTCGACTTTATACTCAGGTCTAGTGGCTTGACTACTGCTGCAGCTACTAACTGCCTCTCGTCAATCACTAGTGAAAGGGGTCTCTTTACCAATTCAGAAGCTGACGTCCCTCCTCCTTATCGGAAGTGGCTCTGCTCACGCACTGCTGGACTTGTTGATGCGGTGCACGACAAACATACTCGTGTCCAAGTACGCCAGCGTCACGTTCTTGATGCAGTCCTTCTCCTTGGACGAGAGCTCCGCGTCGGGTTTACTGGCGCTGCACTTGTCCCAGGCCAGCGCCGTGATCTTGGAGATGGCTTGCTGGATCAGCACGCGCTGCTGTTCCTCCATGATCACCCGCTGCATCTCCGCCGCACTCGAGGACGTGCCGAGTGAATGTGACGAGGCAGAGGAGTCGAAGGATGAAGGAACCGACGGCGTGCTGTAGTCGTACGAAGGCTCTTCATACGAGTACGACTCGGAGGAAGAGGCTGTGGGCTCTGCTGCTGGGTCCTTGCTCTTGCCGAAGCCGAAGAAGGACATTGTGCTACTGCTACTGCTGCTGCTGGGTGTGGGTGGGTGGTCCAGCGGGATGATGGCGAGTGATGTGCGACAGGATAAACGGGGTGAACGACAGGATAAACGGTGCTGAACGACAGGATAAACGGGCTGAACGACGGGATATGCGGTATGTTGTTGGCAGGGGGTGGCTGGGCGGAATATCGGTATATTTATGGCGAAGTCCTTTGAGGTGTAGATCAAAGGACAGGTTAGATTGCGCGATGACTAAATAGAAATAAGTGGTTGCGATAGCGATTCGTACGACTGGAGGAGGTGTGGAATGGAGAGGGGTTACCGTCGTGCAGCAGAATGAAATGAAATTTGCTCGACTGGAGATTTTCGCGGGCGAAGAAACGAAACTGAAATGGGTAGCATAGCTCCGATGGTACCCTTTTCCTACAATCAAGACGCTCGCTGGAATCCTATCATGTGTATTGTCGTGCAACAACAAAGCCACCGCAGTCGATCAATTGTACGCTCACAGCACGAGGCAGCACTCTCCTACATATTCGTGATTAGTCTCGTCAGCAATAATGTAGGCTGCTCCAGAACCCTCGCTAATACCCTAGATGTGAGCATTTGAAAGCTGCGTCACTCCGCGCTTGAAGTCAAATGCTATTACATCATTTGCAAACCATGTATAACGTAGACAGAGATAATTCAATAAGCGTCTTTCAAAACACTGCACGAGATCGCATTCTTATCGGCATAAAGCTATTCTTCTATGCCAGTATTGTTCCGCAGGGCTAGCTGAGACACAATGACTTCTAAATTGGGCAAGCTCAAGCTTGGCATGTGTTCAGCATCCTTTACTACAGGTGTAACGGGGCATACTGAAGCTTGTACTGATGACAGTACAAGCTACTTATTATGATGACAGAATAAGGCGGTGCCTCCCAACTTCACGTACACTCGTACGTGCAGAGGAAGACGGTAAGAAGAAGCGAGTACTTGGTTAAAGTAAAAAGTAGAACTGTATTTATAATAGTTAATGTCTGCAATAAATCACTATTTATCTTCATCTAACTATGTCTAAATACAAATGTGTAAATCAACTATCTGCTCACCACTCATTGCGTGCGTCTGTCGTGGCGCGTCTTCGTTGGTTGATATAATGGCCTATATCAACCAATTAGGAACTACTTGTAAGTGCTGTAGAATATTGTCCTTATGACAATATTCTGAGAATATAACTCTTATAGTTATATTCTATTAACAATTTCTTATAAATTGTTATGTAACGATTCACCCCGTTACATCACCCCCCCCTTAACCATCAGTCACTTTAGTGACTGATTGACTAAATGGATACTCGTCCCAAATCATTTGGGACAGGGTTTGCACTTGTTGGTCCGAGTCCACTTTCCAACAGTTCATCGCATGGTTAACAAGTCCATGCGGTGCGCGAGCAAGGCCACCGAGAGCGCGTCCGCACGTCTCTGTGCGGACGCCGAAGCAGAAACCACAGCAACTGATGTCTCATCGGTTTCTGAAGCGACTCAGCCTGTGTCACCTGGTGATGCAGGCGCTGGTCATGAAGACACTCATGTCTTCACAGAGTATGAGCTCGGTGTCTCATACTCTCCTGATACGGAAGACGGATCCGTATCGACGGAGATTGAATCCAAGCCGCCTGCCAAGCATGGCATGGATGATGCTATGCGTCGTAGCATCTTTGGTTCATCTGATGAATCAGATGAACCATCGCCGAAGTGAAGGCGCTCGAGGTCGCGAGACTCGGGCGCTAACAGTGGTGTCGGTTCTCCTATTGACACCACTTCGCAACGAGGTGCCAGTACTTCTGTCGGCACGTCGCAGGAAGAGCGGGACCGCAACGCGTTGCGTCTCGCTCCCGAAAAGAAGGCATGGCTGCCTCCTAAATCCGTCATGGATCACTTGTCGGCGACGACGAGTGATCGCTATCGAATACGATTGTTCGATTCGTCAAGGATCCATCACCTTGACCCCAGCGCGAAGAACTATCGCGCTGAGAATGAGTTCTTCATCGATGCTTTCTTCAAGCATCGATGGTACAGTGGGAATCACAAACGTGATGGTCTCTCACTGCTTCAAGCGTGGAACGCCTACATCCATAACCTTGAGGATGTAGGTCGTGACGCTTGGAACGACAAACTTATCAAAGCTCGTGATAAGTTTGAAAAGCGAACCCCGACAGGTGCACGCTACAAGCTGCATCGTCTGTCATGGGAGAAAGGATTACCCTGCCTCTCCTGGGGAGAATCGTGCCCATGTTGTGTGAACAACTCCGCACGAGCACCTAAGGAAGCTTACCTCCTTACTAGCCCGTGGTGGCGCGTAAGTATCTCTACTGAGATGTACGAAGGGATTGACAACCTGAAATCCCTTTACGACCGTGCCGGGAAGACTTTCTCCAGCGGTCCTTCTGCGGCACAGGATGTGCCGCATCGTACTGCTCGACCAGACCCAGTACGTCAACCATCAGTTGGGAGCGGGGCTCCCAAGTATCCCAGGACGGGGGATAGCCGCGCCACCGGACGAGATAACTCGTCCGACGTCCGTTCACGTCGCGGTGGTTCAACAGCTGCTCAACCAGATAGCGCTGGCCACCGCGAGAGTCCTCTAATGGAGGTGGAGGAGGAGAGAAGACGCTCTCCACACAATCGTGGGAAAGCGTGTGTTACCGAGAGCTTCTTTGATCGCGTAACGCAAGGGTTACGCGGTGATCTCGAACATGAGCGGGACAGACGTCTCCAACTGGCGGACGCTGTCTCGAAGCATCGAGCTGAGTTTGTCTTTGCTCAGCTTGAGAACGAGAGAGCTCTGACGTCTCTTCGTAATGATCCACGGGTAGATGGTGGGATTGTTGATCGGTCTCGGGATGAGATATCTGCTCTTCAGACCCTTGTCGATGCCCACCATCGGGAGCACAAGGCTCTCTGCGAGATGCTTGAGCGCAAGGGCGTTCTTCATCGGAAGAAGCAGCGTAACGATGGTACGGCTTAAGCCGATCAACGTAAAACGTGGGATGCGTTCGCATCTTACGTGGTAACTTGATCGTGTATGCATTGCCTAGGCGGTGCAATACACGAAATGGGCCGATGCACTTGGGTAGTAGTTTACTACTACCCAAGTTTGTCACTACATGCTTTGGTAGATTAGCCGTAGACAGTAGGACTAAGTCACCTTTATTAAATAAAAGAGTGTTTGCCCTTCCATTCTTGTCAGCGTTTTGCTTTTGCTTATCCACCGCTTTGGCGATGGAGTCTTGCACAAAACGGACTACCGTTTCACGAGCCAGTATGAACTCATCTGCTGGCTCGTTAGCTTCAGTGCGCTGTGAGTGCACTGCAGCGACAACAATCTTTTCTTCAGTGAGGGCTTCCGCACTCTCACTGGCATCATCTTCTTCGATATCGATGTTATCGATATCGGCATCAAACGCAATGACCTCTTAGTCAAAGCGTGATGAGCGTGAACCAAATTGGTTTTCGCTCGCGCGAGTCCCTCCCCCCCTTAAACCAGAGTCACACTCTAGTAAAGTGGGTGCACGCGGATGGCGTAAGCCATTCACGTAAAACGGTGTATGTGTCGTGGACGCATGCACCGAGTTGTTAATGGCAAACTCTACCACTGGCAAGAACTCACTCCAACTCTTAAACGAGTGTACGTATCCTCGAAGTATCTCTTCGAGTACACGATTGGCAAGTTCCGTCTGACCATCTGACTCTGGATGATCAGATGTAGACATCTTCAAGCGCGTTCCGAGTGATTTGAACACGGAACGCCAGAAATTAGCAGTGAATCGTGGATCTCTGTCTGATACGAGCTCACGGGGCAACCCATGAAGCCGGAAGATGGTGTCAATAAAGACACAATCACAGCCACTTGCTGTGATTGGCTCTGGTACAGCCACAAGGTGTACCATTTTGCTGAATCTGTCAACAAATACGAGAATACCCGTATTCCCGCGTGCGTCTTTGGGTAACCCAAAGACAAAATCCATTATGATGAATTCCCAGCACTCAGCCGGAACCGGTAGAGGCTGTAAAGGTGCACGCAGTGAAGGACTTGACTTCACTCGTTGGCAGACTTTGCATGCGCGAACGTACTTGCGCACAAACTGATACTGGCGGGGCCAGTAAAAGTCTCGACTCACCGTGAGATATGTTTTCTCACGGCCACGATGTCCTCCTATAGGAGCATCGCGATACTCGAACATGATCCGCAAACGCAGATCAGTATCATCTGGAATGACAACACGTGGTGTGTCACCAGAAACGGCTGTATAATACAGTAAACCGTTGCGAGTAGTGTATCGATCTGATGCAGATCGATACGCAGACGACAATCGTTTCAACGATTCTCGATATGGCTGTGAGAGATGTGTCAACAGCTTCACAATCTCACCATCTTGGGCACATGCCCGCCTCACATCATCATACAACGTTGAAGATGGTATTGAGGACGTCATAACCGCAACAGTGACTGCCTCACTGTTGGGTTTCACGACTGGTTCAAAGTCGGGACGACGTGAGAGTGCATCAGCGACGACATTAAGTCGTTGTGGTTTGGGTCTATCTCCTAATAGATAGACTCTGAAATTCGCGAGTACATACTTCATGGCAAGGCGTTCCTTGTTCGCTGAATAGTTCCGCTCAGCTGGTTGCAGCTGACGCGACTGATAGCAGACGACGCGTTCAACGCCTTCAAGATCGTACTGCATTAATGCACAGCCGATTGCGAAATCGCTGGCATCACAGACCACATGAAATGACCTGTCCTGATCGGCAAGTGCTAGGACTGGGGATTGTATCAAGCTCTGCTTGGTACCATCAAAGGAGCGCTGGCATTCAGCGTTCCAGTTTTCAACAAACGAGAGAGGTGTACAGTCATCTCGGCGTAATTGCGTGAATACTTATGCAAATACGCCGCTAGTCCAAGGAATTTTTGAAGACCTTTGACATCGACTGGCACAGGCCAGTCGGTGATCGCCTTGATCTTTTCGGGATCAGGACGTACACCGTTCTTACCAACGATGCACCCAAGAAGTGGTATTTCGCTTGCTGCAAATATACACTTCTTGAGGCTTGCATACAATTGATGCTTTCGCATGATTGTAAGAACCTGTCGGACGTGGTACCTGTGAACCTCAACGTCCGACTTTCCATCCATAGCTCGACTATGGATGAATACGTCATCGAAATAACTCGGCGCGAATTCTCGTACTGGTCTCAACAGATGTGATACACATCTGTTGAACGTGGCAGGGGCATTACTAAGCCCTTGTGGCATTACTAGCCATTACCAGAGCATGCCGCTAGGCGTGCTAACTGCGGTATAGGGTATATCCCGTTCTCGCATAAGGATTTGATAGAAGCCATCCATCAAATCCATGGACGAAAAGATGGTACTCTTTGACATACCATCAATGATTACGTCCTTCCTTGGTATCGGCGTCTGAGCCGGTACCGTTGCAGCATTCAACTTGTTAAATGCATGCACTATCCGCCACCCTCCTGTTGCTTTTCGCACACAGACGGTCGGAGAGCTATGTGGGGAAGTTGATTTCCTCACATAGCCCGCAGCTAAACGATCGGCAAAGAACTTGTCGATCGCAAGTACTTGTTCACGAGGCAGTGGCCACTGCTTCATGACAAGGACTTCGAGCCTGGTTTAAGCTCGACCTCGTGTCGAGTACCTTTATCCTTCGGTAATTCGCACGGAACAGTTTCAGGGAATACATCCTTGAATTCAACCAAATCTTCATAGAGAGGATTTGTCTTGAGCGATTCCCACGATTGGGAGTCATATCGCTCAATTCGTGTCTTTTCATCGAGGACACTCTCGTCCATAGATGAACTACTGAGAACTCTCTCGTTCTCAGTGAACACTGTTGCTGACCTTATGTCGGTTACACACTCGTCGTCAGCGAAGAGTACGCAGATCTGCTTGACTTTGCCACTACGCAGATCACGCAAGAACCTTTTATGTTCGAGCTTTGGCAACTTAGTGATCTCCGAAGTCAACTTCGAAGGCGCAATCAGATCAAGTGTATAAGCGCCTACACTTGATCCGTTATTGACTATGACATTCAATGTCTCTGTCATTTCCTGGGGACTTATTCCCTCAGGCCTCGAAGGACTTATTTCTTCGGCTTCCCGGGGACTTATTCCCGCGGGTTTCGGGGAACTTATTTCCGCCATATATGTAATATCGGGACTTATTCCCTTAACTTCCTCTAGCTGGGGTTGCGCAACCACAGCGAGATCCTCTACGAAAGACTCTCCAGTCGATCTAGGGTTATCGTTTCGATTAACCTGAGCGATCGATTGTTTTCTCTTCTAGATGTTTTCCCGCTAGGGATACATCTTTGTCCCGGTCCACTCGACTTATTCGAGTGGCGGACCTTCGGCGCAGCCTGTGTTTCCTCACAGCCGCCGGAAATTTGCTCCGAAGTGTAACCGTTTGTTACACTAAGGTTTCGTGCAGTCGTAATAACGACCGTACCACAAGTGAGGCCATCGCACTCACTCGTAGTACATCCACACGCTTGTGGACGCTCCAAAATGTTCATCAGATGGCCATCTGATGAACAAGCGGCAGGCATCGTTACTGTTCGATGTTGCCAGTTTACCCGTGGTTCGTACCTTCTGAGCCACGGTATTCCAAGGATGACATCAAATTTGTCATCCAAATCCAATGCGATAGAGTCATCGTCGTATCGGGTATTTTCTAGCGTATAGTGGATCTTCACTATACGCTTCATGACGGTTACGGATCCGCCTGTCGCAAGACGTACCGTCATCCTCGTAGGAGGTGTGTCACATTCACTGAAATTGAAGTGGCCATCTTCTAGCGATTGGCGTTGCACAAAATTGTTAGACGTCCCACAATCGACTAGAGCCCGAAGGGACAACTTATTCGTCACTTCGAGTTTCAAGGTAATGAGTGAGATCTCATTACCTAGAGCAGCAACGCACAACGTTTGTGTGTTGGGAGCAACCTTCATCAAGAGGCCTACAAATTCTCTTGACGTTGCTGGACTAGTAGGGTGCTCCGCACCTACTGATCCTGCCCGTTTTTTGATGGTCCATCCCGTTGTTGCGTCTTCGCACCAACAGCGGACCCGCGTCCCTGCCCCTTTCTCATGGGTGGACAGTCACTACGCCCAGTGTTGCGAGACACTGGACGAGGGACACTACACTCATAAGCGTAGTGTCCTGTCTTCTGACATCTGTTGCATTTCTGCAACTTCTTGTAGTCTGTAGAGCAAGCCTTCTCGCTCTCTACATAACAGAGTTCCATCGGCTCTGGACCTCCGCTGTCATATCGTCTCGGTTGACGATATGATGTCGAGCTGGCGCGAGCCTGTCTCAGACTGAAGTCTTCCTGTTCCGCAATGGAAATGGCTTGTTCTAGTGAATTTAGTTCAAGTCGGAACAGGTGAGTCTTGACGGGACCATCCGCAAGACCCTGCATGAACACCGAAACCAACGTGTGTTCATCAACCGGATTGGAACTTATACAACTCGTGAGATGTCGTATATGTTGCGCGTAAGCGTGCACATCACGCTTACCCTGTTTGAGCTTCAAGAGTTCGGTTCGAGCTCTGAACTCAGCTCTAGGCGGTTCAAACGTTTGTCTGAGCCGCGAGTTGAAGACTTCTAACGACCCAAACGCATATGGGTCGTGCAACTTGAGTCCCAAAGCCCAAGTCTTGGCACGTCCTGCCAGATTTGATTGGGCAAACGCAACTTGCATATCCCCGTCGTCGATGCGACGCGCCCTTATGGCGTCATCCAATTTGACGAACCATCTCAAGAGGGAGTCCTCTTCGACTCCCCTATACTTGGAGATGTCAATCTTCAAGGTTTCGGGTCGACGCGAGTGCATCGACCCACCAGCAGCAGCCTGCTGCTGTCTCAACAGTTCAAACTGTTGAGCACCCTGTTCTCTCAACAACTCTGCTTGTTGAGAACCTTGTTGGTGAAGCAAGGCTACTTTCTCGCGTTCATCGTCAAGTTCATTTTGAGTGAACTTGGCGATAGTAGCATGTTGGGCATCTCTATTGAGAGCCTCTAGCATGACGCTAACAGCATGGATGCCCATGGTTGAACCCATCCGTTCAACCGCATCCCATTCGACATTGCTCAAATGGGAGTAGCCATCACGCGAAGCGTGAAAGCTTTGGTCATCTTCATCATCCAACATATTGATGTTAGATGTGAACGTGGTCCTTGGACGGACTACGAAGTGCTACCAGGTGTAACGGGGCATTCTGAATCTTGTACTGATGACAGTACAAGCTACTTATTCTGATGACGGAATAAGGCGGTGCCTCGCAACTTCACGTACACTCGTACGTGCAGAGGAAGACGGTAAGAAGAAGCGAGTACTTGGTTAAAGTAAAAAGTAGAACTGTATTTATAATAGTTAATGTCTGCAATAAATCACTATTTATCTTCATCTAACTATGTCTAAATACAAATGTGTAAATCAACTATCTGCTCACCACTCATTGCGTGCGTCTGTCGTGGCGCGTCTTCGTTGGTTGATATAATGGCCTATATCAACCAATTAGGAACTACTCGTAAGTGCTGCAGAATATTTGTCCTTATGACAATATTCTGAGAATATAACTCTGATAGTTATATTCTATTAACAATTTCTTATAAATTGTTATGTAACGATTCACCCCGTTACAACAGGGCCTGTGAACGGTCTCAACTCGCTGTCGACACTGGCCGTCTTCCAGTTCTGATTTGCAGGAGCAAATAATATGCGATGTAGGTGTGCGATGCAAGCGACCAGGACGATCATCAATGTAGCGGAGCTACACAGCTCCATAAGTCAAAGGAAGACTTTTTGCTCAACGAGCAACCTAGATCCAAAGAACTAGGCTCAATGAGCCAACAAGCGTAAAGCTTATGGTCCTTTTTCCAGGGGACCAAACGATTCCGTGGATCGACAGCACTTAGTGCTCAAGAGTGACTAGCTACCTCAAGGAGGTGTTACTAACTCTTACTGATCAGTGATCAATGACCAAAGACGCCTTGCAAGGCACGTGTCGTTAAGATCAAAAAGGGAACTGAATTATTATTTACATTTAAACCTGTGGAATATCTTAATCCTGATACTACCTAATCTAGGCACTTACGTCCTAAGTAAGTACAACTAAGATCTTTCCTATCTGGTGGCTGGCACCAGTCAGCCCTTATAAACCGATAAGGTATCCTATTTCTCTTTCATTGGGATATCATCCGTGTGTCTAAGACACAGGGCACCAGGTACCCAACTAAGTGTAACCCCTTTACACACTATCCCACCAAACTGACATTTACCTAAACGTCAAACGAAATTTGTTCTTTCACGAGGTCAGTGTGCTTGCGGTTCACCTCACGGTAACGAAAACCTTAGCACGATGTCCTCATCACCTAACGAGTCAAAGCCTCTCAGTGGTTACCTCGAAATGGGGGAGGTAATAGACTATGATAGAGATACCATTGTCCCGGGTGTTGCAGGGACAATGTCCGATACACCCATGTCCGAGGTACAACTCTGTACTGCCCCCTGTCCGTTCCCTGCATATAATAATGAGAATTCGCCATGGACGCCACGCTCAAAACTCGGCTCGGATGATACCATCATCACGAACCCGCTCCATGAGCAGGAACCGTTACTTGTTCAACGAGGAGAAAGCACTTGGCGCCGTGCTCAAATGGTCGCAACCCTCGAGCACCAACGTGACTATGTATTCAATTCACCCAGTGTGGAGGAACGCTTATGTCAAGCGGCCGGCCAAACGTTGGCTACTTAAATCATTGGCCATAGGCCTAAGTCTCCTGAGGAGGTGGCGAGCTGCCAGGCTTTTCGCGGGAGATACTTGGAGCCTCACCTAACGACCCAAGGTCAGTACAAAGCACGCCTTGACATGCAAGCACATGGTGCACCGGTCCCACCGATCAAGAGTATACACATTCTCTTATTCGCAGGCGAAACAGTGAGCGAAGAAGACAACGCATTCTTCCTCTGGTTGCACCATACAAGTCGCCTCATCATAATGTCTGCTGTAAGAGTTAGTGCCAATGTGGCTGATGTGCGTTTTGAAAGCAAGATTCGGTACGGCTATGCCAAGCTTAAGGCCAGAGTCCAATTGCGTAATCCCACGCGAAATGTTTCAGCTACTACTGCAGCCGCAAGTGTCGGTCAAACTATGACCACCAACATGCCAACTCACACCACTAGTGGTGGGAATCGGCTTCTGTATCAAGATGAAATTGGCCACGATGTTCAAAAATATCCAAAGCATAAGGTAAATCTTGCCGTAGGGGTACCTCGTATTCCCATGAGCTCTCAGGCTTAGGGCACCCATGCCAATTTGCCAGATCCTGGTATTGACCAGGACGACGACGTCTTTTCAGTAGTCTCTCGACATGAAACCGACGACAGCCGTGCTCATCGAGCAGCGTCGGTGGTGGCCGGTGTACCGGTGGCAGTCCACGTGATATTGGTTCTCGAAGTGAAGGGTCTTCAAGAGACCCAGAAGAAGACCCGATGCATGCTTGATGCGATGCAGAGCCGCCTTCAGGAGATAGAGCATGTTCAAACTCGGAGCAAGGTTCACTTGGACTTGCTGATTCGCTTGCATTAATCCGGGGCACCGCCCTCGTCGTCGGCGCCAGCGCCTCAAAGTTCACATGGGAAGGAACCTGGTACGGCCTAAGTAAGCCTACGTAAAACACTGGGTGTGTGCGCAATTTGCGTGGAAGGTTGAGCGTACAAGTAAGGCCCTTCTTGGCAGTGACCGTATACGGAATAAAGAAACGTGGACGCAACTTTTTCTTAAAGACAGCAGACACTACATTTGTTGGTAGGTTTTTGGCATTAAAAAAACTTGTTCACCGACCTCATAACTCTCATTACAGTTTCTACCTTTGGCATCTGCTTGTGATTTTCGCTAATCTTGGCTATCAGCCATTGCGTCACGCACATGTCGTAAGAAATTCAACCTTGTTGCAAGAAACTCGCGAACCTGTTTTTAAACAGCAGAAGGAATGATATCAGCAAGCCGATCGGCAACCTCTTACCCACCAAGCCCTCACCCACAGAGTGGTAGCGTTAACGGAACGCGAGGGTGGGTGATACCGTTTACGTAAAACGGAGTGAAGCCTGTGAGGGCATGAACAGCGTTGTCAAATGCAAATTCAACAACAGGGAGCATTGAGCTCCACGTCGTGGCTATCAGCGCAAACACTGCGCAAGATGTCATTAAAACCCCGATTAACACGCTCAGTTTGACTATCGGTCTGTGGATATTCTCCGTGGACGTGTCCAATCGGGTGCCGAGCACCTTGAAGATGGACATTTAAAACTTGCCAGAGAAATGTGGATCACGATCTACGACAATTGCCACAGGCAAACCGTGTCAATGGAACACACGATCGATTAATAGCTTTGCCGTGCCTTCATCGATCGTATCCGGTACAGCCGCTAAATGAGTCATCTTGCTCAAACGGTCAACAAAGACCACAATACCAGTGTTGCCTTCCGAATCCTTCGGTCTGTTGAACACAAAACCCATACTCATGGACTCCCAACACCCAGTGGGTACAGGTAAACTATCCAGTGGCGCAGCCGCATGTGCTGATAATTTCGCCCCGTTGACACGTTTCGCACGTACGCACATAGGTGCTCACCCATTTATGTAGTTTGGGCCACCCATAAGCCTGGCTCAACGTAGGTCTTTTTACGACCGAGGTGACCACTAAAGCAGTATCATGCGTCTCATAGAGTATTCGAAACATCAACTCCTCATCATGAAGAACAGCGATACGAGGGGTGTCCTCTATATCCGTGCGATAGCACAATAGGCCATTATCAATGGAATATAGATGTAGCCTTAAGCGTAAACGTGCCGACAGTTCTATGTGCGAGTCTTTCACTCATCACTCCCAAGATCCCGTAGCAAAGCTACACACTGTTCGTCCTTGGCATAAGCCGCACGAATTAAGTTAGGGACTGGTGACGACAGTGTCATAACATGAGCAAGATCAAATTCAGGTCGGCGCGAGAGAGAATCAGCCAAGGCATATTGCTTTCCTGGCTTATACTTCACCTCGAAGTTATATTCGGAAAAGAGGGAAAGCCAACGAGCCATTATCTAAGAGAGATGTGGAAACTGTGTCGCAGTGCGCAATGAAGCATGATCTGTATCGATTACAAATGGCTTGGAGCCAATCAGATGTACTCTGAATTTGACTAGAGCATACTTTATAGCAAGTCGTTCTTTGTCATGAACTGGATAGTTCTTTTCAGCAGATTTGATCTGGCGAGACTCGAGCGCAATGACGCGCTCACGTCCATAAACATCTGTTTGTAACAGAGCACTGCCAGTGGAAAAGTCAGATGCGTCACAGACGACACTGAAGGGCCACTCAGGATCGGTCAAAGCCAATATTGGCGCATGAAGGAGACTCTCCTTTACCGCTTTAAAAGCATCGTGCTCGGTACTACCCCAGCACCAGTCCACATTCTTTTTAAGGAGATTGGATAATGGCCTAGCCATGTCTGCGTAATTCGCACTATACTTGTGCAAGTAATTGGCAAGGGCAAGCCTCTTTCTTAAGTCCATTGGTTCCTAGGAACTGACCTCTCGACCACGGCCCTTATCTTAGCGGGATCCGCTCGAAGGCCTCGCTTCCCAACGAAGCACCCTAAGAAGGGATTTATTTTGTACCAAAGACGCACTTAGATGCATCAGCGTACAATTTATTCGTGCGCATGCACTCGAGCACTTCTCGTAAAGGATCAATGTGATTGTCCACATCTGACCTTCCTTGTTCCGCACGGCTATGGACAAAAATGTCGTCAAAATATCTTTGTGCATATCCTCGGCGATGTCGTAAAAACTGCTTCATGAGACGATTAAACGTTGTAGAGGTGTTAGATAGCCCTTGGGGCATGACAGGTCACTCCTAAAGCATACCACTTGGTGTACTAACCGCTGTAAGCGGAATATCACTTGCTCGCATGAGCAGCTGGTAATAACATCGTCTAAGTCGAGTTCACTGTACAATGTACATCCTACCATTTTGTTTTGAAGTACATCCTTTCTAGGAATAGTCGTCTGCGCCGGTATAGTGGCTGCATTAATCTTATTATAAGCATGCACAATACACCACTTGCCATTTGGATTTCTGACACAAAATGTCGGTGTTGAATGAGGAGATTTACTCTCACAAACCATTCCAGCCGCGTGCTTATTACGATAGAAATCGCCAATGACGTCACACTGTTCTTTAGGCAAAGTCCACTGTCGTGTTACGCAGTAATTAGTTCCTGGAACTAAGTCAATTTCATGACGTACACCTCTATCAGGTGGTAAGATAGATGGAGGATTGTGACACACCACATTTTAAAATTTCCTTAGCTAAAGGAAAAAAATGGTTCCAAAGAGTCTTTAATGATCGAAGATTCACTTCGTGCACTAAGTAACGCTCTTGTGTCTTCTAAAACAGACTCATCCGTCAATGAGGACGAGTGTAACTCAACATCGGGTCTAATGACCACTAATTCGGATAAATTTCATGCCTTTACGGACTGGCTAAACTCGCCATCTGACATTTCGTCTAGCTCACACAGATCATCCAAAGATGTAAGGTTCAAGGCTAAGATTGCCATCAAACTGACATGTCACTCCATTAACAAGAGCGTGTAGTGTGTTACTATTATGACTAAGTGACTGTGTGGACGCCTGGCGCTATACATTCGCCACCTAGCGTCCAAGCCGTCTCTTTGAGACCTTCCACCCCTTACGGGTCGGGACAATAGAGTCCCCTTTTATACTAATAATGGTAGTGCGCTCTATACAAGAGCCGGTGTCTTGAACGACATCCGGTGAAGTGTAACATAACTTGAACTATTTACCCAGTGGATTTCCACGTGCCACTCCACGTACATTAAGCGGGCCTAGCCCTGAGCTGAACGGCGTTTCGCCAACAGTGTCATTACCGACATTGAGGGTGGTACCCTCCCGGCCGACCACACTCGGTGAATCTTACACGTGCCACCTCACACACATCAAAGGAATTACATCCTTGATAATCCGGCCCTAGGCTAACCATGCTTTCAGCATGCATTGACTCGTTATCACAACGAGTAACAATCAACTGAGTATGTGCTGTATCACCAATATTTATCTAGCTACGCTCGAAATCTATGTTTACAACATTGAAGTTAGACAACTCAGACATTCCGATGTCCAGCACACTGACACCTTCTGCCAAAGGCTCGCGCGAGTAGTACTTCTGTTACCTAGCGAAGTTATGTTCATGACTCTCTAAAACTTCGCTAGAAACGTTGAGCGTGGCGTCTAAGGTCTTAGACCTCCAATCGATCCATGGTTTATGGCGTTCAAGACAAGCCATACCAAGGATGAGATCATAGGTCGAGCCCCACAAGACAGCGTTCAATGCTGTCAAATCTAAAAACTGTTTTCTAAGTTCAATGGAAATTTAGGCACAATAACACGACTTCCAGTCACTAAACGAACCGTGATAGAGTCACCCTCATGCGCTGTAAGCGACTCAGCAGAATGCTGAATTCTCTCAAGGGAACGGCGTCGAGCATAGTTGCAGGACGCTCCAGAATCGATCAATATCGACCAAGGCTTCTCAAAGCCCTCAAGTTTCGCCTCGGCGACCAACAAGCCAGACTTGTATCCACGCACCATACCCGTAGGTATGGTTCTATTTGGGGCTAAGCCCTGCCTTCCTTTACCTTCAAAGGGGGAACAGAACCTAGTTCTTCCCCAGTAGGGCGCCCCGCGCCTACTGGGTGTCGGCATTTCCCCGTGCCATGCCAGACTTGTGACTCGGGGTCGAGTGATGATTTGTAGCCTGGCGTTGCTTACGCAAAGGGCAACCAGGCCGCAAGTGTTTAGTGCTTCCGCACGTAAAACATCATCGTACGACGTGTTGTTGCTCAGCAGCTTGAAGCTCAGCTTCACCTTCATCTTCAGCATAGCTGAGATCCATCAACTCCGGCCTATTATAGGCAGTGGTACTCGAAGAGTTTGCTCTCACAGAGCGAGGAATGTACCCATTCCAACCAGGTCTGGCCGACTTGAAGTTATGCTCAGCATTAAGAGCAAGTCTCACAGCCTCTTCGAAATAGAGAGGTGAACCCGAAAAACCTCGGTTCTGGCAATGCCAGTACGTTGACCTTCCATGAAGATAGTCACATGGACTGATTCAGGCAGAGGGTCGGACTGCATTGCAGCCATGAGCGTTCGCAGCTCCTGGACATAGTCCGATAATTCATTCTTACCCTGGCGGGTAGAAAGAAAGCGTGAACGCACGCGGTAAGCCTGGTTAGGTGGAAAAAACACCTGTACCAATTGTGACTTGAGCGACTCCCATGTGGATAACGCTATGTCCACCGACGTGCTACACGTCAAGACCCATTCTCTAGCTCTACCATCGAGCTTCGAGATAGCCAGCGAGACCTGTTGATGGTCAAGCGTGATCAGACCTGATCTCATGGCCATCTCAATCTCACGGATCCAGAGGATGAGTTTCTCACCCTACTTACCGAAGTAGTTTTTCACTTCCACTCTAAGTGGACGAGGCTTAGCCTCTTCATCTGGTACAGACACGTAGCGTGTAGGCATAGCCGACGCTATTTGGTCTTGGAACTGCCCTAAAAGGGTCGCTTCATACTGCATGAAGCTTTCAACACGTGCATTAAGCACTTCAGGACCTTGTGAAACAAGGAAATCCACGTACTCTGGACCCAAAGATGCGGTCTGTTTTTCAAGCGCGACCTTTTGGGCCTCAGATAGGGGAGTGGAGTTTTTCATCCTCACCGAGGATCAGTCCAAATAGACTCAGGCGGAGATTGACTACAAATGCTACTAAGTTTAGCGGAGCTACACAGCTCCATAAGTCAAAGGAAGACTTTTTGCTCAACGAGCAACCTAGATCCAAAGAACTAGGCTCAATGAGCCAACAAGCGTAAAGCTTATGGTCCTTTTTCCAGGGGACCAAACGATTCCGTGGATCGACAGCACTTAGTGCTCAAGAGTGACTAGCTACCTCAAGGAGGTGTTACTAACTCTTACTGATCAGTGATCAATGACCAAAGACGCCTTGCAAGGCACGTGTCGTTAAGATCAAAAAGGGAACTGAATTATTATTTACATTCAAACCTATTGCATATTTTAATCCTAATATTACCTAATTTATACGCTTACGTCCTAAGTTAGTACAACTGAGATCTTTCCTATCTAGTGGCTGACACCAGTCAGCCCTTATAAACCGATAAGATATTCTATATCTCCTTTATTGGGATATCATCCGTGTGTCTAAGACACAGGGTACCAGGTACCCAACTACGTGTAACCCCTTAACAATCAAGGATATCAATTTCGTTTGATGCCAAAGAGATCAAGCATGTCTTTCTCGCCGACCAACAAAGATATTCTAGCAGACGTGCGGAACCCTGGCTACATTTCTTACGATTTATTGACGATCGTATATGATGTCACGTCGTAACAAGGACCTGGACTCGCCTCGAGTCGGAAAGCGAAGCCATTTCAGGACACAGAGCGTGTAAAGTTGCGACTTTAATTGATGACAATGTTATGCTCATCAAGAAATTGAACGGCGAGAAACGTTCCTATATGCTCACCGAACAAACATCAAGTCCGAACAAGGTTTTGGATTTATCGAGAGGATCCGAGACAAGGTGCTACTCCACATGAGTCTTCAGTTTCTATGCTAAAACTTCTTGCTTTCTTCTTTCCGTGACGCGACATTGACATCAACAATGTTGGTGTCACGGAGTGTCCGTTACATGGAATTTACGTACAGCGCGGACAGGAATGATAGAGCCACCCGTTATTTTGCAGCCGTGAAGCGGGAAATTCGTGTTGAAGCACAACAAATAAATCCACATAAAACCTCAAACAACAAAGATGAAAGACCTCTTCGTTTAAAATTCGACTATGCGATCCAAAAGTATGATGCTAACGAAGAAAGGATACGATAATAATCATTGAGCCTCGTAAATAGAAATGGATACCGAATCGATATCAGCGTTGCTAGGATTACCTTAGTATAAATCTTCGTACCATGCTTCCTCAGCACTTCCACGCACTGGTTGTGCCTCAAATCGACAAGGTTTTGAACTTATTTAAAGTAGATTAATTATGCGCGACTATACAACGAGTAATGCGCGTGGTTTCGATTACTGTTGTATAGTCTAAGAAACCATTAGGCTTACAGCAGCAAGAAGAAGTTGCGAACTTAGGACCTACATATAATCACTCTGCATTTTGCATTCACCTCGACAAGCAAGTTTGAAATAATCACAGCACAGACCAATGTACGGTCAAATTTTCTTGTCTCAGACGAAGAGTGATCTACTGTTCCATCTGCATTTTACGGGAGACCGTAAAAACTGTAAGTGTTTGCCTAAAAAGACTCAAGTTACTGCCTTTCTACGCATGATTTGTACCGGCTATATGTTAGTCTTGATTTTTGTATGCTAAAGTAGGGTAAACGAAAGACAATGTCAACCTTTCAGTTTGCATTGACCTCCGTCACCACCATCAATGTGACGAGCCCGTTCCTCCTCTCCTCTAATAGAACATCTCCTGCGACAGCACGCGAGGGTACACGGCATACCCTGCGCACACGTCATGTGCAGCCATATTGAACCAAACAACCATTTAAAGTTAGTACATTTACAAAGCGATGGTCACCGTACATGAAGATGACGCGAACAGCCTCAACCTTGAGGTTTTGGCACGTTGCCACCCTTTTAACAGAAAATGCAAGCTCGCAAAGGTTGCACCACAACGTAACAAAACGCCAACCGTCGGTCTTCGATAGAACGGAGCGGTAGGTCGGTGGCAACAAACGCATCCACCAATAGGTTACGAACGGCGCCGGTGCCCCTCTCGTGTCTTCATTGTTTCCGTGGAATGCAGCGAAGACTAATTCTTTTTGAATGTATTCCACAAGTTTCTGTCGTCGTGTATGATCATCAACACGCCGCCGGTGTCAGGACTCTTGGTCTTCAACAACCATCCGACGTCGAAGTTGCATCTCGTCGCTAATTCTCCCCTATCGCGAGAACCACTTCATGACATGTAAAGAACCTTTTATTCCCTTGATGGTTCTTGTGGCAAGGCGTTGTCATTACCCACGCCGTTGCCGCCGCCTTGTCGTCCCAACTAGATTACGTAGTATGATGGATAGTTGGTGCGCTTCTTTTGTGTGTCAATGTTCTTTGATGTTCGAATTATTGTCCATTCGCTTGCCTCATTGAGGATACAAAAATTACGACCAATATCTAGCCGATACAAATTATGTGTAGAAAAGCAGAAACATACGTTTTTAGGCAAACGCTTAGGTTTTTTTTAAGTCTACCGCAATTTACGTACGCATGTATCGAATCCAAGCTGCTAGATGTCACACGTTGCAGCCCATCAATCGCGAGTCACCGGTACATGAGCACTACAAAAACGGCACCCTGGGTACTGTAGAAGCGAGGTCAAGATAGTGTTCGACGAGTTGCCAATTCGTCCTGTTGTCTAAGCCAAAGTTTCCCGCTTGTTTATTATCATCACCGCGCATTCGGGAACGTGCATTTGGCACAATCTCTTCGCCGCCACATGATCGGCGGTGAGAGTGAGAGAGGTGCTGCTTTGGGTACGCTATGCCAACTCACGTCAAGAACAGCAACATGTGAAAATACATGCTTGAACGTGCACTCGAAAGTGTTCCTCACGGAGATCAGACGTCTTCTTTGTCCTATGTTCACGCTCGTTAGCGCCGCCAGCTGTTCAAGCGATACTGCGTTTATACATCGTGACAACAAATGCAAATTCTGGATTTCCGGGATTTTGTGCTAAAGATACCGGCTCGTTTCTCGCTGAACCCACGCGGTCATTCGAGCATAGTGAAGTAATGTAGAGCTTTCGTTGCTACAGTAGCGTGCTCGTCTTTGCGGGCACCTCCTTAAAGATGGCGTGATGCTGTGCATGCGGAAGTGGGCACTTCACGGATCTGTTAAGTGATCGGCGATGAGCTGCTTGTCACAAGCAGTGACCAGATATTCGCATCGACCGTGGTACAAATGGACGGCACGTGCTTTGGCGCGCGATAACAAGGCAACCAGTTTCCAACTTCGATCGTCTTGACAACACCTTCACAACAAACGATGGAGCTTCATCGTGTGCTCAGCATCTTTGCGGCTGGATTGATCGGCCAAGGCTCGGCTGCTTCCAGCGTTACTTCGAATTCTTCTTTTACAGGATGGAAACCTTGCCCGGCCTACACTTTTTTCGACGAAGGTGAATACGCGGCTGATTGCGTGACCTACGATGCCCCATTGTGTTACCCCGGTATCTGCGATACAACGGCGAATGTGAACTCGACGATCAAGGTTTTCGTCAAGTGGTTGCGCGCAAAGGGGGCAACGGATACGACGCACCAAATGTGTGGATGATTCCAGAGATTAAATGTAGTGAAGGTAAGTGAAGGCTCTGGCTGTCCTATTCAATAATTTGAGTCTAATCGAGGACTCGCGTATGTTGTTGTAGTGGAACATTCGATGGTGACGCTACACAAAATCCTCGAAGTAGCAGTCAACGTGCATACGATGGATCTACGCGGAAATGGACGTGGTACACTGCTTAATTGCACATCATCTTAAAGCACGACGCGTGTTTCGCAGTCGGAAAGTCCCATGTATTTGTTGGATGTTCCTGCTTGTGCTCAAATCGTGCAGAACCATTATGAGGACCTCGATCCGTTCTCGGTCACAAGCGCTGCGACGGACATTTCACTTTCATTTCCAAGCATACGAACTGGGCGAGTACAATTTTGTGTGGTTAGGGCGGCGGAACAATGCAGGTCCAGCGTCTGATGCAGTTAAATCCTCCGAGCGTGAACGGATACTGTAACGGGGTAGCCCGTAACATGATGTTGACATTAAACGGTGTCAATAGGAATATTGTCTAGCATGACAATATTTTACCAATATTATCCGAGATGGATAATATCGAAGGAATGTTATCCCCTTGTAGGATAATATTCATGCTCTGCTCAAAGCTTGCTTGATAAAAGACAAATCAACGAAGGTTACCACTAATCGGTGCTAGACGTGCGTAATGAGTGGTTAGCAGGTTGTCGTCATACGACGACATGGTTTAATATAGTTGGATAAAGACTGAAGTTATATTGATAGCTTAACTATATTAAATACAGTTCTCTTCTTACCTTTACTTGACCAATCGTTCAATTAGATTAGATTCCTCTGCACGTACTATTGTGCGAAAAGTTTCGTGGCATTCCAAACAAAGGGTACCCCGTTACACCTGGTAGCACTTAGTAGCCCGTCCAACGACTACTTAGTGTCCGTCCAACATGAGCATGATGGACGGAGAAGACGACATCATTCACGTCACACGTGAAGGCTACTCCCACTTGAGTGACTCAGAATGGGAGGTAGTTGGCCGCATGAGTGTGCTCATGGGCGAACCCGCCATCAGTAGCATGTGAAATTCTTTCTGCCGAGACCAGCAACATGCTGCTATCAACAACTTCCTACAAGGGGAACTTGCCATCGAACGACAAAAGATAGCCTTGCTACAGCAGCAAGGCTCTCATCAGTCGATGGCGGGCCGACACACATGCTTAGACCCGAAACCTTAGAGATTGATATCTCTAGGGATGACCTACATGTTCCGAGTGGACTTCCATAAGCAGGAAAAGGCGATAACGTATGCGGAACAAGAAGACTTCAACTTGAGACAGTCTCAGGCTAACTCGTTAAACTATCGTCCGACCAGACGACAGGAAACAGGAGGTCTCGAACCGATGGACTTCTGTTACATGGAGAGCTAACAATATCGCTCTCTGAGTCACAAGCGAACGGCAAGGTGATATCTCTGTCAGAAGATTGGACACTACGCTTATCATTGTATTGTCGCAAGCACCACATCACGTTCAAAGACAGGACGTGATGACCGCCGTTAGCCGAGGAAAGGTCCAAGGCGTGGATCCGACCATGTCGCTAAGCCGCGACAGCAATTTGGACCTCCAAAAACGGTCAGGGTCAGTAGGGGCGGAGCTCCCTGCTGATCCAGCAACGTCAAGAGAATTTGCAGGACTCTTGACGAAGATTGCTCCCAACACACAGTCGCTGTGCGTTACTGCCCCTAGTGATGAGGTGTCTCTCATCACTTTGAAGATCGGAGTGACAAGTGGAATATTACTTTGCGCCCTAGTTGACTATAGGGTGTCGAGCAGTTTTATTCGATGCCAGTCGCTAAGGGATAGTAGGCTCAACTATGTTGAGAGAGAGATCCATCCGACGAGGATGGCGGTGTGCCTTGCTACAGGCGCATCCGTAACAGTGAACAAACGTGTAGTGGGGATCCACTACACGCTAGATAGAAAGCAGTACGATGATGACTTCATCGTACTGGATTTGGATGACAAATTTGATGTCATCCTTGGTTTGCCATGGCTTAGAAAGTACCGGCCATGGGATAGCTGGCAGCATGAATTTGTGAAGGTGACTGCCATTTTTTCATCAGATGGCCATCTGATGAACGTCTTGGAGCGTCCACAAGCGTGTGGATGTAGTACAAATGAGTGCGATGGCCTCACTTGATGTACGGTCGTTAGTATGACTGCACAAGATCACAGTGTAGAAGGCCACTACGCTGTGGAACCAGCTTCCGGCACCTGTCTAGAGACGCAGGCTGCGCCAAAGGTTCACCACTCGAAAAGATCGAGTGGACTGGAACACGGATGCACACCAAGGAGGGTGCATCCAAGAAGAGAGATTAGTGTTGTTTAGGATGAACAACATGCTGAAGCAAATAGATTAATTGAGAGTCGATCGTAAAGCAAACATGATCGGCTGAAATAGAGTCAATCGAAGAGGACGTGACTGTGGTAGTACACCTACAATCAGTACACATATTAAAAGAAAGGTCTAGCTTTCCTGAGAGTGATAACTCTCGAGAGAGTTATGGTGAGGTTGTGGATCCCCAACCACGTGCGGATTTGTTTTTCTAGGAAATCATTGAGACAGTGAAATCCTTGGTGAATGACGGATCAAGTGCAGGCGCTTATGCACTTGATCTTTTTACACCTCCGAAGTCAGCTTCGGAGGTAGTCAAGTTGCCATCGCTAGAATTTAAAAGATTCTTGCGAGTTATGCGTTGTGACGAGATCAAGCTGATCTACGTACCCGTCACAGAGTACGAGTATGTCGCCGATATTCGGTCGGCACAAGTGATTACTGAGAACGAACGAGTTCTCAGTAGCTCATTAATGGATGAGAGTGTCCTTGATGATAAGACCCGGATTGAGCGATACACGTCTCAATCTTGAGAGTCCTTAAAGACAAATCCTTTGTATAAGTACTTGGTTGAATTCAGGGATGTTTTACCTAATTTCGTGTTATGTGAGCTGCCTAAGGACAAAGGCACTCGGCATGAGATCGATCTGAAACCCGGTTCAAATTACTGTGTCATGAAGCGGTGACCACTGCCTCGTAAACAGGTCACAGCGATCGGCAAATTCTTTGCCGATCGCTTAGAAGCTGGTCATGTGAGGGAATCAACATCCCCACATAGCTCTCCCACCTTCTGTGTACGAAAGGCCACAGGAGGGTGGCGGATAGTGCACGCGTTCAAAAAAATGAACGCTGCAACCTTACCGGCTCAAACGCAGATACCGAGTAAGGACGTCATCATTGATGGTATGGCAAAAAGTGCCATCTTTTCGTCCATGGATCTGGTGGATGGATTCTATCAGATCCTCATGCGTGAACGGGACATCCTGTAAACAGCAGTAAGTATCCCCAGTGGTATGCTCTGGGGGTGGCAAGTGATACCACAGAGCTAAGTATCGTCCCTGCAACGTTTAACAGATGTGTTACAAAAGTGTTGCGATCGGTGAGAAATTATGCACCGAGCTAATTTGACGATGTCTTCGTCCTTAGCCGGGCTATGGATGGAAAGAAGGACGTGGAGGTTCCACGTCCGGAAGGTTCTCACGCTTATGCGAGAGCATAAAATGTTTGCGAACCTCAAGAAGTTTGTATCCCAGCGAATGAAATACCACTTCTTGGCTGCGTCTTGGGTAAAAATAGCGTATGCCCTGATCCGGAAAAGATCAAGGCGATTAGCGACTGACTTGTGTCAGGAGACGTCAAGGGACTTCGAAAGTTCCTTGGTTTAGCGGCGTACTTGCACAAGTACTCGCGAAACTACACCAAATGACCGTTTATCTCTCTCGTCTACTAAAGAAAAACGAGAGGCGGTAATGGAGTGCTGATTGTCAGCACTCCTTCAAAGGTATCGAGAAAATCTTGAAACAATCGCCAGTGTTGGGATTTGCAGACCAGGACAGACCAATCCATGTGGTCTGTGACGCCAGCGATTTTGCAATCGGCTGCGCGTTAATGCAGTACGACTCAGACGGCGTTGAGCGCGTCGTATGTTATTACTCGCGTCATCTGCAAGCATCTGAGCGTAACTACCCGGTGCATGACAAAGAAATCCTTGCCATGAAATATGCACTGGATAAGTTTCGGGTGGATCTCTTTGGAGATAAGCCCTTCATCGTTTATACCGACCATGCGTCATTACGCAAAGCCGTAATCAGTGCACACCTCTTGCAGCAAATGCAGAGGTGGATGTCTTTCTTCGCGGAGTACAACTTCTCCGTCGAGTATAAATCAGGAAGACTTAATGTCGTCACTGATGCTCTTTCGCGTCGGCCCGATTCGGAGCCGACTACTCAACCCAACAGTAGGAGTGATCCCACTGTTGCAACACTATCAGTGAGTGTTCCGTCGTCGAATCTGCTCGACGACGTGCGGAAAGCATACGCAGAAGATGAGTCTCTTCTGAGTGATGGATGATGTGTCTAATCCATGCGGTCAAGCTTTGAATAGCTTGACGTCTCAATACCGCTCTTCAACCGAACGGTATTCTGTTCGTGATGGACTGCTGTACTATACAGCATTTAACGGCGACACACCTCGTGTCGTCGTTCCGGCTCATAATGATTTGCGATTGCGCATCATGAAGAGTTTCACGATACCCCAACAAGTGGGCATCGCGGTTGAGAAAAGACTTACCTCATGGTGAGTTGTTACTTCTACTGGCCCCGCCAGTATGAGTTTGTGCGCAAATACTTTCGCGCTTGCAAAGTTTGTCTACAGGTGAAGCCTAGTCCTTCATCCCGCGCACCCTTGCAGCCTCTACCGATTCCGGCAGAGTGTTGGCAGTCCGTATCGATGGACTTCGTATTTAGGTTTCCCAAAGACGTTCACAAGAATACTGGCATTCTTGTGTTTGTTGATCGGTTCAGCAAGATGGTACATCTAGTTGCTGTACCGGAGTCAACTACAGCCCAGGGCTGTGCACGTGTCTTCACTGATACTATCTTCTGACTTCACGGGTTACCCCGTGAACTCTTGTCCGATCGAGACTCCCGCTTCACGGCGGAGTTCTGGCAATCCGTGTACCGTTCACTTGGAACACGGTTGAAGATGTCGACTTTTGACCATCCAGAAGCAGATGGTAAGACGTAACGCGTCAACCGCTTCCTCGAAGAGATACTTCGAGGGTATGTTCACTCGTTTACGAGTTGAAGTGAATGCTTGCCAATGGCAAAAATCGCCAGCAATAACTCGGTGCATGCCCCATCAACGCATACACCGTTCTTCGTGAATGGACTCGCCATCCACATTTACCCGCCATCTTAAAATATGTGACTCTAGTTTAACGTGGTTAGGACTCGCTCGAACAAAAACTGATCTGGTTCTTACTCATCACACGTCGACAATGGTGTCGACGTGATGGATGCCGATGTCGATCACACCGACATCGATGACGATGATGACGACGATGCTGGTATCTTCAGCATCGCCAATGACTGCCACAGTGAGGAAGATGACGCCCTCACTGGTGAAGACAACGTTCTTACAACAGTGTACACAAAGCGCACTGCTGGTAACAAGGATAAAACAGCAAAGGGATCTATGCTGACTCGCGAAGCGGTTGCCAGCTTCATTCAAGACTTTATTGCAGATGCAATAGACAAGCAGAAAATAAATGCAGACAGTAAAAGGAAGAGCAAGTGTTCTTTCATTTAATGAAGTAGACTTAGTTTTACTGTCTACAGTAAACTTACCGAAACACGCAGTGACAAACGTGGGCATCAGTAAATTACTGCCCAGGTACATCGGTCCATCTCGTGTGTTGCGCCGAATGGGCAACATATGCACGATTGAATTGCCTCGTAGGGAATGCGAGCGCATCATTCGTTTTACGTTTGACGTATCCTCCCGTACTATCAGTACTAGCCCATTTCATGAGGGAAAGAACAGCTCTATGGTTAAGGGCCAAGACCACCTTCGAGTGGTCCTGTTTCAACTGGACAGTCTGGTCGACTAGCGAAGCAAACTGCTCACGCAGTTGAGCGATGTCTCGACGAGCTGCAGTCAGCTCGTCACGAAGAGATTGAGCCGAACGTTCGTTCTCAAATTGCGCGAACGCAAACGCGGCACGATCTTTCGAACGATCGTAATTGTCCTTTAGAATATCAAAAAGCTCACAACGCCGAGTCCGTTCATGAGCCAAGTCGTCGTGTAACTTATCCGTTACACGGTTGAGTTCCTGAACATCAAGCTGATCCGGCACTCGAGGCGGATCCGGTGTTTCCGCCACCACCACATCCTTTGGTGGATTCTGGCGGTGTTTAAAGCTTTTTGGTAGAGCGTATCTTGAACTACCGCGACGTGAATGGCGTCCGGACAAGTTACCTAGTCAGCTGGTGTGGCGATACACCGGCCTGGGACAGCTGGAAACCTCGTGTTAGCTGATTGTCGATTTTCTGGGTCTTGTCGAGCAATATGACGAGACCCACCCGCCACGACCGAAGAAGGGCCGTCGGAAAACGACATCCGTGAACGCTTGTACAGGGATTTCAAAGTGTCAATCCCTTCGGCCATCTCAGAAGAGACGTGCGCCCTCCAGTAGGAATAATAAGAGAGTAAGACCTTTGTACGGGCACGATTCAAAACGTTCAGGCACCCTGGACAAGGATCACCCCAAGAGAAACAGGGTTATCCTCCCTTTCTTGACATTCAATGCAACTTGTATTGCGCCCCGAATGGGTTGCGTTTCTCAAACCTGATGCGAGCTGCATCAAATCTACCGAGACTGGCCTCACGGCCAATGCACTCGATGTTATGGATGAAGGCATGCAATCCTTGTACCAAGGCCTTACCGTCTCGACCAAGGTTGCCCTGGTACCACCGATGTTTGAAAAACGCAGCGGTGAAGAATTCTTCCTCAGCACGGATATTTTCCGTGATGGAATCAGGAGTGCAGATCCTTCTACAGTCGAACAGCGGGATTCGATCCCGTTTGGTGGACGTTCTGGACAATCGATCTTAATCTTTGGATGACGGCATATAAGGAGACTCCACTTGAGGAGCGTGGCGCAGGACATTTCGGTCCCTGTCCTCTTAAGTGGTGTAAGCACTAGCACTGAAACCAGTGGCAGCTCGATCTTTCGAGTTGCTTCTCCCGTGATGATGCATTGGGGCATCGGCACCATCACCACGCGTCCTATTGTCGGATGGACTTGCGTGAGGCGAGGATTCATCGGAATAATCGCTTGATCCGAAGATCTCGAGCATGATGCCGCCACTTTCACCATAGACTGTCAGCCTAGTTCTTGCAGTGTCCGCTCTGGATGATCCGGAGGTTTGAGGTGTCGACTTCGAGTCGTATAGATCATGCGACTCGCCAGAATAGATGATCTCTATTTCAGTCTCATCTACATCACGATTCGCAGTACCCGCTGCAGACGCAGCGAATGTATCTGTCGCACGTGGTGATTCACCGCCTGTTTGTGGTTTGCAACAGCAGGCGAGGGATCACCTGCTGCTAAAGCAAGAGAAGCAACCTCTTCTCCTGCACGCATGCGTGCAAACGCTTTTCTTGACGCTTCGGCGGCACACCGCATGGACTTTTACACCATGCGATGATTTGGCAAATGAGTTTATATCTGACCAGCAAGTGCCTTCCTTTCCAGAGTGATCCAACGGTGGTCACCCTTTCCTAATCGGTTAAATCAATCAACGGGTGATTGATGGTAAGGGGGATGATGTAACGGGGTAGCCCGTTACACGATATTGACACCAAACGGTGTCAATAGGGAGATTCTCCAGTGTAGCACAATCCTGCCAATATTTCCCGAGGTAGGTAATCGAAGGAATGTTATCCCATTTCAGGACAACATTTATGCGCTGCTCAAAGATCTTTGATAAAGACATATCAACCATGTATTACCAATTGCTGCTAGACGCACGCAATGAGTGGTGAGCAGGTTGTCGTCACACGGCGACGTAGTTTAATATAGTTAGATAAAGGTTAAAGTTATATTGATAGCTTAACTATGTTAAATGAAGTTCTCTTCTTACCTTACCTTACCTTTACTCAGCTTATTTGTTGAGTAGATTAGCTTCCTCTGCACGTAGTAGTGTACGTGAAGTTTCGTGGCACCCCAAACAAAGGGTGCACCGTTACAATTTTCTTCGATTTTGGATGGGTGCTGCTATCTTCAAAGGGCGGTGATTTAAGCGCAAGATGCAACCGCACTTGTACAGTCCGGCGCCAGTGATAAGAAATCCGACGCACGGTAGATCGAAAAGAGTCCGGAAAAAGAGATGAGGATTCTTTGACGATGGGGGGGTCAGTTGCCTCACATCCAGTTTGCCGACATGATATTTGAGGCTGAATGTGAGCCCTGATAAAAAACGCAAGAGTGAATTGCGCTCGATTTTACCACCGGGCGTACAGAACTCTATCCTACGCCAGTCCAATTAAACAATCTATACTGATAGTCCACATGTAACGTGGCACCGGAGCAATACACTGGACAACCCGTGTGGAGCTGCCATCACCGACAGCTGCAACTCCACGCGTCTGATCAATTATACAACGCTTGTTTACTGAGAAATTACCCATGTCAATGGGTAGAGTAAGAAAAATGCAAAGGTATCCACAGACCAAAAGGGTAAAGGTAGTGGTAAGCCAAAGGTAGAACAAAAACCGTTGCCCAATATTCTTTTACATTACCTTGCCGAGGCCTAGATGTAGAGCTTACTGTCTAATACAAAAGGAAAGGGAATTGCGCATTTGGCTGATTTCTAAGGCAATAATAAATAAAGTTTAATAGAGAACAAATGGGTCTTGGTCCTGGTCTACCGCAACCCGTTACCAGACCAGCCGGGTCAAACACCAGGTCGACCCAACAAAACCTGACTCGGGTCGGAGCACTACTTGGTACGACGTGTGAGTACCCTAGTGGTCCAATCAACGATGGACGCGCGCAAGGTGAGTGGTGAGCAAGACTTTGGCATACACTGTTGTGGGTAAATATGATTAAGTAAGAACTAAAGCATAGGTTTTTAAATAGGACTCGATCATTTTTTATACAGTTTTACTTTCTACTCCGATCGAAGCGTCGTTCACTAGCTAGCCTTCCTCTGCACGTAAGGCGTACGCGAAGGGACGCGCGGCACTATTAACAATGTTGTCAGCGTAGGCGTGCTAGTACTGAAGCAGTACTAGTGACCATTGCCCGGTTACATAACCCCTATATTTATAGTATCATAAAAATTGAGGGACCGCCTAGGCGTACACCCCCTTATAACTACGCGCACCCCCCCCGTGATGTCGAAAATATTTTTTTCTCCCACTAACTATGAGCATGGTCATGCGTGACCCCTTTTTCCTGCAGCTCGTCTCGCAGGGCCTCCAGAGGTGTACGGCCGTTCAAATCTTCTTGTCGAAGTCGGGCTTTAGCATTGGAGATGTCTTTACTGGTGAGGTTTATTTGCGGATCTTGCCGTCGTAAGGTCGTAAGGATAACTTTGGGGGCTGCGCCGGCCTTGGACAGCTGTTGCATGACCTTTAGCGCTTGATCGGTGTCTTTACGTGCGCTGGGAAAGCCTGAAATATCGGCTGTTGCATCATGGTTGTGAGGCCCCTCCTCTACCTTGACCCGCCACATCCATCCCTCTGCGGCCAATTCTCTTTGAATAGTGACGCTCCAGAGGCATTTAATGCATCTGCTGCTGGTATTCCTCTTCCGATTGCCTTCAGTGAGATATTCGCGACGGTTCCTGTACTCTAGGCCGCGCGAGCAAAGGAGGCAAACCTTGAGTGTTTCACCGCTTTTAGAGAGTTTTGAGCGAGTCCGTCCCCCCACAGCGTAGCCTTGGTCCAGTGCAAACCGCCCTACTGCCAACTGAGCATCATCAAGAGAAGGATAAGTATGCTCGGGAGGTGGTGCTAGCAATGCCGGAAGAGCAAGGAACAGAGAGATAATATATTGAATGGAGGATAGCTAGCACTTAGTGGGAGAAAATAATATTTTCAACATCACGGGGGGTGCGCGTAATTATTAGGGGTAGTACGCCTAAGCGGTCCCAAATTAGATGTGACCAATGTGACTCACATACAAATGCTAAAATCAATTAAATGCTGCCTTCCTATCCCTAAACTTCAAATTCAAGCTTCTCAGTGACAAAAACAATTATCACGCAACGATATGTCATCAAGGTCCATATCCTCCTTGTGTTTAAGTTAATAATTTTCCTTTTCGTCTATCCTAAAGTTGATAAACATACATATATTGGACATCCCTCGATGACTTGATTTAATGGGTGAACATGAATAGCTTCAGAGTCCGCGTCAGTAGGGCATGTCAACCTTATTGCGCTGCTTTAGTTTTCAACCCATGCTTAGTCGATGCGGAATACAATCGTCTTGCACGCTAGTTCTTCGCGCCACCCTTTGGGCCGAGAAGCTTTTTGCTAGAGTCTTTTGCGCTTGAGCCCACTTATGCATAGCAGCGAAACATTACATAGCCGCGCTTGCCACAATTGCAGCCGACAACATCTGCGTTGCACAAAGCCATTGGAGTAGCTGCAAATCCTTTGGTCGCCGGCTATTTCCAAGGCGTTACCGAAGTAGTGATTTAAAATTACTCCTCAACCAAATCAATATTGATTGCTCCTTCCATTGTCGTTGGCACATTTCTGAAAAGATCCCGTCGCGTTGGCATTTCTTACTTCATTGAGGAACTTGGGCACCTAAATGTGTTCCGGTATCGGGCCTGTACTAATAAACGCCGATAGCGAGCGCATCTCATGCACAAATTCTTGCCGAGATTGCTGCGCTTGTCGCGAGATAAAGAAGCGCCTTTGAAGCAACACTTCGGTTTTCGGCGACAGATACATAGCGCGAATCTTTGTCATAAAATCTCGCCATGACGGGAACTCTTTGGCTGTCAATATTAAGCGCTGAGTAAGCCCATTCCAAGGCCTTACCCCGAAAATGAGACATAGCGTACAATACCGTTATATTGTCGTCCTGAGCCCCGGCTGAGAGCCAGAGCACAATATTTTGGGCAGTAGTGCGATCGAATTTAAAAGATGTCATATAAATATATATCATCTGTACCTACCGGGCCGAGAGCTTTTTACAGTTCTGTTGAACGCCTACTTCCGAGACTTCTCGCACAGAAGCTCGTCATGGGTCTTGCTGATAGAATCCACCACTTCGTTGCTTCGTGCCCCGGATGCGGAATTAGCTGTAACAGGGTCACGCGGCGGTTATTTAACCTGTTATATTGAGCGTCCACACCAAGTAAAGAACGGTGGATCTGACTGGTACAGTATTGGTATCATAAACTTACGGTAGTACCGCACATTATCGATTATGGATAAGGGATAAGACTTCTGTCATAGGACCGCAATGTAGAAGTCAGTCAGACAGGGTTTTATGGTTTTATTATCGTAGGTAAGGATAAAAAAAGTTCAGTGCACCTTTTGAATCGTGGACACAAATGCCTAGTCAAGGCATAGTTTTGTTAAAAGAATTAGCCTTGTAAAGGCGCTTCCTCTTCTTTAACTAGTAGTGACAAGTTAGTTAGTGTGTGATTGTGTGAATCGCAATCCCTTTGGAACCCGGATTGTTAAGCTTGTACGCTTGAGCTACTGTACGTCGTTTGTAGTTTGTTACAACTAAGAGACTCTTTATGTCTACCACTTCCTCTGCTAAGGAGCGCTGAGTAGCTCCGCTACACTTGGTAGCACTTGTAGTCAATCCACACTTGAGTATTCACAGGCCGAATCCTCTGCGATGATGGAACGGCCATGAACATTTCTGAGGCCCAGCAAATCACGCTTGAGAACTCAAAGCGTTGATCGGGCACGAGCAAGTGGCTCTTAATAATAGCACAAGGCCCGGACGCACTTCGTGCACGTCTCGAGACCTTCTTGAACTTTAAATCCACGTTGATCGAGTAGGTCCATGACCATTCGGCATCTGCCATGCCCACTCGAAATGTTCCAATTCCGGACACCGAGTCAAGGACTCGTCTTCTGGTCTTAAGTGTCAAGAATTTCGAGGGAAAGAGGGAGAAAACATCCTTTGTGGGTTCGAGAGATGGAGGTTGCCATCAATTCGACCTTGATGCGGTCAGAGCAGCATAAAGTAGGCCTGGTCCTATCAATGTTAGGTGGCCGAGCCAGGGAGTGGGCCTTCACTTCTGGCACCTCGTTAGAAGAGGCTTTTCCACCTAGGACATGATGAAACAGCAGCTATCTCGGGTGTTTGTCCCGCCTAATCAGGCATATCGCGTGCGACCACATTTCCCGTCGACCCGCCAGGATAAAAAGGACTTGACTAAGTATGTCCAGGAGTTTCAATCTCTCATTGCTTCTATGCAGCTCAAACTTTTACTAAGAACGGTTTTGGTAACCATTTTTATGGAGGGTCTTCATACTGGCGTTACCAGAACACAAGTGTTTCGTACACAACCCTTGACATGTGAGGGTGTAGTGGACATAGCAGTGAATGCAGAGCTCAAAGTTAAAGCTACCCGCTATGAGACTCATGGTTCCAATCAAACTCGTCGAGCAATGCTCATTTTATGGATCCGGCGATTTCATGGATCTTAGTCTCGCTGAGAGAGACGAAGAAGCTGAGCTTTACGCTGTCAACCAAAAATTGAATATCTGTAATTGTTTCACGTGCGGAAGCATCAAACACCTTCGACCCAATTTTCATTTGAGAAGGACCAGACAGTATCATTCCAGCCTACCTCCCGTCTTTAACGACCGAGTTGGTAAGGCGCGGAAAACGTTGAGTCCCAGTAGGCGCGGGGCGCCCTGCTGGAGAAGATTTAGGCTACATTGTACATCGGGGAGGTGATGGATACAATTGTCTAGCTTCAAGTGGCTTCGTGATCAATGTCACGAAGCATGAGTACAAGCCAGGCTTGTTAGTTGCAAAAGCAACGGTGCGGGTCTTTGATAAGCAACGGTCGACATTGATCGACTCCAGGGAATCTGGAAGTTTTGTTCGACGTTGTTTCCTGGAAGGTAGTCAGCAGTATGCTGAGGAGCTGAAAGCGCGAAAGAGTTAGACCATCGCTGTTCGCGTATTGACAGGTGCATTAGTCACTTTGCCTAGAGCTCCCGTGAACTTTGGCGTTAAGCTTTCAGACTTTGATGGTATTGGACGCTGTCTAGTCCTTGACTTGGATAAAATGCATGAGCTTAATCTTATTATGGCTTGGCCAGAACAAAATGAGCCATGGATTGATTGGAGGTCAAAGATCTTCTGCGCAGCGTGCACTGTTCCTAGTGGAGCTTGGTAGAATTATGAGCCTACCTCTACTAGGAAACAGAAGTGCTAACGACGCGGGATACTTACTGAGACAGTCAGTGTGCTGGACATCTGGATGGATGAACTCGTTGAGTTGGACGATGTCAAAAACGTTAGTTGCAAGCCCATCTGGTTGACTGATAGTGAAACGGCACGTACTTCGTGTAGTGACAATCCGTTACAGTAGCAAATTACTGAATGATTAGAGCATTGTTGGCCTAGAGCCAATTCATTATGGGTTGAACACATCTGGTGAGCGTGGAGTGGCACGTTAGTAAACATTGAGTGATGTTGTCCGTGATTGCGAGACACTGAATGTCACTCAAGACAATATTGCTGAAACACCAATTTATCAAGAGCGACGTCCATTTGATGAGCGTGGAGTGGCTCGTAATTACCCACTGGGTGGTGATATCAGTGGGAGGGATCAAAATAAGGTTGACGTAGTTCATCACCTCGGGGGCAGTGTATTCTTAGATTTCGGCAAAGAAAACGGCCCTGGTATTGGGCAAATTAAGGCTGAAGCAGTTCGTCATCTTAGGGGCGGTATAGTTCCAGATGCCGGTACGACATCGGCCCCGATACTGGGGAAATTAAGGTTGATGGTCATGTTAACCTTGAGGACTTTGATGTCCCGGGTGTCGGTAATGACACTGGATAGTGTATAGATCAAGTTAAGGATGATGATGATATCAAATTTGGAAATGAAAATTTTAGTCTCTTAAAGACGTTCAGTCTCGTCATAGAAACGACAGAGACGCCAGATTGCTGCTATGCAACGCAAGGCGTCTGTTACGCCACGAAGTGATACTAGCGAGCAGATATATACACTCGTTAATGAAGTGACTAGTGACTTATATAGGTCAGTGAGTCTCGAGACCCTACCCTCACGGATTACTCGGTTAGAGCTAGACGAAACTTTTGTCGATAAGTTTCTTGGCCTGACCTTAAAGTCAGGTGACTTATCTGAAGTGGTGTTCATTAGACCCGATAGTAAGTTAAACTCGTCGTTACTTCTTAATGAATCTGTCTTGGAAGACACAAAGGCGGCACTGAGTGCTCGAAGTGGGCCATCTATCTTTGTAGGTCCTTAGGCCCGTTACATCCTATAGTGAAGGAGTTTCAGCATGTGGTATGTCATGATTCTCCTTCCACTCTGCCTCCTGATTAAGGCGTACGTCATGAAATTGACTTGGTTCCTGGAACTAAGTACAGTGTGACACGGCAGTGGCCTCTACCGAAGGAGCAGTGTGACATCATTGACGAGTTCTTTGTGCAAACACACGGCTGGAATGGTTCGTGAAAGCAATTCTCCGCACCTGACACCAACATTTTGTGTCAGAAAGCCAAATGGCAAGAGGCGTTTTGTGCATGCTTATAATAAGATTAATGCAGCCACTATACCGGCATAGGCGCCTATCCCTGGAAAGGATGTTCTTTAAAATTCTTTGGTAGGTTGTACCCTGTTTAGTGTACTCGACTTGGTCGATGGACATTACCAATTGCTAATGCGAGCGAGTGATATGCTGCTCCCAGCGGTTGATACTCCAAGCGGTATGGTTTGGGAGTGGCCTGTTATTCCCCAAGGGCTATCTAACGCCCCTGCAGCGTTTTATCGTCTCGTGACGCAATATTTCCGACCTCACCGAGGATACGCACAAAGCCATTTCGATGACTTCTTTGTCCATAGCCGTGTAGAACATGGCAGATCAGATTTGGAAACCCACATTGACTATTTACGAGCAGTGCTCGAGTGCATGCGCACGAACAAGCTGTGTGAAAATGCATAAAAATGCATTTTTGTGGTGCAGAAGAAATTTCCTTTCTCGGGTGCTTCATTGGAATGCGTGGCGTTCGTGCGGATCCTGCTAAGACAGTGTCAATTGTGGAATGGCGGGTTCCGTCGAACCAAAAGGACTTGTGTAAATGGCTAGGCTTTGCTGATTACTTGCACAAGTACTGAGCAAACTAAGCTGACATAGCAAGGTCATAAATAAACTATTTAAAGAATGCAATTTGGTGTTGGGACTCAGTACACCCTCAAGCTTTTGAAGCAACAAAAGATAGTCTCCTTCATGATCCAATTTTGGCTTTGCCTGACCCTGAGTGACCTTTCAGTGTCGTCTGTGACGAGTCTGATTTTTCTGTTGGTTGTGCATTGTTGCAGACAGATGTCGATGGACATGAGCGTGTCATTTCGTATGAGTCTCTTCAGCTGACGGCTGCAGTTAAAATATGAATTACACGACAAAGCGTTACTAACATTGTAATATGCTCTTGTTAAGTTCAGATTCCATCTACTTGGATCAAATCCTTTTGTGATCATCACAGATCAGGTTTCGTCACGCACTGCGACACATTCTCCTCACCTTTTACAGCGTGTGGACCGTTGGCTTTCATTCTTTGCTAAGTACAACTTCGAGATGAAGTATAAGCCGGGCAAACAAAATGCTTTAGTTGATGCGTTTGTTACGCAGACCTGATTATGAACTTGCTCAAGTTACGAAATTTCGTCATACATTGCGGATTGTATTCGTGCGGCATATACACGTGATGAGCAATGCGTAGCATCGCTACAGTCTCTTGAAAGAGGGGGGGTTTCAAGACTCGGACATAAAATCGTCGACACTTTACGTGCGAGCCTACAACAATATGTCATCGATCGTGGATTGTTGTGCTATTGCACGTGTGTTGAGGATGTGCCTCGCATTGTTGTTCCTCATGATGAATACTTGAATGATCGTTTCCTCTCTGAGGCGCATGACACTGCTTTGAGCGGTTACCTCGGTCGTGCGAAGACCTATAGTCCGTTATCTAGACTTGTTGATGGCCCAAGTTGTAAAAATGGGTGAGCACATATGTGCGCACATGTGAAACTTGTCAAACCCTCAGCACATGAGGTTGTATCACTTACTAGTTCTACCGTACCCACTGATTGTTGGGAGTCCATCAGTATGGACTTTGTGTTTGGTATACCGAATTATTCGGAAGGCAACACCGGTATTGTGACTGGCCTTTTGAGTAAGATGACCCATTTAGCGGTTGTGCCTGATTCCATCGATGATGAAGGTCCAGCGAAGTTATTTACCGAACGTGTGTTTCGTCACCACGATTTGCCTGTAGCAATTATTAATCATCGTGATCCACGTTTACTAGCAAGTTTTGAATTTCCATAATCAGGGTGCTCGGCACCAGGTTAGACATATCCACGGCGAATCATTCGCAGATCGATAGTCAGACTGAGCGTGTCAACCGTGTCATTGGTGGCATTTTGCGCAGTATTTGCGCTGATAAGCTTAAGCGTGAAGCTCTATGTTCCCTGTGGTCTAGTTTGCGGTAAACAACGCTGTATACGCCTCTACAGGATACAGTTCATTCTACGGTAATGGTCTCACTCACCCACGCGTTTCGTTAACGCTTTCCTTAAGACGTTTTATGCTTGGTGGGGGAGTAATAGTCGATCGGCTTGCCTGGTGTCAGCCCAATCACTGTCTAGAAAAAGGTGAGCGAGTTTCATGCTACGTGATTAAATTTCTTACGACATGTACGTGACGCAATGGCTGATAGCCAGGATAAACAAAAGGAACAAGTTGATGCCAAAGGCAGAAATTGTATCGAGAGTTATGAAGTTGGAGACCTATTCTTACTTAACGCTTAGAATCTACCTACCATTGTGGTGTCAGCGGTATGTAGGACCAAGTCACGTCCTCGCTTTATTGAGCCATTTACGGGATTGGACAAGAAGGGAGTAGCGTATACGCTCAAACTTCCACATAAGATGCGAACACACCCAGTGTTTTACGTCAGATTGCATTAGCCTTACCTTGATCCATTGCTGGTGGATCACGAGGCGCTTGCGTTGGAAGAGTTGGAGATGCCACAAGTCGAAGGACCCTCAAGAGAAGATCCAGTTGTCCCTCAAGACGAGCCACTCGGTCATGCAGACCGTGCACCTCGTGCACAAACTCGTCATCGACGCGTCGAGATTCACCGACCAACACCTGCTCTCGCTGAAGAGCAAAGAGATCAACAGCACCATGCTGAACGAATCTTACAGCGACGTCGTCGCGACGGTCAGAACCGGCACTTGGTACAGTGGCGGGTCTACCAGGGGTCGGAGAACTCATGGGAGTAAGAAGTGCCGCTGCGGCGGTATTGTACGTACGCCGTTGACGTTTTTGAACGTCAACTTCAGGGACGGTCGACCCATACAGCTTTCCACTAGTAGGTGCGAAGGTAGAGGAGAATGCAGCTACCGCAGGTGTACTGGTGTGCCGATCCATAGCTGCTGAAGCATAGAAGGTGCAAGAAAATGATTGCGGTTGGCCTTTGGTCTTTTGATTTGCGAAATTAAAGCGCAGCTTTCTTTTGAGCCGAAAGTCAGCAAATAAAGCGTTCTCTTGGAGAATATACAGGATTGGTAGATGACGAGCTCTGTGTTTTCAATGCGTGAAGACGACATCAATTTTTGCCTCCGTCTCACCAGGGGAGAGGACGCCAGGTATTGTCCGCATGGCGGGCACAGACGCACATCATGCTTGCTGATTCGGCCTGTCGGGGTAATCTTGGACGGCCATGTTCTCGACCCCCAGGCATCTCGCTCTAAGAACCTCGCACTCCGCTTGATTGTGGCTGTGGCAGTCTTAGGTACCGTGACCCATGTCGCGACTGTCTGCCGGACAGTCTCGCTAATGTGTTCATCCGCACTCGGTGGCGTGAAGCGGTACCCACTGTAAGAACGCGCTGTGGCTACACATTGTGCTTGACGCCTGCTGTCATCGAACGACTGGAGATACTGAGCTTGATCTTTATCACGAGTGTTGTGCAACACACCCAACGCAGGGTCGTCGGCTGCACGCTGTGCAAGGGGTGAAGGTACCTCCTCGCGTTCCACGAATGAATTAGGTGTGACGCGTGTGATGTCACGCGCCAGTGGCGTAGCTGAAGATGGGACATAAACACTCACCGCGACGGCGTCGCTCTTGTAGTCCATTATAACCACTTCGAGAAATTCCTCAATGGTGCTTAGATGAAGTTTTTGACTCAGTCACTTTAAGATGTGTTGTGAGCACGATGGTCAGGACCAGAGCTTTTATAGATCTCTAAGAGCAGTATAAGAATTCTTGACACAAGGGTGTCGACAGTGTGGTGTAGGGGTGTAACGGGGTTACACGGAGATTATTTAACCTGTTATATTGAGCGTCCACACCAAGTAAAGAACGGTGGATCTGACTGGTACAGTATTGGTATCATAAACTTACGGTAGTACCGTACATTATCGATCATGGATAAGGGATAAGACTTCTGTCATAGGACCGCAATGTAGAAGTCAGTCAGACAGGGTTTTATGGTTCTATTATCGTAGGTAAGGATAAAAAAAGTTCAGTGCACCTTTTGAATCGTGGACACAAATGTCTAGTCAAGGCATAGTTTTGTTAAAAGCATTAGCCTTGTAAAGGCGCTTCCTCTTCTTTAACTAGTAGTGACAAGTTAGTTAGTGTGTGATTGTGTGAATCGCAATCCCTTTGGAACCCGGATTGTTAAGCTTGTACGCTTGAGCTACTGTACGTCGTTTGTAGTTTGTTACAACTAAGAGACTCTTTATGTCTACCACTTCCTCTGCTAAGGAGCGCTAAGTAGTTCCACTACGTCCGCTGTACGAGCACAAACTTTTTAATCTGTTCAGTTGAGGAATGTATTGCTGTGGCGAGCAGTTTAACCAATTAACCGGGGCTTGGTCACCAATACCCTAAGCCATAAGTTTATCCACATCTCCCTGATACTAGGAGAGGTAGGGAAATCGAGCATAATCAAATTTAGGGGTTCATCCTCACTGACACGCTCTCACAGCGATGAATCGTGGACTACCAATGCCAACTAGCGTAGGAGGGAGATTGAGGCTGCCACACGCCACCTTAACACAAAACTTCAGCATCCTGCAAGGAAGCTGTTTTACCATCTTCTTTCGCGTGCAGCGATGTTCGGGTGGTCTTCATACGACTGCCTCGACGATATATGAGCGATTGTTGTAGGTGTGGCAAGAGCGTGGGTTTCCGTGACACACACGTAACAATCATGTTGCAAACCAAATGCTGAATTCTATTCAATAAACTAAAAAATAGTGTTTTATTTTAAAAGGCAAAATATTGGACGCGCGCTCCGGGAGACGCCGTCTTACAGCGCGCTTATACTAAATGTAAGCGCGAAGATGGCGTACTTCATTGACATCATGTGATAACGTCAAACAGTGAAGTCATACGTGTGTGTGTGACACACTCTCTGTGTTAGGTACGCGATTGCTGTATTCCAACCACATGAAAGGCTGAAGCGCGGACAGCACTTAGACATTTCTCATAATCTTCCGTGCCTTTACACGGAGAGTCTCGTACACGGTTCTACCCCTTTACCTTTGTCGTCATCCTACCATCTCTAACAAACATGTACCTGATGAGCGTATTTTGAATATTCTGCCATCCTCAGAGAGTTGCACGCTTCCATCAACCTCGAACTTCCTCGAGTATGCTGGTAAGATTTTTGAACCAGTCTTGCGCATAGTAAATTTCTGGTGACAATTTTCCACACATGCATCGCGGAGTCTCAAAGCGCGGAGTCCCATGGCATAAATTTTTACAGCGTCGAGTCTCGTAGTTCGGGTATTAGAACGCATCGTATTTCAATACGGAGTACCTCAGAGAACTTCAATGTACAAATTCAGTACATCACACCTGTTTCTCGGAGCCCCTAGTGCTGTAAATCATGTCATAGTTTCATAAAAGCTCAGGCTACAGTATACCCTAATTTTCTTTGAACAAGAATCTTTTTACATCGTTTCATTTTAGCTCTACGTAAGTACGTGTCGTGCGTTTTCCTTTGAAAAATCGTGTAGATCCGCTACACCTAAAATGCGTAACCTCGAAGATTTTTGTTTAATGTACCGACCTAACATCGACAACTAATCATGATATTGTTGAATTTGCTTGCATGTGAGCCATGGCGTTCTTGTGAATGACAAGTAAAGTAGAGATCTTTTCGTACGGCTGAGATGATTTCACTGCGGAGGCAGATGTGGTGTGCAACTTGTCATTACAGAACCGGTTTGGGATTGTACGTGAAGTGTAGCGAGCCTAGAGTACGTAGAGATCATTATAGGATGCGTATGGATATTCAATCTTTTGTAAAGAATAGGATATATTGCGTCGCCTAAGACAAGGTAATCAATAATGTTAGTCTGTTTGTCACCTTGGATGAGGTGACGACATGTTGTTCTGATCTGCCTAAAATTGTTCATACTTTCACGAATCTCAGTATGACAGCGATAAGCGCATAAATTTACAAAGGATATGTAATCTGAGGTAAAGGTGGTGGTGAACGCAAGCGAAAACCAAACTTTACCTTGACCAAAATTATGCTCACGGTCGACCATTTGTGTGCCTTGAGTCTTACTTACTGTTACATTGACGATTCATAGATAAGATAGGGATGCAAAACTGGAGCCCATCCTCTATATATTGGTTATTCAGTCCAAGGAACTAAATCAAGCTCGTTACATTTGCATTTCATATCAAGTGAAAAGGGGCTAAACAATCTTTAGCGGCTAAAGAATCGGCTGTGCGTCGTGTACTAAGACTGAAAGTGCAGTATATCGGTATGTGCTTATGGTGATCGTTGATGGTGGATGTTTTCAATTACGAATATTGGGAAACGGAGACGGGTATGCTGCTGCTCAGTAACGTCGTCAACCGCAGATGTGGCTGAAGAAACTATTTGATTGACGTAGAAGAGAATGTAAATTGAGGGTCCTTTCTCTGCCACCGAAAGAGAAATGTGGACACAAGTCCTACTACACTAATTTGTCAAGTGCAACGTAGCACATGATTCGATTATGTGATAGCGTTGTGCGTGTGTGGAATGTATGCAACGCCTCGGTTGCAATAATGACCTAAGAAAAGAAGGCCCTGCTAAACTGCATATGTAAGGGGGTCACACTAGCCATCGGCTAAATTATTGAAAACCTCCCATATGTGATATAGGAGACAATGGTGGCCTTAGATTTTTACCAATAGAAAAAACCGATTATTCAGTATTCTCTGAGTTGCAATACTTACCGTGGATGTACTTTGTAACGTCATCATTTGATAATTGAGTGATGTGGCAACCATCCATTTAGTTTAAATGCTAATATTTGCATAAGTTCTAGTTTAGTCGAGTTTAGGGTACTTATAGTAGCATTTTCCTTGATATAAAATTTAAATAAAGTTCAGTTCTCAATTTGAGCAGAAGTCCCTAGACTTCCCCCTCCCCTTTTGCACATGTTTGTCCTACAGTTCCTTAGGACTGCCGTAGCTTAGAGAGTCCTTAGACTCCTACTCCCCTGCACATTGTGCTTGTGGTTCTCTAGAACTACACGGTAGCTGAGCTGATAGCTCGTAGAGTCCACCCGAGTTCTGTAGAACTGGGTGACTCTTAACTTGATATATTATTTCCGTAGAACTAATAGGCTGTCAGCCGTTAGCCGTTGGCCTGTTAAAAATTCTTTCTCGGACTTAAAGAGCTGTGTAGCTCCGCTACAGAAGTCCATTGTATCGCTTTTTGCATGCCAAATGTTGACAAACGGCATCGAATATGTAGAGGATACGTTGAAGATGACTGCTCACATAGGTGGATGACCTGCAAAGGAGGTAGCGCGACAAAGCGCAGAAGTTGGTAAACAAGGACATTAACAGGCAGTCCTCAATATTTACCTTTGTTTTTTATCAAGTTGTTTTTGTGTGTAAATAGTGCGGCATCGATTAAAATACACAATCAACAGAAACTTGTAAAAAACAGCACTCATCATCAGTAATCAGCATTGCTGTCAGAAACGCGTCGCACAGGTGTTCCCATCAATACATGAAGCTGACGATACACATCAATCACAACGTTGCTCTTCACAAAGAACTTCGCATAATAACCGAGAAAGAGTACACCAAAACGAAAGGCATTGGCAGTACCCTCAACTACCTCTGACTTGCACTTATAATTCCAAAACTACAAACAAGCATGATTCGAACCGAATCGAGATGGGGTGGGGAACAGCTCAACCACATCCCTCATGATCGACACAAAAAGAGCGCTTAAGTGCGGCCAGAGGAGCCATATCGCACTTAGCTCACTTCCCCGAGCAGTGAAGTCGCAAATGGGTACATCTTTTGACCGAAAAGACTGACGCAATCATCGTCTCGCTCAACATGCGAATTGCCAGCAGCGCCGCAGACCTGGCACAGGATGCTCGACAGCTGTCTGATTATCTGCCAATCACACGTACAAGTGACTCTTCAGCTGCAGACGCTGTCGACCACCGCGACCGAAGAGCGGATCGAGGCGGCGGCCGACACGACGTTCGTGTCTTTCAATTGATTGTCCCCACACGTGATGCAGCTGAACTAACATGTGTCTGTATGTTGCGGCTGTTCGCTCTATCGTTGATGCCTTTTCTGCAGTCCCCTGTCCCTTTTTTGTTTCCTGAAGGACATGCAGTCACCGCTGGCAACTCAACTCTAGCTCCTCGTACTTTGGGGAGTGAAGCGACATACACGGCGTTGGACCGCAAAGAGGAGCGGAAAGTACCTCAGCAAGTGAACAGAGAGCTGTTGTCGCGTAGAGGCACTCGAGCTGGATCGATGTCCCTTCGAGCAAATAGTTCGGAGGACGTGCTGGCACCGATCTCGTCCATGAAATACGACGAAAAAGAAAAAAACGGCCCACGGTCGTGTCCGGCGACGTTCGCTAATGCTCGCGCGACTCAAACCGCTTTCTCCCGACATAAGAAACGGCACCAATCTCGTGGTGGCGAGCTGATTGCGTCCAAGCTCCAGCCGACGCGCGACAGTGTCAGTAACATGCTCACTTATCTACATGAACTACGACGATCGGAGGCGAGTTTGCGCAAGCAGCTGGTGACAACACAGCAGCATACAGAAGATGAGCTGAACCAATCGCAGTCGAAGCTGAACAAATTGCAGCAGGTGGTGCAGGAGGTGGAGCGGGACCGAAAGATAGCGCAACAACGGTTGGAAGAGAAGGAGCAACGCATTCGCGACCTTGCAAGCAGATTAGAAAAGGCCGAGGCAGAACGTGCAAAGGTCGGTTCTGACTTTCAGCATGTCTTTTTGTCAAGTGACGGGTTGCCATCAATTGCTGAAGAGGCGACGTCGCAGGCGAAGACAGAGCAATGGACAGCGAATCCGCGAAAAGTTGGTCGAGAAGCTATACTTTCAGGGCAACTAACAGAAAAGCATCCAGCCCTTACGGTGGAAGCACTGCCGCCTCAACCCCATCAGACCCAGCCTTCATCATCTCCTAAGCGTGCATCTTATCTCCCGCCGACGACGGACGATGTGTCTCAGCATTTGATTGAATTACCTCGATCGCCGAATCAGCCTCTGTGGGATCCATGGGCGTCAGGAGGTAGAGCCTCTGTGGTAAACGTGCCACCTGTGTTCACGATAAGCTCAACAGGACTTGAACCCTTGGCGGCTACGGTCACAGAGTCAGCTGGGGTTGACGTTGAGGATTACGAGCTAAAGTCAGTACTCATGTCTCCGCATGGAGATCGCTGTCAACCTCGAGCGATACATCTGGACAAGCATGCGGATTCGACGGCAGTGCCAGTGTCCGATCAGCATCACCTTGCTTCGTTCGAACCGCTGAGTTCTAGCCCTGCTTTTAGTAATTCTCCGGAACCCTCGTCACTGTTGCATCCTCATCAGCAAAGCTTGCAGTCACGAGAAAAGCAGGCAAAAGCTGATGAGGTGCAGACGCAAGAGAGTTTGGCAGCCATGAATTCATCGTTGCGATCCAACTCAGTGCATCGCATTGGAGCAATGCCTTCGAACTATGAAAGCAATTTGAAGCAGCCTGATGATGACGACCCTTCTCAGGATAGAGGGTTCCATCCAGGAAAAGAGTCTCCAGACCACCAAGATATTCATGAACGTTCACTCCGACCTCCACTGGCAGCAGTCAACAACGACACACCTCTGTCATGTACGAACCATGTCACCGCTTCATCGATCGAGTTTTTAACACAAGCTCCGCTGCAAGATCGTTCATTAGCTTCGGCGGTATCGTGCAGTGAGAGCGACTTGGACGCGAAACCAGACAGTTGCATCGCGAAACCTCCCGCAGATTCTCCCCCTCAGCCTTTGTCAACGTCCAAGGCCAACCTGGATTGGCCGTCTCCTTCGAACCAAAGAAGACACAAAGATGTGGAAACAGAGCCTGTGCCGTTAGAGAAGTTGCTGGTGGACTTCTTCACGGAGGTAGACAACAAACGCTTGAAGATGGCAAAGGTGTACGGAAAACGGTATGCAGGCCGCGAGAAGTGGCTGTTTGCTGAGTTGACAAAGCGATACGGTGCAGCAAAGGTGGCAGCGCTGAAGGCTCGGTTTGACACCGGAAGTGGTGGTCATGTTTTTGCTGAAGCCAATTGCGCTGATGGACCGGAGGCACAACGTGCAACGAAATCATCCGACGCCCCAAATCATGCTGAGCCAGGTCGTCGAGGTTCTTTACAACGACCGCAAGTTTTCCATTCGCCTACACCTACCAGCAATGCGGGATTCAGTGATGGTGCAGGTGCGACCTCAGTGTCCACCGCGGATGCTGGTCTTCAAGTAAGGGGCGAATCGCGCCCTCAGAGTCGGCAGGTTGCAGCTGAGGTTGGGACTTTTCCAATTCCGAGTGAAAGCGTTTCTGCGAATCCTACATCGTCTCAGCAGCGCCATTCTGGAGGCAACATGCCTTCTCCATCTGGTTCCCACACTTCGTTTCCAAGTCCGCAGGAGACTGGCGAAGAACTCAATGCGGCTTCTGTTGGTGATACGGGTGCCTCATCGCTTAAGCATGGTCCATTTTCTATGACGCAACGCGGAGAGCCATTCGGTCATCGGTCTTTCCCTCCTCAGACGGGAACAGAAAGCGGCGATGCGTCGTTGGGGCTTCGCCAGCGTCGCCAAACGTCTACTTGCGGCCAGGATGATGCCGCTGTGACCTTGGAAAGTTTGCTGGAGGAACTGTACAAGAATCACCAACCTGATAAGCTGAAGAGTGTCTCTACTGTCGCAAAGCAGTATGCTGGTAAGGAGCGTGAGCTTGTTGTGTTACTGAAGGGGAAGTATGGTGCCCTGAGCGTGAAACGGCTGGAAGAAAGTCTGGACGTGCTAGAGCGCGCCCACCTTGCTCGCTTGAGCAGTGATGCTACCGGAAAGCGGCGCGGCTGTTTCGTTCGTACTATCTCGCTTCTGTTTTGGCTCTCGCTGCTGCTGTTCTTCTCGTGTGGCGTTGTTTTTATCAGCTTTGTCGTCTTGGACGTGTGGGAGTGCCATTCTCTAGACAGTGAGGAGCAAGAGCCGGAAGGTGCTGAGGAGTGTTCTCTGCTAAAGGAGGAGCTTGCGGCATTTACGTACGAGCGCGTTGCTGACTACGTGGGTCAGTCACATCCAGAAGCTTGTTTCTGCTCGGAGTGGAAGGCGCGCGAAAGTGCGTTGTTCACTAACTATTCGGGCGAAGACATTGTCAATCTGGCGAGAATGGTTCCGTTCTCACCTGAAAAGTTTGGAGCATCGTGGGTTGCAACTGTGAAGGCACAAGTACCATCGCAAGAGTTTGTCGACAGCTATGCCAAGCCTGTGGTGGACTTGTCGTTGGATGTCGGCTCATTCGTGTGGTCGTCCGTTCTCGAGCTCGCGGGGTCCAACAAGGCTTCGGAGGTGTCCCCAATCATGGGACGTGGCGACGATCATGATCATAGTGACATTTCATCTTCGGACGAAGACGACGCAGACTCATATCAGGAAAGTGCGGGGGTGGACAACGATGATTTTGCCGGCAATGATGGTGCAGATGCTTTACCGAGAGGTGTTGAAGAGCTGGTCGAAGACCCAACAGTTGCGATGACACCAGGTGTAATCGACCATGATTCTCCCGAGAAGAATACCGACGCGCTTGAAACAAGGCCTGTTGCTGATGAGCTCGCCACTACTGTGGCAGACGACGTGTGGGAGCAGCACGAAGATGGTATTCCCGTTTTAGCCGATGAGCGCGACATTGATGTGGTAGACGATGTGTCGGGGAAGCACGAAGATGTTGTTTCCGCTACGGCAGATGGGCTTGGCACGAATGTGGTAGAGGATGTGTTGGTAGAAAACGAGGACGTTGTTACCGCTACGACCGATGGGCTTGACAACAGTGCGGCGGATAATACGTCAGTGGAGAACGAGAATGACGTTTCCATTGCGGATGACGAGACATTCGTTGGCAAAAAGAGCTCGGCATTCGAAATGACGGAAGATCTGCCGACTGTACCAGAGCCAATCGATATGCTGGAGGTAGGCGATACCGTACCATCTGGAGTAGCTGAGTCGATTGATGCTAGTGAGCAGGCGCCAGGTGAAGAGACCGAAGCAGGGACTGACGTGGAGACTACGTGGGGCGGATCTGCGACTACCATGACTGAAGATTACGAGTTCGCTGGTGGTGTCGATGACGCGCTTGAAATCGAGATCGAAGTATTGGATTCTGCACTTACGAACGCTGCTGATCGTGCTACTGAAAAAGCACCCGAGGTGGCGGCGGAAGACAACGAACAGACATCAACTGGCGACGTTGCAGCTGAAGCGGAAAGTGTTGTGGAGGTGGAAGTGCGCCAGGAGGGTCTAGGCTTGTCGTACCCCGAGAGAGAGTCAGCTGAAGCACTCGGTGGCAATTCTGCTGAGACGTCCGAACTGCCTGTGCAGGAAAACGTAGCATCTCTGCTTGGCGGTGGTGAAGAGCTGGTCACATCAAGTGAAGAAACGGAGGTTACACCACCAGTGACAAACGCTGTTGACAGGGAGTCCGCTGCGCACGTCAGTGACAGCACTAAGGCTGATGTGGGGATGATGCATGTGGAGTTAGACGATGATGCGGCAAGCGAGGTGTCTGAGTTAGACGCTGACACAGCTAGAGTTGAGGGACTTGAGAACGAAGAATCGACTGAAGTATCGCAGGTGGAGCTTTCATCTGAACTCTCACCTGAGCTAAGCTCAGAATTCGAGTTTGTAACGCACGTCAGCGATCCGCCTTCGGTTTCTACTGGCGTTGATATATCGGTGGCTACGTCGGGTGCTGACGAAAGTACCGCCAGCTCACTGTATGAGGGACCGGAGCCAGATGTTCGTGAGAATGAGCTGGATAACGATGTGGACGCGGGTGCAGAATTCGACGGAACGCCTGATGACGAAAAGGTCATGTTATTCGAAGATGATGGTGCCGGCACCTTAGCATTTATCGAGACCGAGCAATATCTCACCAACCCGAATGACGTGAATGCAGACGAGGTTTCGCCAGAGGAACCCACAGTTTATGTATCAGATGATGGGTCTGAAGCAATCGAAGATGATCATGAAGAGTTGACTGCTTCTGCTCTGACGAGGGTATCGTCATCAGCCGATAGCGATGGAAACGTGTTTGAGGAGAATGCTGAAGCAGGCAATGACGAATTGTTCCTTCTCGCTGAGGTGCAGCAAGGCAGCGAGCTGGACCTTGAGGACGACATTATGATTGTGGGCAAAGATACCGTGGCGCCTGACTTATCGAAGGACGATGAGAACAGGGATTTTGGCTCGACTTTGTCGTTTGAGGCTGAGGTGGCGAGTCTCGAAGAGGCTACGGACGAGATGGATGAGGTGGGCGACGGTAGAGCTGGATCTACCGCTCACCGCGACATTGAAGCGGAAGAGTCTGCATCTGAGGCTGACTTAGTAATGGAGCTCGTTGCAGAATCTGCGGTGGCTGAAGGTGCAGACGCACCGGACGATATGGATACTAGTTCTGCTGAGCTTGTTGCAGCAGTGAACGAGAATGCCGAGGTCGATGAGACTGTCAGTGCTGCTGCAGGTAAAACAACAGAAGGTGCAGACATTGTATCAGCGGCCGATGCTCCGACGCATGTTACAGACAAGACCACAATGATGACTGAAGTAGGTACATCAGCTGTAAAGAGCCTTGGTCAGCACGCTGATGAGGACGACGACGACAATGAGGACGAAGAGGTTGCGTTTATGCTAGGACTCGAGGACCCTGGGGGATTGCTTCGGATGGCTGAGCGGGCTGCTGCTGCCACGGTAGATATGAGATGACTAACTGCTTGGCGCGTAAACAGACCATGAATGAAAACGCGAGCTTCATTCGCACTGGTCGCTGCGTTCGACGACGACATTACACGTAGCTGCGAGTTACTTGTGCTGCAACCTGGTGCACGGTATAACAGCAACCGAATTTGTATTTCTGCGAGAGCGGCTAGTCGGTTCAATTCCTGCGACCATCTACCGAGGTCCAGCAGCTTTACATGTCCAAAAGCAGGCGACGTGGATCACTGATAGCCTCAGCAATACTCTTCAGCAGAGTCACACCTTCTCGTCCGTCGATGATGCGGTGATCGTAAGTCAGAGAGAGAAACATCATGGGGCGCGGTGCCACCTTGCCCGCATGCACCGTCGGGCGCATCTTCACACCGTGCACGCCCAGAACAGCAGACTGCGGTGCTGTCAGCATTGAGGTGCTCAACAGCGCTCCGTTCACGCCGCTGTTTGAAATCGTAAAGGTCCCACCCGCCAAGTCTTCCAAGGCCAGCGTGCCATCACGAGCCTGCTCACTTAGAGCTGCCAATGTCTTCTCGATATCCACCACACTCAGCCTTTCGACGTTACGGACGACAGGCATCACAACACTGAACAAACAACGGCGAGTTAAGCACATCCAACTTCACACACATTGATCAGGCCAAAACAGAAGACGAACCCGCGCTCCGAGGCCACCGCCACGTTAATATCGACAAAATCATTGTAGACGATTTCCTTCGCGTCCATGTCGACGACTGTAGGTAAGTGAGCCACAGCATAACAAAAGCAAGATAACGTCACGTCAACAACGGTGAGCCAACAGTCAACAGCTGAGACTTACAGGAGTTGGCCGCCGGAATGCGCTGAAGCGCCTGCGCACTAGCCTTAAGAAATGATGACATGATACCGATCTTGACGCCATGGACCTTCTCAAAGCTATCGCCTAGCTCATCACGCAAAGCAATGAGGTTGCCCAAATCACACTCCTGGAACGTTGACAACATGGCAGCGCTGTTCTGCGTATCCTTCAGTCGCTGCGACGCGCGGAGCTTCAGAGCGCTCATCTGTACACGCGTTTCGTTACGGTTGTACTGGCCCATAGTAGGTGTCGACGATACAGTAGGTACAGCCGGAGAAGAGGTTGACGAACTCGACGGAGAAGCCAAGATAGGATTCACAGGCTTCGGCGCGGAGGCCAAGGACGAAGTCGACGGTTTCTGTAGGGAAGCGGGAGCGTTCTGAACAGAAGAAGAAGACGCAGGGGTCGCGGACTCAATCGGGGCGGGAGCAGCTTTATCGATCACAAAGAGAGGCGATCCCACTTCCACAACATCCTCAACTTTCGCCAATACACTCGTAATTTTTCCAGAAACTGGAGCGTTGACATCCACGCTCACCTAAATGCGCACAGCATATGTCGATGTATAATCGTCAGCCGACTAAGCACGTATCGGCTGGTTATACAACAGCACTTCACCTTGTCAGTTTCCACGATAAGAACCGCCTCGTCAGCGCGCACGTAGTCACCAACGCCTATCAACCAACAAGTAGCTCAACAAAATGAGCACGGCAACAAAGGCGAAACTACCAAGTGAGGCAACAGCTTACTCTTGAGAACGGTCGCAATCGTGCCCTCCGAGATCGAATCGCCCATAGATGGCACATTGATAGTCTCCAGGTTCTCGACGCCAGTAGCTGCTGCCTCTTCCACAGGGGTGGAACTAGCCGCAGCAGGCGAAGCAGCCGATTGAGTGCTGCCAGCACCTTGCTTCACAACGCTAAAAAGTGGCGCACCGACCAGTACGTTCTCGTCAATTTCAGCCAGCTGGGCCTCTAGAACGCCCGACATCGGCGCGCGCACGTCGACGCTGACCTTGTCGGTCTCAATAATCACGACCACCTCGTCCGCGTCCACAAAGTCACCAGGAGCTGTCAAACCCGCCACAGCAAATAGTTAGTGCTTCAGTCATACTGTGACTACACTCAGCAGCTCGCTTCCCAAACCTTTCAGCCACTCGACCACTGTGCCTTCCGAAATGGAGTCGCCCATAGACGGCACAGACACCACCTCCGCGCCAGCTGCAGCACCGTTCATTACACACACCACACACACACAAAACAACCGCACGTCAACAAAACCCCATCCCATCACTGCATCCCGTCAAGAGCGCAAACCAGAGGAGAACGCGCGCATCTTCGTCGGCGTCTGCAAGCGCAGGCAGCTACACCCACATCCGAATCACACACAACCAGTCACATAACCATATCAGCCTGCAGTACAAAGTGCCTGACTTTCATGCGGCACACGCGAGACACACAGACAGACAGACGGGCACACAGACCTCTCGCGTTGCTGCGCGGCGCTCGCAACGACCGAAAAAACGCGCGTGTGGCCCTTGACAGCTAGTGTGTCAACCCGCACGGCAGCATTTCGAGATGCGCTGGCAGCAATGTAGCGCGCTGCGTGACGACTGCTGCGCACGCTTCTCCTCAAGGCCTGGAAGCTCATGACGCGCTCGCTCCTTCTCCCTTCGACAGCGTCGTCTCCCTTGCTCTGGGCCGCACGATCGAAAGTGTGAACCCCCACGACGGATGCACCACACCAGTGACACATTACTTCAGATGTGTTGTGGTCCACATACAATTAGGCACGGAATGCCATGTCAATGCGCGCGTTACCACTGCAGTCATGCCGCTCATGCCGGGATCTCCCCGACCAGGCACGCCTGCAGCTCACGAAGAAGACACGAGTGTCTACCGCTCTCTGTTCCAGCAACCGATCGTCGACGTTCCTCCCAGGGCGCCATCCTACGCCTGGTTTGAGTTCCTCCTGCATCCAGAAGCGCTTCAGAAACACGTGCGTCCTTTCTCTTGTCGAGGTCGTGGTTTCCTTTGTTAACGACGGGGCAACTGCAACGTGACCATCACTCTGCTTTTTTGTTTTGTCATTAATGTTTTTCCTCCCTAATGCTCAACAATCGGTAGCTGACGACGCTTCGCCAGCAGCAAAAGTGCGACGCGCATGGTGCCACGTCGGCCATTGAGCTCGTGCGCGAGTTCCTCGAACAGGCGCAGCTCGTCGCGGACGAGGGCAACGTGCGCAACAAGCGCTACAGTGCGCTGCTGCTAGTCGCAGCCCAAGTCGCGCTCCAGATGCAGCTCTCGCTGTCAGCGATTGAACAGACACTGCCGTTGCACTTCCAGCGGCTGCTGTTGGACGGGATCGTGGACTTTGCCGAGCAGCCGCGGAGTAGCCGCAACAGCGACTTCATGCAAGACGTGTTCATTCAGCCGCACGAGGCTCATGTGTTGCACAAGCGCTGGACGCTACGGGCGCTCGTAAGGCAGTCACAGAACGGGTATTTGACCTGCAGCAGCCGCAGCGAGGGCGAGGAGATCTTGTCGACGTATCAGATGGCGTTGGGCGACCTCATGGCGAGCCACTTACAGATCGCGCAGAGCATTCAGGCGATTTTGATGGGGAATGACGAGAAGCAGGAGCTCCCAGCACAGAGTCAAGTGGACACGTACTTTGACCTGGGCGTGTATTTCTTCAGCTTTAACGGGTACGAAAAGGCCTACAGCTGCTTTAGCCGAGCTTCGGAACTGATAGAGGAGGACGGCGATGGCGACGAGACGATGGACAAAAGCAGCGACACTCAATTGTCGACAGAGGATCGAGCGAAGTTGGAAGGATATTTAACCGCGTGTGAAGCGGTGCTGGAAGTGCAATCTGCCAACGAGAGCCCTGCATTGTTGAAAACAACCAAGGTGCAAATCGAGATGGCGTGGGAAGCTCAAGACTGGGACAAAGTAGTTGAGCTTCTTGAACGTGATATGGTGGCTTTGGAGCTGACGAGATTGCCACCGGGATATCGCGCTGCACTGGAGCAACAAGGGCTTCGTTTGTTGCGATCGAGCTGCGGCCAATTGGCGGACGGAGATTCGCATGATGCCGCTTCGGCTGTACGATTTTTTTACAAACGGATCGTGATGGGAAATGCCGTGACGGCTCTTTTACTCGAAGGCGACGTTGAAGAAACGATGTCGATAGAATCCTGCGTTTGCACGTGCATTCGTCTGCTCTACGACGAGATTTTTTGCCAAGTACGACACAGCACGTGTCTTGATGACGAGCCCGAGAAGTGTTTTGTAGCGCTAGCTCGCTTCATGCTGACGCTGGGTAGTTTTGCATTCGCGAATAGCTCGAATGCCAGCGCTGGTGGACGAATCAAGCACTTCTTGATTCAAGTCATTCGCCAGTTTTCCTGCATTGCGCACATAGAGGGCGCGACAGGGCTTCTCCAAAGCTGCGGGATAGGGCCTGTTACTGAAAACAATGACTCCGTGCCTGCCCTGGAGAGCCTAAGCAGTGCAGTGGCGATAGAGCGACGCCTTCAGAGTGCAGTGGCTGTGCAGAGGGAGCATTTTCGCATGATGGCAAACGTAGGCAGCATGTTTGCATTTTCCAGTGCGAAAACGAAGGATGAGTTTATCACTGCTCTAAAGGACGAAGTCGCAGCTATGTCCGAGGTCAGCAGCCATGCGCATGAAACACGGTCGGCAAACGACAAGGACAACGGTGGACGCAGCCCGTCGTATCAGAATCTGATCAGTTTTTGCGCAGCCAATAATAGCTGGAAGTTGCTCTCTCAGTGCAAAGACTTGGCACTATTTTCGTCACATTTACGACATGAACTGGACTTTGCGGTTGCGTGTGGCACGCTCGCCGAGTATGTGTCGTCGCTCGCGCCGTCGGCTAGTGCACCCAGTGCTAAGGTCTCCAGCGTTGGAGCTGATGTATCTTTTGTATCAGGGACCCAAAGCGATGGATTTTCTATCGTGACTAGCATCAAGCTTGTGACAGAAATCTTACTGAAGTGTCGTGAATGGGCGGATGCGGTTCATGCAAGCCTTGCTGATAACTCTGGAGGCGAAGAACGGATCAAACTGGACGTAACGCAGGCGCTCATGTACCTTCCTTTGCGGATCGTGGAGACGCTCGTTTGCGTCTCTGCCGGGCTGCTGCACCGCGCATCCATGTACAACATGTGTGGCTACCGTGTATCGTTCGATCTCACTCCGTACGGGGACCTAGCATTTTTGGAGGCATTCGCACCAGATACGCCGTCTACAGCGTCCGGGCCAGGGTCTTCTAGCTCAACAGTCTCTTTCTTGAAGAACTTCCAGGGAGACTTGGTACGATTACACTTTGCAGCCCTCGAGAGCTTGGTGTGCCGTTGCAATCGCGAGCCGAGGTGGCATTGTGCCAAAGCTGATATACTCCTGAATCCTCTATCGAAACAACGATCGTCATCGACTTCTGGTGAGTCAAGTTGTTTTGCGTGGTTTGTGTAGCTCTTTTTTATCGCGGAATGTAACTCGACAGACCCGCGTGCCGCTCTGAAGGGCTATTTGATGGCAGCCTCGTTGGCAACGAATTTTTTCTCCGACATGGTTTCCGTGGTGGACATCATCGATCGAAGCTCGCTTGTCCGCTTGGTACTCGTTGTAAAGATGTGCTGTGCGTGTTTCTGCTTTGTCGTGCTGACTCTTTGTGTGTAATGCCAGAGCCAATGTCTCGTGAAAGTCGGTGCGCACGTCGCAGCTGCCGTGTTGTACCAGTGTTTTATGCCTGAGGATTTCAAGTACGGTCTTCGTATTTTACGGCTGGCTCCTGAATCCCACGGCGAGGGATTTTTCCAGTACTTCTGGGAGGTATGACATGCTACCATCTTGCACGTATGGTGAACGCGGTAGCACTAATACGCGATCTAATCTATGACGGTATTCATGATGCGTACCACAGCTTCCGTTCCTTGAGCTGCTGGTGGATCTCCATTCGAGCCCAAGATATCTCAATGATAGGTAAGCTGGCTTTGAGCTCATGGTATGTAGTTCCTCTTTTTGACTTCTGCGCTGTCACTGTTATCAGATACGTGATGCTATTGACCAACCTTATCCAGTCCCCCGAGCTGAACAGTTCAAACCCTTCATCAGTCGTCAACGACGTCGAGCACCGCATCCTTCGCTGCTACTTCCGCGACTTGTGCCGAATTTATTTCAGCAACTAAGTATATCGATGGCATGCGTACTGTGGAAACAAGCGTTGTGTTGCTCTCTATTCGGCGTGCAGTCCGTTTTTCTGTACCCATCACGATGTGGCTGGACGTTTCACAAGCAACACGGGAAGGACACTCACAAGCTTCGACGATTCCTCCAATATCCACTTCGATTCTTGAGCTCGCCGCTGCGTGCGCCAGCGACCCAGGTTTGGCGAGTGTCGCCTATTACATCCTCCTTATCCGGATACAGAGTTGACCACCTGTGTATACGGATCAAGACGTATTCAGTTCTGATGTCTGATAAATAGGTTTGGTTCAAGACCGGGTTGCCGTTTTGCAATCCGCCAACGCTTTTAAATGCCTATTTTATTTCACCCAATTTGTCGTAAAACAGGACCTGCATCAAATGAATGCCACAATTTAAGGGAGGTCCTAACTTAGCGTGTGTGTCCACCAACCCTCGCGCAACATACTCACCGGATCTCAGCTACAATCGATTCACCCATCTCGCACCCAAGTAGTCATGGCCGCCGTCCAGCCGCTCGTTGTGGGCGTGATCTTCCCCGCCAAGAAGATCGAGCGACTCGAAGCGCTACTCGGCCAAGAAGAGCACGGCGTCCGCTTCGTGATGATCAACTTGGAGGCCGCAGCGCCCACTGGAACGTCCGTAAGCGCCTCTGACATTGAAGCTGCGGCGCAGCGCCTTGCTGCCCGCTACAAGCCCTTGGACGCAATACTGCACAAACTGGCACATGATATGGTGTTCGCTGGTCAGGGCGACAAGGAAGCAGCCACCCGCGTGAAGCTCGTGCAGGAGTTTGAGCGCCAGAACCCGTCGGTGCGCGTGATGGATCCGCTTGACAGCGTGCGGTTGCTCACGTGTCGCTACGCGGCCTGTCAGATGCTTCGGACAATGGAGACGGTCACTGAGCCATCGCCGAGCTGCTTCAAGGTGCCGTTTTTCCATGTGGTGCAGAACTCTGAGCACTTTCAGAACCTCTTGACGGAGCTAGACGCTGGACGCACGAGACTGCCACTCATTTGCAAGTCTGTGGAAGCCTGCGGTACGTGAGAAGAGAGGGCAGAGACTGCTTGGCTTAAGCTGGCTGTGCTTCAGGCAACAACTGATGGTGGCAAGTGATGATGATCTTGGTGTATGCGTGTGTTGCAGCAACGGAGCGGTCGCACATGATGAGCGTCATCACGAAACGCGAAGACTTGGTCTACGTCGAGTACCCAGTGTTGTATCAGGTGAGTATCTTTTGCCTTGCTCAGGGTTTCTCCTGCGGGTCGCTCACGTTTGTTTAACGCTGGTTGCTGCTGGTGTAGGAGTTTGTCAACCACTCGGGTCGTCTCTATAAAGGGTACGTGCTTGGCGACACCATTAAAGTGGCAGAGCGACGCTCGTTGCCGAATCTTGTGGCTGGAGATGCCCAGCAAGTGCACTTCAACACCCAGGAGGACTACCCCACGAGTGGGGATTTCCACTCCCATGATGTCGATGACAGCACTTTGCAAGTAACGACTGCCAGTAGTGAACCGACGCAGGAAAAGATATTTGCGGCCGTGCGCTTGATCGGCGAGCGCCTTCGCGACGAGCTGAAACTGACCCTTTTTGGCTTCGACGTCATTGTCGCGGATGACGGCTCGCGAGATCTTTATGTGATTGACGTCAACTACTTTCCGTCCTACAGAGAGCTTGACGACTTGAGCATTGTTCTCAGGAAACACCTGAAGCAACTCTGCGGTCGTCAGTAGACGTCCGAGCAAATCGCTGGGGTCTCATACCGAGCTTCGCGTTCTCGTGGTCGTGTGGAACACAGCAACCAGCTAACACCGAATTATCATCGTGCGGCTGGAGTGACGCTGCCCTGTCAGGGTTTCCGCAGCACTGTTCATAACAACAATACATGAGATCACTCCTCCCGACTACCTCGCTCGTGCCATCGTATCCGATACATTAGGCTCGACAGTGTGGCTGAAACATCTTCCTGTCCGGGAAGTAGGTTGAGAGACCGTCACCAACTCAATGAGTCAGGAACTTCGTGCTGATTTCATGAACGTTTTTGATGCAGTCAAGCTCGAATGGATCGATTGTTCTTGAACCAGTCACACATCAGCAAGTAACCGCGGATTACAATCGATTCCAGCGTTATCAGTGCGACTCAGTTGCCCAAAAATGGCAACTGAACTTGTCGCAGTTTGCATCGCTCACCACGCAAATGGTAGTGAGAGCTGTAACCTGGAAGGCTGCGATCCCCATGTCTTGGCCAAAGCTACAAGACGAAGTCATTGGCAGTATCCGCGAAAGTGCCGTGCTTTCCTCGTACCGACAGGCTACGAACAATTGATGCAGCCCAATACAAAGAGGCTGACTTCAGCAAAGAATGCTGAGTACTTCCAAGATATCGTGCGCTGACCGACATTGCACCTGACACTGGTATGCGAACTCCATCACAGTATTTCTGATGCACTGCACTGTCGACAAAAGATGTGTCGGCTACTTCTTCGTCCGAAGAAAAATAGCGTCATTATAGACTGCACAAGAAATTGACCCACGAAATGGACTTCCAGTTGCTTCGCCCTCTTCTTGATAGCTGCAGAGGTGATCAGGTATGCGCAGTCCGATACGTCTCGATCAGCTCACAAACGTCTAAAATCAAAGTTCCAGCAAACTCTGCAACTGAAGTGGCCGAGGTGATCGAGCATTCTTGGTGTGCCTACCGAGGTTCCGCATAGCAGATTTGATGCTCATGGCAGCGACGTAGCACAGCGGTCGGGTATTTTACTTGCAGGAATATCTCCAAACTGATACCATTCTGCCGTATTTGAGACCGTGCCGTAAGCATCCGGTGAACGCACCTGAAGCAGCCAGCAACCAAACTAAAAGCCAAGCAAAGTCTGTTCTTACGCAGACAAGATAATTGCTCCAGCTGCTGTCTGGAAATCCACTCGTGTGCGAGCCATCAATCTGAAAAGTCTTACCACACGCTGCATTGAGTTTTTCGCCTAGCGTTTTGACAACACCTGCATTGAGCTACAGTGCGGTCACTTGATTCAGTCATGCTTGTCATAGTAGCGATATCAGCAGTGTAGCCAATTGATGCCATTGCTCAAGGTCCGCATCTTGCGTCACTGTGTCAGCGTTGTCGGCCGCGTGACAACAGCAAACACTGAGATTGCCATCGGCAGAGTTGCTCGTTGACAAGTCGGGTTTAAAAGACACAAATTCATCACTAGAGCCGTTCATCAGCGTCAAGTCGGTGCCAATTTCGTCTCCATGTTGCAGCGTTCCATTCAGCAGAGAACACGCATACACAGCATCGAGAAGTTGCTGTGCGGGTGTCGCCTGAATTCCGTACGCAAGCCATTAACACAAGGAATCTTCGCCTGCCACAACAACAGTTGTCCAGTGCATAGAGATAAAGACCACGCAGAGGAATCCACAAGGTCATAGGGTAACGTGATACTTTCCATACCTCTTTGTTTCTTGCGGTCGAAGTGTCGTGTTGGAAAATCCCGTGCCCTCTTTGCCTAGACATTCCAGGATCGTCATATGCCTGACCTGCGAGCAACAGTCGCATCAAAGCTGAGACAGATATCGACCGAGAGTGGCGACAGCTGCAACGATAATCCAGCAGACCATTGTCTGCCTCTGCGACACGTCAACCACAAGCTTGTCCGAACTAGAAGCAAAAACAAAACATTAGTCCCATCAAAACACAGCTCACCTGCCAGCTAAAGGTGTAGACATTTTAGACACCAGTGACTCAAGTCCTCTGTGACGCCCCAGCAACGAACGCGTTCCAGTCCAAACTCGTTTTATTCACAACGTCATATTTTTCATTCTATTCGGGTCGAAGGGGTCCCTTCCTCGTGTCCACTTTGATCAGTATATGTCTTTAGGTCTGCTTCTGGACGCATACATCGTCAAGCCCTCGCTAGAACCAACAAGTAATTCATCCATGCTGGACTGAGCTTCAGCTAACAGAGCCTCAAACTCCTTGCCAATGCGTTCCTCATTGCGTGGTGAACCCTCGTCCACCTCAGAACCATCGTCAGAAAAAAAGGTTTCGCTGGATGGAGCGCGCTCGCGCTGCACCATCGAAAAGGGAGAAAACGACCCAGCCCGCTTCGGCTCCATAAAATATCCTTCCGGTTGAAGCGGAAGCGTCCTCAAACGCTCGCGGGCAAATAGAATTGAGCAAAACTCTTTCAGAATCTCGTCAAGCATCACGTAACCGCACAGCAACCGCGTCTCCACCTCATGACCGTTCAGTTTTGCATCGCTGTCCTCCCCCACGAGCTTCTTGCGCAGTTCCTGCATCTGCATGACGCCATCAGGTAAGCGGTTCAGGCGACACACCGCATCAGCATAAACCTCTTCGAGAATGCTGCGCAGGCTTTGGCCTGCTGGCAAAACCTCCTCCAGGTCAAACACTACTGCCGAGCATCGTGTCTTTTGGGCCAGCGCGCACAACAAGCCCGATAGCGCCAGGTTTTCTTGAAAGGTGTTCTCCAAAAGTCGTTCAACGCGACTAAGAACAATGCGCAAAAACCGCGGTATGTGACCCTTGACGCTTTCAGCGCTCAACACTTGCTGAGATTGGGCGCGCTCTCGGAGGCCCGCTGGTTGGGCTGGCGAGAACGAAGGCAAACTGATGCTTAGATACACATCGCGCAGTGGTTTTACTGCAACACGTGGTGCGGCCGTTCCGCCAGAGAACCCTTGCGGAGGCGGGGTGGTCGCATTCGAAGCAGATGTACCATGCAGAGAAAGGTCTTCAGCTCCTTTCGATACCGATTCTGTCGTCGTTGGAACGTCGTTCAATACTAGCAGCTGTGACTGCCGAAGGAATAACGTTTTCGGCTTCCGATACAGTCGTCAACATCATAGCGTGTTCCCGCAAGTCAACTTCATCATCATCAAACTCACCAACTTCTTCGGGGCCGCGCTGGCACGCAGCATACTCGGCATCCGCAATGTAAGAGAGCAGCGACAACACCTGGTCTTCTTGGTCGTCCGCTGCCGGGATTTCTGCAGCAAGATCCTCGGGTCCAGCAAATGCACGGATTTTCCACAGATGAACGTTTGAAGCTACTGACGAATCAGGAAATCGCGATGCAAACCAGATAGCGCCATTGTTTAGCGCATTGGGGCTCGAAAGTGAACAGGCTTTGTGTGTACGCTTTCGTGGACTTGACTCACCCCCATTCTCGATATTCCAGTCGGACCTATCCTTTGCACCCAGCAGTATGTGGTCCGCATACTCATCCTGCAACTCCAGGACGCTTGTAAACAGATCGATGGTAGCGATACACAGAGAGCTCGAAAGAGAGTCAATGTGTCGCAATAACTCCGACGGTAGCCGTTGGGCCCCCGAGAGTCTGTTCGCTTGTCGCTCAGGATCACTGAGCACTGCTGGTTCTTGTTTTTCCACAGTAGCCACAGCTCGAACAGTCCGAAATTTCGTTGACGTACGCTCAAGGAGGAACTGCAGATAAACAAAAAGTAGCGGGTTCGCTCGCGTATCCCGGCCACAGGCTGTCAACTCTTCCAACGCAATGCGCGCGTAGAGTGTGGCAGCGCAAGCAGCTGCCTCGGACGTGTGCAAAAGTCCTTCAAGAAGTGGACCTTCAAGAAAACGAGTCCGAAATTGATCCAACAGTTCATCTGCAATTGATCGGCGCTGCAGTTCACCAGTAACTTCATCCACTTCGTCCAGTTCATACCTTGCTACCATCGCTAATGTGCAGCAAAACCGCAGTCGCACTGCAAGGAAGCTCAGCTCCTCCTCCATATCTGCATCAAGATCAGTCGAATCTGCAGCTGTAGCAGCAAAGGTCTTTGTCGCCGCTGTAAACGTCTTGGGCAACGCATCAAACGCCGAGATCACGCCATTCACCGCGTAGTGGCAAAACGGAGTGAGCTGCAGCACAAAGCGACAGAGCGCTTTATCGTGCATCGCCGCAGCAATAACCAATGCCTCACGACACATTTCGCCAACTTTTCCCACCGCGTACATGTGTGGCAAAAGACCCGTAAACAGAATCAGCTCGGGCACTTCACTCTGCGTGTGGTGGTTATGGGTATGCAAGAACGGGTCGTCGCTCACTGGCCACACCGGCGTCGAGACAGCATCATCATCCCGTCCGTACGTCATGTCCGTCGTGCGGATCATGAGGCGATCGGCATGGAGGAAGAAAAACTCCGTCTGGACAGGGTCGCCCCGCAACTTCTTCCACACAATGTTCAGCAGCCCAATCAGGTACTTGCGGACCGTCGGGTCCTCCACTTCTTTGCGAGCTGCTGCTTGAATGAGTGCAACAACCGACATATGGACCTCCCGCGTCGGCAAGACAGGGTAACTCACTCGACTGAGCAACGCCGCAACGAACTGCATCGCGAGCGACATGATGCCGCATGGTTCATCCCGCCGTCCAGCTTCACACAGATGAGGAATGATCTGCTTCAACAGGAGGTACTCGAGACACTCGTGCGACGCGTGCTCCAATGGCGAGGGCGGCGACGGCGACTGGGCGTCGGTCCCACTTGCGTCCGGCGTCTTGGGGCGTGCTAGGACCATCATCTCCCAGCGGTCCGAGTTGTTCTCTTCTTCGTAGATGAGCAGCACGAGCTTCAGCAGCGAGTCGCGCGTGTGGCTCTCGAGCAGCAGCCGGCGCTGCTCGCCAGGCTCGAGGTCGCGCGCGACGACCGACTCGAGGAACCGCGCGACGGTCGTCCAGCGCTGGTGGAACTCGTCCACGCGCGACTCGTACAGCGTCGGCGTCATCATGTCGGCGGCTTGGGCGAGCGCGTCGGACGCACGCGCTGCGACGAGCCGCAGCTTGGAGCGGAGCCAACTCATGCGCTTGAGCGATTACGTGCGTGCTGTGTGCGTGGAACGACTTGAATTCAGTAATGACTCAGCGACTGACTCAGTGACTGACTGACTGACCTAGTGACGACCTGCTGCGACTTTGAAAGGGTCCAGTCGAGTGACACGTCAAAATAAAAGGAGAGCGATTGCAGGCTGAATTGAGACATGTCAGACGAGGCGGTGGAATGAATACAGCAGCCGTCACTGCCTTTACTCTCTCTCTCTCTCTCTCGCTAAATTTCAGTCTTTTGTGGTAAAAGTCGCGTTTTCGTCGGTGAATTAAGTGGACGCACGAGGCGGCTACAATGTGGTCATGACAGCGTTGCTGAAGGTACTTTGGGATAGAAAGAGTCGAGCTGAACGAAAACCGGAGCAAAGCAGCAGCTGTGTCGATGCAGTAGCCTGGAAACACCCGCGCGAGATCGATCGTGGAGAACGCATGCGTGCATATGCATGACCAGGATCTTAAAGCTCGTCGACTTGATACGCGCTGTCGGTCGTCGCGAGAGCTGCAGCTGTCTTGGCTGCTGTAAAAGGCTCCACAAGTTTTGCAAGAACCTCGTTCATCGTCGACGTGATGCTTCTGTCTGCCTCCTCTTTAACAGCAGCTGACAACTTTTCCACAGGCTGCAGCTTGGTTGGCGTGTCTTTAACATGTACGTGTGCATCCGCATGCACAACCTCGTCAGTTGCACCAACTGAATCAGCGGTGAGTGAAGCTGCTTCCGTGGCAGCCATTTCTTCTCCGTCACCTACCGAAGAATGTCCGACAGCAGTTGCAACGTTTCCTTCATCACTAAAAAATAGATCGACGTCGTCAAAATCGGTCGCATCAACAGGAGGAGACGTTACTTCAGTTTCTGTAACGAAACCGACTGCATCCTCACCACCGTCATCATGTCTGGCCGTCTTTGCAGCAGCCAAATCGTCCATGCCTTCATCTGCAGCACTACCAGCAGTCACGTCAGCATCGGCATGCTTGTTCATCTCTCCACCAAGCTCAGTAGAAATCGTAGCTACATCGTCCGGCATGTCTGCACCATCAGACACCGCCAATTCCTCGTCAAGCTCAACCTCTAAATCAGCCTCAGACGCAGACTCTTCCGCTTCAATTTCATGGTGAGCGGTGGATTCAGCTTCATCATTGCCCATCTCATCCAACGCGTCTACAGCCTCTTCGAGGATCTCTACTTCGGCCATAGATGACAAGATCGACCCACCGGGAGTCGAGTCTATCTCCGCTGCAGCCGCCAAAGTCTCTTCAATGTCTTCGTTCGAACCAAAATTCCTGTTCTCAACGTCTTCTGATGAGTCATGCACCAGGGTACCCTCGTCCACAACCGCAATGTCGTCTTCAAGCTCCGGCTCGCTGCCTTCCTGCACCTCAGCGAGAATGAACAATTCGTCATTGCCTGCTTCAGCATTCTCCTCAAACACGTTTCCATCGCTATCGGCTGACGACGATACCCTCGTTACTGCAGAAGCAGTCAACTCTTCATGATCATCTTCGATAGCTTCAGACCCATCATCTGATACAAAAACTATGGGTTCCTCTGGCGAAACCTCGTCTGCATTCACGTCATTCGGGTTGGTGGGATATTGCTCGGTCTCGAGTAAATGCTAAGGTGCCGGCACCATCATCTTCGAATGACATGACCTTGTCGTCATCAGGCGTTTCATCGGATTCAGCACCCGCATCCACATCGTTATCCAGCTCATTCTCACGAACATCCGGCTCCGGTCCCTCAGACAGCGAGCTGGCGGTACTTTCGTCAGCATCCGACGTAGCCACCGATATATCAACGCCAGTAGAAACCGAAGGCGGATCGCTGACGTGCGTTACAAACTCGTATTCTGAGCTTAGCTCAGGTGAGAGTTCAGATGAAAGCTCCACCTGCGATACTTCAGTCGATTCTTCGTTCTCAAGTCCCTCAACTCTAGCTGTGTCAGCGTCTAACTCAGACACCTCGCTTGCCGCATCATCGTCTAACTCCACATGCATCATCCCCACATCAGCCTCAGTGCTGTCACTGACGTGCGCAGCGGACTCCCCGTCAACAGCGTTTGTCACTTGTGGTGTAACCTCCGTTTTTTCACTTGATGTGACCAGCCCTTCACCACTGCCGAGCAGAGATGCTACGTTTTCCTGCACAGACAGTTCGGACATCTCAGCAGAATTGCCACCGAGTGCTTCAGCTGACTCTCTCTCGGGGTACGACAAGCCTAGACCCTCCTGGCGCACTTCCACCTCCACAACACTTCCCGCTTCAGCTGCAACGTCGCCAGTTGATGTCTGTTCGTTGTTTTCCGCTGCCACCCCGTGTGCTTTTTCAGTAGCACGATCAGCAGCATTCGTAAGCGCAGAATCCAATACTTCGATCTCGGTTTCAGGCGCGTCATCGACACCACCAGCGAACTCGTAATCTTCAGTCATGGTAGTCGCAGATCCGTCCCACGTAGTCTCCGTGTCAGTCCCTGCTTCGGTCTCTTCACCTGGCGCCTGCTTACTAGCATCAATCGACTCAGCTACTCCAGATGGTACGGTATCGCCTACCTCCAGCATATCGATTGGCTCTGGTACAGTCGGCAGCTGTTCTGTCATTTCGAATGCCGAGCTCTTTTTGCCAACGAATGTCTCGTCATCCGCAATGGAAACGTCATTCTCGTTCTCCACTGGCGTACTATCCGCCGCACTGTTGTCAAGCCCATCGGTCGTAGCAGGAACAACATCCTCGTTTTCTACCAACACATCCTCTACCACATTAGTGTCAAGCCCATCTGGCGTAGCGGGAACAACATCCTCGTGCTTCCCCAACACATCGTCTACCACATCAATGTCGCGCTCATCGGCTAAAACGGGAATACCATCTTCGTGCTGCTCCCACACGTCGTCTGCCACAGTAGTGGCGAGCTCATCAGCAACAGGCCTTGTTTCAAGCGCGTCGGTATTCTTCTCGGGAGAATCATGGTCGAATACACCTGGTGTCATCGCAACTGTTGGGTCTTCGACCAGCTCTTCATCACCTCTCGGTAAAGCATCTGCACCATCATTGCCGGCGAAATCATCGTTGTCCACCCCCGCACTTCCCTGATATGAGTCTGCGTCGTCTTCGTCCGAAGATGAAATGTCACTATGATCATGATCGTCGCCACGTCCCATGATTGGGGACACCTCCGAAGCCTTGTTGGACCCCGCGAGCTCGAGAACGGACGACCACACGAATGAGCCGACATCCAACGACAAGTCCACCACAGGCTTGGCATAGCTGTCGACAAACTCTTGCGATGGTACTTGTGCCTTCACAGTTGCAACCCACGATGCTCCAAACTTTTCAGGTGAGAACGGAACCATTCTCGCCAGATTGACAATGTCTTCGCCCGAATAGTTAGTGAACAACGCACTTTCGCGCGCCTTCCACTCCGAGCAGAAACAAGCTTCTGGATGTGACTGACCCATGTAGTCAGCAACGCGCTCGTACGTAAATGCCGCAAGCTCCTCCTTTAGCAGAGAACACTCCTCAGCACCTTCCGGCTCTTGCTCCTCACTGTCTAGAGAATGGCACTCCCACACGTCCAAGACGACAAAGCTGATAAAAACAACGCCACACGAGAAGTACAGCAGCAGCGAGAGCCAAAACAGAAGCGAGATGGTACGAACGAAACAGCCGCGCCGCTTTCCGGTAGCATCACTGCTCAAGCGAGCAAGGTGAGCGCGCTCCAGCACGTCCAGACTTTCTTCCAGCCGTTTCACGCTCAGGGCACCGTACTTCCCCTTCAGTAACACAACAAGCTCACGCTCCTTACCAGCATACTGCTTTGCGAGAGTAGAGACACTCTTCAGCTTATCAGGTTGGTGATTCTTGTACAGTTCCTCCAGCAAACTTTCCAAGGTCACAGCGGCATCATCCTGGCTGCAAGTAGACGTTTGGCGACGCTGACGAAGCCCCAACGACGCATCGCCGCTTTCTGTTCCCGTCTGAGGAGGGAAAGACCGATGACCGAATGGCTCTCCGCGTTGCGTCATAGAAAATGGACCATGCTTAAGCGATGAGGCACCCGTATCACCAACAGAAGCCGCATTGAGTTCTTCGCCAGTCTCCTGCGGACTTGGGAACGAAGTGTGGAAACCAGATGGAGAAGGCATGTTGCCTCCAGAATGGCGCTGCTGAGATGATGTAGCATTCACAGAAACGCTTTCACTCGGAATTGGAAAAGTCCCAACCTCAGCTGCAACCTGCCGACTCTGAGGGCGCGATTCGCCCCTTACTTGAAGACCAGCATCCGCGGTGGACACTGAGGTCGCACCTGCACCATCACTGAATCCCGCATTGCTGGTAGGTGTAGGAGGATGGAAAACCTGCGGTCGTTGTAAAGAACCTCGACGACCTGGCTCAGCATGATTTGGGGCGTCGGATGATTTCGTTGCACGTTGTGCCTCCGGTCCATCAGCGCAATTGGCTTCAGCAAAAACATGACCACCACTTCCGGTGTCAAACCGAGCCTTCAGCGCTGCCACCTTTGCTGCACCGTATCGCTTTGTCAACTCAGCGAACAGCCACTTCTCGCGGCCTGCATACCGTTTTCCGTACACCTTTGCCATCTTCAAGCGTTTGTTGTCTACCTCCGTGAAGAAGTCCACCAGCAACGTCTCTAATGATACAGGTTCAATAGGCGCAGCCGAACTGTCATCTTGGATCGAAGAAGTAGTACAGCGTGCCTCACTTACATGAGTTGACAAGGGTGGGCGAGGAGATACACTTGATGGCGGAAACCCGGAGGTGCTGAAAGAATTTTCTGCTCCAATGTTGGATTCTTGTTCCTGCCCAGTCACTTTTGCGCCGACACTAGTGCCTGTGGATGGCTCCAACGGAAATTGAGGCTGCTCCACTGGACGCTGCGACAGCGACATGGCGGTTGAGATTTCAGCAGGATGTACGGAACCGATAAGTACTACGTCATCACTAATTTCACCCCCAGCTCTTTTTGGCGGAGGTACCGAACTTGTAGACAAGCGACCTTCCAGTTGACCTTGTAGTGTACCGATTTCTGAGTCACCGGTATGCGTCGTAGAGCCATCCGCTGAAATATTCACATCATCTCTTTGCTCCCATAACTCGCCGTTGCTTGAATACATCGTGTCAGTAGACGTAACTGGAATAGCTTGCGAAACAAACTCGGCATGAGACTGGTTTTTGCTCTGCACATGATGCGCGGCATTCTGCGCCCTTGTCGACACAAGATCGTGCTGCGAGGAGCTCGAGTACATCAGCGACGGCGTTGAAGTCACACTGGATATTGCAGGAATGTACTGCTGTGCGTGCTCTTGTTGCACACCAAGAGGAACTGCAATAGCACCCGTCTCTATGCGCTGAGTAGACACATCGTTTTGGACAGCTCTAATCTGTTCCTGTTCCTGACGCGGAGACTGGAGTACTGACTTGAGCTCATACAGTCGATCTGCAGCCGTCTCCGAGTTAGTCATCAACGTCTGAGCAACTGCGGAGGACGACGACACTACTGGATCTAACTCAGTTGATCCAATGGTAAACACAGGCGGATGGTTCGTCACAGAAGCCACTCCTTCTGACACCCACGGGTCCCAAAGTGATCGCTCCGGTGATCGAGGAGGTGATGCGAGTCCGTGCTGGGCAGATCGATTGTTTTCATTGGTCTGGTCGAGGAGAACGGGAGTTGACGATGATTGTTCTTGTTGCATCAAGTTTTGCATGGAGGCAGCCGGAGTCGACGCCGTGACGACGGCTGTATCTACTTGTTTCTGCGCAGCCGTCACAGCCGCTACTCCGTTCTCTGATGGTAAGCTTGCTTCTCCAGCAATTGACGAGAGCTCTTCAACATTAGACCGAGCCGACTTCGCGGCCTCTGCCTGTTTCAGTTTGTGTGCGAGGTCGCGAATGAGTCGTTCCTGTTCTTGTAGCTTCCGCCGTGCCAACTCGTGGTCCCGCTCTATCTCCTGCATATTGCGCTCTAGTTCGCCCACTTTTGACAACGACATGGACAGCTCCTTTTCAGTGTGCTGTTTAGTCTTCTCCAGCTGCTTGCGCAAAGTCGCCTCGGACAGCTGCAGCTCCCGCACGTATCCCATGAGGCCATCCACGCTGGCGCGCGTAGGCAGTAGCGTGGACGCAACAAGTTCTGTACTCCGCAACTGACGCAGCTTGTCGATGGAAAAATGAGGTGCTCTCGTATTTACGAAAGTCGATGGACACGACTGCGGACCGTCCTTCTCTTCGTCGTACACTGAAGAAGACGAAGAAGGTGGAGGAGTCACATGTACGTGCTCCGAGCTCGTAAACCGAGAACCTGCACGACTTTTCAGTTGTTGTCCGGGCACCTCGTTAAGCGACTGCACGCCACTTCCATTTCCACTGCCACCCATTGGCTCTCTCCCAGCAGCAGCTGCACGCGGCAGAGCCACAGCTGATGACCCAAATAGTGATGCAGCAGTTGCCGTCACATTCACCTGCTCTGTAGCTGGTACGTCATCTCTCACAGACGAAGCCCAGCTAAGTCTCGACACCTGCTCCTGGTCGCCACGCGCTGCACCAAACGCGCCCATTGACTCAACCTCACTGCCGCTCCAGCTTACGCTACTGTCGATGGATGACGGACGCTTGCGCTGCTGTCCGTACAGTGGCGACCACAAGCAACAGACAGTTACACAAACACACACACACACACACACAACACCAGTCAGTCAGTCAGTACTTCCAATGTACCTCCATTTCCGTATCGATATACAGCTACTACAACAAGCGCCTACGTACGTGGTGGCGTCCACCCCCTCGTCCTGATTGCCAGCTGTGTGAGGCGCCGCCTTTGGGCGTTAAACGCACGGGCGTTCGCGCTGGAAGACCGCTCGGGACTGGAGATTGCAGCTGCGTCTGTCGAGACGTGTCTGGATCATCATTCAGAGCAGATACCGCGCGTCGGTCGTATCGAGAGAGCGACGGCGTCGTGGGAGCGCGGGTCAAGGCGCGCGGTGGCGTGTCGCTCGCCATGTTGGGCGGATTTTGGATTCTGAGCGCGGTTCGGTGGCAGCAGCACGAGGTGACACGTAAGAGGGCACCGAACGAGTTGGGCCGTCGTGAATGTTGCCCGAATGTACACCAACCCCATCATGCCGCAAAACACAGCACGCGCTGGCGATGCAGGTGTCGATTGAAGCGTTCCTTGGCTCGCGCGCTGACGCTCGCGGCGCTGAAGACGTGCGCTTCAAGGTCCCGTTCCTGCCTCTGACGGCGCCGGAGGTATCGACGCCCGTGACGTTTCGTGCCGAGATGCCGCTGTACGAGCACCAGCGACGGTCGCTCTACCGCATGCAGCAGATTGAAGGACGCGACGAGAGCGTGGCCAAGTTTAACTTTGGGATGCTCGACTATTACTCGAAAGGCGGGTGTCTAGCAGATGCTATTGGCATGGGCAAGACCGCGACGATGCTGGCGCTCGTGGCAGACGAGCCGCGAGACTATGCGGTTGGCGCTAATTTGCTGGTAGCGCCCTCGCATTTACTCGCGCAGTGGAAACGTGAAGTGGACAAGTTTGTGAAGCGCGGGGAGACTGACGTTGTTCTAGGGCTGAAAAAGTACATGGAGTTGGTGGAGAACCCGGCAGCACGTGGCGACATTTCGAATCGAATGCTCGTGCTCGTGGGGGTCGAAGAAGCAGTCCAGTCGAAGGCTTATTACTATCGGCATGGGAAAGTGTACCCATTAGAAAGCAACGGTCGCGGAAAAGCACTAGTAGTGGCGCCCAGTTCGATGCGGCAGTATGAAGAGGCAGCCAAGTTTGTCCACAAAGCTTATTGTGGGCCATTGTGGGTGACGTTACTGCACATGCCACTGAAAGCGTGGCGACGTGTGATTTTCGAAGAAGTGCAAGACTTGGTGCTGCCTGGAAAAGACGCGAGAGACTGCTTCATTCAACTCACGCATAGGTGCTCGAACGTATGGCTGATCACTGCGACGCCGTTTCCCGGCAAAGCGGAGTCGATGTATGCAAACAATCAGCTGCTCGGATTCAAGCGACTGCGACTGCTGCCACATGACCCTGCGTTTGACGAAATTAAAAGGAAGCTGTATCTTCGCAACTGCGCACAAGTGAAGCAGAAGGCAATCACTGATAAAATCGAGGTGGACGAAACTTACATTCCAGTAAAGCTGCATCCCCGAGAGCTACTGTTGTACAAGATTGAACGAGTCCTGGCCGCGAAACAGTCTGAATACGACGTCTTTGCTCTTGGGGATGTCGACATGCAGCCTGCCAGTATAGAGAAAGGTAAGACCAGTACAGTGATGCTCGAACAGACATCTGTCGACGCTACGGATGTGCTGTCGAAGACACTGTGGGCAAAAGAGTACCATCCTGCGCGACAAAGTTGTGTGCACGCCGGCATCTCTGATCGAGTACTAGATAGGGAGCGTGGGGGTAAGCAAAGCAGCTTGACAACTAGCTTGGCGTCAACGTTGGTCAAAGTCAAGAGCCCTAGTGAGACATTTCGCGACGAGAAGTATCATTTACACCGGCAATTGGCTGTAGCAACCAAGCACAAAGATGAAGTGAATGTGATGGAGGCTGCAACGTACAACACTGTAGCGATTTGTCGTGCGATTTTCTCCAACACGTACGCCAATGTGGTGCAGTGCTTCGAAGATATGAAGGGGTCTGGTCTGAGCAAATTCTTCAACGAAAGCGGGGAAACGACAGCCGGCTTCCGGATGCTCTATAAGCACTATCAATTCAATGACGACATCCCTGAGCCGACGGAGTTGCTCTTTTATCACGAAAGTGAAATTGAAGACTATATACTGAAACACTTCAACACGATGGGCAAGGTGGAAAAACTAGCCAAGGTCATGGAGTTCACGCTGGCCGAACGGTGTCCACGTGCCCGCGCTCTCGTTGAAGAACAGCTCAAGCAGATCACCGAGTGCGTCGCGCTTATTGAGTCGGAAAACGTTTGCACAGATGACGCCGTCGAGAAAATGCCAGTGTACGGCAGCAAAGTATCGACACTGGTGCAGTATTTGAGCCGCCTACCGACAATAAAAGTCGTGGTCTTCACGATGTGGGATCGAGCGCTACGAGTTGTGGACAAGGCACTCCGTCTGGCTAATATCACAAGTGCTGTGTTTTTGCAGCACCAGTCGAGCGAGACGAAGTCCGCCCACGTTGCATCATTTCACAGTGGAGACATCCAAGTACTCATCTTGAACTCGATCACAAGTGCGTCTGGAATCAATCTGCAGGTGGCGTCTCATGTCATTTTCCTGGACCCAGTCGGATTTAGTCCCATGCAAGCCAGTACGTTGGAGCAGCAGGCAATTGGCCGTGTACTGCGGATGGGTCAGACGAACGCTCTCGTGACCGTCATCCGGCTCGTTTCTGAGGACACAATGGAAGCTGCACTATATGATGATATCCACGAAGCAACGGCGAAGGCCATTGCAGCGGACAAATCGTTTTTCGACGGAGAACGCGAAGACGCGTACGTGTGTGCCGACTTTGCAGCGCCAATTCGACGAGTCGTGCGCATGTCTACGCCAACCGAAGATGGAGCCGAGGCAGTAGAGGAGGAGATCCAGCTCGAAGGGTCTATGTCGATCGAGGAAGCCATCACTTATCGAATAAAGCAGGCTGCATCAGAAGGCGAAGTGTTTGATCTCACAGAAGACGCACCGGTGGCACTGGAGCAGCAGCTCGCGGCCGCTCGAGACAGTGATGGCATGCCGCAACGAAAAAAGCGTCGCACCCGTGGAAGAGCAGGTACTTCGAGTGTCATTGACGCAGTAATTGTCCGAGAAGCTGTAGTTAAGAGTGAACTGCAGCACGCTGCAAGGTGACGGCCATCGCTTCCTCCATTTGTCGCATATCACTGTTGTGGGGAGGGAAGATCGCGCATCAGTTACGAGATCTCTTCGTTGTTCGATGTCCATCTTGACCATTCGGCGTAAGTATCGGTACGTTTTTGGGGACATGTTATGGACGTGTTCACTGACCTAGCATGTAGGATAATCGACGTGTCTCCTGGGACATCCAGCCAGCCTCCTGAACAAGCCAAAGACACACACGCATGACAAGACAACCGAAGTCCGCTGCATCAACAGAACATGGCAACGTAAAAGGTCAACTTCCTTTAATTATCAATGTGACAGCCAGCGCGTCAGCACTGTACAGACGTCTTCGTCACGAGGTATGCAGCAATCACATGACGTTGCTCGTCTTCGACGACATCGACGGATACGACGACAGCAGCGCCTTACAGCTCGCCACAGTTGGCCACGACCACAGGCTTCGTGGTCTGTCCCGCCTGCGTGCCGACTGCTTCAATGTTCTTGACCACGTCCATGCCCTCCACGACGCGGCCAAAGACCACGTGCTTGCCGTCCAGCCACGACGTCTCCACGGTACACACAAAGAACTGCGAGCCATTCGTGTCGGGGCCAGCATTAGCCATGGACAAGATCCCTTCGCCCTTGTGCTTGAGCAGAAAGTTCTCGTCCGGGAACTTCTCGCCGTAGATCGACTCGCCGCCCGTGCCGTTGCCACGCGTAAAGTCGCCGCCCTGGCACATGAAGTTGGGGATCACGCGGTGGAACGCGCTGCCCTTGTAGTGCAGCGGCTTGCCCGAGCGGCCCACGCCCTTCTCGCCCGTGCACAGCGCCCGGAAGTTCTCGGCCGTCTTGGGCACCTTGTCGGCGAACAGCTCGAACGTGATGCGGCCGACGGGCGCGCCGCCAACGGTCATGTCGAAGAACACACGGGGGTTCGGCATGGTTCGGATGGCGATAGACTCGGTCTCTCTCTCTTCTTGGTCTTGTGCTTGCGACGTGGGGAATACGCGAGTGACACGGAGTGTGGACGCAGCGGGGAGCGCCACGAGGGGACAAGCGAAAAACCTCTTGGCTCCGGTATGGTGGAAAACACCTCGGCAAAGATACTGCGAGTCGCAAAGCTGATCATCGCTTTTGCAAGGGATCGAGCACCCGCGTTTGACTGGCTGCGGCACCGGCGTCCACTTCAACATCGTCGCCAACGTGAAGCCATCCGGTCTCCGAAGTCGACGCAAGGTACTGGCCAAAGAAGATACTGCTGCGCTGCCGTCGGTAGCTGGACAAAACCTGCAGCGGCTGTCGCTGGAACTGACCCGTGTGTGGATCCAGATTAATGATGGTACAGCGACTGCACGGACCCGAGACATCAAACACGCTGTCGCCGAGACGCACGCGATGCCACTGATCTTCTTCGAACGACTCGGTACATCCGTCGACAATGAGGTTGGCTCGGAACGCGTCTTCGTTGATGCTCATAGAGACGTTGGAGGCAGCGAGCTTTGCGTTGAAGTGGGCGACGCTCTGGCGGGAGATGAGCAGGTATTGTGCCTGGTTAGCAAACCCGATCGACGGAGGATGAGGCACTTGGCTTGTTGTGGTCGGGCCTTCGAGCCGTTGGTTCGTCGCAGTTGCATTTGCATTGATTGTCGGCTTGGATCGCGAGGTACGAACGTGGTCGTTAGCAACGCGCACCAGCGTGCAAGGCCGACCAAGACACGAGCTCAGCCATTGAGAGACATCAGAGCCTTCGTCACGTCCTTTGAACTTGCTGTCGCAGACGCACATGCTTCGAGAATCTCTTTCGTTGTTGTGCTGTATAGTCGGAACGTCTGCACGTAGCGATATTGTAAGTGACGATGGAGACACTGCCGACTGCCACGACATTGAGTTTTCGTCGGGTGGACGATAGGAAATCGTCAGTATTTCCCGTTCCAGGTCGACGACGGGAACTATGAAACATAGCTCTGGTAACGCCTTAAGCGTTAGTGCCTTACCCGTGGACACATCTACGATCGCGAATTCTCGGTCGAACAACAGTCCTCTTGATCCGATAGGCCACGCGTCGACACCCATGCCAGAGCACGACTTGATCGGGAATAGTGTGATCTTGCAGAGGTAACGTCTTTTCGATACAGGTTCTGGAGCAAGTGATACAGACATTGAGCTTGGCGTCGGTGATGCCGGTGGTGTTTTGCAGGTGAAATAATTGGACACGAACTCTACAAAAGCTGCAATGTCTTCGAATGTTGTCATGTACCCGAATGACAATCGAACTGCACCAGTCGGCAGTCCGTTCACCACATCAATGTCGTCTCCGCAGACATGACCAGCTGCAATATTTGACATCAAGTCAGAATCCTGTAGTCCGAGGTAGTGCTGACACGCACCTGGATTACAGAAACAGCCAGTTCGCAAAAGGATGTCGTGAATGTCCGCCAGTTTGTGAACCTCACTGTATCCAACGTAGCTGCCGTCCGGACGAAGAAAGTTGCAGGCCACAATCGGTCCCTGCTCATCTGCTGTCGAGTTGCTGCTGTGATTGCCATAGATCTTGCAGATCGGTCGCGCGTTCCAGTGCTTTAGAGCAGTCAGTTTACCAACAAGTAACGTCCTCAACGCTGCAGTGTGGGCTGAGATACTCGCCATTCCCAGCTTCTCTATTTGCTCGAATCCGTGTCGCAGCGCAAGGATCGACAGGAACGACTGCGTGCCATCAGCAAAACGGGAGCTCATGTCGGATTCGTCGGCCGTCCCACGTGGAACGAAATAGTTTCGCTCGGCCGAGATGCTTTGCACTGTTCCACCGCCATGGTAGGGCTTCTTCAAGTGCGACATTGCAGATTTCCGCATGACTAGTGCTCCTAGCCCTGTGGGGTACCCGAATAATTTGTAAAACGAAAGCACTACGAAATCAGGGTGATGCGTCGAGAGATCGAGACGGTGCGTTGCCGCGTACTTGGCTGCATCGACCAGCACCATCCACCGTGTGTTCTTGTTCGTTGAGCTTTTCCAGCGACCGGCACGAACTTGATCCACAATGGCGTTGAAGTTATGGCGAGTGCCGCTAAAGTTGCACTCCGCCGGGAACGCAAACAAACTCGTGGAAGCAGCATCGGACTGGGGCTGAGAGCACGCAGCGTCTACTGACCGCTGCTGGCTGTTGGCTGTTCCTCGCTCAAGCTGTTCGAGCGCCTTGAGTCCAACACACTGTATCGTTGACGCCTGTGCTGCTGCATACTCTCGGATCCCAAGCACGCTCGTGTGGGAGTCCATGGAATACGCAAACGTGCTGTCTGGAGTCCACGGAAAGCTCTCACCGACGAGCTTTAGTGCCGCCGTCGCCCCTGCCGTGAAGATCAGCGTGTACTCTTCTTCACTGGCCGAGAAAAACGCCAGCACGTGACGTCGAACGTGTTCAATCTGGGCAGTAGTTGTTGACGCGACATTGCTTCGATGAGTTGCGCTGTGGGGGTTCGTGAACAGCCCACGCTGGAGCTCTTGGAACACAGCGTCTAGCTGCGTCTGTGCGTACGTTGTTGCGCCTGCGTGGTCCAAATGCACGCGCTGTTGCAGCTGCGGGAACTCGTTCCGACGCATCTCGTCGATCCGCAGTGTCGCGTGACCTCCGTATCCATACGCGCCATTGCTCTCGGTCACAAACGTCGTCTTGTCCATATCAATCGTTGCAGCGTTGTCATCGTCAGGCATCTGGTCAGCTGTAGCTCTTGGAGTCATAGCGGCCGAAATGGATCGAAGCTGTTGGTTTGGTGCCTCTTCGTCTCCTCGATCTTGTTGACTCCCTCCCTCGACTGACGTCGCACGCACTTCAAGCATGACTCGACAGTTTTGTCCCCAGAACCTTGTGCGAAAAACATGCACCGGCACTTGAGTGGTCCATCCTCCCTCGTTACACGAACTTCAATAGTGACCACCAAGGACCCTGATCCCGCAACTATTGCTAGTGTTTCGATGATTATTATCAAATAGCGAACGTGACAGGAGGTTACTCGCTGCTGATTGATTATCGAGGTATTATTGGCCATACATCGCTTCAATCAAATCGAGCCCGGCTTGTATCGCCACTCGAACGACGGATTCGACCTTCCACACTTTTTTCCACTTGTTTTCACTATGGTCGACGTCAATTGACAAGACGGTTCGTGGTGTACCGTCCACAATTATTCCGAGTCCTTCACCCGAGCCAATCAGATTCATTTGCCAACGTCATGGCCGAAGTGAACGCCGTCCATGACGCCAGTCGCAAGCGCAAGCGCCGCAAGAACCGCAAGAACAAGCAGCAGCCGCTGCTGCAAGGCCACTACGTCGATCCGCGATCGCCTATTGCCTCGACGCCCATGAAGCGCCAGCGCACGAAGGCGGCAGGTACGGCACGAGTCGCAGCTGTCGTTCTTGTACCACAGACGTTAACTGTATACTGTTTATTCGTACTTACAGAAACCAATACTTCACAGCAAGCACCACCACCTTCAGATGCCAGCAATTTGGATGGTGCCAAGTTCAAAGAGAAGGAAAAGCTCTTCTCCCCGCGAAAACTATTGGCGGAATATGATGAAGCTTACGAGGAGAAACAGCCGGGGGCGGTCAAAGCACGGACCAAGTTGAACTATGACTTGGTGACCGTCTCAGATGACGAGCTGGAGCAGAAACACGTGAAAGAGGGGGAGCCAGATGGGAGCAAGGACGGGTTGTTCTCGCCCGCGCTCAAGCCTCCGCGGACGTCGCGGTCCACTAGTGCGTCTCCGCCGAGGGCTCAAGGCCGACTGGATGTTAAGCTTCGACTTGAAAGTGTGCAGCCGGACGACCAAGCAGAGCACAGCGTTGTGCTGGCTACTGAAGTTTTTGATGCCGATGTGGTGAATGAAGAGGAGCATGAGGAGGAGGACGGCACGATGATGGAGCATGAGTTTAACCCGTACGGAGCAGCATGGAATAAGCTGTGTGGAAAAAAATTGGTGCCTGTGCTTGTCGAAGCGTGTACTCATGCTTGGTGCTGGTGAACAATCAGGTTTTACTTCATGAAGACACTGCCGAAGTATGAGGACATCACGGAAGGCAAAAGACCCGTTTCTTTGCCGGAGAGGTCACGCAACGCACCAAAAATCTGCTTGGTAGGTGGTGAAGTTGTGCAGTTGCAATCTTAATAGGCTAACGACGTGTATCGTGATGCAACAGGTCTTAGATTTAGACGAGACTCTCGTACACTGCAGCGTGGATGAAGTCAAGGATCCACACATGCAGTTTCCGGTGCGCTTTTCCTGCTTGAGCCTCGCTATTTTTGCATGCCTCGCTAACCCGACGTGTCACGCTTGGGTACCAAATTAGGTCACATTTAATGGTGTAGAGTATACAGTCAATGTGAAGAAGCGTCCGCATATGGAGTACTTTCTGAAATGCGCGTCCAAGCTCTTTGAGATCGTCGTATTCACCGCGTCTCACCAGGTGTATGCGGAGAAGCTCATGAACATGCTTGACCCGCACCGCAACCTGATCAAGTACGCTTGTTGTGAAGAGTGTACTTGCCACCTGCCACGACCCTCACGCTGTTTTGTCCCTGTTGTAGGTACCGACTCTATCGAGACGACTGTTTGGATGTCTTTGGGAACTACCTCAAGGACCTGAATGTCCTCGGGCGAGATCTATCAAAGGTCGTTTTGGTGGACAATTCCCCCCACGCATTCGGATATCAGGTACGTCACCAAGCACAGGCTGATTTCCAAGCCGCAATGTAATGACTCCTCTGTTTTTTCTTGATCTGCAGGTGAACAATGGTGTCCCCATCGAGACGTGGTACGACGACGAAGCGGATGCCGAGCTACTGAATCTGCTACCATTCCTGGAGAGCCTCGTCGATGTCGATGATGTGCGACCCATTGTGGAGCAACAATTTCAAATCCAGAAGCTGATTGACGCCACGCCCGACGGGATCAGCTAGTGCTGCTGCTGCTGCGATCGTTAGCTGCTGCAGCGGTCGAGAATAATAGCTAATAAATAATTGCTTCAATCGAAGTATACACCAACCACTTTATCCGGTCGACGACCTATCGGCGCCCAGTATGCACTTGTTTTGCAGACCTATGGTTTGTCAAACACCAAACGACACGTCGTCTGATTGGTCTATTATTCCATCAGGACATTGTCAGTCCATTCGCACTAGCAAGACGGCGATTTCCTCCTGGGAGTGGCGATCCAGCACTATCCTCTGTTACTGTGCGTTCCCTGACTCTGTTCTCCCTATCTTCGAATGTGTAACTGACTATAACGATGCAGTCGTGCTGTTTACGAACGTTATAGTCGCTCAATTGGCTGCAGCTCATCGAGAACGCCATCATTCGAGTCTGCCTGGTAGCTCTTCCGTCTATGAGCCTGTACTTCTCCTCCTCCTCCTTTAACATTGCTGTCTTTGTCTTCCTTTGACTCTAGAAACATGAAGTTATGGACCGATACAAAGGACCGACGCAAGTACGAAGATCTGTCGGATTTGTATGCCATTTTCAAGACCACGGAGCACCTGGAAGCCGCTTACGTTCGAGACGCCATCACACCCGAACAGGTTTGCAGCTGTTTCTTTTTGCATGCCTCGCACATTGATTGAATTGTTGTGCTTTCTTTCCACTCACGGGTCAACGAACATGCAGTATACGGAAGCGTGTACAAAGCTGATTTCACAGTACAAAACAGCCGAGACGGCGCTACGTTCCGGAGGCTTTATTGACAGCGTCGAAGCTTTCGTCTCCGAGTACAGACTGGACTGTCCTCGAGCACTCGAGCGACTCGTTCGCATCGGTGTGCCGGCTACTGTCGTGCACAATACGATCAACCGCAAGACGGACTCGGTCAATGTGGCGCAGACCGTGCAAAACTTCATCACGCTCATGGACGTGCTCAAGCTCAACATTCGAGCAATGGACGAGATCCAGCCGCTGCTGAGCGAGATGATGAGCTCGTTGACTATGGTAAGCGGCTTGCCGCCCAACTTTACAGGACGCGACAAAATCGAGGGCTGGCTATGTACCATGAACGCTATGAGGGCTTCCGAAGAACTGGATGAGGAGCAAACGCGTCAGCTGAGTTTCGACCTTGAGCGTGCGTACTCGTCGTTTATGGCTTTTCTAAACGAATAGGCAACATGGTACGATTGAGTTTACGGCCAGAGCTACTGGAGTCTGAACCTCCAATGACCACGATTTTTATTACGAAGTTAAGATGCTGTTTGCCGCTTTCTTCGCGCAGCTTCGTCTACTGCAATACTGTCACGCTTGCACGCCTTTATGGTCCACCAAAATAGTGGAATGTCGGCACCCTCGCCAGACGTGAATGAGCCGACTGCTTGTCTCGCTCCAACGCAATTTCTTGAGTTATATTTCTTCATAAAGCAGCGAAGTGCAATGAGCCATGGCGATGTCCAGCTCCGAACTCATCGCATCAAGCTCGTCCAACATCAACCGCAGCTCCGCATTCCCCTCACACTTGAAACGCTGAGACTCCAACGAGATCGACTTCTTCTCGGGCTTTGCAATCGGCTCCAGCTCAATATCCAGCAAAAAGTTCGGTTCCACCACATCAGCAGCAGACGGCGACGCTGATGTCTGCGGCACCGTGGGCTGTGACAACGGTGGGAACGCCCCCAACGAAAAAGCAAAACCTTCAAGCTCGTGTCCGTTCCCCTCATCCTGCCCACCTGCAATTTCCTGCTTCAACGCTTGCTCTTTTTCCTTCAGCACTGGATCAACTTTTGACTTCACATAGAGCGACACCTTGCGGGTGACAACCTGCTTAGCGGCCGGTTTACGCCGAGCAGCTTTCTCCGAAAGCTTGCGCTTCGGTAAGTCTGGAAGCGGAGCCACAGCACGTATAGCGTTCCCATCATTAACAGATGCTGTAGATGGAACAACCTTCACTGCTTTGGGTTTGGCCTTCGATAGCGCAGCCGCATCTTTGCCTCTGAGCGGCATCGAAGATGACTGAGTCCTTGTCTCGGCAGTAGTAAATCTCGGTGCCTCCCGTAGCTTTTCGTTTTTCTGCAAAGACTGCGACTTCTTTTGTTCAGTCAGAGCGTGCACAGCTTTCACAGACGTCGTCAATGCATCAGACATCACTTCTTCCTGCTCTGCTTTTTGTATCGGTGTCACTCGTTCGATCTCCTGCACTGGCCCTAGCTGCATCACCTTGGCGTTGGCCTTGAGCGGCAGTAGCGGTCGCCTGCGTAGTACCTGCTTCGGCTCCGACTTGGCCCTGGCTTTCTCCATACTGTACAGCTCGTCTGCGGTCTCGAGCAAGTCGGAACTGATCCGAGGCAACACGTCAAGCGTCACCATCGAGGCGCCATTGGCAATCGAAGTCGTCGCGCACTGAGGCTTCAGCTTCCAAGTCTCCTGCTTCAATGCCATAGTCGCCACCACTTTCTGGGGTAAAATACTCGACGGCACTACTGCAAGTCTCGGCATCTTGCTCTCTGTCTGATGACTCGCGCTTCTCGGCGCGATCGAGAGCGTCAGCGAATAGTCCAACGCACTGCGACGTAAAGCCACGAGGCGGTGCAAGACACTCGAAAGTCCTCGTCTTCGCTGCCTCGTCTTCGCATCGCTCTTGTGATGGAGCAACACAAGCCCCAGCACCGCCAACAGCCCCACACAAAAGAGCAGCACGCCGCTAAACAAGAAGCTGCTGAGTGCCAAGACCACCACGAGCTGCAGCACACCCGTGGGTGTAATGAGGCCACCCACCGAAATAGTCGATTCCTCAAACGACACGTCCCCCGTAATCGCGTACGGATCGTGAAGCCGGTGCGGGAGCTTCTTCACACGCCGCTGGGGTTTGAGACTGCGCTGTCGCATCGCCAGTTCGCAAGTGCGACCCGAGAACAAGCGAAAAGAGGAGGGACAGAAACTGACCAGCAGTGACCAAGGAGACCACGAGTACAATCACGTGGTCCCGTACAGTCTTCGATTGATGTCGAAGAAGAACGCAGCCGTTAGCGCCTTGGCCTCTATTAATTGAGACACAGAGAGACAGAGAGAGAGAGAGAAAGCTCTTGGCAACTGTCTCGTATGACGACTAGCTCGGCCACTCGTTCGCCTCCCTCTTCCTGTCCGCAAGTGGCGACCGATTGATCAATCGATTGATCAAGCGATCGACCGATTGAGTTGTCGTCCGTCGTCGTCATTGTCGGCGGTGAGGCCATTTCTTACTCTCTTGCTCGCCCTTTTTCTGACACACGTGACTAATGAGTGTACCCGACAGAACCGGGCCAGCGTCCCGTCTTTTCACACATGCTCTTGCTCTGTATTGTCGCAAGCCATCTGGCGCTCATTTGTCTCACTTCGACCCGTCAGCTCTCGATCGACGCGACGCAGAGGGTGGACTGCGGCTGGACTGGCTTGAGCATACCACAGTCGGGAAACGACGGTAGCGACTGGTCAGTTTTTCGTCGACGATGTGGATGCGGGGGTTCTAAACTGGAATCAGCCCTTGCAAATGTGCGACACTAGGTCGTTTTTGGGAGCTGGCGAGGAATTATTAATGGTAGACACGAATGCAGTCGGTGTGTAGCAACCCGAAGCGACGAGTTTGGCATGGAAGAAGTATCGAGGATTGGAGCACTCATTTGCTGGCTACAGTAAACTGCGCACCACGATCGGGAATCTTCCGTGCTCGAAAGACACGGGAACGCGAGCGACCATCACACCTGAGAAAGCTCGAGCGCCGGAATTATTGCACGGCGTCGTTGCTGACCTTGCATACGATTTGGTTGGAATCAGACGGGTCTACTTGACCCTTTTTGGATTTACAAGATGTCAGGTAAATCCTAGGCCGAGGAAGCAACGTCGGTTCCTCGTGTGACTCCTGTGGATGGACGAGGTGACGGCTATTGGGCTGTCTGTCAAGGTTGCGCTTGTATAACAGCAACGGCACCTTGTACATTCGTGTCAGACTTCCAGAACTCCCGCTTCGCTGCAGCGCGGGGTTGCCGCATTGCCGCTTTTGTAAGATCCTTGCTGGTGATGGCAATGTTCTCTTGTTAAAGAGCTGCACGGTTTCCCATGTACTCCAGACTTGTAACACACAGCTCAGCTCAGTATAGACAACATTTGTTTTATTCCTTCGGCCACTTCGTCCAGATGTTCCCGATGAAAATGCGCGATAACCACGGCGGAGAACCTTAGTGCTCTCCGGCTGGCACAAGCGCGTTCAGATATGCAGTCTTGACTACGCCCAGTGTTTACCGGTCCAGTGACAATGAAGCAAGCGTGCGCGCACAAACAGAACCAAATTTAGTTGAAATGTTTTCCTGACTCCACAGTAAACTCTACGCTTTCGACAACTTTCAACGATTTGACAGCCATGGCGATAAAAATGCACTTGTTTGCTGCCACTTTATAGTTGACCTAGGTCTGGCATTCCGTGAGCTTGTTTCATGCTCCCACACCAATGCCGGTGTCTACTGCAACACAGCGGTCTGGGTAGGCACTACTTCGCGCTGCGAACCGAAGCAGCTCCAAAAGTAGTGAAGGCAGTGTGTTTCCAGACTCTTTTATTTGCTGAAACGGTTGCTTCTCCAACAGTAAGCGCTTACAGTGCTCTCTCTTATAATTTCTCCTCGATGACTGATGACATCCACTGTTTTGAAGGATTGGATGTCCACCGGGATCGTTCAGCGTTCTATGGTCGCTAATTAAAACTGAGGAGCAAGCTCTGGAGCTCGCCCTTTTAGAGTAATTTAGGTGGGAAATCTGAATCAAGATGCAGAACACTATACTTCAGCAGTCAATGAGGAATGAATATCATGCTGTTAAGGCTAATGTTTACCCAGTTCAGTACACTCAACAAAAGCGATCAGCCTTTGCTTTTGAGGGTCTAGCATTTGACTATTTGATCAAATTCACCTTTGACTGATTTTAAGCCAATCACGTGTGCGGTGCACAATAGTGACATACCCAAAGAGTGATTGCAGATATGCCTATGTAACTATGTGGACGAAACAGGCTAGATCGCACTCAGCACGAGTAAGCTACACCTAACCGCGTAATTCACAGATACACAGACAGACACGCACACGAATTAGTACGATTTAAAAGCTAGGCATTTAACCTTGCGCACACGCACTAATAGCTTCGCCCTTCGGGCTCGCAACAACAGCAGTTAGTGAACAAGGAGTATGATGCTGTTATTGTATGCACACCCCGGGCCAAAAGTAAAGCCACCCCAAGAAATTTATACAATGTTTTAGCAACTATTACGAATTAAGAACAGCTATTTGACCATGATAGATCTGTATCGTATCAAACAGGTACATGTGTAATCGACCGTTTTTAGCAGTTCGTAGGGGGCCTCCTATACATATGTCGGAAAATGGACGTGGCCAGAAAATGAGCCATCTATATTTATGCAAAAATCATTGTATAATACGAGACAAAGCTTCTTATGTACAGTGACGGGTCAAGTTACCACGCAGCTTGATGAAATCGATGCATCGTTTTGGCATTGAATAAATGAGGTCGCGCGGGTTCTGATTCAATGCTGCCCACTCAGATAAACATCCATTACTAGCTTGATAACGTTGCAATTCTGATTACCGTTAGCGTATACTTTCGCTGCTAAGATTGTAACGGGGTAGCCCATTACATGGTATTGACACCAAATGGTGTCAATAGGGAGATTGTCTAGCAAGACAATTCTCTACCAATATTATCCACGATAAATAATATTGAAGGAATATTATTCTCTTGTAGGATAATATTCACGTGCTGCTCAAAGATTGGTTGATAAAAGACATAACAACCAAGGTTACCATCAATCGCTACTAGACGCGCGTAATGAGTGGTGAGCAGGTTGACGTCATACGACAATGTAGATTAATATTGTTAGATAAAGACTGAAGCTATATTGATAGCTTAACTATATTAAATACAGTTCTCTTTTACCCTTTACCCAAACGATCTGTTTACGTAGATTAGCTTCTCTGCACGTACTAGTATACGTGAACTTTCGCGGCACCCCACTCACAGGGTGCCCCGTTCACCTGGTAGCACTGTTAATCCGTCCAACGACTACTTATTGTCCGTTCAACATGCACATGTTGGACGTAGAAGACAACAGTTTCCCCGTCACGCGTGAAGGCATCATCTGAGTAACTAAGAATGGGAGACAGTTGGCCGCATGAGTGTGCTCTTGGGCGTACACGCCATCAGTGTCATGTTAGAGTCTCTCAACAGAGATCAGCAGCATGCTGATATCAACAAGTTCCTACAAGGGGAACTTGCCTTCGAAAGACGGAAGATAGCCTTGCTACAACATCAAGGATCTCATTAGTCTATGGGTGAGCCGACGCACATGCGTCGACCCGAAACCTTGAAGATTGATATCTCAAGGTACAAGTAAATCGATGAAGATTTCGTTTTGAGATGGTTCGTCGAGTTAGACGACGCCATCAGGGTCCTTCACTCGAGGATGACGAGATGCAAATCACCTTCGCCCTGTCAAATTTGACGGGACGAGCAAATACTTGGACCTTAGGGCTCCAGCTTCACGACCCAAACGTGTTTGAGTCTTTATATCTTGAGGTCCCGGCTCAAAGAGACGTTTGAGCCACCGAGATCCGAGTTCAGAGCACGCTCTGCATCTTGAGGCCTAAGCAAGGAAAGCGTGACGTGCATGCTTTTGCACAACACCTACGCTACCTTACGAGTAGCGTCACGGAAAAACCCTGTTGACGAGCACACGCTTATCAATGTGTTCATTTATGGCCTTGTAGATGGACCGGTGGAGACCTACATGTTACAAGAGGACTTTCATACACTGGAAAAGGCGATAGCGTATGCGGAACAAGAAGACTTCAGCCTGAGACAGTCTCAGGCTAACTCGTAAAACTATCGTCCAACAAGACGACAGGAAACCGGAGGTCCCGAACCAATGGACCTCTGTTACATCGAGAGCTAGCACTCTCGCTCTATGAGTCACAAGCGAACGGCAAGGTGATATCTCTGTCAGAAGATTGGACACTACGCTTATAATTGTATTGTCGCAAGCACCACATCACGTTCAAAGACAGGACGTGATGACCGCCGTTAGCCAAGGAAAGGTCCAAGGCGTGGATCCGACCATGTCGCTAAGCCGCGACAGCAATTTGGACCGTAAAAAAACGGTAAGGGTCAGTAGGGGCGGAGCACCCTGATGATCCAGCAACGTCAAGAAAAATTGCAGGACTCTTGACAAAGATTGCGTTCAACACACAGTTGCTGTTTGTTACTTCCCCTAGTGATGAGGGACACCTCATCACTTTAAAGATAGAAGTGACAAGTGGAATGTCACTTCGCGCCCTAGTTGACTGTGGGGCGTCAAACAGTTTTATTCGACGCCAGTCGCTATAGGATAGTAGGCTTAACTATGTTGAGCGAGAGTTCCCCTTAATAAGAATGACGGTGTGCCTCGCAACAGGCGCATACGTAACATTATGCAAACGTGTAGTGGGAATCCACTACACGCTAGAAGGAAAGCAGTAGGATGATGACTTCATCTTACTGATTTTGGATTTCAGATTTAATGTCATCCTTAATCTGCCATGGCTCAGAAAATACCAGTCATGGATCAGCTGGCAGCATCGATCCGTGAAGATGCCTGCCATTTGTTCATTAGATGGACGTCTGATGAACGTCTTGGAGCGTCCACAAGCGTGTGGATGTACTAGGTGTGAGTTCGATGGCCTCACTTGTGGTATGGTCGTTAGTATGACTGCACAAGATCACTGTGTAGAAGGCCACTACACTGTGGAACCAGCTTCCGGCACCTGTGTAGAGACACAGGCAGCGCCCAAGGATCAACACTCGAAGAGATCGAGTGGACTGAAACACGGATGCACACCAAGAAGGTGCATCCGAGAAGAGATTAGTGTTGTTCAGACTGAACAACACGCTGAAGCGAGATCGACTGAAAGAGAGTCGATCGAAGAGGACGTGAACGTGATATTGCACGTATTGGAAGAGAGTTCCAGCGTTCCTGAGAGTGATAACTCCCGAGAGTGTTATGTTGAGGGTGTGGATCCCCAACCACCTGCGGATGTGTTTCCCAGGAAATCACCGAGACAGTGACTGTCTTGGTGAATGAAGGATCAAGTGTAGGCGCTTATATTCTTGATCTGGTTACGCCTTAGAAGTCAGCCTGGGAGGTCGCCAAGTTGCCAACACTAGAATCGAAAAGATTCCTACGAGATCTGCGTACTGACAAGACCAAGCAGATGTGCGTACTTGTCACAGAAGACGAGTACATCGCCGATATATGGTCGGCACAAGTGTTTACTGAAAACGAACGGGTTCTCAGCAGCTCATCGATGAAAGAGAGCGTCTTCGATGAGAAGACCCGGATTGAGCGATACACGTCTCAATCTTGGAAGTCTTTGAAGACAAATCTTTTGTTTAACGATTTGGTTAAATTGAGGGATGTTTCCCTGAATCCGTGCCATGCGAGCTGCCCAAGGAAAAAGGCACTCGGCATGAGATCGAACTAAAACCTGGTTCGAAAATACTGTGTCATGAAGCGGTGGCTACTGCCTCGTGAACAGATAACAGCGATCGACAAATTCTTTGCCGATCGTTTAGCGGCTAATCATGTGTGGGAATCAACGTCCTCACACAGCTATCCGACCTTATGTGTGCGAAAGGCCACAGGAGGGTGGCGGATAGCGCAAGCGCTCAACAAATTGAACGCTGCAACGGTACCGGCTTGAACGCGGAAACCGAGGAAGGACGTCATCATTGATGGTTTGGCAAAAAGTACCATCTCTTCGTCCATTAATAGGATGAATGTATTCGATCAAATACTCCTGCGTGAACGGTACATCCCGTACACAGCAGTGAGCGCCACCAGTTGTATGCTCTGGAAGTGGCTAGTGATGCCACAGATGCTACGTATCTCCCTGCAATGTTTATCAGATGTGTTACGAATATGTTGCGATCGGTGCGCGATTTCGCACCGAGTTACTTTTACGATGTCTTCGTCCATAGCCGGACTATGGATGGAAAGGCAGACGCGGAGGTTCATAGTATCCACGTTCGGAAGGTTCTTACACTTATGCGAGAGCAGCAGTTGCTCGCGAACCTCAAGATATGTATTTTCGCAGCGAGCGAAATACCACTTCTTGGCTGCATCGTGGATAAAACGGTGTACGCCCTGATCCGGAAAAGATCAAGGCGATTGGCGACTAGCCTGTGCCAGCCGCCGTCAAGGGACTTCGACAGTTCCTTGGCTTGGCAGCGTATTTGCACAAATACTAGCGCAACTATGCCGAGATGACCGTACATCTCTCTCGTCGATTAAAGAGAAACGAGAGGTGGTCATGGAGCGCTGAGTGTCAGCACTCTTTTGAAAGCATCAAGAAAAGCTTAGTGCAATCGCCTGTGTTGGCGATTGCAGATCAGGATAGGCCATTTCATGTGGTCTGTGACGCCAGCGATTTTGCAATCGGCTGCGCGTTGATGCAGTACGACTCAGACGGCGTTGAGCGCGTCGTCTGTTATCAATCGCTTCAGCTGCAAGCAGCTGAGCAAAACTATCCGGTGCATGACAAGGAACTCCTTTCTATGAACTATGCACTGGCCAAGTTTTGGGTATATCTCGAAGGAGATAGGCCCTTCATGGTTTATACCGACCATGCGTCGTTACTCACGGCCGTGAACAGTCCGCACCTCTCGCAACGAATGGGTAGGTGGATGATTTTCTCGCAGAGTACAACTTATCCGTCGAGTAAAAAACAGGACTACTTGATGTCGTCGCTGATGCTCTTTCGCTTCGACCCGATTTCGAGCCGACTGCTCAACCCAACAGTAGGTGTGATCTTACTGTAGCGACACTATCAGTGAGTGTTCCGTTGTCGAGTCGGCTCGACGACGTGCAGAAAGCATACGCAGAAGATGAGTCTCTTCTGCGATTGATGGATTACGTATATATTCCATGTGGTCAAGCTTTGACAAGCTTGACGTCTCAATACCGCTCTTCAACCGAACGGTATTCTGTCCGTGAGGGACTGCTGTAGTACACAGCAGTCCACGGCGAAAAACTTCGTGTGTTCGTTCTCTGCCATGATGATTTCCGATTGCGCATCATGTATGAGTGTCGCGATGCCCCAACAAGTGGGCATCGCGGTAGAGAAAAGACTTACCTCGTGGTAAGTCGTGACTTCTTCTGGCCCCGCCAGTATGAGTTTGTGCGCAAATAGATTCGCACTTGCAAATTTTGTAAACGGGTGAAGCCTAGTTATTCATACCGTGCCCCCTTGCAACTTCTACCAATTCCTGCAGATTGCTGGCAGTCCGTATCTATGAAATTCATCTTTGGTTTTCCCAAAGACGCTCACAAGAATACCAGTATTCTTGTGTTTGTTGATCGGATCAGCAAGATAGTACACCTTGTTGCTTTACTGAAGTCAATCACAGCCCAGGGCTGTTCTCGTGTCTCCATCGATACTATCTTCCGAATTCACGGGTTACCCCGTGAACTCGTGTTGGATAGGGCCCCCGCTATACAGCAGAGTTCTGGCAATCCGTATTCCGTTCACTTGGAACACGTTTGAAGATGTCGACTTCTGATCATCCAGAAACAGATGGTCTGACGGAACGCGTCAACCGCGTCTTTAAAGAGATACTTCGAGGATACGTTCACTCGTCTACGAGTTGAAGTGAGTTTTTTTCCGATGGCGAAATTCGCCATCAACAACTCGGTGCACGCGTCGACAGCGCATACACCGTTCTTTGTGAATGGCCTACACCATCCACGTTTACCGGCCTTCTTAGAGTGTGAATCTAGTTGATGGGGGGTGGACTCGCTCGAACAAAAACCGATCTGGTTCTTGCTCATCACCCGTCGACAATGGTGTCGACATGATGGATGCCGGTGTCGATCACATCGACACCGATGACGATGATGACTACGATGCTGGTATATTCGGCATTGACAATGACTGTCACAGTAAGGACGATGACGCCATAACTGGTGAAGACAACGTCGTTTCAGCAGTGCACACGAAGCGCGCTGCTGTTAACAATGATGAATCAGCAGAGCAATTTTAGCTGAATCGCGAAGCGGTTGTCCGCTTCGTTCAAGACTCTGTTGCAGATGCAATAGACAAGCAGATAAGAAACGAAGACAAAAATGAAAGAGAAAATATTCTTTCATTTGATGAAGGAGACTTATTATTGTTGTAAAAGAGACGTCTCGGCATGATGTGACAGAAATGTGTTCTGTAGCTCAGCCAATTTGGTATGGCAGTACCATCCCAAAGGTCACTGGTTCGATACCGGTGGGGGCGTGCAAAAAACAAGTTAATCCTTCGGGATCTGGTGTTTATGGTTCACCAGCACTGTACTGCCAGACAGTGACGTCCCCCATTTTCGGTACGTTTGGGTGTTCAGGAACGCGCGATCAGAATCAGAAACGTACTAATGGACGATAAGTAAGGCGCGACTAAACGATTAGTAATGCGCGATGTGGCGATTACTAATGCGCGACTATACGATTAGTAATGCGCGATATAGCGATCAGGAACGTGTAGTCGAAGAATCCTGTAGGCTTAGAGTAGCAACAGAGTTTGTGAACTAAGGACCTAAATATATTCACTTTGCATTTTACCATCTAGTGTACGACTGCCTTAGCCTTTAATGATTACTGTCTATAGTTAATCTACCAAACACGCAGTGACAAATGTGGGCAGCAGTAAATTACTGCCCAAGTGTGTTGGTCCATTTTGTGTGTTGCGCCGTATGGACAACTCACACACAATTGAACTGCCATGTAGGATGCGTACGCATCCTACGTTTTACGTTGGACTTCTTCACCCTTACTATCAGTACGATCCCATTTCGAGAAGCAAAGAACACCTCCGCGGTAAAGGGCCGAGACCACCTTCGAGTGGTCTCGTTTCGACGAGCCAGTCTGGTCGAATAGTGAAGCGACCTGCTCACGCAGTTGATCGATGTCCTGACGAGCTGCAGTCAGCTCGTCACGAAGAGAACGAACCGAACGTTCGTTCTCAAGTTGCGTGAACGCAAAAGCGGCACGATGTTTGAGCTATCGTGCGCTAAGGAATTGCACTTGTCCTTTACAAGGTCATGGAGCGTATAACGCCGAGTCCGTTCATGTGCCAGGTCATTATGTAACCGTTCCGTTACGTGATTCAATATCTGAAAATTAGGCTGATCCGACCCTCGAGCCGGAACAGGTGTTTCCGCCACCACCACATCCTTTGGTGGATTCTGGCGGTGGTCATTGCTGTCTGGTGGAGCGTATTGTGAGCCACCGACACGTGAATGGCGTCCGGACGAGTTACTTTGTCCGCTGGCGTGGCTATCCACCGGCCTGGGACAGCTGGGAGCCTCGTGCTCATCTGATTGTTGATATTTTGGGTCTCGTTATGCAATATGACGAGAAACATCCACTGCGTTTGAAGAAGGGCCGTCGGAAAACGACCTCTTCGAACGCGAGTACAGGGATTGCAAAGTGTCAATCCCTTCGGCCATCTCAGAAGAGATGCGTGCCCTCCAGTATGGAACAATAGGGAGTTAGCCCCCCCCTATAGGTACGCTTCGAGTTATCCAGACAACTTGGACACGAATCACCCCACGAGAGATAGGGTAATCCTGCCTCTCTAGACAGTCGGTCCAACTTGTATCGTACACCGACTGAGTTGCGCTTCTCAAGCCTGATGCAAACTACATCAAGTTACCGATCCAGGACTTAAGGTTAATGCGCTCGATGTTATGAATGAAGACATTCCATCCTTGCACCAAGGCCTTACCGTCTCGACCACGGTTACCATTGTGCCAGCGATGTTCGACAAATACATAAGTGATGAACTCTTTCTCAGCACAGAAAGTATACGTGCTGGAATTGGGGATTCGATCCTCCTAAAGTTGAACAACGGGATTCGGTCCCGTTCGGTGGTCATACCGGCCAATTATTCTAACGAATTGGATATTGACATCCAAAGAGACTCCAATTGAGGAGCGTGACGCATGCCTTATCGGTTCTGGCCTCTTGAGTGGTGTTATCAGGAGCACTGACACCACTGGCAGCTCGATCCTCGAAGTTGCTTCTCTCGTGGTGATGCATAGGTGCATCACCACCATCACTACGCGTCTTATCGTCGGATGGACTTGCGTGAGACGGGGATTCGTCAGAAGAATCGCTCGGTCCAAAGATTCGAACATGATGCCACCACGTTCCCCAAATCCAGTCAGCCTGGCTCTTGCAGTGTCCGCCCCGGATGATCCGGAGGCGTGAGGTGTCGTCTCGAGTCGGATGATGCATCCAACTCGCCAGAATAGATAAGATCTATTTTATGCTCATCCACATTGCGAGTCGCAGCACCCGCTGCAGACACAGTGGATGTATCTGTCGCGCGTTGTGACTCACCGCGTGGACTGTTCACAACAGGTACCGTCTGTTGCTAAATCGCAACAGCAGACGAAGGATCAGCTGCTGCTGAAGCAAGAGAAGAACTCTCTTCGGCTGCACGCATGCGTACGGCCGCCTTTCTTGCTCCTTCGGCAGCACATCGCGTGTACTTTGACACCATGCGATGAATTGGCAAATGAGTTTAAATTTAACCAACAAGTGCCTTCCTTCCCAGAGTGATCAAACGGTGATCTCCCTGTCTCAATCAGTTAAATTCAATTAATGGATGATTATGGTTAGAGGGAAGGTGATGTAAGGGGTAGCCCGTTACATGGTATTGACACCAAATGGTGTCAACAGGGAGATTGTCTAGCAAGACAATTCTCTACCAATATTATCCACAATAAATAATATTGAAGGAATATTATTCTCTTGTAGGATAATATTCACGTGCTGCTCGAAGATTGGTTGATAAAAGACATAACAACCAAGGTTACCATCGATCGCTACTAGACGCGCGTAATGAGTGGAGAGCAGGTTGACGTCATACGACAATGTAGATTAATATTGTTAGATAAAGACTGAAGCTATATTGATAGCTTAACTATATTAAATACAGTTCTCTTTTACCCTTTACCCAAACGATCTGTTTACGTAGATTAGCTTCTCTGCACGTACTAGTGTATGTAAAGTTTCGCGGCACCCCACTCACAGGGTGCCCCGTTACATATGAAGTGACAGAGTTCCTCGATCGAACTTGTGAAGGTTTTTTGCTTGAACACGTAAGAGGCTGTCTTTCTGGCCGTCCAAGCAGTTGTGTGCAGGATACGAGGATTCCTAATCGCACGTCATTAATGCTCGACAACCAATGTTGGCGGGCAATCTGCATGATGACAGTCAATTTTCTTTGTTGCAACTCAACACTCCGTCCATAATCGATGTCCATTAAGTCGATTAGCATGACACCGTAATCCTCCTACTATTGTGCTCAATCTCTATCAAGTTTCGTTGTAGCGCCACGTTTAGAACCGACGATACGTCTAGACGGGCGCTTATACAGCTGCCACGTACTACCACGGCACACGCACCTAAGCACAGCGAGGAAGCGGTTAAACCGTATACCTTTCGCGTGTGGTGGTGGGGATTGGCTGGTCGACCGCCTAAGCGATCGCACCACCAGTTGCCGCTCGCGTAAAGCGAGAGCGCAACGAACTTCTAAACAAGAAGACACTTGCGACACCAGAAGCTTATTCAGCTTCTGCGTGCGCAGTGTTCTTTAGTTAGTAAAATCAAGACTGAGTTATATTTAATGAATTAAATATAAACTAACCACTGATTGGTTAACATAAAAAGATTGGATACGCGACTCTTTAGAAGCGTATCCTTGCGTGCTGAGGTTAAATAATTTAGCCTCGCTAATGACGTCCGTCGTCGACGTCATGATGCCTAGCTTCAACTAGCGTCATCCCTTCTCATGTGAATCCATCAATGGATATCACATTCACGAGGGTGGGTCACATTTGTGTGTCTCACCCAAGTGGCAGCTCCAAAGTAATTACGTATACTTAGAGCTTACCGATTAAATATACACTATAAAATGGGTACGTGTAACATATATTTTTACCCTGTTACACCATCCCCCCTTTAACAACGATTTTTACATTTTGTAAAACATCGCCTAAAAGACAGAGGGACAGAGATTCGTACACATACGCGCCGCTCAGTCCACTCGAGTTCTCATGCCACCGAAACGTGGTAAGGCTAATGGGTCACCTGAAAAGGTGCCCATGCAGTCTAGTACTAAGCGCACGCGCCGCGATGATTCGCAGCCGTCGCAAAGTACCCCAGGTGCTAGGAGCAAATTTCCATCTCACTATAATGTGGATAATATACTGTCTGTCATTGTGGACTGCAATGAGACCACGCCACTGCCATCACCGCAAAGTGGTGATGAGCAAAGTGCGTTGATGGGACATATGTCGCCACCATTTGAGGCACCTAACCTTGAGGGAGCTTCCATGCTTCCTGCAAGTGAAGGTCATGCCTCATCGCCTGCGTCTACGAGCGCAGCGACTAATTCTGAGCGCGCTACCTCTAAAGAAGTAGGCGCGTCTCAACAACAGGTCGGCGATTCAAAATCTTCCGCCTCTGCGGGTGTGAATCCTCATTCTGACGTCTTGACCATCCATAATGGAGAGTCAGACTCAAAGAAATGAGAGCTTAGAGCTCCACCCAGCTCACAAGTGGCCTCACTAGCCCGCCGTCGCGAGGGCGGCTACGTGAGTGGTGGCCTGCCAACAATACCACCTCCATCCGAGTGGTTACGCTAGAAGGGATCCAGTGCGACGCTTTTGCAGCGTGCCTCTATTGACGCTCATAAAGTTTATAGCGTCTTTCCGTTATGGAAAAAGCAGGGCAAGGCACATGGTCGTGCTTACCCTATTCCCGTCGTGCTGAATTTAAATGAAACAGCCGACGAGTACGAAGCAGAGTTCCTGCGCCGTGTTACTCCGCATGAAGATGCATTAAAACAACGGTCGCAGCGAATCATATTCGCCATGACGCGTGCGAAAGAGATCTTGGACGGTAAAAAAAACAATTAATTGACTCTCGCTAAGCCTTTCCTGCTAGTCCATCCGGACCTAGCAGAAAGACTGCAGCTGGTGCTTCTGACATATGCAGACACCAGCCCAGGCACGTCGACGCGCAAAGCGTCAACAGGCTCCCAAGAGTCAAAGCTCGATGGGTACTTTTTCCACTGGACAAGAAATTTTAAAGCTTCTGCTTCACAGAGCGGTGGGACAATAGCCTTCCAACAAGGAAGCGCTTATTTCCTGCCGCGTCCACCGACACAGGTGGCGCCCGATAGGAGTGACGATTACGCCCACCTATTTGCGGCCGCCTACCCTGCTGCAATTCAGACGCAGGTGGAAAACGCTGCGCTGAAGAAGCGGGTGACTGATCTCGAAAGTCAAGTCTGGCGACTGACTTCGGGTCTTCGTGATGTGAGGACGAAGGACCGTCAGGGGTATGACCGCCTGAAGGTTTGCGTGAACTTGCTAGAGCGACTGGCGCTGAGAGACGCGCGCCAAGCGCGGAGTCCTCCTCGATTACCGAGTCCTCTACCTTCGCCGTGTGAGAGTCACTCGACGCCAAGAAGCTATCCGTCTTCCCCGTCGCCTCCTCGGCAACGACGCTCGACTCACAGTCGGCGTCACCATCGGTCTCGTTAGACAGGTGCGGATATGTCATTTCCTGTGGATCCACATACCGCTTCAGACGACCCACGTAAAATACGGGGTGCGTCTTCATGTAGGGTGGGAGAGTGAGCCTATAGTTTAGGTCTCTAACTTCCTCATCCACCGCGAATGGCCCGATGAATCGGAGCAAGAGCTTAGTAGTACCACCAGGTAGTACAGAAAAAGCATTTTTAGGAAGGTTAGCGGTAATTAATAGCACTTTATCCCCAACACTAAAGTGTTCATTGTTTTTACGACCATGTTGGTCCGCATATTGTTTTTGCTTATCCTGTGCGCTTGCCATCGCGTCACGGACTTTACGTGTGATGGCTAATCGCTCATCCACAAAGCGCTGAGCTTCGCTCACGCTTTTAGCACTCAGCTCGCCTATGACGCCTCCAGGAGGTCGTTCACGGGTCGAAGCTGTTGATAACACTAAGGTGTCAAGGAGCACAAGCATTTTTTGCCGTGCCTCCTCATTGACACCTATAGGTGTCGTGATCACTGCTAAATTAGCAGTGTCACTATGGCAACCTTGGTTCCCTTTCGTTTTTGCACCGAGCGAAGTGAGAGGCCCTCCCCCACTAAGACTCGGGCTGCACACAAAAGAGACTGGCGTCCGAGGATGGCGCAGTACGTTAATGTAAAACGGTGTTTCACCCGTACTGGCGTGAACACTGTTATTGATAGCGAACTCCACGAATGGCAATTGCTTGCTCCATTCTTTAGGAGTTGCTACTGTACGCAATACATCCGCCACAACTCGATTGGCACGTTCCGTTTGGCCATTGGTTTGGGGATGATTGGCTGTTGACATGTGGAGCTTGCTTCCTAGCAGCTCAAACACATGACGCCAAAAACCTGACGTAAAACGCGGAGTCCGATCCGATACAATGGACTCGGGCATCCCGTGTAGTCGATACACGTAATCCAGGAACAAGAGGGCAGCCTCTTTTCCCGATATCGTGGTGCTACATGGTGCTAAACGCACCATCTTGCTCAGTCTGTCGACAAAGACAACGAGCCCCGCCCTGCCTTTATGGTCAGGAGGTAAGCCAAACATGAAGTCCAAACTGACTGACTTCCAACATTCAGTAGGATTCGGCAGTGGTTTCAGTGGCGCACTGCTAGAAGGTACAGGCTTAATGCGCTGACACTCTTCGCATGAGCGAATATAGTTGGCCACCCACCGAATATAGGTGGGGCCACCAAAATTACTCTGACACTCGTAAGAATGTCTTTTTACGGCCCAGATGCTCACTAGATGGCGTATCATGGCACTCGTGAAGTATCATCAGCTTGAGATCCGTGTCATGAGGGACATAGATTCTAAAGGGATCACAGGGTGACAGCTGATGCCATAACAGGCCATCAATGTAGCTAAAGCGATTTAGCTGCGCTTTCAGGTGCGACGGAAGGGTAACCTTTCGTCCACCAAAATGATCCTACAGCATGCGACAATGCTCGTCCTGACTGTAACACTCCTTTATATCGGAGGCCATGAAGCTCCTCACATGATATGCCTTCATGGCTGCCAATGTTTACGACTCAACTTGTGCTTTCGCACGAGACACACTTTCTCGGTGTCTTGCCTCGAAGTCCGGTCTGCGCGATAACGCGTCAGCCAAGACATTCGACTTACCCGGCTAATATTCAACTTTGAAGTTAAATTTAGAAAATAATGTCAGCCATCTCGCCATTCTCGGCGAGAGGTGCGGTGAATTTATAGCGGTCCGCAGTGATACGCAATCCGTATAAACTACAAATGGTTCGGTGCCCAAGAGGTGCACACGAAACTTTATAAGGACATACTTAATTGAAAGTAGCTCCTTATCATGCACAGGGTAATTCAGCTTTGCGGCTTTCAAAAGCCGAGACTGATACGAGATGACACGATCAACGCCGTTGTCATCCTTCTGCATGAGCGCGCTGCCGATTGCAAAATTGCTTGCATCGCAGACGACGATAAAGGGCCTATCCGCGTCCGGCAATGCCAAGACCGGTGCCTCTACAAGAGACTGCTTCACTGATGTGAACGCATCTTCTTGCTCTTTGGGCCAAGTCCATTCTGTATCCTTTTTCAAAAGATCAGACAATGGATTAGTCTGCTCCGCATAATTCTTGCTGTACTTATGCAGGTAATTAGCGAGCCCAAGGAATTGGCGCAGATCCTTCACATGACGTGGGACTGGCCATTCCTGTACAGCCTTAACCTTTTCTGGGTCTGCTCTTACAACATGTGCACCCACGGTGCAGCCCAGTACAGGTATCTCAGGGACCCCTATTACGCACTTTTGCAAGTCAACGTATAATTGAGCGTCACCCAGAGTCTGCAACACAGCGTCTAAATGACGTTTGTGCGAATCTATTGCGCTCAGACCGTCCTTCGCCCTACTATGCACGAATACATCGTCAAAGCAATGGGGCGCGTAGGCACGGTGCGGACACATCACATGTGTTACCACTCGATCATATGTTGCTGGAGCATTTTTCAACCCTTGTGGCATCACAAGCCACTCTCACAGCATACCGCTTGGGGTGCTTACTGCCGTTTTGGCTGGCCACTGTTGTAGCGGAGCTGCACAGCTCCTTAAGTCAGAGGAAGACTTAACGCTCTACAAGCAACTTAGTTCTAAAGAACTAACGACTTTACGAGTCAACAAGCTTTACAGCTTCAGATCCCTGTTCCAGGGAACCTAACGATTCAGTGAATCGACAGCACTCAGTGCTCAAGAGTAGCTACCTCAAGGAGGTGTTGCTAACTCTTAGTGATCAGTGATCAACGATCAAGATGGCTCGCAATCCACGTGTCCTTTAGATCAAAATGGGAACTGATTTTATTTTTGTTGAATAAAGCCTATAGAATATCTTAGTCCTACTCAAAGATCTTTCGTACCTAATGTCTGACACTCGTCAGCCCCTACAAACCAAAAAGATATTCTATATCACCTTCACAAAGGGGTAACCTCAGGTGTGTAACACCTCTGGTACAAAGTACCATAATTTCGTGCAACCCCGTTACACCCTCCCCCACCAGACTGACGTTTGCCAAAACGTCAATCGAACTTGTGTTCTCAGCGAGAACAGTGCGCGTACGGTGAACCTCACGGTAACGTACGCTCTAGCACGATGTCCTCATCACCAAACGAGTCAAAGGCTCTGTGTGACTACCTCGGAATAGAGGAGAAAGTGGACTATGGTAGCGATACCAGTATCCGCGGTGATACAGGGACAATGTCAGGCTCACTGATGCCTGAGGCACAACCTTCGAACACCCCAAATCCGTTCGCTGAACGTGGAGATGCGAGCGCACAACCAGCGCAGCATGCAGCATCTGGGTCTGAAGAGACTATCATCACGAACCCGCTCGATGAGCAACAACAATTGCTTGTCCAAAGAGAAGAAAACGCTTAGCGTTATGTACAAATGGCTGCAACCCTTGAACGCCAGCGTGACTATGTGTTCACCCCACCCTGTGTGGAGGAACGTCTACGTCAAGCGGCCGGCCAAACATTGGCAACGTGGGTCATTGACCATGGGCCCAAGACTCCTGAAGAGGTGGTGAGCTGCCAGGCACTTCGTGAAAGGTACCTGGAGCCGCACCTAACGACTTAAAGTCAATACAAGGCACGCCTTGACATGCAAGCACGTAGTGCACCGGTTCCACCGATCAAAGGTATACCCATTCTCTTGCTCGCAGACGAAACAATGAGCGAAGAAGACGATGCCTTCGTTCACTGGGTGCACTATGTGCGTCGCCTCAGCAACATTTTTGCTCTAAGGGCTAGTGCCCATGCGGCGGACGTGCGCCTCGAACGCAAGCTTCGGTATGATTATGCCAAGCTTAAGGCCAGAGGCCAATTGCGCAAGCTCACGCGCTATGCTTCGGCTACTAAGGTAGCCGCGGGTGCTGGTCAGTCTGTGGCCAACAACCCGCCAACCCGCACCACTAGTGGTGGGGAACGGCCTCGGCCTCGAGATGACCATGGCCACGACGCTCAAAAGAATCCAAAGCATATGGGCAGTCTTGCCGAAGGGGTACATCAAATTCCCATGAGTTCTCAGACTCAGGGTACCCACGCCACTTTACCAGATACTGGTATTGACCCTGACGACGACGTCGTTTCAGTAGTCTCTCGAATTGAAACTGACGACACCCATGCTCATCGAGCAGCGTCGGTGGTGGTCGGTGTACCGGTGGCAGTCCACGAGAATTTGGTTCTCGAAATGAAGAGTATTTAAGAGAACTTGAGGAAGACCCAATGCATGCTGGATGCGATGCATAGCCGCCTTCAGGCGATGGAGCATGCTCATACTCGAAGCAAAGCTCAGTTGGAACTGCTTGTTCGTTTCGGCAATACGGGGCACCGCCCTCGTCGTCGGCGCCAGCGCCTCCAAGTTCACATGGGAAGGATCCCGGTACGGCTTAAGTAAGCCTACGTAGAACACTGGATGTGTGCGCAATTTGCGCGAGAGGTTTAGCGTATGCGCAAGTCCCTTCTTGGCCGTGACCTTAAACGGTCCAATAAAGCGTTGATGCAACTTTGTCTTAAAGACAGCAGACACTACATTTGTAGGTATATTTTTAGCATTGAGTAAAACTTGGTCTCCGACCTCATAACGTTCAATACAATTTCTGCCTTTGGTATCAGCTTGTTGTTTTTGGTTATCTTGGCTATCAGCCATTGCGTCGCGCACATGTCTTAAAACATTTAATCGCGTTGCGAGAAAATCGCCCACCTGTTTTGAATAGTAGCAGGGCTGATATCAGCAAGCCTATCGGCAACCTCTCCCCCACCCAGCCCTGAAGCACGTAGTGATAGCGTTAACGGAACGCGAGGGTGAGTGAGACCGTTTATATAGAACGGAGTAAAGCCTGTTGAGGCATGAACAGCGTTATTCAACGCAAACTCAACAACAGGGAGCATTGAGCTCCAACTTCTAGGCGTATCAGCGCAAATACCGTTGATGACGCGGTTAACACTCTCAGTTTGACCTTCGGTCTGCGGATGATCCGCTGTGGACATGTCCAACCGAGTGCCAAGCACCTTGAAGATAGACTTCCAAAACTTCCCAGTGAAGCGGGGGTCTCTATCAGAGATAATTGCCACCGGCAAGCCATATTGGTGAAACACACGGTCGATAAACAGCTTTGCTGTACCTTCAGCATCGATGCTATCCGGCACAGCCGCTAAGTGAGCCATCTTGCTTAATCGGTCAACGAAGACCACGATACCAGTGTTGCCTTCCGAATCTTTCGGTAGGCCAGACACAAAATCCATGCTCATGGACTCCCAACAACCAGTGGGTACTGGCAAACTAGCCAGCTGCGTCGCCGCATGTGCCGAGGGTTTAATCCGTTGACACGCTTCGCACGTACGCACATAGGTGCTCACCCACTTATAAAGTTTGGGCCACCAATAACTTTGGCTCACCGAGCTATAAGTCTTCTCACGACCGAGATGACCACTAAAAGCAGTATCATGTGCCTCATAGAGGATTCAATACTTTAATTTCTCATCATGAGGTACAACGATACGAGGGTCATCCTCAATATCCTTGCAATAGCACAACAGGCCATTATCGATGGAATATCGATGTAGCCTCGCACGTATACGTGCCGACAACTCGATGTCCGAGTCTTTAAACTCATCGCTCCCAAGAGCACGTAGCAAAGCTACACACTGATCATCCTTGGCATATGCCGCACGGATTAAGTCAGTGACCGACGACGAGAGAGTCGTAACATGAGCAAGCTCATAATCAGGTCGACGCGATAGCGCATCAGCCAAAGCATTTTGCTTACCTGGCTTGTACTTCATCTCGAAGTTATATTCGGCAAAGGAGGAAAGCCAACGAGCCATTCTCTGTGAGAGATGAGGCGACTGTGTCGCCGTGCGTAATGACACATGATCTGTATAGATCACAAACGGCTTGGAGCCAAGCAGATGTACTCTGAATTTGACAAGAGCGTACTTCATAGCAAGTATCTCTTTGTCATGAACAGGATAGTTCTTTTCAGCAGCTTTTAGCTGCCGTGACTCGAACGAGATGACGCGTTCGCGTCCGTCGACATCTGTTTGTAACAGAGCACTGCCTATGGCAAAGTCAGATGCATCACAGACGTCACTGAAAGGCCGATCAGAATCGGGCAAAGCCAATATTGGCGCATGAAGGAGACTCTCCTTAACTGCTTTAAAAGCACCATGTCCGGTGTTACCCCAACACCAATCCACATCCTTTTTAAGGAGATTGGACAATGGCCGAGCCATATCTGCTTAATTCGCACTGTACTCATGTAAGTAATTGGCAAGGCCAAGCCACTTACGCAAGTCCTTTTGGTTCTTGGGAACCGGCCAATCGACTATGGATTTTACCTTAGCGGGATCCACTCGAAGGCCTCGCTTCCCAATGAAGCACCCTAGAAAGGGAATCTCTTCTGCACCAAAGATGCACTTCGATGCGTTCGCATACAGCTTATTCATCCGCATACACCCGAGCACCGCTCGTAAATGATCGATGTGATTATCCACATCTGATCGTCCATTCATTGCACGACTATGGACAGAAATGTCATCAAAGTACGTTTGTGCATAGCCTCGATGAGGTCTGAATAGTTGCGTTACCAACCGGTTAAATGTAGCCGGAGCGTTAGATAGCCCTTGTGGCATAACGAGCCACTCCCAAAGCATACCGCTCGAAGTACTCACCGCTGTTAGCGGAATATCGCTTGCTCGCATGAGCAGTTGGTAATAACCATCGACTAAGTCGAGTGCACTGTACAGTGTACATCCCGCCATATTGTTCTGAAGAACATCCTTTTTAGGAATAGGCGTCTGCGCCGGTATAGTGGCTGCATTAAGCTTATTGTAAGCATGCACAATACGCCACTTGCCATTTGGCTTTCTGACACAAAATGTCGGTGTTGAATAGGGAGATTTACTCTCACGAACCATTCCAGCCGCGTGCTTAGCACGAAAGAAATCGTCAATGACGTCGCACTGTTCTTTAGGCAAAGGCCACTGCCGTGTTACACAGTATTTAGTTCCAGGAACCAAGTCAATCTCATGACGTACACCTCTATCGGGAGGTAAGGCAGAAGGTGGGTTGTGACACACCACATCTTGAAATTCCTTAATTAAAGGATAGAACGGATCCAAATGATCTTTAAGGATCGAAGATCCACTTCGTGCACAAAGTGCCGCCTTTGTATCCTCTAGGACGGACTCATCCACTAACGAGGAAGAATTCAACTCAGTATCAGGTCTAATGACCGCTAACTCGGATAACTCTCCTGCCTTCAAGGCCTGGCTAAACTTGCCATCAGACATTTCGTCTAGTTTATAAAAAGCGTCCACAGATGGAAGGGTTTCAAGGCAAACACTGCCATCAACCTGACCAGTCACTCCATTAACAAGTGAATATAGTGTATTACTATTATCACTATGTGACTGTGAGGACGCCTGGCGCTTAAAAGTTGCTATCCGGCGTCTCGATTGTCTCTTCGAGACCTTACATCCCTTAGGGGTCGGGACAATATTGTCCCCATGGTTTCTACTAACCATAGTACGCTCTATACGAGAGCTTTTGTCTTGACCGACATTAGGTGTGGTGCCCTCACGGCCGCCCACACCATATGGCGAATCGCCAACAACGCCATTACCGGCGTTAAGCGTGGTGCCCTCACGGCCGTCCACACTATACGGCGTATCGCCAACAATGTCATTACTGTCATTAGATGTGGTGCCCTCACGGCCGCCCACACTATACGGCGTATCGCCAACAATGTCATTACTGACATTAGGTGTGGTGCCCTCACGGCCGCCCACACTATACGGCGTATCGCCAACAATGTCATTACCGACATTCAGTGCGGTGCTCTCACGGCCGACCGCACTCGGTGTAGTTTCACGTGCCACCATACACACATCAAAGGAATCACGTCCTTGATCACTCGGCCCTAGGCCAACCATGCTTTCAGCATGCAGTGACTCGTTATCACAACGAGTACCACTCAACGGAGTACGTGCCGTTTCACTAGACGAGCTAGGCTCGAAACTTATGTTTGTAACATTAGAGTTAGATAACTCAGACATTTCAATGTCCAGCACATTGACATCTTCTGTCAAAGGCTCGCGCCAATAACGCTTCTGTTGCCTAGCGAAGGTGGGTTCATGACTCTCCGAAGCTTCGCTAGGAACATTGCGCGTGGCGCCTAAGGTCTTAGGCCTCCAATCAACCCAGGGCTCATAGCGTTCAAGCCAAGCCATACCTAGGATTAGATCATATCTCGAGTCCAAATCTAGGACAAGACAGCGCTCAATACTGTCAAAGTCTAACAAAACTTTATATTATAGTTCAACGGAACTTTAGGCACAGTTATGCGGCTTCCAGTCGCTAAACGTACCGTGATAGAATCACCCTCATGCGCTGTAAGCGCCTCAGCATAACGCTGACTCCCCTCAAGGGAACGGCGTCGAGCATAATTGCAAGACGCTCCAAAAATGATCAATATCGACCAAGGCTCCTCAAAGCCCTTAATTTTCGCCTCGGCGACCAAAAAGCCAGACTTGTATCCACGCACCATACCTGTAGGTATGGTACTCTTTGGGGCTAAGTCCTGCATTCCTTTACCTTCTAAAGGTGTAACAGAACCTAGTTCTTCCCCAGTAGGGAGCCCCGCGCCTACTGGGTGTTGGCATTTCCCCGTGCCATGCCAGACTTCTGACTCGGGGTCGAGTGTTGACTCGTATCCTGGCGTTGTTTACGCAAAGGGCAACCAGGCCGCAAGTGTTTAGTGCTTCCGCACGTAAAACATCGTCGTACGACGTGTTGCTGCTCAGCAGCTTGAAGCTCAGCTTCACCTCCATCTTCAGTATAGCTGAGATCCATCGGTTCCGGCCTATTATAGGCAGTAGTACCCGAAAAGTTTGCTCTCACAAGCGAGGATTGTATCCATTTCGACCAAGTCTGGCCGACTTGAAGTTATGCTCAGCATTGAGAGCAATTCTCGCAGCCTTTTTAAACGTAGAGGGGTGAACCCGAAAAACCTCGGTTCTGGCAATGCCAGTACGTAGACCTTCCATGAAGATAGTCACATGGACTGCTTCAGGCAGAGGGTCAGACTGCATTGCAGCCATGAGCGTTCGCAGCTCCTGGACATAGTCCGATAATTCATTCTTACCCTGGCGGGTAGAAAGAAAGCGTGAACGCACGCGGTAAGCCTGGTTAGGTGGAGAAAACACCTGTGCCAATTGTGACTTGAGCGACTCCCATGTGGGAAACGCTATGTCCACCGACGTGCTACACGTCAAGGCCCATTCTCTAGCTCTACCATCGAGCTTCGAGATAGCCAGCGAGACCTGTTGATGTTCAAGTGTGATCAGGCCTGATCTCATGGCCATCTCAATCTCACGGATCCAGAGGATGAGGTTCTCACCCTCCTTACCGGAGTAGTTTTTCACTTCCACTCTAAGTGGATGAGGCTTAGCCTCTTCATCTGGTACAGACACGTAGCGTGTAGACATAGCCGACGCTATTTGGTCTTGGACCTGCCCTAAAAGGGTCGCTTCATACTGCATAAAGCTTTCAACACGTGCGCTAAGCACTTCAAGACCTTGTGAAACAAGGAATTCCACGTACTCTGGACCCAAAGATGCGGTCTGTTTTTCAAGCGCGACCTTTTGAGCCTCAGATAGGGGAGTGGAGTTTTTCATCCTCACAGAGGATCAGTCTTAAAGACTCAGGCGTAGATTGACTACTAGTGATACCAAGTGTAGCGGAGCTGCACAGCTCCTTAAGTCAGAGGAAGACTTAAAGCTGTACGAGCGACTTAGTTCCAAAGAACTAACGACTTTACGAGTCAACAAGCTTTACAGCTTCAGATCCCTGTTCCAGGGAACCTAACGATTCAGTGAATCGACAGCACTCAGTGCTCAAGAGTAGCTACCTCAAGGAGGTGTTGCTAACTCTTAGTGATCAGTGATCAATGATCAATGATCAAGACGGCTTGCAAGCCACGTGTCCTTTAGATCAAAATGGGAACTGATTTTATTTTTGTTAAATAAAGCCTATAGAATATCTTAATCCTACTCAAAGATCTTTCGTACCTAATGGCTGACACTCGTCAGCCCCTACAAACCAAAAGATATTCTATATCACCTTCACAAAGGGGTAACCTCAGGTGTGTAACACCTCTGGTACAAAGTACCATAATTTCGTGCAATTCCGTTACAGTATCTCTCATGAGAATTTGATAGTAACCATCCTTCAAATCCAACGCGGAAAAAATAGTTGACTTCCCCATTGAATTCAATAGGACATCTTTTTGCGGGATCGGCGTTTGCGCCGGAATAGTGGCCGTGTTCTGCTTGTTATAAGCATGAACCACGCGCCATCTACCTGTGGCTTTGCGCACACAAAAGGTCGGGCTGCAATGTGGCGACTTGCTCTCACGTACATGCCCCGCCTTGGCTCGCTTGTCAAAGAAATCATCGATGTAATCGACTTGTTCCTTCGGCAACGGCCATTGCCTGGTCACACAATACTCGGTGCCAGGCTCTAGACCAATATCGTGCCTAATGCCCCTATCGACCGGTAGGCGGCTCGGCACTTCTGCTGGGAACACATCACAGTGTTTCCACAGAACATCAAAGAAAGGGCTGTCCTCTAAGGCTTCCCAGCCTTGAGCAGCGAAACGTTTCTATTTGTCGGTCTCCAAGACGCTCTCGTCCATCGTGGACGATGAGCAACAGTCCACCACGTTCTCTTTTGGAACTGGTGCGACTATCTCGTGGATCTTTCCCTCCTTTAGTTCGGACAGGAACAGATCCCACGTCATCTCCGAGAGATTTATTATCTCCTCGGCAGATGCCAAGACAAGTTGGAGCACCTCAACTGAGGATGCCTCCGGCATTTTGTCTTCGACGGCCTCGAACAACTAGCTCGAAGGCTCGTCCTCTTGGACCGAGTCTGATCCAACGGTCACTCGTTTCGACGTGCCCTTGATCGTCTTAATACGTCTGGTGCTTGTTGTTCGAGTCACCACGACCTTTGCCCTGAAAGCAGGTGTCGTTGTTGCTATAGCTAATACACTCCTTCCAACCGCACCTGGCTCAAGGCTCTGTGCCGGTTCTTGTGGTGCTTGACTTTCCGTCAGCCCACCATCGACTGCCACAGGCTCTCGGCTCTGTGCAGGACCCTTAGACGCATGACTCCCTGTCATCGCCTCATCCACTACTCCAGGCTCCACGAGCTGGGTAGTACTTGGTGACGTCTGACATACCTTCAGCGCACCCTCGACTGTGTTGGACACAGCATCAGTCACATTAGCCTCTCGCAAAAGCACATCCTTTCCGGTGTCTTGCGTAGAGTTAGCGACTGTGCGTGTACGCCAGTCGATCCATGGTTGGTGCGTAGCCAACCAAGGCATGCCTAATATGAGATCATATGGACTCTCTAGACCTAGCACTGTGAACTTCTCTTTACAAGAAAAATCACTAAAACTAAAGGCGAGTCCAACTTGAACTCCCTCATACTTTATGAGCGCGCCGTTCGCTAAACGAACGATCGCCTCCTCTTGCTTGCCATCCTGGCATAGCAATTCATCACTCGCCAAACTCTTTTTTAGAGCCGCGAGTTTCACAAATTTTGTGATGCACCCGAATCAACGAGAAGGGTCATCACTTGGTCATAGCCTCGTACTCGAGCGCTATAGACCAAAAGGGTTGAGGTCCGACCTTTCGGAACCTCAGGGACTATGTTACGCATTTGTTCGATCACCCTGAACTTAGGGGTAGCTTCAGAGTCCGCGTCAGTAGGGCATCCCGCCCCTACTGCGCTCCCGCATTTCCCGAACCCGAAGTGGTTGATGATGAACCCGTGCGTCGTGCACGGTTCTTGCCATCACCCTTCTGGTAAGAGGCCTTTTTGCTGGGCGCCTTAGCCCCAGCAGCAACTTTGGCATAGCAGCGTGCCTTTACATGGCCGCGCTTGCCGCAGTGGTAGCAGATAACATCTGCATTGCCTAAATCCATAGGAGTGGCTTCCGACTTCTCGGCCGACGGCTTATATTAAGCTGTCGCCGAGGCACTGTTGTAGGATTTCTCCTCAACCATGGCAATATCAATTGCCTTCTCCATCGTCTTTGGCACCTTTCTAAAAAGGGCCTGACGAGATGGGCCGTGGCGTAGTCCGTGCATGAACGTAGGCACCTTAATGTGTTTTAATATCGGACCCATAGTAATGGACGCCGACAGCGAACGCATCTCCTGCACATATTCTTGCAGAGAGCGTTTCGCCTGTCGTGCTCCAAAGAAGCGCGCCTGAAGTAGCACTTCATTGTTAGGCGGCTGGTACATGGCGCGGATCTTTGTTTTAAAGATCGTCCATGATGGAAACGCATCGGCGCTTGCCATTAGCGCAGAGTAAGCCCACTCTGACGCTTTGACACGCAAATTAGACATGGCATACGACACCATCCTGGTGTCGTCCTCGATGAGCTGCGCCATACCGCATTGATCCACGGCTAAAGCCAGTGGACAATCGTATGTGGGGCAGTCCCATCAAATTTTGGAGGGTCCATCCGAATGGGCCTCGGTTGATTAGACCGGGCAGAGAGCGTCTCAACAGTTCTGTTGAGCGCCTCGTTCCGAGCCTGCTCGCGCATAAGCTCATCCTGAGTCTTACTGATGGACTCAGCCGCGGCATGACCATGTACCTCGGACGCATTTCTGCGCTGTCCGAGTACAAATGCCTCAAATTTCTCTAACTGAGCAACATGTTGTTCAGGAGGACAACTCAAGAGATTGGCCAGGGCTTGCTCACCAAGCCCCTGCGCCAAGTGCTCTGCCAACTCCCTATGGTGTTGGAAGAGGTGTGAAAAATCATTCCAGTCCATATTGAGGACCATCCTCACCCTCACGCACGCTCAGAGAGACCGGTCGTGGGAATGACTACTAGTGCTACCAAGTGTAGACGGGAGCTTATACAGCTGCCACGTACTACCACGGCACACGCACCTAAGCATAGCGAGGAAGCGGTTAAACCGTCTACCTTTCGCGTGTGGTGGTGGGGATTGGCTGGTCGACCGCTTAAGCGGTCGCACCACCAGTTGCCGCTCGCGTAAAGCGAGAGCGCAACAAACTTCCAAACAAGAAGACACTTACGACACCAGAAGCTTATTTAGCTTCTGCGTGCGCAGTGTTCTTTAGTTAGCAAATTCAAGACTGAGTTATATTTAATGAATTAAATATGAACTAACCACTGATTGGTTAATATAAAAAGATTGGTTACGCGACTCTTTAGAAGCGTATCCTTGCGTGCTGACGTCATTAGCCTCGCTAATGACGTCCGTCGTCGACGTCATGATGCCTAGCTTCAACCAGCGTCATCCCTTCTCATGTGAATCCATCAATGGATATCACATTCACGAGGGTGGGTCACATTTGTGTGTCTCACCCAAGTGGCAGCTCCAAAGTAATTACGTATACTTTGAGCGTACCCATTAAATATGCATTATAAAATGGGTACGTGTAACATGTATTTTTACCCTGTTACAATACGACTCCATCAGTGACCAGTCTCGGCCACATTGGAAAGGAGGTACGTGTTGGGGAGATTCTTTATGCTGCAGTGTCAATTCCCAACTTCAATTACCCAGGATGATGAAGCAGGATTGCGGCCACCCACCGCCAACTTTGGACAGTAAGTATTGCATGAAACACGAGCTCGATAATGAGATGCTTCAATGCAGTTGTATTCGTCCTGTCCGTCGGATGTGTAAGTCAGAGATCGCGCAACCTTCTGTATCGTCGAACGGGAGCAAACTACAGCCAGTCCTTGCGGACAACGCACTCAGAGGTCGTTACTTCAGCCGATCGTTCCCTGAAATCGAGTGAGCGCTCGCATGGGAGGACCTGGATATGCCAACGCCTCGGGGAAGTCTCGATGGTAAAACAATACCTGCTTTGTCTCCTTCGCACCAACTACTTGTCCCGTCAAGGAACAAGGTAGGAAAGCGCGTCATCATATGCTCCGGTTGCTGGACCTGTTTTGTTCGCAGCTTGTTGAACCTCTGTCTGTTTCCAAACTCATACCCCGTGCACGGGAACATCTTTGCGAGGCCTAGATGAACAAGTCAAGCACCGTCTTCGCTGGGCTCCCTCGTGCAGTACTTCTGAACCTGAGCTTGCTTGTTCTTGCCCTGCTCTGAAATGCGCAGAAACAACTCGAGGCAAGCGCGTGGCGTGAGCTTGCATCGTCATGTGCAGCTGACGCAGTACGTCGTTATTTATCAGTGGTTCCAACGGAGGATCGATTGACATCGCCAGCTGCAAGTCTTCCGTCCGGATCTTCGTGTCCTTCTTTGCATCACCATCCAAGCCAACGCGTAGCCAATTAATCCCCCAAAGCAGCAGGGACAAGTAAACCCCGAGGTGGCCCAACCTTCCGGTAAGTTGCTGGTTGCATGCTGCTTTACTTACAGGATGGAGGCGAGTCTCACACATCGATGAACAGCTCATTTCGTCATGGATACAGTCGTAGAGCGCGTCCATGAGGCAGCGCGTCTAACGCTCGTGCGCGAGCCCGATGGTCGCACTCGATGGACCGTGCCCCACTATCCACTCGAAACCAGTGATTCGCCAACTACGTCCGTGCATCTGCATCCCAAGACGACGACGATGCCATGTCGTGGTGGCCGCCTCGACTTGGACGCGTCGTGCTTCCAGGACAAGCGGTCGTGCTTCCGGCTTGTGCAGCCCAAAGACGGTGCTCCAGCGACTCAGAACCTGCTGCTGTTTCTGCACGGCTGCGGGGACTCCCACGACCCGTTCGCTCGACTGGGTGAGCAGATGGCATTGCCTCAAACAGGTGCGTTGGAAAGCCCCGCGACTCATAGCGTGATGTATTGCAAAGGCACGTTCATGACTTTTGTTGAACGTGAACCAGCGGTCGTGTCTCTCCGTGCTCCTCTCGAACTGCCGTTTGACCTCGGGTTTGCCTGGGTAGACGACTTCGACGAGACGGGGTCCGTCATCCCTCCGGATATTCCGCACGAGCGGCGCAGTCAGAGTCTTCAGGCAGCAAGAAACTAGGTGTGGAGTTTCCTGTGCGTGCTGCATGACCGGTATGCCTGGGATTACTCTCGGCTCTTTCTGTTTGCGTACTCGCAAGGAGCGTGTGTGGCGTTCCACTTGGCAATGACGCTGCCGCGTGACGTGCGGTTGGGAGGCATCGTGCTGGTATCAGGTGGAGCAATAGCAGGTTCTCACTCAGCTTGCTCTGCTGCACAAGGAGGCGCCGTTGCCACACCCATGCTCCAAATCACTGGTGCTGCCGACAGCATCTATCCGGCAGTACTCGCTCGGCGTTCGTGGCGCGAATTTGAGTGCAGGCATTCCCATGCAGCAGCAGTCGAGCTGTTTACAAGTGTGGTTCGACCACGCAAAGGACACGCAATGATCGACTCTCAAGAAGACATGCGGCACGTCATGCGCTTCTTCTCCAAGCATCTGTACATGCGTCACATCGCTCTGGAAAACCGTAGCGATATCGTGGAGATCCAGACGTGAGCAGCACTGCATTAACCACGTTACACACGCAAGGCGGGGCAGCCGACTTCTAGCAGCACTCTCGGTACGCGGTTCACAAACTACCACTCCCTTCAATCTATCGGATCGCCAAAGTAGCGGATCATGCCGTGAGAAACTTGTATCAGGCTATCGTCCTCGAGAGAGCGCAGCGCCATCTGAAACTCGGCGCTCTTGACTTCGCCTTTGTGCTTTTCCTCAAGGTGTCGGCGAGCCTCGCCGACGGCCATTGACCGGTTCGGTGCCTCGCACAAAATCTCCTTGAGCCCAGTAACTAGTGCCGCTTGCACTTCACGTTCCAGCACACTGTGACCCGTATTGATCATATCCATGTCGATCGTACCAGTCCGCGGGTCCATTGCTGCACGTTGTGTCGCCACGTTCATGAGCCGCAGCGCTTCGTCGACGTCACTGCGCGTCACAGTCTCGCACAACCTGAGCTTTGCAAGTGCTTCGGAAATCCGGACAAGCGATTCGAGCTGTCGAGGGGTTGCCGTGATATTTTTCTTGGCCGATGCAGCACCAGCGCCGCCCATTCGGCGGAGATCCAAGTACGCGCGGATGAGCGCATCTCGGGCCTCAGCTGAAAGCCGTGGGTGGATGTTCCGTTTAGCATACGCGATGTACTCGGTCAGCAGCTTCATGCTAATAAGCTGAGGTACGTCTTCACCGCCGCGAGCTTGCGCACGCACACGCACACGTGTTTCTTCGTCATAATACAGAGCGACGATGTGTTTTGCCAGTTTGCGGTCTGATTCTGGTTGCGGCTTATCCAGGATGAGGTAGATGAGGTCAAAACGCGAAAGCAGTGTGGGCAAGATGTTCACGTTCTCCACCACCGACTTGTTCGGGTTGTAGCGCGACTCAATTGGGTTAGCGGACGCGAGAATGGATGCCCGTGCGTTGAGCGAACAAATGATACCAGCCTTGGCAATGCTGACAGTCTGCTGTTCCATCACTTCATGCAGCACGGACCGAGCCGAATCGCTCATCTTGTCGAACTCGTCGATGCAGCAAATACCCTCGTCGGATAGAACCAATGCACCCGACTCGAGCACAAGGTCGTTCGTCTCCATATCGCGAATAAGCGAAGCAGTGAGGCCGACAGCAGAACTACCTTTGCCAGACGTGTAGATACTTCGCGGCGACAGCTTGTGTACATACGACAGCAACTGCGACTTGGATGTACCAGGATCTCCACACAACAGCACGTTCATGTCAGACCGCATACTTTTGCGCTTAACTGCCACACCGCCATGTTCGTCCTCTCCTTCGTGCTCGTTTACACTGCCGCTACTTCCGTCTTTGCGCGTGCCACCAAAAAGCATGCACAAGATACCCTTCTTTACGTCATCCAGCTCCCAAATTGACGGCGCCAACGAGTGGGCCAAATTTGCATACACTCGAGGATGGGCTGCAATGCGGCGGAAAGCTGCCAATTTGCGTGCATGCTGAGCGTCGGCCACAGCTGCGGCATCGTCGTGCTCTTCTGACGGATCCGGCATTTCCACGTCGATATCGACCGGCCCAATCGCACTGTTCTCAACCTCCTTCGCCTCCTCGCCAGCGGCGTGAAGGTTCTTGCCGTTTTCGCCCTCGTCGCGCCGAGTGAGTTCGTCCACGCGACGAAAATGCACGACGTCTACGTACGTCTTGAATACAGATTTGACCACTCGCTGGCGCCAATTCGAACGCATCGGAACAGCTCGGTAAATGCCCGTGACTTCCACCTTGTCACCAGGGCGCACGCCATCCACGAGGTCGTCAAACGCAAACAGGAGGACTGTGTACGGCGTCTCGCCCTCAGGGATAGCATCAGGCGTCTCTTGCATTTTAATCATCTGTTTGTCCGTGAAAGCACATCGATTGTGGATCATCTCCATACTCATTCGTGTCGAACAGCGCTCGCAGCTGGCAGGTTCCTCGATCCGCCCTCGGTCTAATGCCACCTGTGTCGTAGCATGACATATTGCACAGCGAAAGAACGCCTCTTTCAAATCCGGTAACACCCCGCTGCACCGGGTGACCATTCCTTTCAGACACACCAACTGGTCAATATCGCACGGGTTCAACTGGCGCATTGGCGACAAGTCAAGCAAGTTGAACGGCCGCACTTGCAAAGCCACGTTCGATGCATTGTCAATGGTGTCCATCGCCGCTCCAGCACCAGCTACTAACGCCTCGTACTCCTCCATCACCACCATGTCCAGGATCCGAATCAGCACCTGTGGGAACAAAATCAATTGATTGTACAGCTTTCTTGCACCACGGAATTGACGCAAGTGCTGGGTGTTCAGGTCCAGCACGAGCGTCTGCGTGAGCGCTAATCTCCGCAGTGCCTTGATATAATACGCCTCGTCCTGCAACTCGTAGTTCTCGGGTCGAAAGTGGTGTACAAAGCCTCGGAACAGCTCCATACTCTCCGACACACTAATGTTCGTGCCCCACACCACCGCACCAGAAAAGTCTTCTTGTTGCGGTTGCTGAAACGACGCTGACGCAGCCATCGTAACAGCCGCCGACGTCGACGCACTGGAACGTGGCGAGCTCGGTGGAGACGCCATTGGCCGCGGCAATGCCGCATCCGTAGACGGCCATAGTCCCGACCGACTGGTAGTGTGGTGAACATTGCTGCTGATCAACGAGCTGTTGCTACTGCTATTAGGTGACAACGGTCGCGGTGCATCTGTGTGCGCCGCCTGTCCTCGCTGCATTGACTGGAAACTGTCGAGTCTCCACTCTCTTCGCCCGAGATCTCCTCGGGGCAATTGGCGCTGCGCCATCCGCCGCAGCTCCGCCTCCACCTCGTCGTCGTCCTCCTGTCCAGCAGTAGCAGCAGCAGCAGCTACTGTTCCAGTCACGGCCTCGTAGCGTCCAAGGTACCGCGGCGCCGGCGTCGCGTCTGCAGACGCGCTCATCTCTGCGAAATTGTAGCGGCCTGAGAGTTCAGTCGCTGATACAGCAGACGCCGAGACGGACGCTGAAGCGGGTGACAATGGCGATAGCGTCTGCCGTCCATTAGCTAGAGAAGGAGGAGAGTCAGGACCAGCAGCTGGAGCGTCATGCGTCAAGTACCGGGGCGCAGGGCGGGCAGGACTTTGAGGCGACGGCGGCGTCGACGGCGGCGGCGTCCCGTTCCCGTCCATTTGGTGTGGGCCGCGGTTTTTTCAAAGGCCCCCTCGTTCGGGGTTTAATTAATTATCCCACTGGGAGTACGCGTTTTTACAAAATGGGTACATTGTGATACTGCTTTTGACCTGCTGTCAGCTGTACCGCTTCCTTCACTGCGACTTGCTATTTGGCAGCGGAGCGGCACCACCGGCTTTGACACTACTCTTCCCAATGCATCGTCGTCATACGACTTTTTTGTCCCTCATACAGCGCCGGTTGGTAGACGTTAGACAGCCTCCATGGCTGGCGTGAGCTCATCCAAAGCGGCTAGTGACACGCCGGTCCGTGGTTGACTTGAAGGGGCACGAGCAGACCCGGAAGCTGAAGACGGGGCCGATCCATTCGTCAACATCTCGCGTCGCTTCTCCTCGACCCGTTTCGCGCGGATCTTGGACACAATGTCGTCCACGTCTCCTGTCTTTAGCGTTGCAAAACTGCTCTTCTTCTTCTTGAGCTTGAGCTGCTCCAGACGCTTCTTGGTTTCCTCCTCGCGACGAAGCTTTCGCTCCTCGGCAATACGCTTACGCTCATTGTCACGGTCAGCTGACTGCAGCATCTTGGCAAACGAGTAGAAAATCGAGAAAAACGCGTCAGGACCAGAATCGAGGCTCGACGGATCCTCTCCATAGAAAGACACCGTCTCCCCGAAACGCTTCGTCATGCTTTCGAGTTCCTTCGCAGTGTGCTCAGAAGTCCTTCGTGCACGATCAGCGATAGGCTTTACCACCTCCTGGAATCGGTCCGAGATCTTCTCGGGTTCCTCATCTGAACCTACAATCTTCTCGGGCTGCGGGTACTCCTTCTCCGGCAACTTCGCATGCACTTCGAGCTCATTGCAAATGAGATTCGCAGCTTTGCGCACTGCGCTTTCGCCTGCTTTCAACACCTGCATCGTGACGCGGCTTGCACTCTCAATAGACGGCAGACTCTTGTTAAACTCAAGAATAGCTGGGTCTTTCGCTCGCAGCAGCTTCGCGAGGTAATTTAGTAAATTGGTAGAATTATCGGCCGCCTTGACCTGGTTCAGCTTGAGCAATATGTTCAAACGAAACCCCTTCGCCCCACCACGCGATGTCCCATCATTCAAAGCGTTTCCTAGCGATAGCACGACGCGAAAGATCTCCTTCAGAGGCTCGCACGCTTGCAACTCACGGCACGCATTCGAAACAGACTCCATGAGCTTCCGCTGCTCTTCCACGTATGAGTCAAACTGCCACGTAGCATGGATCGCTTGCAATCGAGTGGACAACCGCGGAATGCAAAGCATCTCACGGAAGTACTGCTCCGCGTCACCAAGAAGCTTCGGGTCACCGGCGTAACTTCGTATGGCATCCACTTCTTCGTCTTCCGGAGCAAACTGAAGAAGTGATGACACGCGTTCAACAGAGAGGAGCCCTTTGTCGACCAGCAGCACAGCATTCCGGAGTTTATAGTACGGCAACCGGAAGCGTGCCAGCATAATACCAATATTGTTCGCGCGCTTGGCGTCAATCAAGGCAACGCGGGTCGGTGCTCGCCGTTTCAGCGGCTTCTTAATCTCAGACTCCTTTGCTTTCGGAGGCTTATTCACAAAAATATCGGATAGTTGATCCACGTATTGGTGAACGATGTCCTTCTTCGCTGCTGCGGACTCAGGCTTCTGTGACTTTGCTCGCGCTGCAAAAGATCAGCACCCCGAGGACCTGCTGGTGCCGCAAGCTCACTCTTCTTTTTCTCCTCCTCTTCCTTTGCAAATTTCTCCCAAATCGTGCCGGCAGTCTCCTCGTTTTTCACTGCCTCCCAGTACAGATTTCGGAGCTTAGGTTTTGGAGATCCTGCCATAACGGGTTTCAGTGCGGCCACTGGGGCCGCAGTAGACAAGTTCTCCGAAATCATAGCATCGGGTGTGTCTAATAATTTTGGGTCCAACGACTCCGCGCTCATCTTCAACTCCAGCTGTGGACGCGGCATACCCATCTTCAATAACTTAAAATACTTGACGTAGCACGAGTGATCCGATGCCTTCACCAGCTTCACGCCATTTACCTTTGCTTCCTTTCCGTCACTGTCTACTAGTTTATCGGGCGTGTCGAGAAGGTCGCCGTCCAGTCCTTCCGATACTGCCTTCAGCTTGATTTGGGTCAGTGGCATACCCATGTTCTTCAGCTTGAAAAATTTCGCAAACTTCTCGTGTTCTCGAACAGGTACGCACTTGCTCTTCACGACGACGGGCGCTACATCATGCACTTCCTTTCCATTCCCGTCAACCAGCTTGTCGGGTGTTTCCAGCAGATTGGCATCAAGACCCTCCGACAACACTTTTAGCTTTACGTGCTCCATGGACATTCCCATCTTCAAAAGCTTATAGAATTTAGCAAACTTTTCACTTTCTTTCACGGGTACGCCCTCGCACTGCTTCTCAGCCGCCTCCAGTTTCTTGCCAACCTCGTCGACAAGCACGTCAGGAGTATAAAGCAATTCACCATCCAAGCCTTCAGCAGACGCTTTCACTTTAACATGCTCAAGCGGCATTCCCATTTTCATCAGCTTCAAGAATTTTGCAAACTTTTCGTGCTCTTTCACAGGAACACCTTTCACAACTACTTCCTCGACAAACTTGCTTCCGTCTTCCTTCAGTAGAGCATCTGGGGTAGACAGCAGTTCGCCATCCAGTCCCTCCATCGATACCTTCAGCTTTACCTGTTCCAGCGGCATGCCCATCTTCATTAACTTGAAAAACTTCGCGTATTTCTCATGGTCTTTCACGGAAATTCCTCGCGACAATTGGTCCGCTTGCCTGTCTGCAAACGGGTTGCCACCTTCGTCCAAAAGTTGATCGGGCGTGCTCAACAACGATGCATTCAGTCCTTCCGATACTGCCTTCAATTGAACTTGCTCAAGCGGCATTCCCATCTTCAGCAGCTTAAAGAAACTTAGCAAACTTTTCGTGCTCCTTGACTGGAATGCCAGCAAACCCTGTCAAATTTGCAGTACTCCTTACTTCAGTACAATCGTCAGCAAGAAGCAGATCCGGGGTCTCCAGAATCGAGCAATCAAGTCCCTCTGCAGACATTTTCAGATGAATATGTGGCAACGGCATGCCCATCTTCTTCAGCTTAAAGAACTTCGCATACTTCTCATGTTCCTCAGCTCGTGTTCCCTTCTTTTCACTTTCCACGTCTGGCCGAGAAAGCGGAACCATCCTGTCAGGAGTTTCCAAAATCAACGGATCGAACGTCTGCGATTCGCTGCTCATCTTAAGTTGTACTTGATGCATTGGCATTCCCATCTTTAACAGCTTAAAGTATTTTTGTAGCTCTGGGTGCTCGTGAGCTGCCACATTCGAGGGTACATCTTCCTCATCGGTTTCATCTGCTGTCGCATCCGAAAGCGAGAGATCGTCATGGTCCCGATCCATATTCTCGATCAAAATAATCGGACCCATACGGAAGTGAAACGTAGGATCATTGTCAGCACACTTCTGAAGGAACTGTGCATAGCGATCACGCATCTTCAACAACGTCTTGCGATCATCGTATCCCAAATCAAAATTACGTACTTCCTCGACTGGAGCTAATAACGTTATCTGCTTTACCACTTTTTCCGACATTGCCCACATTTCTTTCCCGATTACGCGATCGCCCGGAATAAAAAGTAATTGCTGGAGAATTGACAAAAAACATGCTTGTAGCTCAGGTTCGTTCGTCATGCTGTCAAACAATGACCGATATACACTGTCCACGGAGGACAGGTCGGTTTGCCCATAGATCGTGTCCTTCCGGTCATCCTCCATGAACTGCTCAAACACGTCGATTTGTTTCTCCATGTTATCCAGTTGATTCCGAAGCTGTGTCACTGAGCTACTAATGATGCTATTGCCTCCATTTCCAAACCGGTGCGTGCCCTTAGTATCCAGAGGAAGCGACGAACGGACTATTGAACCATCAGGAGAAAGAGACGCCGGCTCTCGATCGACAGGGGACGGCGGTGCACTCCTGCTCGCTAACAGACGCGTATCGTCTTTGCCTTTACGTGCAGAAAACCGCCTACCACCAAGGGTCTTCAAAGAGTCTAGTTTGGAGATAGGAGTTCCTGGACACATATCCCGCCCAGCAACTGGTGATCCAGAGGACCGGCTGCTCAGAACTGGTGAGGGAGTGCTCCTTGCAACGTACCTGCTTACCACCGGTGACGGAGTCGCTGGAAAACCAGGCACTGGAGACGGAACTCCATAAAAGCCTTCCTCGATCGACGCGGCAGCAGCTGAACTAGCGAGCGGATACTTTGTACGCTGAACAGCAAGCGATTTCGCCCGAATTTCTTCAAAGTAGCCAGCCATCTTAAGCGCCATAAAGTCGGAACGAATCGCTAGTCGATCTTCAAGCCGAATGGCTTTATTCACAATGATATTCACAAAACTTAACACGTCTTCCTTGAATACCAGGGAGTATCTTGTTGATTTGAGCGCATCCCGCAAACAACTGAAGCGGATATTCTCGCCTTTCGTTTCCTTATAGTGATCGAACGCTTCAATGACAGCAGTGTGCCCGGCCGCGCTGTTGTAGCACACAATTCCGAGCAGCTGTAGCGTATACTTCTTCACGTCTCCATTCTCCGTATGGAAACAGAGAGCCACCCGCTTCACTAGTCCAGGTGTATTGGTGATTGCTTCCACCCCAGCTGTAAAATGAGTCAGTAAGCGCAAAATCCGCAAAATTACCTCGCACACGCGCGTAGCTTTCTCATACTTCGAGTGTTCGATAGGAAACGGGCATGGATCAGGAAGTTTCATCGTAAGATAATCCAAACCAAAATGAGCCAGGAAAGACTCGAGCCAGTCAGTCGATGCAATCGAGATTTTGCCACGAAGCGCCTCGAGATCCTTCAGACCCTTGTTGTCCCACCTTAATTCCACCAGGTTATCTGCAAACCTTTTCGCTTCCGTTGCATTCGACTTTGTGTTGTCTTCATTCTCATTTTGCTGGGCGTACCAAACGACGTGCCACTTGGTTTCCAGTGATTCGATGCGAACAAGCTCATCCATGACGTCTTCGGGCACTCCACGCTTCGACATTAACTCGCGGTACATCTCGTCTACGGTTTCCCATCTCTGCGGCTTGGGCGGCTTCTCCTTCTCCCTGGGTGCCGTACCGCCAGTGGGTATCCGCGTAGCAAAGAAACCACGAAAGTACTGCAGTTTCTCGTTAAAATTTCCATCCTGGACCGGATTCGACATGGAAATGGACGACCGAAAGAAGCTGTTGCGTCGTGGCTTGGACGAAGATGACGACGGAGCTGCGTGGCTGCTGCTCTCGAGTTTCTCTGACTCGCGCCGAAACTCCATCGACAGCGGCCACGCCGTCGGATCCTTTTGCAGCTGTATAGCGTACTTGACAATCTGTTCAAACGGCATATCATCAATCGCCGTCTTATGAAGCATCTGCAGGATGTCGCCCGCCTTGACGCGTCCCGTCGACTCGACATATCCAGGCTTTCCTCCTTGAAGCGGCCGGAACCCCTTCACCACAGCTCCGCGCTGAGGTTTGTCCCGTTCAATGTGTCGCGCCCGCAGATCAAGACCAAGCGGTCCTGGTGTCGGCACTTCAAGGCCAAAGACAAGCACACGGTCGTTCGCATTCGGGTCGCTACTGAAGAAGGGACTGGCCATCGACATGGACGAGCGCGACGGCGTCGTACTGAGCGGTGCAGATGCCATCAAGTTCGGGGACTCGCGCGCGACGTTGGTGCTGGGATTGTTAGTGCTGTAGCTAAAGCTGCTGCTGCTGCTGCTGTTGTTGTTGTTTCCTCCATTCAGCGAGCCGCGACGCTTGCGCCACATGGACGGCAGACTCTATTCGCTCAGATGCTCAAGCACGTCTGTGCGTGCGGTCGTTCTTCTCGAGTGGCAGAGAGAGAGAGAGAGAGAGAGAGGTGCGGGCGCTCGCACCGATGGGCGAGTCAGGAGCTATCTGTCTGATCGACGTCGGCGGGCACTGGCACACGGTACCATCGCTTTGCTCGTGTACACCACGCGAAGAACCCTTCGCAGCTGGGTCCGACGCTCTGTACCCAGGTGCTTTTTTTCTACCAATCACAAGCAGCCTCGACCAGCACAACCGCTGCTGACTCCCCGTCATTATTCAAAACGTAACGCAAAGGGCGAAACCCGTAGCCCGCGTCTCTTGCGTCAGCGTCTCTCGCGTCTGTTCTACTGCCACCGCTAGTTACTGCGACTTCCATCGCTACCGACATGTGTATCCTGTGCTCGAGCGAGCCTGTGGAAGGCGACGTACGCAAGAACAACCCTGGCGCGTTCCACGTGGGCATGATGAAGGCCCCGGGCGCCGACCCCCTGTGTACGTCGAGCCGTGTCCTGCTGCTGCTCGTGTCGTGCGCTGTCTGATGTGTTTCTGGTTGCGGTCTCTCTAGGCTGTTTGAGCTCGTGTCTGTGTCCGTGCTGTGCACAGGTTGTGATTCGTCGCAAGGCGCTCAACTACGACATGAGCAACTATACCTGCTGTCAGGGCTACATGGACGGGATCGTGCCTTGTGCGCGTTCTGGTCAGTGTGGCGAGTCAAGCTGCCCCAATTTCTGCCTGTGTCTTGAGGTGTGTCGTTGACGTTAGTTGCTGCTGCGAGGTGCAGCTGAATGATGAGATAGGGTCTTTTGTCCGTGCTTACGTTGATTATGGGTTGGCTCTGCTGCTGCTGCTTTTAGGCCTTTTGTTGCAACGGCTGTGCCGTGTCTGCTACACGGATGCTGGTCATGGACCGCTACAGTCTGCAGCCGGACAAGTGGGACAATCGTATCATTGTACGTGCTTACGAGCGGCTTTACGGCTCTTGAACGAGGAGTGTCTTTACTAACAACAGTTTGGCATGTCGTGTACATGGTGATGGTGCTGTATAGCGATGCAACAATTGTATCCAGTTGGTCAGCTGCGTCTGCAGTCTGTTGTCCATCTGTATCTCGGAGCTTGGCGAGCTCGCAAACATCCTGCACTGCGTCGCGCAGTGCACGTACGCGACCACGCAAGGATGTATGACTGCGCAAGTGAATGTGGAGCTTCGCGAGCGCGAGAAGGTTTTTGAGGTGGTGGACGAGACCATGGACCGTGTCTGAGCATGCAAACTGACGCCATTGAGCTGTTGGATCGTGATTGAATGGGTCTAGCTTCAGCGAAGAATTGATCACCTTGCACTGTTCCTGTTTTGTTCCGACTGCATTCTTTGTTGCGGTGGTGCCTGATTATTGGTGACTTGGTGAATAGTTGGCGGTGGTTTGGAACTATATTACGTTCTCGAACTATCACTTAGCAAGCACAAGGCATAGCTAATCTCGACACCATCTAATTTCTTGAATATTCCCCCGATTGTTCCGTCATAGCGGTGCCGATACATCCAGTAGCTTTAATTCGACTTTGGTTTTGTTCGAACTGGATGAATGCATAAATTGCCATGACCGTTAGTACAGAATGGCAATAGTCCAGGATGTGACAATGTGTTGCACGACTTGATAAGCTTTATAGTCAGACCTGCTGTGGGGTTCATCTAAAGCCTCCCGCGAAGGACGTGGTTGTGATTGGTGCTCAACTGCTTTGTACGGTAAGAATTTGGTGCTACCGACAGTCTGCAATAGAGATCACGTGGCAAGTCTACAAATTATAGCTGCAACGGAGCTACTCAGCGCTCCTTACCAGAGGAAGTCCTGGACTCAATTAGTTCTCTTCGTTATAGCAAACTAACAACGACGTACAGCCGTTCAAACGTACAAGCTTAACAATCCCGGTTCCAAAGGGATAGCAATACACAGAACCACACACTAACTAGAGACTACTAGTAAAACAAAAGTAAACGCCTTTGCAAGGCTAATGCATTAAACAACACACTATGCCTGGACTAAGCACTTGTGTCCAACGGTTCAAAAGGGGAACCGAACTTTATTGATTCTTCAACTACGGTACTAAAACCCTAAAACCTTGTCTGACTGACTTCTACATTGCGATCCTATGACAGAAGTCTTATCCCTCATCCTTGACCGATAGGGTGCGGTATTACCGTAAGTACGTGGTACCAAGACTGTACCACTCAGATCCACCGATCTTTACTTGGTGTGAACACACAACATAACCGGTTCAACAACCGCCGTGCAACCCCGTTTCACCCTTCCCCACCAAATTGTCGACACCCTTGTGTCCACTATTCTTCTACTGCTCTTCAAGGCCTCTAAGCTCTGATCCTTGATCATCGTGTTCACAACACATCCCAAAATGACTGAGTCAAAGCCTACGTCCAACACCCTCCCAGAATTGCTCAAAGAGGGTTTGATGGACTACGAGAGTGACACCGTCGCGTCGAGTGTCTATGGCAATCCTCCTACGCCACCGGCACATGACACCATGCGCATCGCGCCTAATTCATTCGTGGAACGCGATGAGGTACCTTTACCCCTTGTACAGCGTGCAGCCGTCGACCCTGCGTTGGGTGTGTTGCACAACGCTCTTGATGAAGAACAAGCTCAATATCTTCAGTCGGTCGATAAACGCAAGCGTCAAGCACAATGTGTAGCCACAGCGTATGCTCACGGTGGTTATTGCACGACACAACCGAGTGTGGTGAACGCATTCGTCAGATTGCCGGCATGGGTTACGGGACCCAAGGCTGCCACAGCCGCTTCACTCGCGGAGAGGAAGGATCTCAGAGCGAGAAACCTATGAATCGAGTGTACGACCGTTTAAGATTACCTCGACAGGCTGGATCTGCAAGCACGAGGTGCGTCAGTGTCTGCCAGGCGGACAATACCTGTTGTCCTCTTTCATGATAAGACAAAGGCGGAAAAAGATTTCGTCTTCACGCACTGGTCTTACAGAGCCCGCTAACTACCATGCCTGTGAAATTTACAATAGAGCAATTTACTTGCTGACGTTCAGCTCGAATATAAGCTGCGCTTTGTTTTCGCAAAACAACAGGCCAAAGGCCAACTGTGTTCGTTTAGTAGCACACGCTATGCTGCGGCAGTTACGGACCCGCACACCAGTGCACCTGCTGCAACTGCAGCCCTCTCCACTCACGCACCGACTAGTGGTAAGCGGTATTGGTCGACTGACCCTGAAGACGACGTTCAAAAAGTCAATGGCGTACGAGAAATTCTGCCGCAGTGGCACTTCGTACTCCCATGAGCTCTCCGACTCCAGGTACTCCCGCCACTGCACCAAGTACTGGTACTCACCGTCGCGACGACTTCACTACACAATTCGTTCAACATGGTACTGTTGATCCCCTTGCTTGACAACGAGAGCAGACTGTGGTCGATGAATCTTGACGCGTCGTCGACGAGTTAGTGCACGAGGTGCAAGGTCTGCGTGACCGAGGGGCGCGTCCTGAAGGGCAACTGGATCTTCTCGATAAAATTCCCCGACTTTTGGCAGCGCCAACTCCTTCAGTGCAAGTGCCTCGTGATCCACCCGTGACAGATCAAGGTAAGGCTTAAGCAAGCCTATGTAGAACACTGGGTATGTTCGCATCTTGCGTGTAAGGTTGAGCGTATACGCTAGGCCCTTCTCGGCCACGACTGTAAACGGCCCAATGAAGCGAGGATGCAACTTGGTCCTATAGACGGCTGACACCACCTATGTAGGTAGATTCTTAGTGTGTAGGAAGACTAGGTCTCCAACCTATAACTCTCTATACACGTTCTTCCAATGGCATCATCTTGTTACTTTTGTTTGTCCAGCTATCAGCCATTGCGTCACGTGCATGTCTTGAGACATTCAATTGCGTAGCGAGAAACTCGCTCACCTGTTTCTACAAAGCAGTTGGTCCTAAACCAGCAAGCAGATTGGCTATTCCTCCCCCACCAAACACATATTCACCTTTTGGTAGCATTAACGGAACGCGTGGGTGAGTGAAGCCATTCACGTAGAATGGAGTCAAGCCAGTAAATGCATCAACAGCGTTGTTGAACGCAAACTCGACCACAGGGGGGATAGAGCTACAACGCCTAGGCGTATCAGCACAAACACTGCAAAAAATGTCACCAATGACAAGGTTGACGCGTACATTTTGGCCATCGGTCTGAGGATGACCCGCTGTGGACATGTTCAACCTGGTGCTCAGCACCTTGAAGATAAAAGTCCAAAACTTGCTAGTGAAACGTGGAACACGATCAGAGGCAATTGCCACAGGCAAATCGTGTTAACGAAACACACTGTCTATAGACAGCATTGCGGTGCCTTTACTATCGACAAAATCAGGCGCAGCCGTTAAGTGAGCCATCCTACTTAAATTGGTCAGCAAAGACAACAATACCAGTGTTACCGTCCGAATCTTTCGGTAGGCCAAACAAATTCCATACTGATGGACACCCAACACCTAGTGGGTGAATGCAAACTAGCAAGATGTGCAACCGCACGTGCTAAGGTTTGACCCGTTGACACCTTTTACATGTACGCACATATGTACTCACCTCTTTGTACACCTTGGGCCACCAATACGCCTAGTTAACTGAGCAATAGATCTTCTCACGACCGAGGTGAACACTTAAAGCAATGTCACGTGCCTCAAAGAGTATACGATGCTTCAAGTCCTCATCATGAGAAACAACGATGCGAGGCACATCCACAAACCCGTTGCAATAGCGCAACAAACCACCATCGACGTATCGATGTAGGCTCGCACGTAAGTGTGCCGCCAATTTAAAATTCGAGTCTTTGAACTCATCGCTTCCAGGAGCATGTAGCAAAGCTACACATTGCTCATTACGTGCGTATGCCGCACGAATTAGATCCACGTAAGATGACGGCAGAGTCGTAACATGAGCAGGCTCATAATAAGGCATGCTTAGCAGCGCACATATCCCACTATTTTGCTTGCCTGGCTTATAATTCACCTCGAAGTTGTATTCAGCAAAGAAAGAAAGCCAACGGGCCATACGATGTGAGAGGTGAGGCGACTGTGTCGAAGTGCGTAACGATTCATGACTTGTAAAGATCACAAATGGCTTTGAGCCAAGTAGGTGGACTCTGAACTTAACGAGAGCATATTTCATTGCGAGTAACTCGCTGTCGTGAACTGGATGCTTCTCCTCTGCAGCCTTTAGCTGACGAGATTCATACACAATGACGCGTTCATGTCCATCGACATCTATCTGCAGTAATGCACAATTAAAAGCAAAATCAGACGCGTCGTAGACAACACTGATAGGCCACTCAGGGTCAGGCAAAGCCAAAATTGGAGCATGAAGGAGACTGTCCTTTATAGCTTCAAAAGCTTGGGCATGGACTGCGTCCCAACACCAAAATGCTTCCTTTTTAACGAGGTTAATTAATGGCCTTGCCATGTCATCGTAGTTTGCACTGTACTTGTGCAAGTAATTAGAGAGTTGAGGCCATTTACGCAAACCCTTTTGGTTCGAAGGAACCGGCCAGTCAACAGATGACTTTACCGGAGCGGAATCCGCTCAAAGGCCACGCTTCCTAATGAAGCACCCGAAAAAGAGGATTTTTGCTGCACCAAAAATGCATTTCGATGCATTTGCATACAGCTCGTTGGTATGCATGCACTCGAGCGCTGCTCGCAGATGGTCAATGAAGTTGTCCACATCTGACCTACCACGTTCTGCCCGGCTATGGACAAAGATGTCATCAAAATAGCTTAAGGCATATCCTCGGTGAGGTCGGAACAATTGCGTCACAAGACGATTGAATGTAGCCGGGGCATTTGACAGCCCTTGAGGCATGACAAGCCAATACCAAAGCATACCGATTGGAGTACTAATCGATTTGAGCGGAACATCACTCGCCCGAATGAGCAATTGATTATACCCATCGACCAAATTGTGTGCACTGTACATGATACATTCTACCATAGCGTTCTGAAGAACTTTCTTTTTAGGAATAGGCGTCTGTGCTGGTATAGTGGCTGCGTTAAGCTTATTGTAAGCATGCACAATGTACCACTTGCCGTTTGGCTTCCTGACCCAAAATGTTGGTGTTGAGTGCGGAGAATTGCTCTCACTCACCATGCCAGCTGCGTGCTTAGCACAAAAAGCTTTGTAATGACGTCACACTGCTCCTTCGGTAAGGCTATTGCCGTGTCACACAGTATATGGTTCCAGGAACCAGGTCAATTCCATGACGTACGCCTCAATCAGGAGGCAGAGTGGAAAGTGGATTGTGACACACCACATCCTGAAATTTCTTGGCCAAAGGATGTATTGGAAAGTGGACTGTGACACACCACATCCTGAAATTTCTTGAGTGGAAAGTGGATTGTGACACACCACATCCTGAAATTTCTTAGCCAAAGGATGAATGGGGGGATCTTCCACGATCGATCGATGTTGATGATGCACTTCGAGCACTCAGTGCCGCCTTTGTATCTTCCAAAAAATCCTCGTCAAGAAGCGACGACGAGTTCAACTCACTATCGGATCTTATGAACATCACTTCAGATAAGTCACCCGACTTCGAGGTCAGGCCAAACTCATCGACCAACATTTCATCTAGCTCTGACAGAGTATTCAGTGAGGGTAGAGTCTCGAGACTCACTGATGCATCAACGTCACCTTTTACTTCATTTACGAGTGTATTTAGCTGCTCTCTAGTATCACCCACTGACGTAACAGACGCCTTACGATGCATAACATCACTCTAACGTCGCTGTCGTCTCTGATAAGAGAATGAAACGTCTCAAAGAGACTGGAACTATCTTGTTTTCCAAGGCTGATTGCATCATCATCCCTAACTTGCTCCGTACAAGAGCTAGTGTCATTACCGACACCCGGAACATCAATGTCCCCAAGATTGACATGACCGTCAACCTTAGTTTGCACATTACCAGAGCCGATGGCATTACAGACATCCTGGAATATACCTCTAGCAAGATGACGGAGTGCGTCAACCTTTATTTTCTCATAATCAGGGTCAATGTCAAAGCCGATATCCTGGACTATACTTTCCGCAAGGTGACAAACTGCATCAGCCTTAATTTGACCAATATCAGGACCGATGTCACTGCCGAAATCTGGACTACACTTTACCCAATGGTGAAAAACTGCGTCAACCTTAATTTGATCTGTATCACGTACGATGTCAATACCGGCGTCTGGTGACGAGTCACTCCCAGTGAGATCACCATTCAGTGGGCACTTACGTGCTACTTTACGCTCATCAAATTGATTCAACCCATGATGACTAGGCTCTAGGCCATTGATGCATTCATCATTCATTAATCCGTTATCACTACGATTATCACTCGACGGAGTACGTGCCGTATCACTTTTTTAATCATTGAGATTGACTCGCCCCTAACGTATTTTGACATCGTCCAACTCAATGAGCTAGCCATACCGATGTCCAGCACACTTACTGTCTCAGTCCGTGGCTCGCGCCAATAGCGTTTCTGTCTCCTAGAAGAGGTAAGCTCATGACTATCCAAAGCTCCACTAGAAACAGTGCGCGTTGCTCCTTTGACCTCCAATCAATCCATGGATCATGGCATTCTTGCCAAGCCATTTACCAAGGATGCGATCATCCCTCTCATCCAAGTCAAGGACTAGACAGCGTTCCATACTGTCAAAGTCCATAAACTTCACGCCTAAGCCCACAGGAACTTTAGGCACAGTGACTAATGCACCTGTCGACAAGTGAACAGTGATGGTCTCATTCTTTCGCTTTAAGCGCCTCAGCATACTGCTAACTAACTTCCGGGAAGCAAAGCCGGACGCAATTTCCCGACGCCCCGGAGTCGATCAGTTTCGACCACGGCTTTTCAAATCCCTTCACCGTTTCTTTCGCAAGTAACAAGCCTGGATTGTACTCACGCTTCGTGATAATGCTCAAGAAGCCACTTGGGGCTAGGACCTATTCACCATCACCTCCCAGAGGAACGACGGAGTCAAAATCCTCCCCTGCAGGGCGCCCGCACCTACTGGTACTCAACGTTTTCCCGCGCTTTACCGACACGTTGGTTAGCGACGGGATTTAGGATCGAATGAGCCCGTCTGGTCCTTCTCAAAGGACAACTGGGACGAAGGTGTTTGATACTTCCGCACACAAAACACATAAGGTTATTTGAACGCTTTCGACAGCGTAAAGCTCAGCTTCTTCGTCTCTCTCAGCGAGACAAGGTCCATAGGTTCTGCCCTATCCATGAGATGAGCACTGCTCGACGAGTTTAGTTGGAACCCATGAGTCCCGTAGCGAGCAGCTTTAAATTTGAACTCTGCGTTCAACGCTATGTCCACTGCACCCTCAAATGTTGAGGGTTATACACGAAACACTCCTGTTCTGGCAACGCCAGTGCAAAGACCCTCTATAAAACTCATTACTAATATTGTTCTAAGTGAAAGGTTAAGCCGCATAGCAGAAATGAACGTTCGCAACTCCTGAACATAATCGACTAAGTCCTTTTTACCCTGGCAAATTGACAGGAAGCGTGACTGCACGCGATATGACGGATTAGACGGGACAAGCACTCGAGATATCTGCTGTTTTACCATGTCTCAGGTGGGAAAAGCCTCTTCTACCGAGGTTACAGAAGTGAAGGACCACTCCCTGGCTCGGCCACCTATCTTTGATAGGACTAGGCCCACTTCTGCTGTTTTAACCGCAGCAAGACCCAATTGATGGCAACCTCTGTATCTCGAACCCACACAAAAAGAGATTTCCACCTCTTTTCCCTCGAAAGTCTGGGAACTTACTATAAACTAGAAAAAGAGTCTTTGACTCGGTGTCCGGTATTGGAACCTACTGAGCGGGCATGGCAGATGTCAAATGGTCGTGGACCTGTCCAATCAACATGGACTCAAAGCTCGAGAAGGCTAGGAGACATGCACGAAGTCCATCCGGGCCTTGAGCCATTACAAGAGCCACTTGCTCCTGCCCGATAATCGCCTTGATCTTCATAAGCGTGATCTGCTGGGCCTCAGAGAGGTTCATGGCCGTTTCTGTCCTCGCAGAGGATTTAGTCTGTGAAGACTCAGGTGTAAATTGACTACAAGTGCTACCAAGTATAGCGAATCTACTTACCGCCCCTTACCAGAGGAAGTCTTGGACTCAATTAGTCTGTTCGTTATAGCAAATCAACAACGACGTACAGTCGTTGAGCGTACAAGCTTAACAATCCCGGTTCCAAAGGGATTGCGATTCACAGAATCACACACTAACTAGAGAATACTAGTTAAACAAAAGTAAGCACCTTTACAATGCTAACATTAAACAACACACTATGCCTGGACTAAGCACTTGTGTCCAACGGTTCAAAAGGGGAACCGAACTTTATTGATTCTTCAACTACGGTACTAAAACCCTAAAACCTTGTCCGACTGACTTCTATATTGCGATCCTTTGACAGAAGTCTTATCCCTTATCCCTGACCGATAAGGTGCGGTATTACCGTAAGTACGTGGTACCAAGACTGTACCACTCAGATCCACCGATCTTTACTTGGCGTGGACACACAACATAATCGGTTCAACAACCGCGTCTAACCCCGTTATGTTACCCGTTCACAGGCGACCATGTCCTCGTCTCTTGATCGATCGATGATTGCCTTTTTACTCATTGATGGCACCCTACAATCTAACAGCTAATAGTTGCACGAGACAAGAATGCGACTAATCGGCAACGACAATTGCCTCACGGTTAAGGACGGCCAACCTTTACATTCTTCCTGATGACGAGAGGAAGGACATCTCCCGCGTTTATGTTCCACGGAGCGAACGCTGGATAGTGTGTACATCACGAAGTCTCTGCTGTTGTTTTGCTAGGTGAACATCGCTACCGTGAAAAATAAGAAACAAGGACCCTTTTGCAGGTTTTCATTCGGCAAGCAAGCTAGGATGTGCTTGGAAATGTGGTACGTCGAGCACACACAAAAGTCGATGGAGGTGTCACCTCGCATTTCCAACGGTGTCACCTCGCATTTCTAACGGTGTCCCACATCAATGAGTCACCTATCCCAATGAATAGAAACCAGCGCCTTTTCTCCGTGAATAACACATTTTAACAAAATACCTCTTTTTTTTCGCGGCAGTCGAAACGCTCTCATTGTTGGCATCTGTACAAAAGCATCCCCTCCTCTTCTTCCCCTATCCCTGCACTGACTTTCTCCACTAATCTCGCCACTTCCGTATTTTCTCTGAACCCCTCAACTGGAATTTCTCATGGCATCGACGACGCAGCAGCAAGTGGCGCTCAAGATCGCATTTAACGGGGACATCCACCGCTCGCGCGTGGAACTGCGCAGCTTCTCGCTGCTGGAGCTCACGCAGATCATGGCCCAGACGTTTCGTCTGCCCTTGGGGCACTTTGTGGTGCAGTACCGCGACCCTGAGGGCGATTGTATCAACGTAGTCACCGACGCGGATCTATCCGAAGCCGTGCGGGTCTTTCAAGGCGCCCAGCAATCGCTCAAGTTCTCGGCCCTTACGAGACGTCAAGTGGAGTTCCAAGAGCAGGTCACGGATCCTCTGGTCGCGTCCGTGGAGCAGCTCATGCAGGCGCTGGCCGTGACGCTCGAGAAGCTCAAGCTTGACGCGCACTTTGCGTCGAGCGCTGCGCCGGACAGGAGCATGCCACTGGATCAGACCATGCGTGACACTGCAGACTCGCCCAAGACAGCGGCTAGCGGCTTCTCTAGCTTTGCACAGGGCCTTGTGGGCCAGATCAACCGCTTCATTCCAGAGAAGAAGGCAGGCGAGGCGACAGCTGCTGTGCCTGTGGTGCAGGTAGAAGTGCCTGAACCAGAGCACAAGGTGCAGGCCGAGGTGGCACCTCCTGCGCCACCTGTTGTCTGTATGGAGGAGGAGGTGGTTCCAGCTCCACTGGCTCAGGAGATGGAGGAGACGCCGTCGATTGCGTCGTCTGTGGCGTTCTCGGAGGTCGAAGTCAAGTGGGCCGAGCAGCTGTCGATCGTGAGTGGCATCCTTCCAAACGTCCACCCGACGCGCATTATCGACGTCCTGGAGAAGAGTGGCGGCGACCTCAACGTTGTGCTCAACGTGCTGACCGAGGAGAACTGAGCAGACGAAGGAAGCGCGTGGCGTTGTCCCTTGCGCGCTGTGTTTGTTGCAGCAGATGTTGGCGGACACGTCAAGTCAAGTCAAGTCGCTCGTGTCGTTCTATTGCCGGTTCTCTTTTTTCTTCTTCTCTCCATTTTGAAATGCCAAATTCGTACTTTTGTTCGACCTCACGAGCCGCGTATCGTCACATCTGCATGCGTGTCGTCGTCGTCGTCGTCGTCCACTGTACTCATTGACGACGAAAAGGACCAAATCCCTGCCTGACAGGTGCCCATTTTTTTCCACTTGAACTTTGTATCGCTCGGTTTTCTCGGCGCTTTTTGCACGCGATGCCACGCAGGCGATCCGACCCTCTCTTTTGACTCGGTCTCACTCGGTCAGTAGCTCATTTGCCCATTTGCCATGAAGACGACACGCGTGCGTCAAGAGCTGCCGTCAACCGCGTCCACTGGCGCCCTGCGCTACCGCCGCAAGGTCCCGCTGCCCGTCGACAAGCAGCAGCCACAAGCTTCCACGCCGTCGCCTCCTGCGTCCAAGCACCAGCCGAAAAGGCCGCACCCTGCGCCTATCCAGCCCCAACCTCTTGCGCAGGAGCTGCTGGATAGCAGACCATGTCGCCGATCCCCAGCAGGTCGTCGCTTCCGACCCAAGTCCAGACGCTTCAGGCAACAGAAGCAAAATCAGCAGCCAATGGTGCTCCAGCAGGTGTTGTGGAAAGCCAAGGCCATGCAGCAGTCGACTCCTGCCGCACTCGCGGTGACGCTGGGACAGCTGCAGCAACGCGGCTGTAAGGAAGACGCTGAGACGCTGCGGAAGGTGACCAAGACGAAGCAAGTGGACGCAGCGGCACGTGACGTGTCGTCGTCGTTTGCAGCGGGGCTGTCTAGTCAGGAGACGCAGAGCGGATCGGAGGACGAGACGGTCTTTCTGCCGTATTCTAGTGGTGTGATGCCGTCAATAGAGTGGCGAGTGGACAAGGCACGGGAGGAAGTCGTGCACGAGACGGAAAGAGCGGACTTGGCTCGTCCTGCGACGCTGGCTGAGGAGATGAGGGACGACCAGGTTGGAGTCGAAACGACAGCATCGACGCGTGGGACGCAGCGGCAGAAGTACAAACTTAAGCAGAAACAGCGACGCAGAGCAGCGAAGGAGAAGAGAAGGACTGGACATCGAGCACATGTGGAACACGAGCAGCTTTGTGCTAGAGAAGACGGTGGAGAGACACTGAAGGACGAGGCTGCAAAGGCAGACGTTGATGTGTGTCGTTCGGTGCTCTTATCGGTGAAGGAAGCGGCACCGTGTATTGTAGTAGGTGACGTGGCGTGCCCCGTCGTAGCTGATTCCGGTGAACAGGCTGGTGATGCAACTACGGCGTCGGAACAAGGCAAGTTTGGCGAAGCAAGTGGTCAGGAGATTGTACCGGGGTCTTGTCAGCGTACGACGGGTCCCCTACTGCGTGAGAGGCCGATGTCGTGTCGTGAGAGTTTCGTGGTGGAGAAGTCGGGTTTTGATGCGGCTTCAAGCTATGATTTCTTCAAACACCGTACGTTGACGGCTCTCTCAATCGCTGCAGATGCTTTGCTTCCTAACACTGCTGTGCCTCACGCATGTTGTGATTGATAGGCTTTTGTGAAATCCAGAGACACAGCGGTATCGTGTACTACTGACGTTGTTTAGCTTGAAAACAGGGCTGGCCACGTTAATCAAACACACCTTTTGCTACATGTGCGCGTGTGCAGTTGAGCTCGCTCGCTCGCTTTATTATTATTACTATTATTGCTACGCCCTAATCTAGTATGTGTTCAAAAGCGATGTGCTAGTGCTATGCGCTAAAGTACTCGTTGCTGCCTCTCACGTCCATTCGATCATACCCATTTATCACCCGTGGTGTACTTGAAGCATCATACGGACCAGCAGGTTCCGACTCGACGTACAGATACGATGTATCCATCGGTTCCGGAGGCTCGCGCAGATTGCTAATGTCGACGGAACTTGCACGCTTTGGACGAAGCCATACAGCCCCGAACACCAAAGCTGCTGCGACGATGCACCCTATGATAATAAACATGATCGTCTGTGTGTCCGCTGCGCTGCTTTCATCACTCCCCCGAATTTCCTCACCATTGACTGGAAATTGGCTACCACCACTAATCGGCGGGTTGACACTGTCCCCGCCATGGTCCATGATCGGTGCTAATACCAAAACACCGTTCGGCGAAGCAGATTCACTTGGCGGGAGGTGTGCGGTCTTCAATGAACCAGACGAGGGAAACAATAACGGTGGAGTCGTTGACAACGGAGGTAAGAAACCGGACCCCGACGAAGACGAGCCGGGCCTCCCAACTTCTCCAGAGAGCGACTCCGCGCTGCTGTCCCCGTTGTCCAGACTGTCAGCCCCTCGCGACTTGCTTGTTGGCGACCAGGAATCACTGACGTCAATACTTGCCGAGCTAGCGTCCGACTCCAAACCTTCATCAACCAACCATGGTGGTGAAACCGAGCTGTCGTTCACATTCGCGCTTACAGCTGCAGCTCTCGATCCGTCGACCGACCCGGTGGTCTCAGCTGGCACCGACGTCGACTCTATCTCCGGGTAGTCTCCACTTCCACTCGATGAAAACTCCATAGACATTATCGCAAAACCCGGCCGAGGCGTACTAGCAATCGAACCTTCCGGAAACGATCCAGAATCGTCGCTGTCATCAGAGCCAGAAGAGGATCCTGATACGATAAGGGTCGGTGGTGGTGGTGTTGGCGTTGTGCTATTTCGCTCTAGAACTGGCGTCGGGGATGGTGGTGTCGTTGACGGCTGCATGCTCGTTGCATTTACCGTCGATATGACCGTTGGTACACCAGCAAGGCCCGACCCTGACTGTGATGAAAGCATTGCTGTAAATGGAGGCAGTGTCGCTGGGCTTGGACTCGAAGTAGGTGTCAGCACCAAATCTGCATCGGTCGAACCCGACATCGAGCTCAATTCTGGAAGAATCACCACGTCAGTCGATCCCGACATCGAGCTCAAATCAGGTAGAATCATCACATCGGCGGAGTCTGACATCGAGCTCAATTCTGGCTGAACTATCTCATCAATTGAGTCTGACATGGAGCTCAGTTCTGGTAGCGACGTCACTGGAACAGGTGATACTCCGCTGAACGACTTTGGTTCGGGCACAGTTGCAATAGCAGCCGGATTGATTGCCGGAGTCGTAGAAGTCACCACTGATGGCGCTGGAATCGTCAGCATTGGAATTGCTGAAGCAGCGACTGGAGCTGAAGCCACTGGATCGGACGTGGCAGCTAGTATAGTACCTGGAGAAGCCGTCGTCCCTACTGTAGCCACTGTAACCTCACCACTGTTCGGTCCCGCTGGAGTGTAAGTTGTCGCGGCCACAGTAGCCGGCGTCGTCGTAACCACAGGAGCAGTAGCTGTCGTGACTGTTGAAATGGTACTGGTTACCACTGGTGCTACCGTCAAACCCACAGCTGAAGCTACTTGGTCCCCTGTCTCCGGTTCTAATGCACGGTCTTCCGCAGCCTCTGGAAGTGTCGCCATTGACAAGGAAACCGCAGGAGGTGCAGCATCCGTAGCTTCAAACGCTTCACCTCTTGTCCCTGTCACGTCATCCGTCCTCGTTGCGTCTGCAGGAAACCTCCACCTTCTCCTCCTCCTTTGACTAACACGAGCGCCTTCCTCTACTCGCGACCAGAGACACACGGCGTCACCCGCTTCTCCTTCTCTCACAAGGACACAGCCCAGTGCCCCGCTGTCGCTGTCCACCACCGCACAGCAACTGTCCGTCGGGAGCTCCGTCTCCCCCAAGACGTCTCGCTGACCCATCAAGGGACACGAGAACCCCTCACCGAACACGACCCCTTCACACGGCCGCACCTGGACGCAGAAAGTCCCACCCACGCCCACCACATGGACAGGTTGAGCTCCCTGTGCGTCACACGCGGCAGCTTCACTCGATCGCCCCGCCGTGCTCTGGGACGAGACGCCAAGAGCCAGACCAAGGACAGCAGCCGCGCTCCTCATCCGGAGCGGTGATTGATCGTACCGCAGCGCTACTGGTGCCTGTTGTAGTGAGTGACTCGAGAGTGAGTCAGTGACTGCTGTTTCGACAGCCTTTGGGACGTCTCGAACACGGCGCTGCTGGACGTGCGTCAGTGGCTTGACCCCGTTCCGGTGGAGGTCTGTCGCCTATCGTCCGCTCGGCTCGGTCTTCGATTTATGCAGCGCGAGGCTGGAGCTGGGGAGTCGGAACACACACAGAGAGAGAGAGAGAGAGAGAGAGAGAGAGAGAGACCCACGGACACGTCCACGCAGAGGGCGCAAGTGTCGGGCACCTGCTGTTTCGACGGATGGGACTTTCGTCAAGTGAGCAAAGCGGTGAACGGGATTCTCTCGGCGACCAGCTGGGTGACAAAAGGAGCCACGACATGGACGGACGGACGGACATCCATCCGCCAGGATGCCCTTTGTACTGCACTGCATTTCGACGGAGGTAACCACCCGATTCGACCACCTCCTCGTGTTCTCTGGACTGTGTTAATGTACAGCGTCGATGCATGAAGCAGACCGACCGATCGGGTTTTCCTGCTACAGCCTTTGGAGAGAACTTCTGGATCGCACCCCGACTCGTCAGGACGTCGGCGGCAGGATATGTCGACAAACGTGAGTTTTTAGCAGGCTGGTGCCCACTATTGGAACCGCTCGAGTGTGTCGGTGTTGTGTGAGGAAAGAGGATGGATGAGGTCTACGCGTTTCGATGCTACTGGCAGTTGGGTGGCGCTTTAGGCTTGCACGGAATGGTACGTGGACGCTGACGTAAGGAGGTCATCACGCAAGGGCACGAGATGCAAAAGTACCGAGTCAGCAAGCAACTTGTTGTGAAGTGCTTGTTGGATGTTACGCGTGCATGGAGGACGCTAGAGGACACGCTGGCAAGGGATACACCACACACACTTTAGGTTGATTGCATCATGAAGGTCTGGTAAACACATACATACGGGTTCAGAGCTGCTTGAGCTTCAAGTAGAGCCGCCGCACGGACTCCATCCGTGAAGTTGTTCTACTACTGCTGGCGAATGCCTGCCAGACAGATAGATTGACGCTCGGACGGGATTGAGCACCTGCGACTTGCTGCACCCAACGGATAGCAAGGCGTACGCCACAGCACAACTGGGTATCTCTGGACCGAGCAGCGTGAATTGTCGCTCGTTGCTAGAAAACAGGCAGCGTCCACTGCCTCTTCCCTCCAGTGCGTTCGAATGCACCGACCGCGTTTGTTTGTTCCCTGTCCGTCGTCTCATGTCTTAGTCGACTACGAGTTTGACCACCACGTAGCAAGAAACAAGTGGAGGCAAGTCAAGTAACGAGTGCGACGCAATTACGTCGAGGGCATACTCGTGGTGCTGGCATCACGAAACGACCAGCTCGACGTCGTCAATGCGACTGAAGCGGCCTCACTTCCTTGGATACGTGCAAGATTATCGAGACTCGCTTCAATTCCGACTTACTGCCGGCGCAGGTCAAGAAGCTGCGTCCGTAACGAGTTGACCAAGGTCTCTTTCTTGACAGCTACAGCTGCACTGCATGGATCGGCGGTTGGTCTTGTCCTGCTTGAACAAACACGAGCTCATGAAGCTGCAACAAGTCGCGTTTCGAGTAAAGAAGCCCGTGAATGCGGGACTCGTACCGGTCATATGCTCCCGGGAAAAAGCTCACGGTCAAGCAGTTGCGGGGATTATATCGTGTGATTTGAACGGCCAGCTGCGGGAGGTGTGAAGCTTTCGGTCCTACCACGTCGACGTAGAGCTGGCGGAAGAGAACGAAGTGTATCACACTCACCCTCCTGCGTTCTCATGCGCTTACGGTAATCGCACTACAATCACCTTCAAACGAAAGCTGCCTTTTCACCTACCAGCAACTCATGGCGTCAAGCGATGCTGAAGCGGCTCCTCGATGCACAGGTGCCTTACGATCATGCTGATGGAGGCACTTGTTTGCAGAACCTGTGTGTGTGAGCGGCGAGACGTCTGCAGGTTGCTCAAACCCACGAACCTGCTGCTCTTAAACGGTAGCAAACCAGTTCGTCCTCACAACTGGAGTCGCTCGAAGGCCGCGCACTAGACTTCTGCTGCTCAAGCCATCCAGGATCAAAGCCTCGACGCCCAAATGCCATACATTTCCAGCAATTCGAGATCACGTCGCGCCTTCTTGGAGCTTGTACGTTCAATGATACAAACACAGAGTAAAATCGCCTTGTCAAAGTCAGACAGACACGTGCCTTCTTTCCAGTGTTTGTACCTGGGATGAATGACCTCACATTCGCAGCACCGGTTGTTTTAGGGCCGATTTAGCAGGCATTGTCACCAAAACTCTGGCCACAGAGACCCATTTCTCGACTGAGTTCCATCAACAAAACTACAAACACACGCGATTGTCCAGCTGCCGACATGACTTGACGTTTGTATGGATCACCCCCTCTCAACCAAACACAACGCGACTTTGAATGGCTCTCGCGCTCGTCCGTCTCGCTGGACGTCGCTGCTTCTCGGGTGCTCACAGCCAGGGCGTCCCGTTTGAATCCCTATGTCGGGAGAAGGAGGAGCTCCTGCCAGTGTCCTCCGTGACAAAGCGCGTGCTCAAGTACCTGCTGGTGGACCACAAGGACGTCCAGCAAGTGCTCTCGGCCGAGGCGATCCGGCCGCTGCCTTATAAGACGCTGTTTGCCCCGCAGCAAGTGCATCAACTCTCGCCTTTGGTTCAATGGACGTTCCAGCAACTCAAGAGTGACCCGGAGATCGCTACTGCTGTGTTCACGGCGCTGGAGCCGCACGCCAACATGGCCCGAGGTCCCGCGTGGCAGCAGTATTACCGCCGCCAATTTTTTCTATCAGGAGCTCCTATGCGGGCGTATTTGCTGGCGTACAAGCATCACAAAGAGCTTCTAGGAGCTGTGCAAAGACCCGGTATGGCAGAAGGAGAGGAAGGAGAGATCGAAGAGGAGGTTCGAGAGCACGAGGAGAAAGGAGGCGACGACGGCGCCCGAAAGAAGAAGGACCTGAGCGGGGACAAGACGTCCATCTTGAGTGATACCAAGGAGTGGGACTGGGTTCCGTTGCATATCGCCTCGACAGTCGTCAACGAATTTTGCTTCCGTGGACGTTTCGCCGAGGCCATCGAGGCCTACGCGTCGTTGCCGTTGAGTCACACAGTGCGCCAAAAAGTCGTGACGATCCTGCAGGACTATGAGCAGTACCCGTCCGTGTTGGATATTTTTGACCTCCATCGTGCATCTAAAGACGCTGGGATGCCACTAGACGTTGCGTTGGAACTTGATGCGCTCAAAAAGGTGGGACGTATCGATGAGATGGACACGCGCTTCCAGGAACTGCCAGCCAAAGAGCAAAGTCGCGCGGACATCCAGAACCTCATGGAGAATTGAGTGCAGATGACGTTGCTGTTCAGTACCATCCGATCACTTTGACGTCATTTTGTTGGTAGAAGCGAATTGCGGGAGGTGGTGCTGTCAAGAATCGACACTATTTGCGCGTAAATGTACCGCTGCTACTTTAGTTTGTCGTTGTCAGTGTGTCTAGAAGATTTACACGACGGTTCTTCTAGCGACAGTACTTCTACCGACGATATTTGCCGTCATGCAGGGAGTGTGACACGACGTGGCCATGGCAAAACAAGGCAAGTATCTGGCATGAAATGTCCACCTCATCGACACACAATGCCTTATAAAGCAGGTGACGACGGCAACCACATCACTTTTTGAGTTGGGACTAGGGCCTGTGACAATGTAGGCAGCGCCTCGGGAGCTTTCACCTGAGGACTGCATGCTCACTTGCTACCCATTTGTCGTCTTCGCTCGTATTGGGACGCTGGACGAGAATCCAGCTCGCCTGGATCTTGATGCAAACAGTCTTACGAGTCTAACCTGCACACGCGACGCATGACACACGGTTTCTCTGCTGCTTGGGTTTACTGCGGTCCACCACATCTTTAATGGAGAGCTGACGATGTCATTGTGCACACTGACCTCCACTTATAACTCTCTTCACTGCTTTGTGGCCTCAACACTGACGTCACGCAAAGCAAATGCTGAGGGGCGTTCACAATTGTCAATAGCCGAGCACGGCTTCAGTAGACGATTCCTGATAGTGACTGAGTCGTAGCTGCCGCAAAAGACGCCATCAAGGTGGCAGATACCCGATGCAGGAGTCGTACAGCGAACTGCCGTGCAGGTTTCTGGGCCAAGCTGTCGGACCATTCAGCAGAACGTGTGTGTAGCATGCGCGAGGGTTCACCGTGGCAGGGAACGTCGCTGGAAAGTCGAATGAACAGCCGGGGTTGAGATGTCGCTACCGAACTCAAGAACCCGCGTCATCGCAGCCGTTTTTTATGCACAAAAGCAGCACAAGGCGCCCACTGGTTGTTTCCAAGCCACTGTAAAAAACGCTGTGACATCATGAACATATCTGGCGCTTAGCCAACGCGCCGCTTACTGAAAGCACCAAAGCAACGAGAAAACCATGCGTGATCGCTGTTCTCGTTCGGGGGTTCATCGTCTCTCTTTTTGTACCGTTTGAAGATCTGGGCAGCGTGAAAGGCAGGAAGACCTCCATGACCGATCGAAATGACATGAAACGTCGTCGGTGCAGCTCCTCGAAAAGCTACTGCAGATAAAAAGCCGGAGTAGCACTTGTCCGTGTCACGTATCCCCGAGCTTCGAGCACATCATAAAGTCCTCGCTCATGACCCACTTCCTCTTCAGCCCGATGGGTTCACTCAAAAATGGACGTACCGACAAACACTTGAACGGCTATAGCCAGGTACGTCTACAGTCTTCATGTACTTGGTGCCAGCAATTTATATGTATCAACCCCTTTGTACCAGTGCTAAAGCTTGCCCACCTTCAAGCAGAGAAGCGACTGCTCTACCTCCTACGACCTCCATGTTCCTCTTCGCTTTCACTCTCTTGTCCACATCCAGCATACGTCGCTATAGTCAACAGGAGCTTCAGCTTCAACAGGTGCCGACATCAAGTCGTTGCTGTCATCCCGCAAGACCGAGCGAGACCCTGTGGTTGTCGTCTTGGAAAGACTGTTCAGTTCTGATGTGCACCACATGACGCTCAACCCGAAAATGCATGGACGAGGACGAAGGGGGAGGGGGGGGATCGAGATCGAGACCGGGTCTTTTTCCAAACGGGAATTTGCGACCCACGCCACAGCCGTCACGTATCTGACCGCGTTTATCCACCAATCAGACCGCCGAACAGGGAGCCAATCCACTAATCCACCAATCAGCTATCAGCCATTTGAGCAGCCCGACAACAAACATGGCCCCCGCTGCCGAGGACGTGCTGGGCGAGCTCTACGCGTGGGACTCGGTCATTGAAGACGACTCGGCCCTGACGTCTGACGACCCGCAGCGTGACGAGGACAGGGCCGAGGACGCGTACGAGCAGATGATCCACACGGCCAGCGCAGACGCGAGCGACGTGGTGCTGAGTCTGGCCGCTCAGCTGCTGCACAAACACTTTTTCCGCTTCCCGCACGTGCAGATCAACGTGGTGGCCATGCTGCTCCAGCTCTGCGGCCCCGCGCGGTCGCAGGCCGTGCGCATCCACACGCTGCGCGCGCTGCTGCAGATCGTCAAGACGCCACCCGCGGCCGCTGCCGCGTCGACGCCCACGGCTGCGGCGTGTATTGCCCGCAAGAACACGCTCTTGTGGATGCAGAACATCAACGAGGCCGTGCAGCACATGCTGGACACGGAGAAGTCGGCGGTGATTTTGCGACAGGTGACGCCATTGCGGCAGGCGCTCGCGGAGCGGCTTCCGACGGTCTCGGATGTACCAGAAAGCAGCACGAGTCCAAGTGCTAGTACCAATGCTGCTACACTGGAGGCTAGCGCTGATCCGAGTGGACAGGACAGGGATTTGTCGCCTCGGGAGTCGACCAAGCAGTTGCAGGAAGAAGAGGATGCGGGAGACAACTCTGGACCGACGTTGGTGGAAAAGGAAGCGGAACTTGAGGAGAATGATGCACAGCATGTGCCAATCTCGATGAGTACGAACAAGGAGGGGAAGATCGTACAGCTGAATCGTGAAGTGAGCAGTGGCGATGCATCGCTAGATACTTGGAAGAAGACGGCGTCCAGGGGACGTTTTGGTGAGAGCGAAGGGCGACGCTCGAAAATCAATGCATTTTCACCACGCAACTGCCCGCCATGCCCTTACCTGTTTCTGGGTAGCGTGCCTCGGCATACGCCAAACGAAGAGGTTGTGGAATTTTTAGCACCTGTTTGGCCGGCAATCGACAGCATGAGTGTGCAGATCAAACAGCCCGACCACAATGCAACAGCTTATGCGTTTGTGAGCATGCCATCCATTGAACATGCGCGCGAAGCCATTCATTACGTAGCTGCAAATAAGTTTCGCGGCCGCTCGTTCTTGAATGCGAATTTTGCTCGTGGACCACCGGTGGACACGTTGCTTTTTGTAGAGCGAACGGGTGACGATGTGAGTATGGAAGACAAGGGAGCTGTTCGTGACTTTGACTTTTCCAAGTGCGAGCCGGACGTTTGGGATGTGCTGTGCCAGCAGCTGGAGAGCTTTGGTCCATTGGCATTTGCTGAGATCGGATGTGTACGATTTCGCAGCTCGGAGCACGCCAAGGCAGCTGTCCGCAAGCAACTGTTCACGGTGAAGGGATACGAGATTTACCCTGTGTATGATACGAAGGAGCAATTTGCGATTGATTCAACACGCCGTGGATCCAATGTGCACAGCAAGCAAGGATTTACTTTGAAGTCCGGACGACTTGGTAAGATGTCTGCAGTGTGTTGGCTCTCGTGTTATTTTGTATCGGCGCAGTGATTCTGACTTGCCTTCGCTATTTTGTAATAACTTGTGGCGTAGTCGGAGGAGATTCAGCTTATCGCGGCCGTAAGAATCACCAGTTTATGAAAGACGAAGACGTGATGATTGATTCAGGTGGACGTCGTGGACATCATCGAGTTACCTCGTCAAAGTACGGTGAGCGCAGCCACAGTCCGCCTCCCAGCGGCCGTGGGGGTGTACGTGTATCGTCGCGGTCTCGCTCACCTGAGCTCCGTAGCGGTGGCAGTCGTTACGCTTCGTCAATGGGCGGACTAGGCAATCCGCCGATCGATTATCGGCTACAGCGCTCTCGTTCTCGGTCCCCTGTGCCGATGTCGAAGAAGCACGCACTACATGATGGTGGTGGGTATGACGTCCCTTTTCATCAGGCAAAGCGCCGTGAATTTCGTAGTAAGTTCGGGCGCCGTTCGCCTTCCCCAGTGGATGTCCGAAGTCATGGAAGTCCTATCTCTGCTGACGAACTGCGTGGACGACCCCGGGAGCGCGAGAGTCCTTGGATGGAGCCTCGTTACGCTGAAAGTCCGCGTGACCAGCGTGGATCCCGAGAGGTTGGTCGTGGTAGAACCAACTTCCGCGGTGCATCGCCTTCCCCTTCCTCCTCGCCGAGACACAGTCGAATCGGTGATCGTGGAAGTCGGCGTACAAGTAACTACAAACGCGGTGGCCATGTTGAAGGTGGCCGTGTCACGCACCGGCGTGTAGATGGTTCACAGGAGGGTCGCGGTAGGGAGCACCCCCCAGCTCTGGCTGGTGGCGTTCTGGATTTGCCACATAGCCTGAGTCCACCACGGTTCGGGAAGTACGCGTCTGGGCCATCAAAAGCCCACCTTCGATCGCGGTCGCGGTCGCCTCACGATGATGTGAGGCTGGGTGTCGTCTCGAATCCACGATTCAGTGGACGTGATGAACGTTCGCTCAGAAATGAGGTACCTGATGGACATCAGTCTGTACAGACCGAACGCGCACGCTACGCGGACGACCGCTCTGTTGCTGAGGTTGCCCGTGATGAACAGCAAGAGCGCCAGCGATTTTTCCAGCAGCAACAGCAAAGTCGCCGTGACTTCCACGATGGAAATTCGAGCCGTTATGGTACAGGCCGTGGAGGTGGGCGAGGCGGAGGTCGTGGTCGCGGCGACCGGTATCATGGCCAACAGGCTTACAAGGGTGGCCGAAGTGGGGCAATGTACGGTCACGACTTACCGCCACCGAAGGGCCGGTCGCTTTCTCCCCTTCCACCTCCTGCTTTCCATCGTTCGGTGTCTCCTCCTGTGCGCGATAGTCGGCGCTCGCCTTCGCCTGGTCAGCCTCCGCAAGTGCAACGTAAATCGTACAGCCGCGAATACCGCGAAGAGTTTTTACCCCGTGAGCGTACTTCCGCGCTTTTACCACCATCGTCGCCGCAGCTGGAGAGTTCTTTCAACCCGGGATCTGTTGGCCCACCTGGCCGTGACGAGTTTGGTTCGGAGATGATCGATCGCATGCATCGTGTACCGAGTCGTTACGAGCGACGTCATCACTCACACCGCGATCGAAGTCGGGATGAAAAAGGTCGCCGTGGCCATCGCGACCTACGAGACAAGCGCTTGTCTCGAGCGGAACGTTCAATGGCCACGTCTCCGGTGAGTCGAGACCACCATTCTGTTTCGACTGGGAGAAAGTCAAATGTGCATTCTCCGCGTCGTTCGTTCACCCGCCGTGCTGAAAGTGACAACCGTCTGGAGGAAGCTGCCGAAGAAGGCAAACTAAATCGGTCAAAGAAAGAGGATGATATGCACCATCATGAGAAAGAGATGAAGAGTAAAGGAGCGCGCTTGACGCGTGACGAGTTGTTTGCGGGCATGGATGATTTGACGGTGGACTATGAGGAGGACGACGAGTAAGGCAGCACAGCTTGCACTGATGATGCATTTGAGAGGAGACCGTGTGAAATCGATACAACCAGGAGATCGTGACGTCGTCGGTTGGAAATGCATGTATTGGCTTGAATTGATTGACCGAATTAATTTTTACGAGGCCAAGTGCGATGCACTCGAGCGTGGAGCACACTCTGCTCCAGTTGCCGACATGTTCCACCGACGAAAAAGACGCTGGAGAATTCTTTGTTACTTTGTAATACGTGCGTATCTGCTTGATGCCTTGAGTTACTTTTCCGTGGCATCTTTCCTTGGCCTCAGCTCCTCGGTTCAGTCAATGCGTTCGAGTTGAGCTGCGAAGTTTAGATGACAGACCTGATGCTACTGCAGAGGCTAAGCGTGTCCAAGTGATCCGCAAAGTCTCGTATGAATATGCTCAAATTCTGATGTGAACCTTGACATGGGGCTTCAGACCATCTCACGTCAATACTGCCATTCCAGGCAATGTATCTGCAAAAGCAGGTATCCAATTATGCAAGGCTTTCGCCGAGTGCTTAAGTATTGCAAAGTCTAGACGCGTGAAATGATGTTATTACGAAAGCTAGGCTTGAATTGAGCGAAAGCAAGGCATGAATTGAGCGAAGCCAGGCTTGAAGTGCGAGTACACCCATGCTTCATATGCTGCGAACTCCGATAAAGCGCTTTCAATGTGGTTAACTCAATGTGGAGATGACGTGCCTTTTTGTCTGCAGTCGTCTCCTTGGTAGAATGTGACTCGCGTTTTGAGTATTATTTATTCGTAACTTATTGCACGCGGGACGTTTTTCAAGCACTATGTAGTCCTGTTTGGAACAACAGAGTCAGGGTTCCTCCACTACACAAGAGAAGTCCCGTGTTTAGCTACATGTCATCAAATCGTGTGGACGTGATCAAGACATTGACTAGGATTCATCGTCATTAGCATTGCTAGCTCGATGCCTTCAGATGTTCGAACAGACTGGCATGTTTGTCGCAACTGACGGATCTACGCCTTGTCAAACAGGGGATGTCCACGAAAAGCAGTATTGTCAATCCACGTCTCGCGTCCACAGTAAGTGTGATGAAGATCAGAGTGTATCAAACTAGACGGACGAGTCGACAAGGCACGACGCGCTTGGTGGTATAGCTGGATAGCGGAGAGGTGTTTGAAGAACCCACCGCTGATGTGTCGCCTTCAAAGTCGCGGCACTTTCGGGTGACACTCGTCTCTTCATCGAATTATGAACCTGAGCTTGTACTCGCTGGCACGTCGAACGTTGACGCCTACATACTGGACTATGGAGACCTTGCACATGCGTGCACTCTGTTTGAGTGTGCGGTTTCATTGTAGTTGTTCGTGGCGACATTTGATTGAAGAAGTGCTTGAGTGTTTCGTCATGCTGTCTTTCGGCAAGTTGCACGTGCACCATTACATCTACGATAACTGGTTCCGAGCTTTGGCTACCCCGCTCCGACTCGAGAGGCAAATGTGTGCGTGAGGAGAGCGATGAGTAAGGTGTCGGCCAGCCAAGTGTGCTCGATATACTGTGGTTGTTCATATAGAGTCAACGCAATGAGACTGTAGCTGTAAATATCAAATGCTTGTAGACTGGATGTGCTTCCCAGCTTCCTCCGTTTCAAGACTGTACACAGCTGCTTCACAATTGGCACTTTGATTGCGTGCTCGTAAGTTAGTCGTAAAACTCAGCAGAATGGCGCGGAGCGTCGCTTTGCTTGAGCTCTTGCTTCACCTGATGCTCACCTGACACATCCATCATATACTGGTCGTCGTCCTCGCGGTCCCGCGCAGCAGCTTCCTTTTCTTCTTGTATACGTGCCGACGGTGGTGCGACCGTGAAGGGAACGCTAGGAACGGGCTCGATCTGGCGAAGATTCTCGTGGATGGAACGCCTGATATCGTCGAGGTAAGCAGGTGTGTTGAGGTTTTCCATGTTGCTGACGGGCAAGTGAAGGCGGTATTCAGGGCCGTAGTATTCAAAGTAGTCGTTGTACGGCATCGCGTCCGGAATGTCCACACCGACTAGTAGCGAAGCCTCGTAGCACCAGGCACGCGCGACATTGCGCAGTGTGTATCCTCCACCACCAACAACGAGAGTAGGAATGTTGAAGCTCTTGACATAAGCCACACAGTCAGCGTGGCCCTTGGCCGACAAATTGAAGCTGCCAAGGCGGTCACCCGACAACGAGTCTGTACCACATTGTAGTAACACAGCACCCGGTGCAAAGTGTTCCATCACCTTCGCAATGACGCTTCGAAAAATACCCGTGAAGCTCTCGTCATCCATGCCATCGCGGCAAGGAAAGTTTACAGCGTAGTGCTTACCATCTCCATATCCAACATCCTTGATATCACCTGTACCAGGGAAGAATTCGCCGTACTTGTGGAACGAGCACGTCATGACGCGGTTTGTAGTATAAAAAGCCTCTTCGACACCATCACCATGGTGAATATCAATGTCGATATACAAGACGCGCTGGTGGGTCTTCAGTAGCTCCAGGATACCCAGTACGCAATCGTTTACATAACAAAAGCCGGAGGCCTCCGAACGCTTGCCGTGATGCAGTCCCCCCGAGTAATTAATGACAATGTCAGCCGAGCCTGCGTTCAACTTGGCAGCACCGCCAATTGAAGCTGACGCGTAGAGCTGGCAAAACTCGAACAGCCCGTCAAAGACCGGACAATCCTCACCCACGTTAAAGCGCTGCAGCTGGCGCAAGTACTCGTGCATGTTGTCCGGCGTGACAAGACGCAGAAAGTGAATATAGTCGTCCGAGTGGAAACGCGTGAGCTCCGTCCAGTCGACAAGGCGCGGACGCTGTCCAACAAGAGCCCAAAGCATTAGCTCGAAACTGCGTCGCAAACAACTGTTTACAAACCATCAATTGCACAGCGTACGTAGACTTCCATGTGCTTAGTAAGGCCGTAGTTCGTGATGAGGTTGTGCGCCATCCGTACGCGGTGAGGCTGCCACCATGCACACAAAAAGAGAGGGTCAGCGAGGTGTAACGGACGAGTCGATCGCCTTGCCAGCTCCCACTCCACGCCACCATTGCCGTACCTTCATTGGATGGTTCTGCCCGTAATGGTAATTGCCAATCTCCGCTGTCACACCACCAATACACAATCGAAAACAAGTTGCCAAGCAGTGGCCACGACCCCCATCGATCGATCGATCAGCAGATGGATAAACAACCAAACAAACACCTAGACACATACAACAAGCAACACAGCAATGCGCACTCCTCGTACAGTCATAGAAGTAGGCGACTCGACGTTTAGAAGCGACCGTGCCACCGCTCGTGAGCGCCACGGAGCTGCCGTTGGCGCTGCTCATGCTGCTGCTGCTGCTGACGCTGCTGATTCGGCGAATGGGTTGATAGCACTCAGGGGGGACGGCTACATCTGGTGTGGTGCACGTGCGATAGTGTGGCAGACACCATCAACGCCCGGATACTTCCGCAGCCACCCAAACTCGAGGTTCTTTTCCGCGCAGCCAATCACTTGCTTCGAAACGAACCGCGTTGGCTCAACGTCAGTAGTCGATCGTAACAATGGCCGACCACCCGATGACGACGACGCGAGAGGAAGACGTGGGCGAGGCGGCTGGAGACGAGGTGACGCAGGAGATGGCGGAGCTGACGGTGGCTGAGGACCAGGACGAAGAGGAGGACGAGCTGGCCAAGCTTCCGAAAAAGGTGCTGCTGCGTCTCGAAGCGCTGCGGGAGCTTCAGGAGGCGCAGGCTGAAGTCGAGGAGAAGTTTGAGAAGGAGCGGAAGCTGCTGGAGCTCAAGTACGAGAAGCTCTACCAGCCGTTTTACCAGCAACGGGCTGATATTGTGTCGGGGGTGAAGGAAGTGGACGCTGTCGTAGCTGCTAGTACTGAGGAGGAGGAGGAGGAGGAAGAGGAGGTGAAGGGCGTGCCTGGCTTTTGGCTGCGTGCGTTTATGAACCACTCGGCGTTAGCAGACCTTATTCAGGAGCGGGACTTGCCTGCGTTTGAGTTCCTCAAGGACGTGCGCTCAGTGAGCCACGAATCGGACAATGGCTTTGAGCTCACGTTTGAGTTTGTGGACAACCCGTTCTTTTCCAACAAGACGCTGACGAAGGAGTACGACATTGGAGACGCGTCGGAGCAGGGCGAGGCGGTGCTGCGCAATGTAAAGGGCACTGTGATTGAGTGGAGAGAAGGTCAGAATTTGTGTGAGGTGACCAAGAAGGTGAAGCAGCGTGCAAAAGGTGGCAAAAGCGGATCGCGCGTCGTGAGCCGCACGGAGCCGTGCGAGAGCTTTTTCCAGTTCTTTGCTCCTGTGGAGATGCCGTCGGAAGAGGACGACGAAGACGTAAGTAGTTGACAGTGTGTTCTGCTTCTATTGTGAGGCTCGGTTGCTGACTGTAGCTGTGTTGTGCTTGTAATTGTATCTTTGCAGAGTGAGATGATTATGCGCCAGCTGAGCGATGACTTCGAGATTGGCTTCACGATCCATGAGACGATTATCCCGCAGGCTTTGTTGTGGTTCACCGGTGAAGCTGTGGAGAACGACTCGGACTATGATCCAGAGGAGGACGAGGACTATGAGGAGTCGGACGACGAGTCACTCTCGAGTGACGAGGCCCCGAAGCCTCGTCGAGGCAAGAAGAAATTTCCTGCTCTCGAAAGCGATGCGAAGTCGACGGAGAAGCCACCCGAGTGTCAGAACCAGTGAGTTGTGTCCAAAGTGTCATCCCCGTTAGAGTCTGCGCTGGAGTCGGAGATGGGAGAATTTATAACGTCATTTGACAAGGAAGCAAAAAAGGGAATGCGCTGCACCCGGCGTCTGGAGTGACTGAGTGAGAGTGCGGCTCAATGTGCAGAACAGATGTGTAAGAAACGATGGCCAGAGTCCTGCGAACGGCACCGCCTTTGTGTCAATGTGCCACTTAATCGCCTATCCCGGTCCGAGGGCCAGTCCAGTCCATCACTGAAAAAGTGTATACTCGTTCGATTTGCTTCTTCCAATTGTTCCATCCGCGAGCGTCACGACACTGAGAAATAGTGTATACACACTCACTCACCCACACACCCATCCACCCACTCACCCACCCCCTCACGCCTCTCTCGTCGTCGTCTTTTATCGTTCATTCGTTCATTCTGTCTTTTTCATCCAAGGCGCGACGTCCGCCCGACCGACCGACCGACCGACGGCCCGACCGACCAGACCCCCCGAGCGTCTCCTCTCGCCATGTCGGACGCCTCCTCGTGTCGCGTGACGCGCGATCTCGGCATCTTTGACTTCTTCCGCAGCCGCTCGCTGTCGCTCGGACGTCGCGAGTCCCACCGTCCGACTCCTAGCGCCCCAGCGAGCGAGCCCAAACCCGCGCGGCACTCGATCACGGCGTCGTCGTCGATGCCGCCACGCGCCCGTCACGCTGCTGCTGCTCCTGAGCCTCTGAACGTCGTGGCGCCTGTGCCCGCTGCGTCTTGTTCGGCCTTCGTGCCGCCTCTCTCGGAGATTGTGAACTCGAGCGCGACGCTCTCAGCTTCGATGGAGTCGCTCAGTACGAACGACCACTTGAGTGACGATGACAGCGACAGCGACTCGGGGACCGCCTCGACTGGCGGCGACGACAATAGTGAAAGCAGCAGAAGCGGCAGTAGCAGCTGCAGCGTGGGCAGTGCAATTGTCAAGTACGAGGTCGTGCAGGAGCTCGGACGAGGCGCGACGGCTGTGGTCCAGCTCGCTCGGCAGCGCGATGGCGAGCACCTCGTGGCTCTCAAAGTGTTCAAGACGTCGCTGCTCAAGAAGATGCGGGACGTGAAGCGAGTGGGGCGACGGATGGTCGTGTCGACGGCTCTGGACAAGGTGCAGATGGAAATTGCCATCATGAAGAAGCTGCACCACCCGAACTTGTTGAATTTGTTGGAAGTGTTTGACGACGATTCCGAGACGCTCGTGTTGATGTTGGAGTATGCGCCGTCTGGACAAGTGATGACGTGGTTCCCTGAAGAAAAGGTGTACAAGAAGAGTGGCAGCAAGAGGGGAGCTGCTACTTGTTTTCGCGAAGAGGAGCTGCGCGTGTGTGTGCGCCAGCTTCTACTGGGACTCCAGTACCTCCATGACAACAATATCTGTCATCGAGACTTGAAGCCGGAGAACATTCTCGTGGGCCAGGACGGCACGTACAAAATCTCCGACTTTGGCGTTGCGCACTTTTTCGAGGAAGAGGACAAAGAAGCTAAGCTGAAGTCTTGTGGTGGGGAGGCGTCGCTTGCTGCAGCGAGGCCGCATCGGAAGGGTTACGTCTCGACGACGGCTGGCACGTATGCGTTTATGGGCCCGGAAACGCTGAAAGGGGGTGAATACAGTGCCTATGCAGCTGACATTTGGGCGCTGGGGGTGACGATCCACGCCCTGGCGCTCGGTGCGATCCCGTTCTACGATCCCGATGTTGTGACGCTGTTCGAGATGATTGAGACCGGCCCGGTCACGATTGAAACGAAGGTCCAAGGCAGCTCGGGCCTTAGTAAAGGGTTGACAGAGCTCCTGTACGGTCTGCTCGAGAAGAATCCCGAGCAGCGCTGGTCGTTGCAGAAGTGCAAGGAGCATTCGTGGGTGCTACAAGGTCTGTCGAAGCAAGAGCAGCAGGAGTATGTGCAGACGAGTTATGACGCGGTTACGATTGGGCCGGAGGAACTCGCGCGCGCTGTGACACGAGTGGTCTCGCTCAATGTGATACTGCGGGTCAAACTGGGCGCCAACAAGTGGAAGCGCCGAGCGATGCAGACACTAAAGGAGCGACGGCAATCGCTACAAAACGATGGCGATGGGGCTAAGTCGGACACGAGTCGATCGGTGTGCTCATCCGTGGATCCGCCGTCGTTGAATTCGGTCCAGTCGGACGCGCCCCAGCAGTCGACAAGTGCCGCTACTGCACTCACAAGCGCTCAGCCCGCGGTTTAGCCACACAACTGACTGACTGACTGACTGTATCCTGTACGTACCAATTAATTTGTAAGCGCTCATTTCGTCCACCCACCAGTTCATTATTATTTTCACGTGTCATCCTCATCAATTAATTTGTCACTGCACCTCTTGTCACACCCGTTGAACAACGCGAGAGCAAAGTTTTGCTTTTTTCAGTCGCTTTTTTCAAACTGCTCAGTGTCGAAATGTCGCGCTATACCTTCCTGCCAACGTCGTATCAGGCGTCGTCCAGCGAGGTTTACAGCCGCAGTGCCCGGCTCGAAGACGCGTCCAAGCGGCCACTGGAACGGGAACACTATGGCGTGTACACGACCGTGACGCACACGCGTCAGCAGCTGCGACAGCCGCATCGCCCGCCCAAACATCGGTCCAGTACGAGCAGCGACAGCAGCAGCAGCAGCAGCAGTCGCGCGAACGTTGGAGCAGCTTCAGCCGTTCGGAGCGACGGGGGACAATACACGCTGCAGTTACTGGCCTACCGGTCCATTTTCGTGCTTCAAGGCGCTTTTATGGGCATGTTGGGCCCATCGCTCGTGTTTTTCTCGGAGCAAGTTACGAAAGAGTCGGGCGTGGTCACGCCCGTGTACGGATTTGGCCCCATCTTTGCCGCTCATGGAGGCGCCGCCCTCGTCATGAGCTTCATGAGTGACTTTGTGCTCTCGTACTGCACGGCGAAGAAGTGGATGAAGCAGCTGATTGTGGTCCTGCTGCTCTGCAGTGGCACGTGGTACGCGTGCCTGACCCCAGTGACTGTGGCCACGGGCAACGTCGGCGTTGGGCTCTACTTTATTGCAAAGGGGTTCTGGACGGCACTGCTTAACATCACGTACGTGACGATGTGTTGGGTGTTATGTGCCGGTCTATCGGTGTATAATAATTGTGGCAACTGAAGCTGCAGGACCACAGTTTTTACTGACAGGCTCTGGATATGACTGTTGTCATGTGTTGTAGACTAAATCGCTGCTCGCTATGGATTGCGGGAGCCAAAAATCCGCAGAGACGCCGCATCGTCACGTCGATGAATATCAACTATGGTCTTGGCTGCGTGTTGGGTGCTGTTGGAGCGTTGGTGCTTACAAAGCTGGACCTTGACTTGGGCTATGCATTCTTTGGATTGGCTATCCTGACGGTCTTTCCAGCAGTGCTGGTCGCGATGCTGCCGAGTCCACACAACTCCGAGGGAAGCGACGAGCAGCAGACGCTGTTGTCTTTCGAGGATCCCACGCGCCGCGTCCCTGCAGTACCTAGTCCGATTGTGGGAGGTGTTTTCTTGCACGCGAAGCATGTCAGTGGCTCCAAGAACTGCAATCCAGATACTTACGATTCGAAGAACAACTTTATCATCCTGCTCGTGACCATCTCCGCCACTGTGCTTTTTGGCATTCAACTCGGTCTTGCAGCCTTTTTGTACGTGTACATCGGCACGGTGCTAATGGAAGGCGAGAAAACCGTACAAATTGAGGCAGTGGGCTCCAGTGACAGCCGCGGCACTATAAGTGGGAACAGCCAACGAGTGTGGCAGTGCGCCTTCATGGTGCTGTTTTGGGGATCGCTGACGGTGTCGTACGTGGTGCTTCCGAGATTTTTGTTCCACGACAAGAACCTCTACTCCATCGTGGTTTGCACTGTCGTATGTGGTGCAAGTTCGTTTGGTCTTCTGTTCGGCGCTGAAGCGGGGCTCATTGTCTTTGCGGCGTGCCTCGTGTTGTTCTCGTCTGCTTTGGCTCCGCTCTTCACGCTCAGCATCCACTGCTTAACTCGCGTGATCAATGAACAGCTGATCAGCCGCGTGTCGTCGCTTATTGTATTCGGCTGTGGTATGGGCGAGGTGTTCATTCCGGTGCTGATGGGCTTTTTCATGAGTGGTCAGAGCGGGCAAGCAAACGGAGCCGTCGCCGTGAGCTACATCACCTTTATTCTCGCTCTGACGCTCGTGGGTGTTAGCGTTGTATTGCTTTGGATGGTGAAAGCAAGATTGAAAGAGCTGCCAGAGCCTGTCGACGAGCTTGAAGGAAACAGTGAAATGGGTCGGATGCGCGCAGCTCGTGCTAGTCATGTCGTTCGGGAGGCTGCACACTTTTGACCCGGGGCATTCAAACAACGATGCGAGCAAAGATTGATTAATGCAATAAAACAACACCATGTCGGACTCGACTCAACCCGATGACACTCAAGACATGTTCGACCTGTTTATTCGGGATTTATTAAATTAGAGGACACCAATATAATTGGGTCCTCAAATAATGAATCACAAAAGAATTGAAAATAACAACGTGATCGATTTGAAATGAAGATCAGCAAGCTAATTTGAATCATTAGTCTAAAATAGAAATATCTCAAGGTGCATACAAAATGATTGAAAATCACACAGTAGAGAGCATCTGGTCCTTTGTGTATCTTTGGAGAGTCACTGATGCCACCTATTTTTACTGAAGTCGGCCAGGTTCAACCTCTACAATGCGATAATCGTTGCAAAGAGCGCTTGATTTTAGCACTAGCAGCTCAGTTTTACGATTGTAGTCACACAAGAAGACATCTCGTTGCGCGCAGACAACACAACAGACTTTATCGAACGTAACACCAAGTTGGCAAGACGATCGCTAGCGACGATAAAAGCTAGCATGGAAAGAGAGGTGAATAGCGTTGTGTCAAGGCCTTTTACGCGCTAAACGTCAGCACAAACACGATTGGGTCCTCTGACATCATGGACGGCTGAGTATTATTGCACCAGTAGACCGACGTATGGTACAATTTGCATGCGGGAGGACAAATGTGTGGACGGGTCAAGTTGAATGAACGACCCATGACGGGTTGTCAATACTGGGCTCCGTCCCAGAACGTCCCATCCCGCACATCCCGCAGCTCATCTTGCGCGTCCTACACATCTCGCATGAAAAAACTGTCTTACTTCAGTCATTCCTTGAATAAGTCATAGGCTTGATGGAGCGAACTTCTACGAAGTAGTCATTTATGGGTTACGTGAATTTCCCATTTTTTTGTGAAAAGGAGAAATGCGTACATTCATGGTTCCCCCCTACATTTCATAAATCCATGTTCCAAGGACTGTTACCAATGCGAAAGGCTCGAACTTTGCCAGCACAAGGCCAAGAATACGAAACTGAGCAAAAGCATTCTGACAAATTGGACTTCAGGCAAGTTTTATTTTTTAGATCATCCAGAACGATGTCTATCCCAAAATTAAGAAGCGCACTGATCTTGAATCTATGACAGATTACGGACTTTCACCAGAAGCCCGAGAGGCACTTAGAAACTAAAGCTGAAGGAACGCCTGTCAACCTGGATACTTTAATGCCGAACAAGAAATGTTTCCGTGATTGTAGCAACCATTTGGTCAAGGCTGAGTATTTATGAGCGCCTGAGTCTACCTTAGGATACCATCAAGTTCTATAGTGGATAGTCGCAACGCTGTCGGCAGCGCAACAAGCTGAGCAGCACCAGGATCCACGGTGATATTGTTTCAGCAAATGAGAAGGTCATAGATGCAGCATAGCCTGGACTTCGTTTGGGCTTTGAGCTCAAACATGTTTCCAATATGGACGAAACCAATGTTTGAGAATCCATAAATCTCTATGTGGTCTGATGTTGCACAGTACTGAAAATGGTTTAGGCTTATTTATATCATGAACTAGAAAGACAATTGCGTGAAAAGAGATTGAAGATCTCAAGTAATAGAAGGTCAGAGCTTATTTATGTTAAAGTTACATCGGTGATTACTTACATGCTCTATGCTACTAGTGATACGCGACAGGGTAATTACTTACATGCTCTACACTAGTAGTAATGCGCGGCGTGGTGACTACTAACATGCAGGTAGGATAATACAGCAGGTTAGACTATCAGTAGGAGTTTGCGAACCAAGGACCAAAATTACATTCACTTCACGATTTGCCTTCTTCTTAAAACATTTTGCTAACTGGTTAACAGCCGAACAAAACGCTCAAGAACAACACCCGCCGCTCGCATGTCTGCGAAGAAGGCCAACGTCATCCTCTGGAGCAATAATTGAGTTTGTCATACGAATGACGCTGGCGAAGAAGGGGATGCTAGCACACATTCAGATGGTCAACCTGTTGTTTGCTGCTTGAGACTTGGATGGTAAATTGAGAACTAAATGTATTGCAGCCTTTGATCCTAGTTATCTCTGTGTCCGTTACTTTCAGTTTCTTCTGCGTAGGTTTCGTGTCATTACTCGTCCGTTACGATAGTCGCTTACCTTTATCACTAGTCGCGCCCTTTCACATCATGGGTCGCGTTCCTTCAACATCACGAGTCGTTCTACTTCAACACTCCTTCCCGAGTGGTCATACTTACCCTGAAAGCATCACAAGTCCGCGAAGCTGACTAAGTCGCGGCGCTGGGAGGGTCTTGGTCAGTATGTCCGCGCGCATACCCTTGGATTCGCAGTACTGCACCTTTAGCATCTTCTTTGTTTCCAAATCCTTTACGAACTTCAATCGCACATCAATGTGCTTTGCTCGACCAGACGTGTCCTCGCCCTTGATTTGAGCGATGGCTGCTTGATTGTCAACATGTAACGTTGAATCAGGCTGAACCGACACGCCAATCTCCTTAAGCAGTTCAATGATACCCATCATTTCAGCAGCGGTTTGTGAAGCCGCCACAAACTCGGCTTCCATCGTTGATAAGGCGACACACTTCTGCTTCTTGCATAGCCATCCCACCACCATTCCGGCCACCATCAGCACACCACCGCTGACTGACTTCCGGTCAGTTTTATCTGCGGCGTAGTCTGCGTCACTGTAAGCTTCGACCAGCACGCCATCGTCCTTGATTGCGTCCTTTTTTTCGTGCATTATGAACTTGAGTCCCTTTGTGCCCTTCAGATACTTGGCTATCTTCTTTGCCAAACGCCAATCGCCTTCAGTTGGCGCGTGCGAACGCCGCGTCACTCGGTGTACAGCAAACGCAATGTCTGGGCGTGTGCATCGGGCGATCCACAGCAGACTGCCCACCAGCGACTGAAACGTCTGTACAGTCGGTCTCTGTGGCGAGCCACTGCCACCAGACGGTAGCAGGGTTATTTCTTCGTATCCGTCTTCTCCACTTATTGGTACTCTGACCGCTGCCGAATCTTTAAGTCCAAATTTGTCGAGCATCTCGTCGATTGTGCTTTCTTAATCTAGTGCCCATCCGGTCTTGGCGCTGTAATTGAACGCGATTCCAAGAAACTTGGTTACCACGCCGAGATCCTTCAGCTCAATGACTTGCATGTCGTTGAAGAAGTTGTCGACCTTCTTTACGTCCGTCCCAGTCACCAGAACATCGTCCACGTAGATCCCCACGAGCGTTTTACCGTCGGTCTCAGTCTTTATGTAGAGACAACTGTCTGTATAACACTGACTGAAATTCAGCGACATTAAGATGTCGTGAAGCATCATGTTCCACAGCCGGCCCGACTGTTTCAGGCCATATAGACCTTTCTTGAGTCTTAGTGCGAGCTGCCTCTGGTCTTTCACGCCATGTTTTCGTAGCAACTTGGAATCTATATTCATTCCCTGTGGAATATGGAGTAGAATTTCCAAGTCATCTTCTTTTCCGCTTTAACATAAGCGCTCGGCACATCGCCGTGTCGTGCAGGTACCCCCATATCCTTGACACAGCAAGTATCACCTTGCCAGATATCATCTCCATCACAGCTGAGAAGGTGTAGGTGTAATCCACACCATACACTTGTTCGTCTCCGCGCGCCACAAGCCTTGCCTTGAATCGTTCGATAGAACCGTCTGCGTGCACTTTTAGCTTGTAGACCCATTTACTGTGCAGCAACTTGGAATCGCGTGGTTTTTGAATAACCTCCCAGGTATCGTTGTGCTCTAACGCTTCAATCTCCGTACACATAGCCTCTTCCCACTGCTTGACTCGAGGGTCTTTCATCGCCTCGCGATAGTTTTTTGGATCTTTGAGACTGATCGCTTTCACTCGACTCACTGGTACGTGCTTGTCACCCATATTTCGGGTTTGCATCCTAGTTCGCGTTTGCTCTTCCGCGGGTAGTAGTTCGTCCCCGCTTTCCGCTTCTTGTAGGTCCGTGTAATTCTTGCTCACATCGGGTTCCTTCTCTTCTTCAGAAAATTTTCTCTTTGACTTGACTGCGTCCTTTGTTGACTCGGCAGAGTCATGTTTCGTCTTTGCTGACGCCCGTTTCGATGGAAGCAAAATTACTGCGTGGGGCTCCTTCCGCTTCGCGGCATCGTCGAGATCTGACACATCGCGCCGCAGCATAGGGTCTTCTCGCTCAAGCTGTGCCTGTAGCTGGACGTTCTGCTCACTGTTAAGTGTCTCGACATTGCGGATGTGCTGCGTTGTAATAACAGTCCTCTCCTTTGGCAGGTACACCCTGAAACCTTTAGTCTCATCGTTCTTGCCGATGACCATGCCAACCTGGGATCTCGTCTTCCACGATTTCTTTCCGGGGTCCCTAAACGCTGAGCATGGGCTGCCGAAAGTCACCATGTCCGCCAGATTAGATATCTTGCCTGTCAACATCTCTAGCGGTGACATCCGCTTCGGGTTAGCACTGCACGAGCTCCGATTTAATACGTAAGCTGCATACTCGACGGCGTCACCCCAAAAAAATAATGGTAGGCCACTCGCAAACAGCATACATCTTGCCATGTTTAGGATAGTTCTGTGCATTCGCTCAGCTTTTCCATTTGATGCTTGATTATCGGCCTCGCTGATTTGACGCCTTACTCCAGCTGACCTGCAGAACGGGTCGACGTTAACGTACTCCTTTCCACCGTCCGTGCGCAACACATGAATGCGGCAGTTGAATCTCTTCTCAAAATAGAGTAGAAAATGCTCAAAATTCTTTGTCGCCTCAATCTTGTTCTTGGCGACGAAAACGCGTACGTAATTCGTTGAGTAGTCGACGAAGTTGATGAGGTATCGATTTCCACGACGGTCCTTCGGAGTCATTGGTCCTTTGATGTCGCTACCGATAACACCCCCGAGCTTGTCGATCGGTGCATTCCTTCCTGTGTCCTTCTTGGGCTGGTTGTTCTTGCTCTGTTTGCCCTGTGCGCAAGTCAAACAATTTGGCCTCGTTCGGTCGGTCAACCGGATACCTGAACCTGCCGAGTCGGCCATGCGTACGATAGTATCGTAGGAAAGATGGCCCAGTCTTTGGTGCAATTCCAGCAGTGTTGTATCCGTGACTGCTTCATCTATTTCGTCGAAACCTTCTTGCACGGCTAAGTTGACCACTCGTACTCGTGCATCCGTTGTGCTCTCACCCATGACGTCAATAGTCAGGACATTGTTGCGGCGGAAGACTTCGAATATCTTCCTGTTGTCCTCTTGGCGCACCACATAACTTTGGCCGCCTTCTCGCATGAGGAACACACCACGTTCCTCCAATAAACCATAGCTGATGATGTTGTCAGCAAGGTTTTCAGCGTAGTAGACCTCGGTGAGGTCCACGATAACCTCTTTTCCATTGACCACCGTCTTCAGCTCGGCCGTTCCCACTTTGGTCACTCGGACCATCGTGTTGTTTGCCGCGCGACATGAATGATCGCAATCCTTCACGTTCTTCAACATCATCGCATCTTTCACAAGGTGCACGCTCGAACCGCTGTCCAGGATCCACGAGTCAGAGTCAGCTGTCGTACCGGTACCAATGGCTAACGCAACCCGGCTCGAAACCGAATTGGCGTCGCCTTTTTTTGGACAGTTGGCCTTAATATGACCAGCCTCGCCACAGCCATAACATTTGCGAGAATCGGCACTTTCAACCCGTGCAACGTATCTCCTTTCGCGCCCTCCTTGGTCGCTTCGTCCACCGCCGGGGTAGCGAACTACTAGCGCGCGGCTTGATCGAACAGCTCGGTCTCGGCCTCCTCCGCTATTCGTCTTCTTCATGCTAATTTCAAAATCAATCGCGAACGCAACAAGCTCAGCAGCTTGTACAAGGTAATCAGGTCGTTGAGCATTCATCCGAGTTAACATCGCGGTTTGAATGTGCGATGGTGCCGACTTGCATAAGCATTCTAGCACACTCTGCTCCGAGTTACCCGACCGTTCTGCCACGTACACAAGGTACTGGTAGTGCTCGGGCCATGTCTTGTTTTGATCCTTCTCGCTTATCATTAGCTCAATTCCTTTAGTAGATGGAATCGGCGTCATGTACAGCAACAGCATGCTGTTCAGGACGTGTTCGAGTGTGTTCGACACCGACGACCACACCGGCAGCATCTTCTCGTAATAGCTGAGTGCCGCTCCATCCAGCTTACCACTCAGCGCGAGGACCTTAAACTCTTCTGGCCAATCACCTCCGCTCATCAGCTGGGCTGCACCGAGTCGTTGTAGGAAACGCATACCCCACGCCTTGAAGTCGGCACCCACGCCTGGGTATGTCTCCTTACCCGTAAACTTGGCAAAGCCGGGCCAGTCCAGGTCCCGAGGCTTAGGTATCTTTAACCCATAATCTTCACGCGGCGTAAAATTCGGCGACGATCTCGGTGGCTGATTCTGGTTTACTTGCTGCGGCGGCTGATTAGGCGGCGGCATGCATGGCGTTACAGGCGGCATGGCATTCTGCATGGGCTCATCTAGTGAGCCCCTCCTCATCCGACGGTCCCGCGCTCTGATGAAGTCGGTGAACGCGCTTGAACCATTGAACAAGTGCTCGGCAGGATGCGTGGGAGCAGCATCGGCACGGCGACTCATCTGGTCTTGCATCTTCATCTGGTTTGCCATAAACTGAGCTTGTTGCTGTGCCATCCCTTCGAGGAGTCCTTCAAGCCGGTCCATCCGCTCAGAGCTCGCATCAGAAATACGACTCGCGCTCTCTTGGGCTTCGGACGCGTCCAAAGCCGATCGCGTCTCCTCGCGCATCCCGGACGGGTCAGCAACCACGTTTTGTGCGTGAGTGTCCGTCCTGGCGACGTCGCGTACCGGGGTTTGCTGGTGAGGAGTCGAGTCGTTGTCGCTTGGGCTCATAACCTGTTGTTTGCTGCTTGAGACATGGATGGTAAATTGAGAACTAAATGTATTGCAGCCTTTGATCCTAGTTATCTCTGTGTCCGTTACTTTCAGTTTCTTCTGCGTAGGTTTCGTGTCATTACTCGTCCGTTACGATAGTCGCTTACCTTTATCACTAGTCGCGCCCTTTCACATCATGGGTCGCGTTCCTTCAACATCACGAGTCGTTCTACTTCAACACAACCTTGAAGAAGAGATGACAGAGTCCTCAATGCTGAACGACATGAAGGCACTAGGACTGGTCGTTCAAGACATAGTGCTGGAGCATCACATCAAAGATTCAGTCGGTAACGACGGTGAATCAGGCATGGATTGCGCTGCGTGAGTTTTACAATCTCGCGATCATGCACAATCGAGTGACGATGATCCGCCGCCTTCATGGATTTTGGATGGACGACGACATAATGACGACCAAGCTCGTGGACAAGTTCGATGAACTCATCGTTGGTCTTCAGTCTCTGAATGAGCCGGTTGACGAGGCGCTGCAGCTCTCGATTCTTCTCAGCAGTATGCCTGCAGATTACGAGCTCATAGCGTCGATCGTGGAGAACGCCCACGACATCACGCTCATTGAGGTGAAGAAAAAGCTGATCAAGGAGTATGAGCGACAGGAAAAGAAGGAAGCGACGGAAAGCGCGCTGAAAGCTACGATCTATGGGGGCAAGTCGAAGAATGCAAGATTCGACAAGTGCGGCAGGAAGAACGGACGCGAGGACAAAGTCTCGAGAAATAGAATTGGTTTCAAGGGCGAGGGCTTTAACTATGACAAGTTTGGTCACATGTAGCGGTACCGCCCGGTCACGCAGGAACCTGGCAAGGATGACGAGTACGCGGTATTCGCCGCCGTGAAGAGTCGATCATCATGGTGGATGATCGACAGTGGTGCGACGACGCACATGACGCCGCACCGAGAAGACTTTGTAGCTACAAGGACATGGTGACAAGCATTGAGGTGACCATCGCGGATGGCAAGAAGATCCGTGTTGGAGGAACTAAGTCGGTGTGCTCAAAGGACAATGAAGGCAAGCGCATTCGGATGTTGAGCGTCCTCCACATCTTGGACTTGATCGACGACTGCTGTCAGTTGGTAAGCTTGCAAAACGCGGACTCGACGTTGAGTTTGAGCGCACATCGTGTCACCCCGGGTTGGAAGTTTGGCAAGTCCTACACGCTGGGACGTTGACCGGAAACAGCCCAATGCGTGGCGTATTCGGACGTCGAGAGCGAGTGGGGAATTTGACACGCTCGCATTAGCCACTTGAACAAAGAAGCGCTGGAAAAGACGCCTTGAGTGACGACTGGTATTCTAATTACTAGTTTCATAACGAAAGCACTATGCAGTAGATGCTTGAAAGGCAATCAAACGGTGGCGCAGTTTCCATCTCGTTCGCAGATGAAGACGTCCTGTGTGCTGGGTTTCGTCCACACGGACATAATGGGACCAATGAAGACGGAGTCAAAAATGGCGCGAAGTACGTGCTCACCTTCGTTTATGACTACTCTAAGTATGTTGTGGCATGCTCTCTCAAGAAGAAGAGCGAAGTGTTGAGAAGGTTAAAGCCTACAAGACTATGCACGAGAACCAGTAAGTAGAGCGCGTCAAGTGTCTACGATCTGACAACAGCAGCGAGTTTGTAAACAAGGCCTCGGGCGGAATCTGCCAGCGTAACGCTATTGTGCACCAAAAGCTGCGCCATACAGACCTCAGCAAAATGGATTGGCTGAGCAAATTTCCGAACGATTATGGAGAAGGCACAAAGCATGATGCACTACAAGTTAGCATCTACTTTTTAATAGGCATAGTCAATGAGCACGGCAGTTTACTTGGTCAGCCGAACAAACAGCACGCACACTGGCGCAACTACATACGAGATCGTATTTGTCACGGGGTGAATCGTTACATAACAATTTATAAGAAATTGTTAATAGAATATAACTATAAGAGTTATATTCTCAGAATATTGTCATAAGGACGAATATTCTGTAGCACTTACGAGTAGTTCCTAATTGGTTGATATAGGCCATTATATCCACCAACGAAGACGCGCCACGACAGACGCACGCAATGAGTGGTGAGCAGATAGTTGATTTACACATTTGTATTTAGACATCGTTAGGTGAGGATAAATAGTGATTTATTGCAGACATTAACTATTATAAATACAGTTCTACTTTTTACTTTAACCAAGTACTCGCTTCTTCTTACCGTCTTCCTCTGCACGTACGAGTGTACGTGAAGTTACGAGGCACCGCCTTATTCTGTTATCAGAATAAGTAGCTTGTACTGTCACCAGTACAAGCTTCAGGGTGCCCCGTTACACCTGGTAGCACTTTGTAGTCCGTCCAAGGACCGCGTTCACATCCAACATGAATATGTTGGATGATGAAGATGACCAAAGCTTTCACGCTACGCGTGACGGCTACTCCCATTTGAGCGATGTCGAATGGGATGCGGTCGAACGAATGGGTTCGACCATGGGCATCCATGCTGTTAGCGTCATGCTAGAGGCTCTCAATAGAGATGCCCAACATGCTACTATCGCCAAGTTCATTCAAAATGAACTTGACGCAGAACGCGAGAAAGTAGCCTTGCTTCACCAACAAGGTTCTCAACAAGCAGAGTTGTTGAGAGAACAGGGTGCTCAACAGTTTGAACTGTTGAGACAGCAGCAGGCTGCTGCTGGTGGGTCGATGCACTCGCGTCGACCCGAGACCTTGAAGATTGACATCTATAAGTATAGGGGAGTCGAAGAGGACTCCCTTTTGAGATGGTTCGTCAAATTGGATGACGCCATAAGAGCGCGTCGCATCGACGACGGGGATATGCAAGTTGCGTTTGCCCAATCAAATCTGGCAGGACGTGCCAAGACTTGGGCTTTGGGACTCAAGTTGCACGACCCATATGCGTTTGGGTCGTTAGAAGTCTTCAAGTCGCGGCTCAGACAAACGTTTGAACCGCCTAGAGCTGAGTTCAGAGCTCGAACCGAACTCTTGAAGCTCAAACAGGGTAAGCGTGATGTGCACGCTTACGCGCAACATATACGACATCTCAAGAGTTGTAATAAGTTCCAACCCGGTAGATGAACACACGTTGGTTTTGGTGTTCATGCAGGGTCTTGCGGATGGTCCCGTCAAGACTCACCTGTTCCGACTTGAACTAGATTCACTAGAACAAGCCATTTCCATTGCGGAGCAGGAAGACTTCAGTCTGAGACAGGCTCGCGCCAGCTCGACATCATATCGTCAACCGAGACGATATGACAACGGAGGTCCAGAGCCGATGGAACTCTGTTATGTAGAGAGCGAGAAGGCTCGCTCAACAGACTACAAGAAGTTGCAGAAATGCAACAGATGTCAGAAGACAGGACACTACGCTTACGAGTGTAGTGCCCCTCGTCCAGTGTCTCGCAACACTGGGCGTAGTGACCGTCCACCCATGAGAAAGGGGCAGGGATGCGGGTCCGCTGTTTTTGCAAAGACGCAACAACGGGATGGACCGTCAAAAAACGGACAGGATCAGTAGGTGCGGAGCACCCTACTGGTCCAGCAACGTCAAGAGAATTTGTAGGCCTCTTGATGAAGGTTGCTCCCAACGCAAAAACGTTGTGCGTTGCTGCTCTAGGTAATGAGGACTCACTCATTACCTTGAAACTCGAAGTGACGAATAAGTTGTCCCTTCGAGCTCTAGTCGATTGTGGGGCGTCCAACAATTTTGTGCGACGCCAATCGCTAGAAGATGGTCACTTTAAATTCAGTGAATGTGACACACCTCCTACGAGGATGACGGTACGTCTTGCGACAGGCGCATCCGTAACCGTCATGAAGCGTATAGTGAAGATCCACTATACGCTAGAAGATACCCAATATGACGATGACTTTGTCGTATTGGATTTGGATGACAAATTTGATGTCATCCTTGGAATACCGTGGCTCCGAAGGTACGAACCACGGGTAAACTGGCAACATCGGACAGTAACGATGCCTGCCGCTTGTTCATCAGATGGCCATCTGATGAACGTTTTGGAGCGTCCACAAGCGTGTGGATGTACTACGAGTGAGTGCGATGGCCTCACTTGTGGTACGGTCGTTAGTACGACTGCACAAAACCTTAGTGTACCAAACGGTTACACTTCGAGCAAAGTTCCGGCGGCTGTGAGGAAACACAGGCTGCGCCGAAGGTCCACCACTCGAATAAGTCGGGTGGACTGGGACAAAGATGTATCCCTAGCGGGGAACATCTAGATAAGAAACAATCGATCGCTCAGGTTAAGCGAAACGATAATCCTAGATCGACTGGAGAGTCTTTCGTAGAGGATCTTGCTGTGGTTGCGCAACCCCAGCTAGAGGAAGTAAAGGGAATAAGTCCCAAGATTACAAATACGGCGGAAATAAGTTCCCCGAAACCCGCGGGAATAAGTCCCCGGGAAGCCGAAGGAATAAGTCCTTCGAGGCCTGAGAGAATAAGTCCCCAGGAAATGAAAGAGACATTGAATGTCCTATCAATGACGGATCAAGTGTAGGCGCTTATACACTTGATCTGATTGCGCCTCCGAAGTTGAGTTCGGAGATCACTCAGTTGCCAACGCTCGAACATAAAAGGTTCTTGCGTGATCTGCGTAGTGGCAAAGTCAAGCAGATCTGCGTACTCGTCGCCGACGACGAGTGCGTAGCCGACATAAGGTCATCAACAGTGTTCACTGAGAGCGAGAGAGTTCTCAGTAGTTCATCTATGGACGAGAGTGTCCTAGATGAAAAGACACGAGTTGAGCGATATGACTCCCAATCGTGGGAATCGCTCAAGACAAATCCTCTCTATGAAGATTTGGTTGAATTCAAGGATGTATTCCCTGAAACTGTTCCGTGCGAGTTACCGAAGGATAAAGGTATTCGACACGAAGTCGAGCTTAAACCAGGCTCGAAGTACTGTGTCATGAAGCAGTGGCCACTGCCTCGTGAACAAGTACTTGCGATCGACAAGTTCTTTGCCGATCGTTTAGCAGCGGGCCATGTGAGGGAATCAACTTCCCCACATAGCTCTCGGACCTTCTGTGTGCGAAAAGCAACAGGAGGGTGGCGGATAGTGTATGCATTTAACAAATTGAACGCTGCAACGGTACCGGCTCAGACGCCGATACCGAGGAAGGACGTAATCATTGATGGTATGTCAAAGAGTACCATCTTTTCGTCCATGGATTTGATGGATGGCTTCTATCAAATCCTAATGCGTGAACGGGATATACCCTATACCGCAGTTAGCACGCCTAGCGGCATGCTCTGGGAATGGCTAGTAATGCCACAAGGGCTTAGTAATGCCCCTGCCACATTCAACAGATGTGTATCACATCTGTTGAGACCAGTACGAGAATTCGCGCCGAGTTATTTCGATGACGTATTCATCCATAGTCGAGCTATGGATGGAAAGTCGGATGTTGAGGTTCACAGGTACCACGTCCGACAGGTTCTTACAATCATGCGAAAGCATCAATTGTATGCAAACCTCAAGAAGTGTATATTTGCAGCAAGCGAAATACCACTTCTTGGGTGCATCGTTGGTAAGAACGGTGTACGTCCTGATCCCGAAAAGATCAAGGCGATCACCGACTGGCCTGTGTCGGTTGACGTCAAAGGTCTTCAAAAATTCCTTGGGCTAGCGGCGTATTTGCATAAGTATTCACGCAATTACGCCGAGATGACTGTACACCTCTCTCGTTTGTTGAAAAAGAACGAGAGGTGGTTATGGAACGCTGAATGTCAGCGCTCCTTTGAGGGTATCAAGCAGAGCTTGATACAATCCCCAGTCCTAGCAATTGCCGATCAGGACAGGCCATTTCATGTGGTCTGTGATGCCACCGATTTTGCAATCGGCTGTGCATTAATGCAGTACGATCTTGAAGGCGTTGAACGCGTCGTCTGCTATCAGTCGCGTCATCTGCAACCAGCTGAGCTGAACTATCCAGTGCATGACAAGGAACTCCTTGCCATGAAGTATGCACTCGCGAAGCTCAGAGTCTATCTCTTAGGAGATAGACCCTTCATTGTTTACACTGACCATGCGTCATTACGCACGGCAGTGAACAGCCCGCACCTTTCACAACGAATGGCGCGGTGGTTGTCATTCTTTGCGGAATACAGCTTTACGGTTGAGTACAAACCAGGACGACTTAATGTCGTCGCTGATGCACTCTCACGTCGTCCCGACTTTGAACCAGTCGCGAAACCCAACAGTGAGACAGTCACTGTTGCGGTTATGACGTCCACCATACCATCTTCAACGTTACATGATGATGTGAGGCGGGCGTATGCCCAAGATGGTGAGATAGTGAAGTTGTTGACACATCTCTCCCAACCATCCCGAGAATCGTTGAAACGATTGTCGCCTGCGTATCGATCTGCATCAGATCGATACACTACTCGCAACGGTTTACTGTATTGTACAGCCGTTACTGGTGACACACCACGTGTTGTCATTCCAAATGATACTGATCTGCGTTTGCGGATCATGTTCGAGTATCACGATGCTCCTATAGAAGGACATCGTGGCCGAGAGAAAACATATCTCACGGTAAGTAGAGACTTTTACTGGCCCCGCCAGTATCAGTTTGTGCACAAGTACGTTCGCGCATGCGAAGTCTGTCAACGAGTGAAGTCAAGTCCTTCACTGCGTGCACCTTTACAGCCTCTACCGGTTCCGGCTGAGTGCTGGGAATCCATTTCAATGGATTTCGTCTTCGGGTTACCCAAAGACGCACGCGGGAATACGGGTATTCTCGTATTTGTTGACAGATTCAGCAAAATGGCACACCTTGTGGCTGAACCAGAGACAATCACGGCAAGTGGCTGTGCTTGTGTCTTTATTGACACCATCTTCCGACTTCATGGGTTGCTCCGTGAACTCGTATCAGACAGAGATCCACGATTCACTGCTGATTTATGGCGTTCCGTGTTCAAATCACTCGGAACGCGCTTGAAGATGTCGACATCTGATCATCCAGAGTCAGATGGTCAGACGGAACGTGCCAATCGTGTCCTTGAAGAGATACTTCGAGGATACGTACACTCCTTTAAGAGTTGGAGTGAGTTTTTGCCTATGGTAGAGTTTGCCATCAACAACTCGGTGCATGCGTCCACGACACATACACCGTTTTACGTGAATGGCTTGCGCCATCCGCGTGTACCCACCTTACTGGAGTGTAACTATGGTTTAAGGGGGGGGAGGGACTCGCGCGAGCAAAAACCGATTTGGTTCACGCTCATCACGCTCTGACGAAGAAGTCATTGCGTTTGATGCCGATATCGATAACATCGATATCGAAGAAGATGATGCCAGTGAGAGTGCGGAAGCCCTCACTGAAGAAGATGATGCCAGTGAGAGTGCGGAAGCCCTCACTGAAGAAAAGGTTGATGTTGCTGCAGTGCGCTCACAGCGCACTGAAGCTAACGAGTCATCAGATGAGTTCATACTGGCTCGTGAAACGGTAGTCCGTTTTGTGCAAGACTCCATCGCCGAAGCGGTGGATAAGCAAAAGCAAAACGCAGATAAGAATGGAAGGGCAAACACTCTTTATTTAATAAAGGTGACTTAGTCCTACTGTCTACGGTTAATCTACCAAAGCATGTAGTGACTAACTTGGGTAGCAGTAAACTAATACCCAAGTACATCGGCCCATTTCGTGTATTGCACCGCCTAGGCAATGCATACACGATCGAGTAACCACGTAAGATGCGAACGCATCCCACGTTTTACGTTGGTCGGCTTAAGCCGTACCATCAGTACGCTGCTTCTTCCGATGAAGAACGCCCTTGCGCTCAAGCATCTCGCAGAGAGCCTTGTGCTCCCGATGGTGGGCATCAACAAGGGTCTGAAGAGCAGTTATCTCATCCCGAGACCGATCAACAATCCCACGAGCTACCCTTAGCTCGTCACGAAGAGATGTCAGAGATCTCTCGTTCTCGAGCTGAGCAAAGGCAAACTCAGCTCGATGCTTCGAGGCAGTGTCCGCCATTTAGAGACGCCTATTCCGCTCATGTTCGAGATCGCCGCGTAACCCTTGCGTTACGCGATCAAAGAAGCTCTCGGGAACACATGGATCCCCACGATTGTGTGGAGAGCGTCTTCCCTCCTCCTCCACCTCCATTAGAGGACTCTCGCGGTGGCCAGCGCTATCTAGTTGAGCAGCTGTTGAACCACCGCGACATGAACGGACGTCGGACGAGTTATCTCGTCCGGTGGCGCGGCTATCCCCCGTCCTGGGATTCTTGGGAGCCCCGCTCCCAACTGATGGTTGACGTACTGGGTCTGGTTGAGCAGTACGACGCGGCACATCCTGTGCCGCAGAAGGACCGCCGGAGAAAGTCTTCCCGGCACGGTCGTAAAGGGATTTCAGGTTGTCAATCCCTTCGTACATCTCACTAGAGACACGTACGCGCCACCACGGGCTAGTAAGGAGGTAAGCCTCCTTAGGTGCTCGTGCAGAGTTGTTCACACAACATGGGCACGAGTCTCCCCAAGAGAGGCAGGGTAATCCTTTCTCCCTTGACAGACGATGCAGCTTGTAGCGTGCACCTGTCGAGGTTCGCTTTTCAAACTTATCACGAGCTTTGATCAGTTTGTCGTTCCAAGCGTCACGACCTACATCCTCGAGGTTATGGATGTAGGCGTTCCACGCTTGAAGCAGCGAGGGACCATCACGTTTGTGATTCCCACTGTACCATCGATGTTTGAAGAAAGCATCGATGAAGAATTCATGTTCAGCGCGATAGTTTTTCGCACTGGGGTCAAGGTGATGGATCCTTGACAAATCCAACAATCGTGTTCGATAACGATCACTCGTCGTCGCCGACAAGTGATCCATGACGGATTTCGGAGGCATCCATGCCTTCTTTTCTGAAGCGAGACGCAACACATTGCGGTCCCGCTCTTCCTGCGACGTGCCGACAGAAGTACTGGCACCTCGCTGCGAAGTGGTGTCAATAGGAGAACCGACACCACTATTAGCGCCCGAGTCTCGCGACCTCGAGCGCCTTCGCTTCGGCATTGGCTCATCTAATTCATCAGATGAACCAAAGATGCTGCGACGCATCGCATCATCCATGCCACGCTTGGCAGGTGGCTTGGATTCGATCGCCGTCGATACAGATCCGTCTTCCGTTTCAGGAGAGTATGAGACTCCGAGCTCACACTCTGTGAAGACAGGAGTGTCTTCATGAAGAGCGCCTACATCACCAGGTGACACAGGCTGAGTCGCTTCATCAACCGATGAGACATCAGTTGCTGTGGTTTCTTCTTCGGCGTCCGCACAGAGACGTGCGGACGCGCTCTCGGCGGCCTTGCTCGCGCATCGCATGGGCTTGATATCCATGCGATGAATTGTTGGAAAGTGGACTCGGACCAACAAGTGCAAACCCTGTCCCAAATGATTTGGGACGAGTATCCATTTAGTCAATCAGTCACTAAAGTGACTGATGGTTAAGGGGGGGTGGTGATGTAACGGGGTGAATCGTTACATAACAATTTATAAGAAATTGTTAATAGAATATAACTATAAGAGTTATATTCTCAGAATTTTGTCATAAGGACGAATATTCTGTAGCACTTACGAGTAGTTCCTAATTGGTTGATATAGGCCATTATATCAACCAACGAAGACGCGCCACGACAGACGCACGCAATGAGTGGTGAGCAGATAGTTGATTTACACATTTGTATTTAGACATCGTTAGGTGAGGATAAATAGTGATTTATTGCAGACATTAACTATTATAAATACAGTTCTACTTTTTACTTTAACCAAGTACTCGCTTCTTCTTACCGTCTTCCTCTGCACGTACGAGTGTACGTGAAGTTACGAGGCACCGCCTTATTCTGTCATCAGAATAAGTAGCTTGTACTGTCACCAGTACAAGCTTCAGGGTGCCCCGTTACACCTGGTAGCACTTTGTAGTCCGTCCAAGGACCGCGTTCACATCCAACATGAATATGTTGGATGATGAAGATGACCAAAGCTTTCACGCTACGCGTGACGGCTACTCCCATTTGAGCGATGTCGAATGGGATGCGGTTGAACGAATGGGTTCGACCATGGGCATCCATGCTGTTAGCGTCATGCTAGAGGCTCTCAATAGAGATGCCCAACATGCTACTATCGCCAAGTTCATTCAAAATGAACTTGACGCAGAACGCGAGAAAGTAGCCTTGCTTCACCAACAAGGTTCTCAACAAGCAGAGTTGTTGAGAGAACAGGGTGCTCAACAGTTTGAACTGTTGAGACAGCAGCAGGCTGCTGCTGGTGGGTCGATGCACTCGCGTCGACCCGAGACCTTGAAGATTGACATCTATAAGTATAGGGGAGTCGAAGAGGACTCCCTTTTGAGATGGTTCGTCAAATTGGATGACGCCATAAGAGCGCGTCGCATCGACGACGGGGATATGCAAGTTGCGTTTGCCCAATCAAATCTGGCAGGACGTGCCAAGACTTGGGCTTTGGGACTCAAGTTGCACGACCCATATGCGTTTGGGTCGTTAGAAGTCTTCAAGTCGCGGCTCAGACAAACGTTTGAACCGCCTAGAGCTGAGTTCAGAGCTCGAACCGAACTCTTGAAGCTCAAACAGGGTAAGCGTGATGTGCACGCTTACGCGCAACATATACGACATCTCAAGAGTTGTAATAAGTTCCAACCCGGTAGATGAACACACGTTGGTTTTGGTGTTCATGCAGGGTCTTGCGGATGGTCCCGTCAAGACTCACCTGTTCCGACTTGAACTAGATTCACTAGAACAAGCCATTTCCATTGCGGAGCAGGAAGACTTCAGTCTGAGACAGGCTCGCGCCAGCTCGACATCATATCGTCAACCGAGACGATATGACAACGGAGGTCCAGAGCCGATGGAACTCTGTTATGTAGAGAGCGAGAAGGCTCGCTCAACAGACTACAAGAAGTTGCAGAAATGCAACAGATGTCAGAAGACAGGACACTACGCTTACGAGTGTAGTGCCCCTCGTCCAGTGTCTCGCAACACTGGGCGTAGTGACCGTCCACCCATGAGAAAGGGGCAGGGACGAGGGTCCGCTGTTGGTGCAAAGACGCAACAACGGGATGGACCGTCAAAAAACGGACAGGATCAGTAGGTGCGGAGCACCCTACTGGTCCAGCAACGTCAAGAGAATTTGTAGGCCTCTTGATGAAGGTTGCTCCCAACGCAAAAACGTTGTGCGTTGCTGCTCTAGGTAATGAGGACTCACTCATTACCTTGAAACTCGAAGTGACGAATAAGTTGTCCCTTCGAGCTCTAGTCAATTGTGGGGCGTCCAACAATTTTGTGCAACGCCAATCGCTAGAAGATGGTCACTTTAAATTCAGTGAATGTGACACACCTCCTACGAGGATGACGGTACGTCTTGCGACAGGCGCATCCGTAACCGTCATGAAGCGTATAGTGAAGATCCACTATACGCTAGAAGATACCCAATATGACGATGACTTTGTCGTATTGGATTTGGATGACAAATTTGATGTCATCCTTGGAATACCGTGGCTCCGAAGGTACGAACCACGAGTAAACTGGCAACATCGGACAGTAACGATGCCTGCCGCTTGTTCATCAGATGGCCATCTGATGAACGTTTTGGAGCGTCCACAAGCGTGTGGATGTACTACGAGTGAGTGCGATGGCCTCACTTGTGGTACGGTCGTTAGTACGACTGCACAAAACCTTAGTGTACCAAACGGTTACACTTCGGAGCAAAGTTCCGGCGGCTGTGAGGAAACACAGGCTGCGCCGAAGGTCCACCACTCGAATAAGTCGGGTGGACTGGGACAAAGATGTATCCCTAGCGGGGAACATCTAGATAAGAAACAATCGATCGCTCAGGTTAAGCGAAACGATAATCCTAGATCGACTGGAGAGTCTTTCGTAGAGGATCTTGCTGTGGTTGCGCAACCCCAGCTAGAGGAAGTAAAGGGAATAAGTCCCAAGATTACAAATACGGCGGAAATAAGTTCCCCGAAACCCGCGGGAATAAGTCCCCGGGAAGCCGAAGGAATAAGTCCTTCGAAGCCTGAGGGAATAAGTCCCCAGGAAATGACAGAGACATTGAATGTCATAGTCAATGACGGATCAAGTGTAGGCGCTTATACACTTGATCTGATTGCGCCTCCGAAGTTAACTTCGGAGATCACTCAGTTGCCAACGCTCGAACATAAAAGGTTCTTGCGTGATCTGCGTAGTGGCAAAGTCAAGCAGATCTGCATACTCGTCGCTGACGACGAGTGTGTAACCGACATAAGGTCAGCAACAGTGTTTACTGAGAGCGAGAGAGTTCTCAGTAGTTCATCTATGGACGAGAGTGTCCTAGATGAAAAGACACGAATTGAGCGATATGACTCCCAATCATGGGAATCGCTCAAGACAAATCCTCTCTATGAAGATTTGGTTGAATTCAAGGATGTATTCCCTGAAACTGTTCCGTGCGAGTTACCGAAGGATAAAGGTATTCGACACGAAGTCGAGCTTAAACCAGGCTCGAAGTACTGTGTCATGAAGCAGTGGCCACTGCCTCGTGAACAAGTACTTGCGATCGACAAGTTCTTTGCCGATCGTTTAGCAGCGGGCCATGTGAGGGAATCAACTTCCCCACATAGCTCTCGGACCTTCTGTGTGCGAAAAGCAACAGGAGGGTGGCGGATAGTGTATGCATTTAACAAATTGAACGCTGCAACGGTACCGGCTCAGACGCCGATACCGAGGAAGGACGTAATCATTGATGGTATGTCAAAGAGTACCATCTTTTCGTCCATGGATTTGATGGATGGCTTCTATCAAATCCTAATGCGGGAACGGGATATACCCTATACCGCAGTTAGCACGCCTAGCGGCATGCTCTGGGAATGGCTAGTAATGCCACAAGGGCTTAGTAATGCCCCTGCCACGTTCAACAGATGTGTATCACATCTGTTGAGACCAGTACGAGAATTCGCGCCGAGTTATTTCGATGAAGTATTCATCCATAGTCGAGCTATGAATGGAAAGTCGGACGTTGAGGTTCACAGGTACCACGTCCGACAAGTTCTTACAATCATGCGAAAGCATCAAATGTATGCTAACCTCAAGAAGTGTATATTTGCGGCAAGCGAAATACCACTTCTTGGGTGCATCGTTGGTAAGAACGGTGTACGTCCTGATCCCGAAAAGATCAAGGCGATCACCGACTGGCCTGTGCCGGTTGATGTCAAAGGTCTTCAAAAATTCCTTGGGCTAGCGGCGTATTTGCATAAGTATTCACGCAATTACGCCGAGATGACTGTACACCTCTCTCGTTTGTTGAAAAAGAACGAGAGGTGGTTATGGAACGCTGAATGTCAGCGCTCCTTTGAGGGTATCAAGCAGAGCTTGATACAATCCCCAGTCCTAGCAATTGCCGATCAGGACAGGCCATTTCATGTGGTCTGTGATGCCAGCGATTTCGCAATCGGCTGTGCATTAATGCAGTACGATCTTGAAGGCGTTGAACGCGTCATCTGCTATCAGTCGCGTCAGCTGCAACCAGCTGAGCGGAACTATCCAGTGCATGACAAGGAACTCCATGCCATGAAGTATGCACTCGCGAAGCTCAGAGTCTATCTATTAGGAGATAGACCCTTCATTGTTTACACTGACCATGCGTCATTACGCACGGCAGTGAACAGCCCGCACCTTTCACAACGAATGGCGCGGTGGTTGTCATTCTTTGCGGAATACAGCTTTACGGTTGAGTACAAACCAGGACGACTTAATGTCGTCGCTGATGCACTCTCACGTCGTCCCGACTTTGAAACAGTCGCGAAACCCAACAGTGAGACAGTCACTGTTGCGGTTATGACGTCCACCATACCATCTTCAACGTTACATGATGATGTGAGGCGGGCGTATGCCCAAGATGGTGAGATAGTGAAGTTGTTGACACATCTCTCCCAACCATCCCGAGAATCGTTGAAACGATTGTCGCCTGCGTATCGATCTGCATCAGATCGATACACTACTCGTAACGGTTTACTGTATTGTACAGCCGTTACTGGTGACACACCACGTGTTGTCATTCCAAATGATACTGATCTGCGTTTGCGGATCATGTTCTAGTATCACGATGCTCCTATAGGAGGACATCGTGGCCGAGAGAAAACATATCTCACGGTAAGTAGAGACTTTTACTGGCCCCGCCAGTATCAGTTTGTGCGAAAGTATGTTCGCGCATGCGAAGTCTGTCAACGAGTGAAGTCAAGTCCTTCACTGCGTGCACCTTTACAGCCTCTACCGGTTCCGGCTGAGTGCTGGGAATCCATTTCAATGGATTTCGTCTTCAGGTTACCCAAAGACGCACGCGGGAATACGGGTATTCTCGTATTTGTTGACAGATTCAGCAAAATGGTACACCTTGTGGCTGAACCAGAGACAATCACGGCAAGTGGCTGTGCTTGTGTCTTTATTGACACCATCTTCCGACTTCATGGGTTGCCCCGTGAACTCGTATCAGACAGAGATCCACGATTCACTGCTGATTTATGGCGTTCCGTGTTCAAATCACTCGGAACGCGCTTGAAGATGTCGACATCTGATCATCCAGAGTCAGATGGTCAGACGGAACGTGCCAATCGTGTCCTTGAAGAGATACTTCGAGGATACGTACACTCCTTTAAGAGTTGGAGTGAGTTTTTGCCTATGGTAGAGTTTGCCATCAACAACTCGGTGCATGCGTCCACGACACATACACCGTTTTACGTGAATGGCTTGCGCCATCCGCGTGTACCCACCTTACTGGAGTGTAACTATGGTTTAAGGGGGGGAGGGACTCGCGCGAGCAAAAACCGATTTGGTTCACGCTCATCACGCTCTGACGAAGAAGTCATTGCGTTTGATGCCGATATCGATAACATCGATATCGAAGAAGATGATGCCAGTGAGAGTGCGGAAGCCCTCACTGAAGACAATGATCCCAGTGAGAGTGCGGAAGCCCTCACTGAAGAAAAGGTTGATGTTGCTGCAGTGCGCTCACAGCACACTGAAGCTAACGAGTCATCAGATGAGTTCATACTGGCTCGTGAAACGGTAGTCCGTTTTGTGCAAGACTCCATCGCCGAAGCGGTGGATAAGCAAAAGCAAAACGCTGATAAGAATGGAAGGGCAAACACTCTTATATTTAATAAAGGTGACTTAGTCCTACTGTCTACGGTTAATCTACCAAAGCATGTAGTGACTAACTTGGGTAGCAGTAAACTACTACCCAAGTACATTGGCCCATTTCGTGTATTGCACCGCCTAGGCAATGCATACACGATCGAGTTACCACGTAAGATGCGAACGCATCCCACGTTTTACGTTGGTCGGCTTAAGCCGTACCATCAGTACGCTGCTTCTTCCGATGAAGAACGCCCTTGCGCTCAAGCATCTCGCAAAGAGCCTTGTGCTCCCGATGGTGGGCATCAACAAGGGTCTGAAGAGCAGTTATCTCATCCCGAGACCGATCAACAATCCCACGAGCTACCCTTAGCTCGTCACGAAGAGATGTCAGAGATCTCTCGTTCTCGAGCTGAGCAAAGGCAAACTCAGCTCGATGCTTCGAGGCAGTGTCCGCCATTTAGAGACGCCTATTCCGCTCATGCTCGAGATCGTCGCGTAACCCTTGCGTTACGCGATCAAAGAAGCTCTCAGGAACACACCGATCCACATGATCGTGTGGAGAGCGTCTTTCCTCCTCCTCCATTTCCATTAGAGGACTCTCGCGGTGGCCAGCGCTATCTAGTTGAGCAGCTGTTGAACCACCGCGACGTGAACGGACGTCGGACGAGTTATCTCGTCCGGTGGCGCGGCTATCCCCCGTCCTGGGATTCTTGGGAGCCCCGCTCCCAACTGATGATCGACGCACTGGGTCTGGTTGAGCAGTACGACGCGGCACATCCTGTGCCGCAGAAGGACCGCCGGAGAAAGTCTTCCCGGCACGGTCGTAAAGGGATTTCAGGTTGTCAATCCCTTCGTACATCTCACTAGAGACACGTACGCGCCACCACGGGCTATTAGGGAGGTAAGCCTTCTTAGGTGCTCGTGCAGAGTTGTTCACACAACATGGGCACGAGTCTCCCCAAGAGAGGCAGGGTAATCCTTTCTCCCTTGACAGACGATGCAGCTTGTAGCGTGCACCTGTCGGGGTTCGCTTTTCAAACTTATCACGAGCTTTGATCAGTTTGTCGTTCCAAGCGTCACGACCTACATCCTCGAGGTTATGGATGTAGGCGTTCCACGCTTGAAGCAGCGAGGGACCATCACGTTTGTGATTCCCACTGTACCATCGATGTTTGAAGAAAGCATCGATGAAGAATTCGTGTTCAGCGCGATAGTTTTTCGCGCTGGGGTCAAGGTGATGGATCCTTGACGAATCGAACAATCGTGTTCGATAACGATCACTCGTCGTCGCCGACAAGTGATCCATGACGAATTTCGGAGGCATCCATGCCTTCTTTTCTGAAGCGAGACGCAACACATTGCGGTCCCGCTCTTCCTGCGACGTGCCGACAGAAGTACTGGCACCTCGCTGTGAAGTGGTGTCCATTGGAGAACCGACACCACTATTAGCGCCCGAGTCTCGCGACCTCGAGCGCCTTCGCTTCGGCATTGGCTCATCTGATTCATCAGATGAACCAAAGATGCTGCGACGCAAAGCATCGTCCATGCCACGCTTGGCTGGCGGCTTCGATTCAATCGCCGTCGATACAGATCCGTCTTCCGTTTCAGGAGAGTACGAGACACCGAGCTCGTACTCTGTGAAGACACGAGTGTCTTCATGACCAGCGCCTGCGTCACCAAGTGACACAGGCTGAGTCGCTTCAGCAACCGATGGGACATCAGTTGCTGGCCTCCCTTGCTCGCGCATCGCATGGGCTTGTTAACCATGCGATGAGATGTTGGAAAGTGGACGCACCAACAAGTGCAAACCCTGTCCCAAATGATTTGGGACGAGTATCCATTTAGTCAATCAGTCACTAAAGTGACTGATGGTTAAGGGGGGTGATGTAACGGGGTGAATCGTTACATAACAATTTATAAGAAATTGTTAATAGAATATAACTATAAGAGTTATATTCTCAGAATATTGTCATAAGGACGAATATTCTGTAGCACTTACGAGTAGTTCCTAATTGGTTGATATAGGCCATTATATCAACCAACGAAGACGCGCCACGACAGACGCACGCAATGAGTGGTGAGCAGATAACTGATTTACACATTTGTATTTAGACATAGTTAGATGAAGATAAATAGTGATTTATTGCAGACATTAACTATTATAAATACAGTTCTACTTTTTACTTTAACCAAGTACTCGCTTCTTCTTACCGTCTTCCTCTGCACGTACGAGTGTACGTGAAGTTACGAGGCACCGCCTTATTCTGTCATCAGAATAAGTAGCTTGTACTGTCACCAGTACAAGCTTCAGGGTGCCCCGTTACAAGAGTCGTAGATTTTCTCAAACACATCAAGACCAAGTATCCGTTGAATCTCGGCGCGAGCTGCTTGTTCTTAACTTCGCGCAATCGGGTACGTTTTTTCCTGTACCGGCGTATAATATTCCGCAATAGGAAGTACATAGTCACGTAGTTTCATATTACCGAGGTGACCTTTATACAGATCCTGATACTCCGTGGGTAGCTCAATGAACTGCTTTCGCACGTATGGATGGAATTATGCGTCACCCAAGAGATCAGTTGGCTCCACTGAAGTCTGATTGATCTCCTTGAGATCATCGTTACTAGGTTCGACGACTTCGAGAGGAGATCGCATTAAAAACAAGGTTCAGTTTGCAGTTGTTGCCGGCCCATTCAATTTGTGCATGGCGAAAGTTGACTATCATGCCAAAAGCACTAAGCAAGTCTCGACCGATAACCATCTCGTCTTTTGCATTGGGTAACACTGCAAAGCTGTGAGTGATAAGTGAACTCGCGCTTAGTGTCGGAAAGCAACGTTTGAGCTGCGTCGATTCAATACTCTTCACACTTCCGTCCACTTGCTCGAAAGTTACTGTCGATGGTTATAGCTTGTAACCGAGCATCTTGTTTACTTACAGCAGGCTACCGTTATAAAGCTCGTTGAACAGCCTGAATCGACCAACACAAGGTGTTCCTCCTTGTCTTTGGATAACGAATTTGCAGGCGCATTGGCGGCGGCTGTTCCAATTGCGTGACAGCATGTGCGTCACCACCTTGTACTCTTCATCATTGCACACTTCGTCACTGTACGGGTAATCAGAAGCAGTTTCTTCAACCTGTGTAGCCTCCGCACGTTTTGCTTAGCGTCCGTTAAATCTCGCTGCTGGTGCTTTCTTTTGCTGGGTGAAGCACTCGGCATCGCTGTGAGAAGTCATCCTATAAAAAGTTACACCACTTGTTGTCCCTCTCGGTCTTGTTTTCTCTTTTGACATCACCATTGGATGTACCACCATTAGCTCATCCACCTCGTCTACCTTGCCCATTCGTGGGCCTGGCCCTATTGTTGCCTTGACGAGGGACCTTGGTAGAGGTTGCGTTACCGTTGCGAGGGCGTCTTTCGTTCATCTGACGAAATTCATACGCTTCTAGTTATAGAAAGTACTGAACAGCTTGCGTCATAGAGATCAGGTCTATCCCACTCATCTCGTAGGTGCGTTTCCACTCGCTTGGCATGGCTCGCTTGAAGTACCGTAACTGTGTGGTTTCATACATGTAAAATGCACCCTCTAGTAAGTTTTTTCGCGTCCGTACCGCTTTCATCATTCGAAGATGAAGGAATGCGTCAGACTCTGTGCGTCTCTAGACCATCATGAAGATGTCTTCCTCCGAACGCTAACAGTAGTTACTTGGTAAGAAATCCAGACCCAGCATCTGCATAGCGAGGTCATACTAGGAATCATCTTCGACGTCCGTGACGCTTAAAAATGCTTCTGTGTAGGAGTCCAACGCCCCGTCCTCAAGGACGAGGCCTAAGTACATATCTCTGTCTCTTGCATCCCATCGTTGTAGTTATACAATGCGCTCAAATTGAGGCAGCCACTGCAGCCAGCCTGTTGCTGTACCACCACGGAAGCGAGGCAGGCTGATGCGGATAAACTCGCGCGGTGTCGCGGGCGTCGTTCCTTGGGCAGCCGTTGCCGCCTTGAATGTGACCACGAACGTGATCTGGCCCCCGTTGGACTGGCATGATAGCCCGGAGCCCTCTTCCATGTCCATTGTATCGCGTCAAGGACAGGTGGGTAAACCAACGCTACAATTTAAAAAATTTTAAAGTGACACGCTCGTGGCTTGCAGAGGAGCGTTCACGTTGGTTGACTTCGTATTACAATGAGAAGCGAATATATTCTGTTAGGACTGCTTTGTTAATGCATCTCGAGTCATCATGTTCTTCAAAACTACTCACCTTGGAGGTCCAAAGGTGTCACCAGATTGATCGCCAATGTCCTGGCGACACTTTGCGAACGAGCAGACAGTAGTACTCAAATGCTTCGACAATCTTGTCATCTTGCATTTCACGCATGCCGAGCTGAATAGCCGCTTGCTAGACATTTGCATGTGATTCTACCGACAAACTAAGCATTGGAACGGTTTCTGCAGCAGCGTGCTACACTGGAATCACGGCTACGTAAAATGGGAAGAACACTAGAGAACTACTGTTTCGAGAGAGAGGACGTGGCGATTTTGCAAAAAAGGCCAATGCATCTACGAAGACTAACATAAGGCGGATGATGCATAATTTGTATTTAAATACATGCTTTTCTAGTGACTACTAGGATGCTGATTTGCTGTGCACTTATTACACACGCATCGCCGTGTGTCGCCTCCTCGAAAATTTACCTGCTAAACCAGTGAACACTGCAGTCAGATTCGACCTTGAGACGCCGCTTCTTGACGTTCCCGACCACCCATAGGCTTCCCGTGGCCTCCAATCTGCTTCTGCCTCATGCAACGACATCTCACCGACAATTCACACCCACGTTAGTCGCCTCCTCGACCGCTCGCAACTTTATCTTAAGTAGGCTGTAGCTCACATAACACTCGTTCCGTCGTGGCGACGTGCAACACGCGAACAGCTGCGCACAACTCGCGGCGCGTTGAATTTTCGACCGCGGCGCTTGTAGCATGAGTACGAAAAAAATAGCGTCTAGTTACGTATCCAATAACATCAACGAGGTACACAACGATGAAAAGTTGTTGAGCAGCCGGAAGCCGAACACATTCGTTCTGCTCGCCGTCTTAAGGCTCTTTGACGCTCAGAGGCAGGACAGTGTACGAAAATCATAGACGCTGCTCTTTGCAACCTGTCAGAGCCTCAGCGCAAAAAGGTACAACTTTATCCGGCGCGTCATCGACGTGCTATTGGCGTACCTTATTCTACATTTTCTGCTTTAAAAAGAGGCAAAACCGAAGGGATCAGCTGTAAAGCTTTGGAAACTTGCGCACAGGAGTCTGGTAGCACTCTTAACAATTTGCTTGCGTGGTCCACGCATCTCTCCACGGCTACATGTACAGAGTTACACATAGAAGAAAAGAAGAAGAAATAGAGCGAGAAAAAGACCGTCTATGTTACCCTCAAGGCTTACAAAATGTCTGAAAGACCCTCAACCTTTCGGGTACGCCTGGAAGTAAATCATGTCGCCGAGAGAGGTTGCATAGTACTGTCTTCCGATGTGTAACGGTATCCAAATACAAATCGTTCACTGGTTGAAAGAAGGAGATATCTGTTTAATCCCTGCCATGCCGTAGTCCTACAGCGCAACCGTGCGCAATTGTTGAGCCAGGATGTGTCGCACTTCAGCAACAACTTGTTCTGGCGTCGTCATGTCCTGGTTGTGTACCCTCCGATTCATCTGGATCCATAGCGTTGTGACGCAGACCGAGCAATTAATCCACCAGATCCTTTTTTAGGTTTGCATGACGGTGTCAGCGTTGTCGGGAAACCTGCGCTCCATGTCCGCCCATGCTCGCCGTTGTAGTTTAAAAACTGTTCTGGACAAGGCCGCTTGCTTGTACGATTGAAGTTGGTTTTCGTTCGCTAGCGATCGTGACCACTGGTCTACAATATATTTCCAGATCAGTTTCGCTCCCGTGCAGTCCCAGATGATATGCATCAGGTCCTCATGTTTCTCGTGGCAGGAAAGGTGTCGCTTGCACGTAGCGTCGAACTCTCGTCTTGGATATTCTAGATTTAACTGATGGGTTGCAATCCTGTAGCAGACCCAAACTTGGTGCTCGGTGAGGGCGTGACGATGCTCCCATAGCAGCGCCGGCGACTAAGACAGCGGGACGTACCCGCCTTCGTGTGAGGTTGCTCTGTGTCGGTGTCTGGCGATCGAATCTGAGAGAGCCGGGGCCAAATGGCGCTTCGCACTTGAAAACGGCTGGCGCTTTAATACTTCATTTGCAAGAATGTTGTTGACTGTCGGAGGAAGGCAACACGAAAACCCTTGGAGTATCGGATGCGCTGCCAGTACGAGTGCTCTGTTGCAGGTTTGCTATTAAATGGCGTCTAATTCCTGGATGGCTTAAGCTGGTCACTCGTCCATTCGTTCGATGATCCAGTAAATGCCATTATTCGCCTTCTGGAGGATGACGGAGGCATGGTTTTGACCTCTGGGGTCGCGAAAGATGCCGCTGACAACCCATCGGCGTGTAGATGTCCATGTGAATCGATTCAGGTCCTTAGGACCGTCACGTAATGTGAGCTGCGGTGGCACACAGACAATTTCCCCTACCCGAAGTGCTGGGCACGGCATTAGTTTAGCCGTCGCCCAGAGCCCTAATTTGGGGAGCGTGTGGCAGATAGATTGCCCCGTACATGAATGGCGGATTTTGTAGTCTAGCGTCGACACCATCGTGATGTGTAACTCATCCAACCTACATGCCCCTAGCAGCGAGTACTTCGTCGTCGTTAGCTATCTCCCCTTTCCATCGATTACCCAGGGATTCTGATCCCATCAATGAGTAGCCCTAAAAGTCTTGAGCTTTTGAGTGTACATTTCAGTGAGCGTCGGTATTTTTTCGTAATACAAATCCTGCCCCTCCCAAGAGGCGACAAGCTTGTCGACGAGGCGCTGGAATGATCCTTGTCGGTGCTGTTAAATTGTCATCCATTCTTCCTTCTCAGGGGCTATCCACACACTGACTCTTGCTTGGATGTCTGGTTGGGGCCATTAATTAGACGGTGTCCCTGAGGGTTAAGTAAAACCGGAGATAGTCTCCAGTTCGCTTAGGCCTTGTTATCTTGAAACGTTTAGACAGCCCACGCGTTATGGTAGCGATCCCGTTCGTAAATAAACCGTTGCATGGCGTAATTTAGAAATAACGTACTGGTTGCGACGTCACTGGAAATAAGGCCAATTCTGCCTGCGCCATGTGGAGTATACAGCAGTCCTGGATTGACCTTATGCCTGCTGCCCGCAGTTGAAGTGTAACGTTGTCAGATAAATTGCTGTTTAAGTTTGTGCAATTCCTTCTTGGCCCACCGAGGGATTCTGTAGACCGCCGCTGTAAAGAGCACGGCCGGAAGCATGATCGCGTTGAGCAGCAATATTCGGACTGAGACGCTCATCGAAATACTGGCCGCTGTCGCTAGCCGCTTACGAGCATTCCGGATGCGTAAAGCCCGATTCGCATCGATGAGGTATCCGGTCCCCACCTGATACCCGAGATATCGTGTCGCATCTCCGTGTTGGAGTGCCGGTATCCCTTCATACGCTGTGACCTCTACCGCTGTATTAATAAATATGAGAAATCTTTTTGCTGGTTGAGCAAATAGCCCCAAGAGCTCTCCAAATCGCTGCATTTTGGTCAGCCCCTGTGGTCGCTGATTCGCCCGCTCGAGAAAAAACGTCGAATCATCACCAAAAGCCGAAAATTAATGCCCCCCTTCCTGAAAGCTGGGATGTCGTAGCTCTAGATTTTCTGGATGTTGAAGTATGGCAATGGCCAGTATCTATGCTACGAGTAGAAACAGCAGCGGAGACAACGGGCAACCCTGTCGGATCCCCGTAATTACAAGGATTGAGTCTGAGAGCAGTCCGTGGACTAAGAATCGCGCTGTGGCGCCTTCACGTAGTCGGCAAATCAGCTGTATAAAGGCTTCCGCGAAGCCAAAGAACCGTAATACCTTAAAAAAGAATTCCCGCGCGACCGTGTCATGTGCCTTAAGGAAATTCAGAAGCAAGATGACTCGGCTATAATTAATCTCGCACTGTGGTTCGGACAGCGCCGAGCTCAAATGCGCCATCATCGTAACCGTTTTAGACATTTGTCGATCGTGAACAAATAACTGTTGCGTATCCTGAATGGGCACCCCAATCACCTGTTGGACTTTGTAGTATAACGCCTTCGCGAAATTTTAATAACCAGTTTGTAGCAAGGCGATCGGTCTGTAATCCATCGCGTCTTTCGAATCTCCCTTCTTGCGAAGTGGTATTATCAACCCTTCCAGATTCGAGGCGGGCGGAGTACGGTCGTGCAGTAATTTGTTGCCTGTATTGACAAGCACAGGAGCAAGTAGAGCTTGAAATGTTTTAAGGACGTCATTATTGATTCTGTCAGAACCTGCAGCTTTATGGCGATCATGTGACGCAATTGCCGCAAGAACTTCGTCCAGCGTTACGTGGTCCATCAAGAGCGCATTAGCATCCGCGGAGAGAACGCGATCGACCGGCAGCATAACAAAATCGCGCATGCCTGATTGAGCGCTGGCTTCAGAACGGTGTTGTGAGTCCTACAGAGGATCGGGCTCCGTTTGGACGCGAAATGATTGGCTACCGTGTCTCCCGGTAGGAAGCGCCGGCCGTTGATCTGGTCAAGAACCAATATAGATTGATCCCGTTCCCAGTTGGATACCCATTTAAACTGCCATCTGAGACTGTCCATAGTACGCTCCAAACGTAATCCCTGTCTGATGGTTTGTGCTGTCTGGAGCTCTTCCTGCATACTCTGCATCAAACTGTGGCGAGTGGAGAGATGAGCCCGCGCATGTCCCAGGACCCGGCGCCGCAGTTGACGCGTTCATTGATATTCTCGTTTCTTAATTCGCCTATTGCTGGCTTTGCAATTGTGGATAGCTGAGTCCCAAGCGCCGGAGGTTACGTCGCGTCCTACCTCGTTTCGGATGAGCTCATGTTATAGATCCGCGTGGAAATGCTCTGATGTCTCAGAGCGATTAAGAATACCGTACGAGCTTGACCGTACTTTGCTGATGCCGCCTCCACCCGTTGTCTTCCACGTGCAAGGTGACTTGTTGATCATCCGAGGGAAAGACAGGAAGGCGTACCTGTACCTGCTGAACAGTCGCGGTCCAAGCCTTGCGTGTATAGAAACGGTCGGTCTTGCTAGCTGACCGCGCATTTTGACCTCGTCGTCCATCGCCGCCCCCGCCAGAGTTGAGGCGTCTTCCAGATATAAAGTGTTCAGTAACGTAATTAAAGCTGGGCTTTCCGGTCGCCCAGACCGCAAGCCACCCAGCCGATCGAAATGAGGACTTGAGACACAATTTAAGTCTCCAAAGAAAAGCACATCTGTGTCCAGCCATGGCCACCCCTGAAGGGGGGTAAAGAAGAGCTCTCGCTCCCGTCTGTCGTTGGGGGCATATATGTTGATCACTGAGACTTCATCGACTACGACAGCTTTGACCCGTTTAGACCAAATTTTAGGATGTCATTTCATGAATTTGTGCTGTTTTGTCGGGTCAAGCAATATTGCAACCCCTACAGATTTCTCCGTGCTTACACTCCAGAACGATGTCTTGGACTGAGGGCGATTGTGGTGAGCATTGTGGACGCCCCAAGCGGATCGCCACGTATCAGAAGCCTGCTGATATGCCCTCGCAGAGGATATGTGCGTCTCCTGCAGACCCCACAATATAATTTTGTGGCGTTTACTTGCCGTTTCCACCCCCTTATCCAACTGATCTGATTCTTTTTCGTAAGGCCCCTCACATTTTGTGAGTGGTATACGTTGGTGTCAGTCCCGCGTCCGTGTTGAATATAGGGAGTATCCAGTGTCGGAAAAAGTGCTTCATTGTCAAGTGTTCGGTAGAGAGATCGCGCTTCCTGATTGATGGCGAAAGCTCGACTCCCGTCGCTTACTGTGGAGCCCTCAGTAATGATGATTCCGTTGAACGGACTCGTGAGCTAACGACTGATCGAAGAATGCACGGAGCGCACTACATGTACTGTCATGGCTTGCTGCTCAGAAGGCTTGTAAATAACTATAGCTGGAAACTAAAGCAGCTAGATTCCGTCGAACGCGGTCCGTAATTTCACAGTCATCCTTCTCTCTTTTGCTTGTTAGTGCCTTAATTCCGTCACTGTGTAAAATTGCACGAATGGAGTGTCGTGCAACGTGGCGTTTGGTACGGGTAGTGCAGAGCCGCAATAGCTCGTCCCTGCCATAGTCACATGCGCGCAATCAAAAATAACCATCTACATTTTCGACAAGTGGAAATAAGATTTGCCAAGCTATTGCACGCGTCGTACGAGTTTTTCACGCTTCAAGCCACGCTTTCGTTGCTCTGTCTGTCACCTGTTGGTAATAGGTACCGAGACCCTGAAAAATTTAGTCGCACCGCCAGGCGGCTGTCCAAGCCACGAGCACCAGGTCATCGAGGGCATCCAAGAGGAGACAATGGTATGGAAATTCTTTAAGCAGCAGCATCAGCTTCATAGGCGCAGCGGTCAACGCTCGTTTTATTCCTCCATAAGACTCTGGAGCGTAGAAAATTCGTCCTAAGTATGCGTCGACTAAGTCTTTCCCAACGATAGCCACATGGTCTGCTAGGTCTCAATGATAAGCAACGGCACCTCCGGTTGTGCGATGGCAGTCTGCGCAGTCGCCGCTCTTTTCGGGTACGGGACCACTAATTCGTCGTGCTGGGGTTTTTGGTCCCTGCGTGCAACTATCCTGTAGTCCACTGCCAACGTAGTTTGTTCGGTCGATACCGCTGGGAATGCTGATCGGTGGGCGTGCATGGTGCTCAATTACTATGCGCGGGCTTCGTGGAGCATCTGGTACGTTACCGCGACGACTGTAACGTTACGGTTGTCGTCACCCATATCCTGAACGGCTGTGTTTTGCTTAATGTGATCGTTTTGGAGCAGGTGACCGCGACTTCGCGCACGAGAGATTGCCACTGAAGCAGGACACATCTGGCAATGCGGCGTTGTTGTTTAAGCTGGACGACCTCGATATCAGTGATATCCGTCATGTCGACGCTTGCTAGTCGCTGTTGGTCCACGATCTCCACTTCAGGTACCGTCGCGGTAAGAAAGTTGAGGGGGGGGCAGAAAAGCGCTTAGGTCGGCGGGAGCAAAGATCTGGTCGATGGTGACTTTCAGATTGTGGGGGATCAAAAGCTGCCTAAATTGGACGCGCAGCTCATACATGTGAGTGTTGGGAGACACCGCAGCTTTGTGGTCGTAATGGTCTCTGTGGTGACGCACCGCCAATTTTTTCAAGATGTCCAACTTTGGCTTTTCCGGTATATCCTCCATATCCTCGGACATGCTCATGTCTGACTCGGTGGACTGGTGCTTGAGTAAGACCAGCTGGATCTAAGAAATCTCCCCCAAGTAAAAGTGGTGGTGTGATTCGAAAGTGAACAAACGCCAAATAATGGCTACTGCGGTAGCGTAAGACGAGCGGGATGGGACCTTCGGCCCGTTGCTTGCCCAACGCAATCTGTTGATAGAATATAGCCGCAGTGAGCACGAGCTCTTCCCCCCGCTCGATGTTTTTGCCCCGCCGAGTGGAAGAGCCCTTTAGAGACTGCTTCTCCAATTGTTGCCATTAGTATCTTCTTGAGCTAGTACGTAAATTTCCCGGCGTAGAGAATTCGCCGCAAGCCCAAGGACCTCACAGCCCCCAAGTTGCAGACATACACTAGGTCCGATCGTCCCAACGCACTTTTGGCATATTCTCCAAATTACACCGAAATTGTTTCTTCGCGAGCACCTTATATGCCTTACCAGCCCCGGCGAACGCCGACGAGGGTCGCGACTCGCGTGTCATGGGAAAATTGCTCATTCAGATGCAGTTGGCCCGCATACTTTATTCCCCGTTTGAAGCCGGCTGTTGCCGCTGCCATGAGCTCTTCCTGCCCTCTAGGGCCGAATCACATAGTGATTGCACGATGGCCATTGCCATACAATTCCCTGTAGCCGGCGTATCGACCGGTCAAAGCCTTAGTAGATGCGTTATCTCGTCTACAGAGCGAAAACTATGTTCGTTCTGCAGGGGCGACTCTACCAAAAAGCGCGTTTGTGAAACGCTCGGTTGGATGCAGCTAAAGAGGTCGCTGCGCTCTCGCTGTTTAAGGCCGAGTAATTGTGGCTCTGATGGAAGAACCAGCTGGTTTTTCTTCAGAATACGTAACAGAGCGTGCTTCGACGTATTCGGAATGTAGATTGTTGACGGCTCCGCTGGTACCGACACTATCATGGGCTCAACCCCCTGGTTCTCTATCTCCGGAGCCAACGCCTCTTCCTCAGCGACCTTGTCGTCCTCACGACTAGCCAGCACATCATACCGTTTCGATCCGCGTGACAGGGTAAGTGGTCTCTGACGTCGCTGAGTCGGCTCGCTACGCCTTCCCCGAATGGAATCCATAGTCCACACCGCCCTTGATTTTAGGCTTAGGTGTTTTATGAACAGCGACAGGGGTCGCTGCTACAGTGGGATGCGCAGCTAAAGCGGCAAGAGAGGCATTCATAGTTGTTTTTAGCCTCTAAATCCGATGCGACTCTGTATTCCGCAGTAGGGTGCAGTTGTAAGGTCCTGGATAGAGCCGCAGCCGTCTCCTGATAAATATGACGTCATAGGGATGCGGCTTCTTTTTCTGCCAGCGTAGCAAAAGGCTTGGCCACGTGTCCAGTGTCACAATTTTTTCTCCGTTGCCACCAAACAGCCGTCACCACGCAATTGTTTGGCATTATAACCACAGCGTGCGATGGTGTCGCCAAGCGTGCCGCACTGTAAGCACTGAAGTTGCCGACCTACCGCCGGATGCTTTATGACGATCATAATGCCAAACCAGTTGAGCCTCACGATTTCCCGAAGGAACTCCGTACATCCGGACAGTCAAAAGGTAAACTTCCAGACGTTCGAGGTTCGGGAATCCGATTTGCACGTATTCGTTTTCTCTAGGGCATGTGCGACGGGACTCTGCTTGCTGATGAACGCAGAAATTTTACCGATTTCCACAAATCGTGATATGTTGCATAGGCGTACTTCATACTCCATGTTGCGATGTCGCGAATTAATATACCATTGTTTACGTCCCACGCCGACCGAGAGGACTCTCCGTGTTTATTGTGCAACCGATAAATCGTGCTCTCGTACGATACCACCGTCAATAGGAACTCCTGCGCCGTTGCACGATCGAAAAAGAAGAGATGAATGGAGTTCGAGACCTCAGCATAACTTATTGTCTTCATCTTACGAATAAGATCGTACAGGCGTTGCAGGTTTACGTGCGATATCTCAGCTGCTGTCAAGATGCCCTCCTTAATCGCCTGCGGTTGGCGCCGGCTGGTCGGCACGGTGCATTTACCACTGAGCCGAAAGCTAAATTCCACTTCAACCTGCGCCTGTGTAGTGCTGTGGAGTCGGAGGAGCTCTGAGTGATTAAAGATACTGGCCAGAAACAGGGGAAGACGTCGACCCACGAAATCCCCTTCCGTCAGTCCCTGGATGATTTAATATTTATCCTCAGTGCCGTCTCGTAACTACCGCTTGTCCACTTGTCCGCGTTTCTCCGCGCAGATTGCTCTCATCCGGACGCGCTTCTGAGGAGGTTATGTCGCTGGGTTGTACATGTAATGCTCATACCTAGCCGCTACCGCCGTGGAGTGTCGGCCTTCTGTGAGAATTTGGTCCGCTGAAATCTTCGCCGTCCATTGATTGAGGACAAAAAGCTTTGCCCAGCGCAATTTACTCTTCAAACTCTCCAAAACAGTACTGAGCATCCATGTAGTGTTGAGGATGTCTTGACTGGTGCTTGTAGCAAATCGATCCCATTGATGAAACGAGAAGTCAACTTTAACGCATGCCTCTTCAAAACAAGTTGTGAGCAGCGCACGTTCCCCTGACTGCAATTTCAGGTTTCAAACCTTTGTGGCGCAAGCCGCTCCCGATTGGCCGGTAGCGCGTTGGAGACAACCGCAAATAGTTGCACCACAGTAACCTGCCACGCCTCCCGGAGTTCTGTACTCTTGGCATCCCTGATCTCGTGAAGGAGGCAATTGTATATTTTTAGGAGGTTAACGATGGGAGTGGCTGGGGTGGTATCGTAGAGTATTTGTCCTTAAATATCCCTATGTCCAGTCTGACCCTGGGCGTCAACTCCTTTCTCAACACTCGCAAGAGGGTATACTGCGGCTGCCTGCGCCACCGGCGCTGCCTCGTGTCCGTCCCCACATCCGTCCCCACACACGTGAGGCTGTGGGCCCTGGGAATGTCGCCTCTCGTCGTTATGCTACGCAGCGTCGTGTGGTGTGTGAGGATTGTCTGTATTGTATCCCTGGATGTGCCTTGAGTGGCCGTGTCCCCAGGCGGGGAATACCGGTCCGTCATGGCCCGGAAAGGAAGGCAGGCTCGTAAAGTACAAAATTTGCTGTGCTGTCGCCACTCCTGGTCGACTGCCTCTGGTACGGCAAATTAAAGAGCGGAAGAAGAAGAACTAACAAACAATCCAATCACGGAGTCTGGAAGAATGCAAAGATTATTCGCCACTAAATTTTTGTGATTGAACAACAGATTAAGAATGAAAAACGCTAAGACGAGCGCTTGGATGCGCTCGAAACCAAGCTCGACGAATCGCAGATTTTAGTGTAAAAACAAGCTCAAAGAGGATGATGATAATGTCAGCAATTCTGCAAAGCACAGATAGCGGGCTTTGTTTACTCATTTTCACTAAGTGTGGCTCGAGTTGTATGCGCGTACCCCGCGCTAATGGAGCGCCCACGGAGAGAAGAAGAATAAGTCGGACTCGATGCTGCTCGCTATTTTTTTATAACTGTTTCTCAAGTCAGACTTTACAATGGAAGAGCAAATGCCGACATATCGCACGACGTGTTGGAGATCAGCTTGCATTCAGAAGAAACTATCTTGATTTTTTTTGGGGGCGCGGTATTCATTCAGAAGGCGCCAATACTGTCTTGAAGCAGATGCGCGCACTCCATCGATCTAGCAAGCTGAAATGAAAATTTCAGAGCTACCGTAATCTTCTATGGTAAAGCGTAAATGTTGATCCTGCTCCTGTCTACACACAATTTATTATTGAAGAAGTGTAAAGCAAATCAAGTAGACCAACACGCATATCCTCACTTTCATTCATGAATTCGTAGTAAAATACATCGCACGTACTGAAGCAGAAGCTAGATTAGTGGTCTAACTCAGACACTGGAAGAGCTACTACTGCGAGCAGCACACGCGCAGCACGCACTCGTTCACGACCGCAAAATCTCGACGTTGTAGACGGCCGCTGTCCTTAGCTAGTACGCTAGGCATCAATGTATTCTGATTAGGATCTCTTTCGTCTTGCGTTTCTTTTTGCCTTTTCAAGCCATCGCTTGGATGAGCATATTGGCCAAACTCCTCAAGGCGACGTACAACGCTGAGCAAAAAAGAAGGGTGGTTACAATTTCGATACACAACAAGTACGACGTACCTAAAGGTACCTAATGGGGGAATCGTCGGAAAGTCGGTCTTTTATGTTATGGTCAAATAATCATGCTTTGAAATGACGTGCTTTAAACGCGCTACACGACTCGAGTAGTGTGGCATCGATGCCTAGGCTGTCATGGACTAGAATGGGTTTCCCAGGTAACTTAAAATAGGGGGCGAGCATTAATTCGGTAAGCTTTCCCCGAGCGCCAGTGATTACTGTTCACATGCAGCAATGTCAGTACTGCACCTCTGTTGCCGCCGAATGAGGCAAAAATGTTGTTGCATGGCTGTCACGGTCAATACCACTACAGGTCGCCCGTATAAAGTATCTGTCAAATTTTTAATATAAGTCAAACTGCATTTTCTTATGTGACGGGGTGACCTTCGCTTTACGGACACAATCGCTTTCATTACCACTGTAGGCTGTTAGATTCTAGCCTTTATAAGACCAACCGATCGAGCTGCGGACTCAGGACTCGTTTAGAATTGCCCAGCAGTACTGTTTATCTGAATGGCATATTCCAGTCATGTACCTCCTGGAATAATACCTCCGCGCGCCACTCGTATGGTTAGTGCCTAGACGTCTAGGAAATATGTCGTGCACCTGCCCCTCTCCCGCCTTGCAAATTCATTCTGTATTCATTCGTTCTATACGACTGAAGCTTACGCCTCCCAGCGGGAGACAGGAGAATACCGACTGCATCGGCTTTTGACAAGCTGACAATCCAGTAGAAATTAGCGCTTGTTTAAGGTCGAGATGTTTCCACACACACACGCCGCCATTTTAATTGTACTGCTGCAACATCTTTCGCGATAGTCACATGCATTTCTTAGATACACCACGCCAGCGGCATTCGACTCAACAGTGTTCGAAAACAGACTGTCATCCACTACTGACGTGTATCTTTCGGGTATCCGCGGATATTCTGAGTGAGAAGTCTAGGTGAGGGGAGGCGCAGTAGTGACTTATATTCGATCCTTTGCATCAGATTGTGACGCCTATGGCCGTCCGCACGTTGTAGTTCCTATTTGTAGCAGATTGATGTTTTCAAATTTGGAGAGGCGCTCATTGTAAAATTTGTGATGTTGCTCGTCCAGAAGTGTCAGCCTCATTTAAAAAATACTCAAGTGCTTTCTATTCCGCCAGTTGGGTGTATGTGTAGTTAATCTCATTATTTCTGGTGTTAATTTAGATGATCTGAATACGTGCACTATTTTGGAAGGTTTGTGGATTAATAGTTCGTTGAATCCACGGTAAAACAGTCTTTTTATGTAACAAAAACAACAGTCGCCTACTAAGTTGGCGCAGTTGGCTTGCACGTCGGTATATATATCTTCGAGGTGCACCCCTTCGGGTTCATTTGTAACGCTCACCCTCGCTATATACTCACAACCACTCCCACGTTCAGAAGCATGTCGGAGCTCAGCAGCTTCCGTTACTCAAATCCTGTGACTTCCCACCAATGGGTGGATGTTGACGTTTTTACGCGTTTACAGGTCACCGGGCGTAGTGTACACCCGACTAGAAGACTTACGGTGTCCTTAATCTAGGACCTACCGGCATGTCTTTCGACGATATTACAACAGCACTATCAATTAGGTCACTAATTCTCTGATCAACAAGTCTTTAGCAGTACTATATATTGGAGTGAACGGCTTGTCGTCGACAAGAATTTCTTTTAATCGCTGGAAGCGAGTGATGTTTAACCCGGATCAACTTGAAATCTTGGCATTTTTAGTCAAGCCTCCACAAGCTATGCCTCTCGAGTTTCGATAACAGACATAATCCACCCCGCGCGGGGACTCGTAAACGGAGCGCACGCTATACTAGGACGTTAATGCGCTTCTTTATGTTTAATCATTTCTTATGTACAGGGAGAGAGTCTATGGTGTGGCTCCCTTTCATCCTCCTGATTTACCCTATTCAATCACTTAGAGAAATGATCCAGCGAGATTCTATCCTCTTTGCTTAGTATTAACTCGAAGAGTATTGACACGACAAGTATTACCTCGATGAGCCTTAATATATAAAATTCTTAACTTGAATATCGTTAAATCAATAATTTTTCACTCGTCGTATCTGTTAGCGAGATTATATTCACAGTTACGTCCCCCACCCACGCAATCGTTTTCATTCTGCATATGACACAGCAGAGTTTTAACGAAAGGTATTTACGAGACGTAATTACCCAGTGATAGGTAAAACAGAAAGCAGTGGAGACAGGGCACGAAATAGGTTGCTGAGAGCCACCGGCTACTACTAGCCATTCGTTTTCGAAGCTAGGAACAATTTGAAAACAACTCACTTTTCGGTTTTCATCCCCGGCCGTAAGCCATCTTCTTCTTAGCATCAGCTCCGCAACCTAGTTAATTCTAACAGTATCTTCACTCATAAAAATTCCACTCGACAATTTAATCTTCGTTGTGACTTTAAATTGTTACGTCTAAACTCGTTAAGAATCGCTATTCCTGCCCCTTGTGTCGGGTACATCCCTCTTTCTGATCAATTTTCTACCACTATAATCAGCGAGTAGAAAGGAATACCACTAGCAAGATTTCCTACATTACAGGTACACCTGGACCTGATGGCTAGCCATTTACCAGCTGTGATTTTGTGGTCGTAGAGAAGTGCGCACAACAAATGGTGTAAAAAAGCCTGGTTCAGCCCTGTGGGTCAAACCTTATTAAAATTTTGTCGCCTACAAATTTCTTTGCTTTCAGTGTTTTTCGTCGCCTACATATTTCTTTGCTTTCAGTTTTTTGGCCAACTGTCCGTTAGTGGCGCAAGCACGATGTTATACGGGCGCCGCAAATTATCGAACCAGCGGTCAATTAAAGTTTGCGTAGGCTGATTTAATGGTGTTTCGCGGTATCTCCTTAGCGAGTACTCGATACATGCGCGTCAACACTCAGCCATCTTCTCTAAGATGATCGGGACGTTAAGAATTTGTAGAATCTCCCCCAGAAACAAAAAAACGTTTTATAAACCAGAGTAAATGGTCTGGTGCGTGTCACAGCGTGTTTCCGCTCCGTCGTGGCACTATCAGCGGGTGGGAAATGTTATATGTTTGGATTTGGCCATTACAATTCGTATATATCCCATAATGAGGCAAGTCACTGCGATTGATGCGGTCATATTCATTGTCGCTAGGGATGTCCGCGAAGGTGCTGTACCTACCCGTCATTTATTTTTGAGACGGCGTCGGTGTGCCAATACGGCACAATCGCCCTGGTCAATTGGTCTGTCTCGGGCAATGACACAAACCTCCGTTTGCAATCCAGAAATGAGGCTTGAAGTGACATAACAAGAGGCGTAAGTGGTAGTGCTGGAAGGATAATTCCGCACTTTACTATAGAAGTTGCCTGATACTTTTCTGTTTGCTGTGCAATGTCTCGGTCCCTGCTTATAAAGGTGAAGAATCGGTATCGGTGACAACATCCTCCTGCTCAAATTCCAGCAGCGTGTCATATGTCTTTCCTGACGTAGTGTTTCGTGTACAATGTTAGTGCTTGGTCAAATCCTGATCCGGAGACTCGATCGGGCCAGACTCTGCCTTAAAGTACAAAAACGTCGGAATAGTCCGAAATTGTTAAAAGCTAAACGTTGATGCTCCCGATACTGTATAATGAGTGGATGTCTTGCCTGTGTCTTAATATTTGCCGCAAATATCTCGTTTATAAGAGCTTGAAGTGATAGATGATATTCTCCCTCCGTCTCGGCAACTCTGTTGTGCCTAGAGACGGTTGTTGGAAATGTATCACCAGCCTTATAATCGGACGTCGAGAATCTGGATGACATAGATGCTTACCCGCACAATTTGGACATCATGCCTGTCATTACGCTCGCCCTTCTCGTGTCATCGGGGATAACACTTTAGCTTTTCTAGTCGACCATAAAAACGCATTACCCTATGTATTACATCATATTTGAGATTTCGACTCCGTGCAGAACATTCCAGTTCCTCCTCGGCGGAAATTCTTCAGTAGGTGCATTTAGAGTCGTGGTAAAGATGTCCTTTGAATCTTCTAACCCCGTGTACTTAATTTATCGTTTAAAACTAGCTGTTGCTTGCTCCAGTAAATTTTAATCATCGTTCCGAATAATATCCGCGTTCGTGTGCGCGATCACCATGGCTAGGCAATAACCGGTATTCGGTGTCACGATGGTCCGTATACCGAGATATCGTTCAGATTTCTTTAGTCTTACGGGGCAATTGTCGAGCGTGCACCCCTCTGTACGGCTGTAGTTGGATGATGGGCTTTTAAATGTGTGAGCATCTTGCAAGTGGCGACTCCTGCTCTATTGACTTTGAAGCACCATACAGCTTTCCACGTATGGTGCTTAAGGTCAATAGTGCAGGATTTGCCTCAACGGTAGGCGCAACCTTCTGTTGACTGGCACACTTTCTTTCCTTTATATGAAAAAGTTGTTTACTGGGAAGGACCCTTCGTTCTTTATCCTCGCCGTAGCTGGCACTACAGTAGTGAAAAACGGCATGTGGCCTGTGGGTTATTAGAAGCCGCCGTTGTCGCAATAACGTCCTCCATAACACTAAATATTGACCTATATTCTGTTAGTACGCAAAAAGGCATATGGGTGCTCGGTGCTCTTAACACCCTCTGTTTACGGTCGTGATAGCCAGGGTTACTGCATATACGATTCGTAATGAGGTTGGGTATGCTCGTATTTCGAGTCCTACTCTTTATAGTTAAAACCTCCAACTGCCGTCGGTGGCTGTGACGGGTGGACCGGAGGCCTTCTGGCTGCTGCATTTGTCTCTGAAGGCGTAACGTCTACCCTAGCCGCGTCTAAAACACTCTGCTAAAAATGCGGTCGTTGAACCGTCATAGTTTTCAGTTCTGCAAGACTGGGAAACGATTGTGCGAGGTCGTCTTGATCCCGCACGTCTCCTAGGTCACAACGATCCATAAGGTCTCCATTTACGAACCCCGAACAAGCTAGTGTGTGCCCCCAGCTTTCCTCATTGGAGACACTGCAGCCAGTGGCCCGCAATTCAGTTCTTTAGAATAGTGTTTGTACCAAAACAGATAAGACACACGACACCACCCATAAAGGTCTGACTGCCCGCGAGCTTGAGCGTAATTATCCAAACATCAGACTTCCTTAATTCCAGGGAAGTACATCCATGTCGTTCATCTCAAAGTAGGCTGGTATATTCTTCCCTAAGAAAGCCTCGATTTGCCCACGTCACTGGAGCGAATGATGTTATACAAGTGATCAATGTACCCAGCTCGCCGTCTATGTGAAACCCCGTTATGTAATTGCTGCCTACACCAAATCGATCCTTTCTCTGGTCGGTGCACCTTTTTGAGCCTATCATTTTTCTCGTAAAATGGCATAAGATCCTCTTTGCGTCGTTCCGCAGTAGTCCGAATAAAGCAGTAAGAGTGTAGAGTCTTAATACTTGGTCATAGCTGATTAAACCGGTCTCAATGAGCATGAGATGAGGTTCTTAAATGTCGACCCTCGACAGCTCCGCCGATACCATTATTATTCCGTTAATCGCCCCATTTGTCCGTCGACTTCATTTGATACCGCAAGCGCAAGAATGTAAAATCAACTCTCCTTTCACTTATACCTGAAAAATTCTTTATAAAATCAGACGTTCCCAACCTCTCAGCACTTATTCATGAAATTTGGCATGCACCGACTGGCCACGATACCTTCCACTGAAAAGTGATGATCAACTACTTACCGTCCGAGCCATTATAGACCTAATGATGCCCTGTCCGAGATTCCGTAGCTGCACATGGAGCTCGTAGACGGGTAATGGCCTCCCCTTCCGAGGCGCATATTTATTGTGATTTGCACTAAACAGGAATGTTAATTAAACAAAGTAATCATGTTGCTCATGATAATTAATGTTCCGTGGCTTGAGCAAACAAATTTACTCGTAAAATGATGGGCACGCCAATGGTTCAAGCCCGTATTGCGTTTTTCATCATCGTTGGGACCATTGGTCACGAGGCGTGGCTTTACAAGCTTAATGGATCGTGCACTAGGTTAAAAGTGCTCTCTTATATTTGCAAAATATACTTAGAACCGCTTGTCACAAAATACAAATTCACTCGTGACACCGAAGGCGACCCTTGTCATTATTACATAGTAAATCGATCCCGTATGCTGGATGAAGCCTTCGTCCGATATTAACTCTTAATAGTGATGCCGATCTCACAAAATTACTTTAGTGAGTGTCGATCTTCCACTTGCCCAGACTTGCCGACTCACGGAGGGGGTACTCCGATCCGTGCCTTGTTGTATGACCTTGTGCTCACCTTGTGTACCCGTCGGTCGGGCTGGCTTGAGCTCTTCGTAACAGCCTTGGAGGATGTCGATCTCGCTGAGAGGTTGGGTTAAGAGTTCGCTTCCGGTGCGGAAATCTTCACACCACGAACATGGGTTCTGCAATCTTGATTCTCGAGTCGCGGCGATCTCTAGTTAAAGATGTCGCGGTCTCGATCGTGAATCGCACCGATCTCGATTTGTCTTCGGGATTGGGGTCTTTGCTATGCGGAAATCTTCACTCAGCACATAGTAGTCTTGCGTCGATCTTGCCTTGGGATCAGTCCGATCTGGTCTTGGGATCGTCCGATCTTGCTGGAAGTGCGCAATTTAGGCAGATCGGTCCTTGGTTTCGCCAAAATGAAACACGCCAATCTGTCGAGTGGATCGCTTCGATCTTGCTCGGTCTTGTCTTGAACGTCTTGTCCAGATCTTCTGACCACTTGAGCCGTCTCGCGATCTTGTGTCCGAAATCCTTTTCCTTTGTTGCTGCTACCCTAGCAGTTGAGTTGAGAGTGAGTACTTGATCGATCCGGGCCAAACTTCCCGCGGTCGCTCTTCCCGATCTTGGCCAACAATCCAAGATCGGTCTTCTGTGTCCTTGTAACACGCGTGCATTGACCCGCCGGGGAAGCCAAATCACTCTTGCCCGGAGAAGAGGGGAGGAGAACGTGCGTCGTGAGCAGAAGAAGTAGAGTTCAAGTCTGTTTATTAACCAACCAAATTACTAGCCAACCTATCTTTAAGCCTATTCCCAAATATAGATCACTCTCCAAGTCGATATCACCTTTAAGCTTGACCGCCCCCTTGAACACGTGTCGAAGTTTCATGACCTACACTCCAAAGATAGCGCCAATATCCCCGATATCGTACCTAAACGCCAAAAGAGGACCAAATCCCAAATGTGGTACCAAATACCCATTTTAGGTACCCGAAAGCCCAAAATAGTGCCCAAATGCTGAATGCGTCAAAATCCACTTTGCGACGTCAATTTGACCGGCTTCCACTGGCTCTTTCGATCTGAACTTTTGAGACATCACTCATGAACCTTCAACAAGCATGTTTGTCATGATCCAAAAGTCTCATCAACGATATATCCATAATCAGTGGGGAACATGACCGATCTGATGCCCAATTCGAGATCGTTGAGGATCGACACAGTACAATCCGGCCATACGTGTTCTTCCGTTCATTGTGTGTACTCCGATGCCTTTCTCAAAATGATTCTGCTTCAACATCCACATCCTTGCCTTTGATCAGCCTTCAGAAAGGTCGCTCGGTTCAATCCAGTACCTCATCCCAGATCGCACCGTAAAATTCACCCCTTTCTACGCCCCGTCTCAAATCACGTCGCATCGCCTGGTCCCAGGCGTACCTTTCTCAAATGATTCTGCTTCAACATCCACATCCTTTCCTTTGATCAGCCTTCAGAAAGGTCGCTCGGTTCAACCCAGTCCCTCATCCCAGATCGCACCGTGGAAATCACCCCTTTCTACGCCCCGTCTCAAATCACGTCGCATCGCCTGGTCCCAGGCGTACCTTTTCCGCCAGTGGGTGACGTCCTAACTGGGTGGACACCGATCCACGTCCCATCATTTGATTAGTGACTTTACCACAACCGCCCCCTGTACTGAAGTCCGTTTGGGCAGCAATCGGCTTCAGTATAGTCACTCATCAACTTATCCAAGCACTCAAGTCCGTGTCATTCAGTAAGGCAATTCACTGGACTGTCTCCATACTCACACACATAGCTCCATCCACCCGCATGTGCCACCTCCTAGCACACCTTGCCACCCCATCTATCAGCATGTAATACCTCCTAGCACACCTTGCCACTCCATCCATCAGCGTATGATACCGCCTAGCACACCTTGCAACCCGTGCATCCGCATATGCTGCCTCCCAGCATGTCGGCCCCGACCGTTAAGGTTCGTCTAACTTGCCTTCGTGAGACTGCATTACTTCGAATCGGTTCCGACTCACTCGGCTCCGCTCAAACTCCTGCAAGATCGCCCCACAACTCAGATCGGCCTCATCTACCCAACTTAAATCGAGATGTCCCTTCCACTTCACCAAAAAATGTCGGTGTACTCGCCCATAACGGGTTTTCCTACCAGATCGCACGTCCAATATTTCTTCCACTTCGCATTCTCCCTCTTCAAGATTGCTCTCCCAACTGTCTTCTGGTAACAAAGCTTCATCAAAGTCAAAACGATCTGCTTCGTCTATCGTAAGCTGATCCTTCGGCCGTTCAGGGAACGTCTTTACCTTCTTCAGCTTCGATAAATGTACGATCGGAAATAGCCGATATGGGGTTCCAGCAATCTCCAATTTCACAGCGTGATCTCCACATATGTCCGCAACTCGGAATGGACCATGCCACATATGCGCTAGCTTCTTCGCATATCCCTCTTTGACTCGATCCAGGTATAGCCAAACTTGCGCTCCTACTTCGATCTCGTGTGGTTCCAGATCTTCATTGTGTCGATCCGCTCGCTCCTGGATTGCGGCTTGTAAATGATCGTTCACTGCAGATCGGGCTCGCTGGTATTGTCTTTGGATTTTGTATCTCCACCTCTTTGGATCGCGATCTCGTGTTCCCGTATTCCCCACTGATAGCGTAGCTTCCAATGTCGATCGCGGGTCCCACCCATGAATCAGATAAAATAGGGTGTCCCCCCGGATCCGATCTTGTGCGGTGTTAATTGCAAATGTGAGCCGCTCAGCATACTCATCCCAGTCTCGTTGATCAACATCAGCCATGTACATAATGAGTGAATGCGTCAAGGTTTGCACCATCCGTTCGGCTGTTCCATTTGCTTGTGGTCTGTAGGCCATGGTAGCACGCTGTTTCTGTCCTACGATCCGACTGAAGGCTCGAAAAAAAGCGGACATAAATCCCGGTTCTCGATCGTGCCTGATAGCCTCGCTAGCTCCGAAGTGTCGAAACACACATTCTTCGTAATTCTCCGCTTCTGTTTGTGCCGTCCGTGATGAGCTAGCCTTTGCAATCACATATCCCGAGAAGAGGTCCACCCAAATGAGCAGCTAAGTGTTCCCCTTGATGGACTTGGGCAACGACGGTATATGATCCATGGCGATGATCCGGAATGGATAGGTTGCGTGTAGATTGCCCGGTGATTTCCCATGAATCGTCGGACTTCCTTTCCGGTTTCACAGTCGGTACATTCGCCCACATATCGTTGCACACTCCGATACAGTCCTCTCCAATGGAATCGCGATCTGATCCTCTGATAGGTTCTGCCGATACCCTGATGGCCTCCTTCCAGACTCGTGTGATAGTGATGCAAAAAATCCTGCTGCAACGTCTCAGGGATCACCAACCGCATCAAACCATCGCGATCTTCTGACTCTCTTTTCGCCATGGGGCAGAAAGATAGCAGATCGTTCTCATCGATCTCGTATTCCGGCGCCAGTTTTGCGCACATCTTCACTTCTCCCGCGTCCAAGTTTGATACATCGCCACTTAGATACTTCTTGAGATTGACAATCCAACGCTCTTCATCTTGAGCTTGGACAATTCGTTGAATCCTAGTCCTCTGTTCGATCTCCTCCTGTATCACTTCAGGTTCATGACGTATCCTTCCGGCTGATCTCGTGATCGCAGTTATCCGAGCCAGCTGACCATCTTGCTTGGGCTTCAACAATTCATCGAGACGGTTCAGAGTCATCAGATCTTGCCGATCTTCTTCAGATACAACGGTTCTTCCCTTTTCATTCTGCAATGCTGTGCTGGCTAGTCGATCTGTGCTATGGTTCCACTCTCGCTACATAGGCAGAAACTCGTGACTAGGCCAAGATCGCAATTTCTCTAACGCTTTATGTTTCAAGAGTTGCAGGCCCGGGGCTTTGCAGTCGATCTCACTGCGCATCTGGCGGATCAACAAATTAGAGTCCCCACAAAAGATTATTCTTCCCCTGTCCAGATCGGCCAGTAAATCGAAGCATAATAGCAAGCCATGATACTCAGCTTCATTCACGGTGAGGTCGAGAGCGTATCTGGATTCTGTCGCCACGATCGTCTACTCGGGTAACCTCCATATCACAGCACTGTACGACCCTCCTTTCTTTTTTATCCTCGCCGATCCATCGAAACTGGCCACCAGCAACTCCTCATCTGCTTCCACCGTTGGAGGAGGCGTCGATATTTTGAGTCGGCAGTCCTTTCGGGGGAAATCGCAATCATCATCTCTTCCACCTCTTCTCTCGGGGATGATACTTGCTGCTAGCATGCCCAAAATCTCTTCTTCTCCTTTTTTCGCACCTCTTCACCTCTATAGTCCAGTTCGACAGCAAAGCAGCCCACCGTCCTAATCTCCCGTTGAGCCCTCGAGATTGCATCAACCACGCTAACGTAGAATGTCGGGTCAGCACAGTGATCTCCCCGCGAGGCAAGCGTAGTATGGCATACATCCAAAACACGAAGTAACGCCAGCACTTCCTTTTCCACCATTCCGTAGTTAAGCTCATTGGGCTTTAGAGTGCGGCTAGTAAACGTCACCGGATGGTACACGCCGCCGTACTCCTGTATCAGGGCCGCTGAGACAGTCTACTTGCTAGCGTAGACCACGATCACGGGAGGGCGATCTGGGTCGAAATGTTTGAGCATGGGAGCTGTAGCTATCTTAGCCTTTAGCATAGTGAAAGCAACCATGGCTTCTGTCCATCGACCCTCGTTCGACCATTCGTCTCCTGCTGCGAGCTGAGATCGGCCGATCTCGAAGAAATCCAATTCTCTTAACTCATACAACACCGCGGCGTACACCGCGAAGTCCTGAATGAAACGGCGGTAGTAGTTCAAGCTCCCGAGAAAAGATTGCATAGCTCGCAGCGTGCTAGGGAACGGGATGTTAACCAACGACTCCAAGTTCTTGGGCTGAGCCTCCAGACCATCCATCGACACTCGATGTCCCAAATAATCGACCTTGCGGCACCCCCAAAAGCTCTTCGTGAGACTGATAGACAGATTCCACTTATCACAAGCCTCCAGCAACCGTTCTACTTTTGTGTACAAAGATTCCCATGACGTGGCTGGTATGAGAATATCGTCAATGTAAGATCGGCGTCCCAGTATAGAGGGTCGTCGATCTGTCTCAGGTTCTCCATCTTTGAACACGTCGATCGGGCCATCAGAGGCTGATCTCTGGCCGATCTTGAGATATCCATACAACGCATTGTCAACCAGACGTTGGTAGATCTGGGGCGCGTTCTTAAGCCCAAAAGGCATTCGTAGCCACTCGAACAAGCCAAACGGCGTGACAAACGCTGAGATCAGTTTTGCTCGTTCAGTCATTTCGACGACCCAGAATCCACTTGCCATGTCTAGCGAACAGTACCATAGAGCTTTATCCAAATCTTTCAGCAGATCGCTGATCAACGGCATGGGATAAACCATCAGGCGCGTCAGCTGGTTCACTCTTCGATAATCAATTCAAAGGCGAATATCCACTCCGTTCTTCTTGATGATCACCACTATCGGAGACGCCCAAGGTGACGTGGATGGCTGAACGATCTTGGCTGCTAACAGTCCTTTGATGAGATCTGACAGCTTCTCCCGACATTTGGGTGCGACCGGACGGACTCTTTGCGCAATTGGTGCGGCTCCACCGACATCGATATCACAAATCACTCGTCGTGCCGCTGGTGGTAGAGCATTGCCCTTCCCCATAAAAAGGTGACGGCTCTTCCAAATCAGCGATCTGAGTCTTTGTGGATCTGAGGTGAGAGGAACGTCCGGATCGCCGATCTGAATGTCGTTAATTGTCACTTCTTCCGTAGCAGTGAACATCTCTGGTAACACCGACAGGTGTTGCTCGATGTCTTCGGCAAACAAATCTCCACTCTCGTGATAGTAGACTGGTGCTTCTGCGGAGTCAGCTTCGTCGATCTTAGACGGCTTGTCCTCTTCAGATCTTTGCGTCGCCTCGGACCGATCCAGTCCTGCTCTGTTGTCTGCAAGATTGACGTTCAATGAAGACAGTCTGTTGTCCTGTTCTTCTCGTTCGGTCCCGTGATCTCTTCTCATAGCGATCTCGGTTTCGATCTCACGATCGTTATCCTTCGACGATAGATTTGTCTCATCGAGTGGATTCGATCCAACTCCGTTGACCGTTCATTCCCTTGCAACCACAGTATCTGCATTTTGCAAGTCGTCTTCGCCAGCTTGCTGCTTTACCATGGAGATCGCTGGAGGTATGTCCTTTAGCGCATCAGACGGACGCTTCATGTTGCATTTGGGAGTGGCGTACGTAGGCCAATCTACCAATGGTCCGATCTGCTCATTTGGGAGTTCATTCACTCGATCCGTCGTAGCCTCATACGTCAGAGTTTGCCACTACTTGTACTTCCCCGATCCGACCTTCACAAAACCTTGAGTTCATGGTACCATATCGCCTTCGGTCCACAAGCCTAATATCGTGTGGGTGGGCAGTATGATCTCACGGTCGCCAATGTTGGTCATCTGCAGGTATTTCGTCTTACCCAACCCCGAGATCACAGAGGGGACCCAATCTGGCCCTCTAGTGACCCACAACTTCATCTTAGCCTCTCCGATCCCGATCTTCACTTCTCTTGACTCTCCGACTGGGATAAACACATGTTGGTCTTACGCCGTTACATGTTGTATCTTCGATCCGTACGCGGGGCGACGTCCTGCGAGATGGATACGGATTTCTTCTGGTTGACATAGCGCGCCATCAGCTAGATCGAGCCGCACTCCGGCAGGCACCATAAAGTCCATGCCCAGAATTGCTTCTTGCCCTGCCAGATCGCCTACCCATACATTGAAATAGTATACCAGCGATCCCGCGAGGGTTACTTTGATCTTGGTACGTCCTATCGTCATGTACGGGGTTTCTCCGATCCCGATACATTCTTGTCGTTGACTTTCGTCAATATTGCAACCGACCTTACGAGCAAAGGTGGTGTCAATGATCGACACTTCAGCACCAGAATCAAATAGCAGAGTGGCCTTTTCGTTGTTGATCTTGCCAACAGCTTTCGCCTGTTTGAACCACTTCCCGGGCGAGTAATGTTTCCAGTATCCGCGAGAATCACCGTAAGCGAGCTCGATCTCCATAGTTGGTTCAGATCGCGAGTACTCACCGATCCTCTTCAGATGGGACACGGAAACGACACGTTTTGACTTCGAACGAGATAAATTTGTATCCATCTCTGTATCCTGCTTACTCTTGCTATCTGTATTCTTTTTTTCCACGTATGCAATGATGCAGAGCCCAGAACGCTCGGCTCGTACCAGATTCAAACCTGGCGAGCGTCCTAGTTTAACATCTTCTCTGCCTTCTCTGGCAGTGTCCCCGCATGCTTGGTTGGGACGTACCATTGGCGGATCATGTTATAGAACTCCTCCATAGGACACTTCCCCGGGTCATGCATCTCACCGCAGGCGCGACTCACGAAAAACCCATTGTCAGAGGGGTATCCTTTACGACCACATTTCTGGCAAGTGAGCCGCTCCCAACAACCGAGATCTCCATGCTTGGTCGATCCGCAATGAGCACACGGCTTCGATGGTATATTGCGATCTTGATAATCTTGACGAGTGTTCGGGTCGGCCGATCTCGCTTTTGCTGCAACGTCATTGGGGGACGAACACCGATCCGTAGTAGCAGCCACATGGATCGATCTCAATCGATCTTCCAAATACGATCCGCAGGTGTCCGAACCTGACTCGCTGCTGACGTCCTCGGTACGGACCATCCTCACCGCTTGTGCAGGCTTAGAAAATGCTGGACCCGGAGTTCCCTTCTGCCTGAACTTGGACGATCCCATCATCACTTTCCCTTGACGCGATCTCCCTTGTTGATATCCATGCAGTGTCTTTTGCATGGCATCCGCGTCTCCTACATTCAGCAATAGCAATTGATTGGACAGATCGGGGTCGTCCAAGGTGTCAATGAAATGGTTGACATGTTCCTTGCGCGCAGCTGGCAATCCAGTCATCACCGGTATCTTCGCCTGCGTTCCCATCACATTAAGCCGATACAGGTACTGCAAAGGATCTTCCTCCGATCGTTTCTTTGCATGGTAATATTGTCGGCTTGTGGACATCCCGTGTCCCGCATATTCCACAAGAAAACTGTTCATCAATTCTTTCCAATTGAGTCTCGTCGATCTACTCAGCTGTCGGTACCAGTAGCGGGCTGGGCCCACCATGAGATCACCGAAGACCAGACATCTCTCTTCGTCCGGTGCTTGGTCTCGGATAAACGCTGACTTCAGTTTGCCGATCCAGGTTCGTGCTTTGTCTTCTTCCCGATCCTTCCCTGAGAATTCTTTCAGCTCATAAATCGCTGAGATTCTGATCCTCTGCGTGATGCTTTCCCCTCCGGTAGTCGCACCGTTCGCGGCTACGTGAGGGCGCCGTGGTTCGGACATTCATAAATCATCCGGGTCGTATTCCGCCCCATGATGGATCTGTTGGTAAGTGTCCGACTCCACCGATTCCATCTCCACATCCGGCATGTCATGGCTTTCGTGTGAGGGTTGGAGAAAAGTACGGCGATCTGGGTGGCGGTTTGGCTGTCGATTCATTCGCTGAGCTGTACGTTGATCCGCCTCGTACTCCTTCATGGCTGAATTGAAGTACCGACTTAGATCGCCCTCTTCCTGATCATCCAGCCCAGTACGGGTACCGGCCGATCTCCGTGGCATGTCGCTCCTGGCTTGTCCTTTAAAGGCGTCGGTATTGGCTTGGCCGATCTTGTCCTTTAAAAACGTACCACCCGATGGTCCCAGAGACATCCGACAAATGCTGATGGATCCATCTGACTCGCTCTCGGAGTCGTCCGAGGCGTAGCGGGGCGATCCCGCGGGGTGTTTCCGGAGCGAGCCCGAGGGTGTCCCGATCTTGTCTTCAGGAGTATTCGCTTTGCTCACCAGCACTATCATGATCTCCACAAACTCATTCGCCGCGTTCTTCAACCGTTCCAAGCTGCAACTCAGCAGTTCATCTCCATCAAAGGCGTTAGGGCAGACACCCATGTCGTCCAACATCTGCAAAATCAAATTGATCTCGTCGACTCTGTTGGTCCCAGGAGGTGGGACCGATATCGGCTTATCCAGAGGACCATCAACTTGGGCCTTAATATCTTGAACACTGGGTCCGTCTTGAGCAGCGTCTTCAAATGGCCATAATAGTAATGCCATTTTGCACGCTCCCGCGCTTCACCCGTCGTCTCCTTCTCCCTGGACGCGATCTTCATTGGGTTATATTCCGTCTTCGGTATCGCGATCTTATCCGGTGTTTCATCGTATTCCTCTTTGACTCCGATCTTCGGTTGCGCGGTTCGGCCGATCTGGCGATCTTTGACGTCTGATCCCATCGATCTCGTCGTGGATCGTTCCGATGTGGTCGATCTCGCGATTGTGCTCCTCGGCTTGAGGTCGGGCGACCTATCGACTAAGGCATAGGGTTTGGCTTTCGCCGATTTGGTTTTCATCATTGAATTTTCATCCAGCAGATCGCTCTGGAAAGAGCGATCTGCGGTGGCCCCCGAAAGGACCCTAGGAGGGGGTTGAGGTTTATCTTCCAGATCGATCTCTCGATCTTCCTCTTTCATTTTCATTTCATCAGAGCCCCTCCCAAAACTCTGATGATCTGAGGATCTTGTGCTTCTGCGTGTCTGCGTCGATCCCTCTGTCGCTGACACTTCAATCCCAGGTTCTTGCTTCATCTTGACATCTTCGCCAGTGGACTCACGGTGAAATCCAGAGGCCTCAGAAGATCCGGGCACGCGCACCATAGTGGTGAAGTCGATCTCACAAAATTACTTTAGTGAGTGTCGAGCTTCCACTTGCCCAGACTTGCCGACTCACGGAGGGGGTACTCCGATCCGTGCCTTGTTGTATGACCTTGTGCTCACCTTGTGTACCCGTCGGTTGGGCTGGCTTGAGCTCTTCGTAACGGCCTTGGAGGATGTCGATCTCGCTGAGAGGTTGGGTTGAGAGTTCGCTTCCGGTGCGGAAATCATCACACCACGAACAGGGGTTCTGCGATCTTGATCTCGAGTCGCGGCGATCTCTAGTTAAAGATGTCGCGATCTCGATCGTGAATCGCACCGATCTCGATTTGTATTCGGGATCGGGGTGTTTGCTGTGCGGAAATCTTCACTCAGCACATAGTAGTCTTGCGTCGATCTTGCCTTGGGATCAGTCCGATCTGGTCTTGGGATCGTCCGATCTTGCTGGAAGTGCGCAATTTGGGCAGACCGGTCCTTGGTTTCTCCAAAATGAAACACGCCAATCTGTCGAGTGGATCGCTTCGATCTTGCTCGGTCTTGTCTTGAACGTCTTGTCCAGATCTTCTGACCACTTGAGCCGTCTCGCGATCTTGTGTCCGAAATCCTTTTCCTTTGTTGCTGCTACCCTAGCAGTTGAGTTGAGAGTGAGTACTTGATCGATCCGGGCCAAACTTCCCGCGGTCGCTCTTCCCGATCTTGGCCAACAATCCAAGATCGGTCTTCTGTGTCCTTGTAACACGCGTGCATTGACCCGCCGGGGAAGCCAAATCACTCTTGCCCGGAGAAGAGGGGAGGAGAACGTGCGTCGTGAGCAGAAGAAGTAGAGTTCAAGTCTGTTTATTAACCAACCAAATTACTAGCCAACCTATCTTTAAGCCTATTCCCAAATATAGATCACTCTCCAAGTCGATATCACCTTTAAGCTTGACCGCCCCCTTGAACACGTGTCGAAGTTTCATGACCTACACTCCAAAGATAGCGCCAATATCCCCAATATCGTACCTAAACGCCAAAAGAGGACCAAATCCCAAATGTGGTACCAAATACCCATTTTTGGTACCAGAGAGCCCAAAATAGTGCCCAAATGCTGAATGCGTCAAAATCCACTTTGCGACGTCAATTTGACCGGCTTCCACTGGCTCTTTCGATCTGAATTTTTGAGACATCACTCATGGACCTTCACCAAGCATGTTTGTCATGATCCAAAAGTCTCATCAACGATATATCCATAATCAGTGGGGAACATGACCGATCTGATGCCCAATTCGAGATCGTTGAGGATCGACACAGTACAATCCGGCCATACGTGTTCTTCCGTTCATTGTGTGTACTCCGATGCCTTTCTCAAAATGATTCTGCTTCAACATCCACATCCTTGCCTTTGATCAGCCTTCAGAGTGGTCGCTCGGTTCAATCCAGTCCCTCATCCCAGATCGCACCGTGGAAATCACCCTGTAGTAAAGTCACTACTCAAATGATGGGACGTGGATCGGTGTCCACCCAGTTAGGACGTCACCCACTGGCGGAAAAGGTACGCCTGGGACCAGGCGATGCGATGTGATTTGAGACGGGGCGTTGAAAGGGGTGATTTCCACGGTGCGATCTGGGATGAGGGACTGGATTGAACCGAGCGACCACTCTGAAGGCTGATCAAAGGCAAGGATGTGGATGTTGAAGCAGAATCATTTTGAGAAAGGCATCGGAGTACACACAATGAACGGAAGAACACGTATGGCCGGATTGTACTGTGTCGATCCTCAACGATCTCGAATTGGGCATCAGATCGGTCATGTTCCCCACTGATTATGGATATATCGTTGATGAGACTTTTGGATCATGACAAACATGCTTGTTGAAGGTCCATGAGTGATGTCTCAAAAATTCAGATCGAAAGAGCCAGTGGAAGCCGGTCAAATTGACGTCGCAAAGTGGATTTTGACGCATTCAGCATTTGGGCACTATTTTGGGCTCTCTGGTACCTAAAATGGGTATTTGGTACCACATTTGGGATTTGGTCCTCTTTTGGCGTTTAGGTACGATATCGGGGATATTGGCGCTATCTTTGGAGTGTAGGTCATGAAACTTCGACACGTGTTCAAGGGGGCGGTCAAGCTTAAAGGTGATATCGACTTGGAGAGTGATCTATATTTGGGAATAGGCTTAAAGATAGGTTGGCTAGTAATTTGGTTGGTTAATAAACAGACTTGAACTCTACTTCTTCTGCTCACGACGCACGTTCTCCTCCCCTCTTCTCCGGGCAAGAGTGATTTGGCTTCCCCGGCGGGTCAATGCACGCGTGTTACAAGGACACAGAAGACCGATCTTGGATTGTTGGCCAAGATCGGGAAGAGCGACCGCGGGAAGTTTGGCCCGGATCGATCAAGTACTCACTCTCAACTCAACTGCTAGGGTAGCAGCAACAAAGGAAAAGGATTTCGGACACAAGATCGCGAGACGGCTCAAGTGGTCAGAAGATCTGGACAAGACGTTCAAGACAAGACCGAGCAAGATCGAAGCGATCCACTCGACAGATTGGCGTGTTTCATTTTGGAGAAACCAAGGACCGGTCTGCCCAAATTGCGCACTTCCAGCAAGATCGGACGATCCCAAGACCAGATCGGACTGATCCCAAGGCAAGATCGACGCAAGACTACTATGTGCTGAGTGAAGATTTCCGCACAGCAAACACCCCGATCCCGAATACAAATCGAGATCGGTGCGATTCACGATCGAGATCGCGACATCTTTAACTAGATATCGCCGCGACTCGAGATCAAGATCGCAGAACCCCTGTTCGTGGTGTGATGATTTCCGCACCGGAAGCGAACTCTCAACCCAACCTCTCAGCGAGATCGACATCCTCCAAGGCCGTTACGAAGAGCTCAAGCCAGCCCAACCGACGGGTACACAAGGTGAGCACAAGGTCATACAACAAGGCACGGATCGGAGTACCCCCTCCGTGAGTCGGCAAGTCTGGGCAAGTGGAAGCTCGACACTCACTAAAGTAATTTTGTGAGATCGACTTCACCACTATGGTGCGCGTGCCCGGATCTTCTGAGGCCTCTGGATTTCACCGTGAGTCCACTGGCGAAGATGTCAAGATGAAGCAAGAACCTGGGATTGAAGTGTCAGCGACAGAGGGATCGACGCAGACACGCAGAAGCACAAGATCCTCAGATCATCAGAGTTTTGGGAGGGGCTCTGATGAAATGAAAATGAAAGAGGAAGATCGAGAGATCAATCTGGAAGGTAAACCTCAACCCCCTCCTAGGGTCCTTTCGGGGGCCACCACAGATCGCTCTTTCCAGAGCGATCTGCTGGATGAAAATTCAATGATGAAAACCAAATCGGCGAAAGCCAAACCCTATGCCTTAGTCGATAGGTCGCCCGACCTCAAGCCGAGGAGCACAATCGCGAGATCGACCACATCGGAACGATCCACGACGAGATCGATGGGATCAGACGTCAAAGATCGCCAGATCGGCCGAACCGTGCAACCGAAGATCGGAGTCAAAGAGGAATACGATGAAACACCGGATAAGATCGCGATACCGAAGACGGAATATAACCCAATGAAGATCGCGTCCAGGGAGAAGGAGACGACGGGTGAAGCGCGGGAGCGTGCGAAATGGCATTACTATTATGGCCATTTGAAGACGCTGCTCAAGACGGACCCAGTGTTCAAGATATTAAGGCCCAAGTTGATTGATCCTCTGGATAAGCCGATATCGGTCCCACCTCCTGGGACCAACAGAGTCGACGAGATCAATTTGATTTTGCAGATGTTGGACGACATGGGTGTCTGCCCTAACGCCTTTGATGGAGATGAACTGCTGAGTTGCAGCTTGGAACGGTTGAAGAACGCGGCGAATGAGTTTGTGGAGATCATGATAGTGCTGGTGAGCAAAGCGAATACTCCTGAAGACAAGATCGGGACACCCTCGGGCTCGCTCCGGAAACACCCCGCGGGATCGCCCCGCTACGCCTCGGACGACTCCGAGAGCGAGTCAGATGGATCCATCAGCATTTGTCGGATGTCTCTGGGACCATCGGGTGGTACGTTTTTAAAGGACAAGATCGGCCAAGCCAATACCGACGCCTTTAAAGGACAAGCCAGGAGCGACATGCCACGGAGATCGGCCGGTACCCGTACTGGGCTGGATGATCAGGAAGAGGGCGATCTAAGTCGGTACTTCAATTCAGCCATGAAGGAGTACGAGGCGGATCAACGTACAGCTCAGCGAATGAATCGACAGCCAAACCGCCACCCAGATCGCCGTACTTTTCTCCAACCCTCACACGAAAGCCATGACATGCCGGATGTGGAGATGGAATCGGTGGAGTCGGACACTTACCAACAGATCCATCATGGGGCGGAATACGACCCGGATGATTTATGAATGTCCGAACCACAGCGCCCTCACGTAGCCGCGACCGGTGCGACTACCGGAGGGGAAAGCATCACGCAGAGGATCAGAATCTCAGCGATTTATGAGCTGAAAGAATTCTCAGGGAAGGATCGGGAAGAAGACAAAGCACGAACCTGGATCGGCAAACTGAAGTCAGCGTTTATCCGAGACCAAGCACCGGACGAAGAGAGATGTCTGGTCTTCGGTGATCTCATGGTGGGCCCAGCCCGCTACTGGTACCGACAGCTGAGTAGATCGACGAGACTCAATTGGAAAGAATTGATGAACAGTTTTCTTGTGGAATATGCGGGACACGGGATGTCCACAAGCCGACAATATTACCATGCAAAGAAACGATCGGAGGAAGATCCTTTGCAGTACCTGTATCGGCTTAATGTGATGGGAACGCAGGCGAAGATACCGGTGATGACTGGATTGCCAGCTGCGCGCAAGGAACATGTCAAACATTTCATTGACACCTTGGACGACCCCGATCTGTCCAATCAATTGCTATTGCTGAATGTAGGAGACGCGGATGCCATGCAAAAGACACTGCATGGATATCAACAAGGGAGATCGCGTCAAGGGAAAGTGATGATGGGATCGTCCAAGTTCAGGCAGAAGGGAACTCCGGGTCCAGCATTTTCTAAGCCTGCACAAGCGGTGAGGATGGTCCGTACCGAGGACGTCAGCAGCGAGTCAGGTTCGGACACCTGCGGATCGTATTTGGAAGATCGATTGAGATCGATCCATGTGGCTGCTACTACGGATCGGTGTTCGTCCCCCAATGACGTTGCAGCAAAAGCGAGATCGGCCGACCCGAACACTCGTCAAGATTATCAAGATCGCAATATGCCATTGAAGCCGTGTGCTCATTGCGGATCGACCAAGCATGGAGATCTCGGTTGCTGGAAGCGGCTCACTTGCCAGAAGTGTGGTCGTAAAGGATACCCCTCTGACAATTGGTTTTTCGTGAGTCGCGCCTGCGGTGAGATGCACGACCCGGGGAAGTGTCCTATGGAGGAGTTCTATAACATGATCCGCCAATGGTACGTCCCAACCAAGCATGCGGGGATACTGCCAGAGAAGGCAGAGAAGATGTTAAACTAGGACGCTCGCCAGGTTTGAATCTGGTACGAGCCGAGCGTTCTGGGCTCTGCATCATTGCATACGTGGAAAAAAAGAATACAGATAGCAAGAGTAAGCAGGATACAGAGATGGATACAAATATATCTCGTTCGAAGTCAAAACGTGTCGTTTCCGTGTCCCATCTGAAGAGGATCGGTGAGTACTCGCGATCTGAACCAACTATGGAGATCGAGCTCGCTTACGGTGATTCTCGCGGATACTGGAAACATTACTCGCCCGGGAAGTGGTTCAAACAAGCGAAAGCTGTTGGCAAGATCAACAACGAAAAGGCCACTCTGCTATTTGATTCTGGTGCTGAAGTGTTGATCATTGACACCACCTTTGCTCGTAAGGTCGGTTGCAATATTGACGAAAGTCAACGACAAGAATGTATCGGGATCGGAGAAACCCCGTACATGACGATAGGACGTACCAAGATCAAAGTAACCCTCGCGGGATCGCTGGTATACTATTTCAATGTATGGGTAGGCGATCTGGCAGGGCAAGAAGTGATTCTGGGCATGGACTTTATGGTGCCTGCCGGAGTGCGGCTCGATCTAGCTGATGGCGCGCTATGTCAACCAGAAGAAATCCGTATCCATCTCGCAGGACGTCGCCCCGCGTACGGATCGAAGATACAACATGTAACGGCGTAAGACCAACATGTGTTTATCCCAGTCGGAGAGTCAAGAGAAGTGAAGATCGGGATCGGAGAGGCTAAGATGAAGTTGTGGGTCACTAGAGGGCCAGATTGGGTCCCCTCTGTGATCTCGGGGTTGGGTAAGACGAAATACCTGCAGATGACCAACATTGGCGACGGTGAGATCATACTGCCCACCCACACGATATTAGGCTTGTGGACCGAAGGCGATATGGTACCATGAACTCAAGGTTTTGTGAAGGTCGGATCGGGGAAGTACAAGTAGTGGCAAACTCTGACGTATGAGGCTACGACGGATCGAGTGAATGAACTCCCAAATGAGCAGATCGGACCATTGGTAGATTGGCCTACGTACGCCACTCCCAAATGCAACATGAAGCGTCCGTCTGATGCGCTAAAGGACATACCTCCAGCGATCTCCATGGTAAAGCAGCAAGCTGGCGAAGACGACTTGCAAAATGCAGATACTGTGGTTGCAAGGGAATGAACGGTCAACGGAGTTGGATCGAATCCACTCGATGAGACAAATCTATCGTCGAAGGATAACGATCGTGAGATCGAAACCGAGATCGCTATGAGAAGAGATCACGGGACCGAACGAGAAGAACAAGACAACAGACTGTCTTCATTGAACGTCAATCTTGCAGACAACAGAGCAGGACTGGATCGGTCCGAGGCGACGCAAAGATCTGAAGAGGACAAGCCGTCTAAGATCGACGAAGCTGACTCCGCAGAAGCACCAGTCTACTATCACGAGAGTGGAGATTTGTTTGCCGAAGACATCGAGCAACACCTGGCGGTGTTACCAGAGATGTTCACTGCTACGGAAGAAGTGACAATTAACGACATTCAGATCGGCTATCCGGACGTTCCTCTCACCTCAGATCCACAAAGACTCAGATCGCTGATTTGGAAGAGCCGTCACCTTTTTATGGGGAAGGGCAATGCTCTACCACCAGCGGCACGACGAGTGATTTGTGATATCGATGTCGGTGGAGCCGCACCAATTGCGCAAAGAGTCCGTCCGGTCGCACCCAAATGTCGGGAGAAGCTGTCAGATCTCATCAAAGGACTGTTAGCAGCCAAGATCGTTCAGCCATCCACGTCACCTTGGGCGTCTCCGATAGTGGTGATCATCAAGAAGAACGGAGTGGATATTCGCCTTTGAATTGATTATCGAAGAGTGAACCAGCTGACGCGCCTGATGGTTTATCCCATGCCGTTGATCAGCGATCTGTTGGAAGATCTGGATAAAGCTCTATGGTACTGTTCGCTAGACATGGCAAGTGGATTCTGGGTCGGCGAAATGACTGAACGAGCAAAACTGATCTCAGCGTTTGTCACGCCGTTTGGCTTGTTCGAGTGGCTACGAATGCCTTTTTGGGCTTAAGAACGCGCCCCAGATCTACCAACGTCTGGTTGACAATGCGTTGTATGGATATCTCAAGATCGGCCAGAGATCAGCCTCTGATGGCCCGATCGACGTGTTCAAAGATGGAGAACCTGAGACAGATCGACGACCCTCTATACTGGGACGCCGATCTTACATTGACGATATTCTCATACCAGCCACGTCATGGGAATCTTTGTACACAAAAGTAGAACGGTTGCTGGAGGCTTGTGATAAGTGGAATCTGTCTATCAGTCTCACGAAGAGCTTTTGGGGGTGCCGCAAGGTCGATTATTTGGGACATCGAGTGTCGATGGATGGTCTGGAGGCTCAGCCCAAGAACCTAGAGTCGTTGGTTAACATCCCGTTTCCTAGCACGCTGCGAGCTATGCAATCTTTTCTCGGGAGCTTGAACTACTACCGCCGTTTCATTCAGGACTTCGCGGTGTACGCCGCGGTGTTGTATGAGTTAAGAGAATTGGATTTCTTCGAGATCGGCCGATCTCAGCTCGCAGCAGGAGACGAATGGTCGAACGAGGGTCGATGGACAGAAGCCATGGTTGCTTTCACTATGCTAAAGGCTAAGATAGCTACAGCTCCCATGCTCAAACATTTCGACCCAGATCGCCCTCCCGTGATCGTGGTCTACGCTAGCAAGTAGACTGTCTCAGCGGCCCTGATACAGGAGTACGGCGGCGTGTACCATCCGGTGACGTTTAATAGCCGCACTCTAAAGCCCAATGAGCTTAACTACGGAATGGTGGAAAAGGAAGTGCTGGCGTTACTTCGTGTTTTGGATGTATGCCATACTACGCTTGCCTCGCGGGAGATCACTGTGCTGACCCGACATTCTACGTTAGCGTGGTTGATGCAATCTCGAGGGCTCAACGGGAGATTAGGACGGTGGGCTGCTTTGCTGTCGAACTGGACTATAGAGGTGAAGAGGTGCGAAAAAGGAGAAGAAGAGATTTTGGGCATGCTAGCAGCAAGTATCATCCCGAGAGAAGAGGTGGAAGAGATGATGATTGCGATTTCCCCCCGAAAGGACTGCCGACTCAAAATATCGACGCCTCCTCCAACGGTGGAAGCAGATGAGGAGTTGCTGGTGGCCAGTTTCGATGGATCGGCGAGGATAAAAAAGAAAGGAGGGTCGTACAGTGCTGTGATATGGAGGTTACCCGAGTAGACGATCGTGGCGACAGAATCCAGATACGCTCTCGACCTCACCGTGAATGAAGCTGAGTATCATGGCTTGCTATTATGCTTCGATTTACTGGCCGATCTGGACAGGGGAAGAATAATCTTTTGTGGGGACTCTAATTTGTTGATCCGCCAGATGCGCAGTGAGATCGACTGCAAAGCCCCGGGCCTGCAACTCTTGAAACATAAAGCGTTAGAGAAATTGCGATCTTGGCCTAGTCACGAGTTTCTGCCTATGTAGCGAGAGTGGAACCATAGCACAGATCGACTAGCCAGCACAGCATTGCAGAATGAAAAGGGAAGAACCGTTGTATCTGAAGAAGATCGGCAAGATCTGATGACTCTGAACCGTCTCGATGAATTGTTGAAGCCCAAGCAAGATGGTCAGCTGGCTCGGATAACTGCGATCACGAGATCAGCCGGAAGGATACGTCATGAACCTGAAGTGATACAGGAGGAGATCGAACAGAGGACTAGGATTCAACGAATTGTCCAAGCTCAAGATGAAGAGCGTTGGATTGTCAATCTCAAGAAGTATCTAAGTGGCGATGTATCAAACTTGGACGCGGGAGAAGTGAAGATGTGCGCAAAACTGGCGCCGGAATACGAGATCGATGAGAACGATCTGCTATCTTTCTGCCCCATGGCGAAAAGAGAGTCAGAAGATCGCGATGGTTTGATGCGGTTGGTGATCCCTGAGACGTTGCAACAGGATTTTTTGCATCACTATCATACGAGTCTGGAAGGAGGCCATCAGGGTATCGGCAGAACCTATCAGAGGATCAGATCGCGATTCCATTGGAGAGGACTGTATCGGAGTGTGCAACGATATGTGGGCGAATGTACCGACTGTGAAAGCGGAAAAGGAAGTCCGACGATTCATGGGAGATTCCCGGGCAACTTGCAAGCAACCTATCCATTCCAGATTATCGCAATGGATCATATACCGTCGTTGCCCAAGTCCATCAAGGGGAACACTTAGCTGCTCATTTGGGTGGACCTCTTCTCGGGATATGTGATTGCAAAGGCTAGCTCATCACGGACGGCACAAACAGAAGCGGAGAATTACGAAGAATGTGTGTTTCGACGCTTCGGAGCTAGCGAGGCTATCAGGCACGATCGAGAACCGGGATTTATGTCCGCTTTTTTTCGAGCCTTCAGTCGGATCGTAGGACAGAAACAGCGTGCTACCATGGCCTACAGACCACAAGCAAATGGAACAGCCGAACGGATGGTGCAAACCTTGACGCATTCACTCATTATGTACATGGCTGATGTTGATCAACGAGACTGGGATGAGTATGCTGAGCGGCTCAAATTTGCAATTAACACCGCACAAGATCGGATCCGGGGGGACACCCTATTTTATCTGATTCATGGGTGGGACCCGCGATCGACATTGGAAGCTACGCTATCAGTGGGGAATACGGGAACACGAGATCGCGATCCAAAGAGGTGGAGATACAAAATCCAAAGACAATACCAGCGAGCCCGATCTGCAGTGAACGATCATTTACAAGCCGCAATCCAGGAGCGAGCGGATCGACACAATGAAGATCTGGAACCACACGAGATCGAAGTAGGAGCGCAAGTTTGGCTATACCTGGATCGAGTCAAAGAGGGATATGCGAAGAAGCTAGCGCATATGTGGCATGGTCCATTCCGAGTTGCAGACATATGTGGAGATCACGCTGTGAAATTGGAGATTGCTGGAACCCCATATCGGCTATTTCCGATCGTACATTTATCGAAGCTGAAGAAGGTAAAGACGTTCCCTGAACGGCCGAAGGATCAGCTTACGATAGGCGAAGCAGATCGTTTTGACTTTGATGAATCTTTGTTACCAGAAGACAGTTGGGAGAGCAATCTTGAAGAGGGAGAATGCGAAGTGGAAGAAATATTGGACGTGCGATCTGGTAGGAAAACCCGTTATGGGCGAGTACACCGACATTTTTTGGTGAAGTGGAAGGGACATCTCGATTTAAGTTGGGTAGATGAGGCCGATCTGAGTTGTGGGGCGATCTTGCAGGAGTTTGAGCGGAGCCGAGTGAGTCGGAACCGATTCGAAGTAATGCAGTCTCACGAAGGCAAGTTAGACGAACCTTAACGGTCGGGGCCGACATGCTGGGAGGCAGCATATGCGGATGCACGGGTTGCAAGGTGTGCTAGGCGGTATCATACGCTGATGGATGGAGTGGCAAGGTGTGCTAGGAGGTATTACATGCTGATAGATGGGGTGGCAAGGTGTGCTAGGAGGTGGCACATGCGGGTGGATGGAGCTATGTGTGTGAGTATGGAGACAGTCCAGTGAATTGCCTTACTGAATGACACGGACTTGAGTGCTTGGATAAGTTGATGAGTGACTATACTGAAGCCGATTGCTGCCCAAACGGACTTCAGTACAGGGGGCGGTTGTGGTAAAGTCACTAATCAAATGATGGGACGTGGATCGGTGTCCACCCAGTTAGGACGTCACCCACTGGCGGAAAAGGTACGCCTGGGACCAGGCGATGCGACGTGATTTGAGACGGGGCGTAGAAAGGGGTGATTTCCACGGTGCGATCTGGGATGAGGGACTGGATTGAACCGAGCGACCTTTCTGAAGGCTGATCAAAGGCAAGTATGTGGATGTTGAAGCAGAATCATTTGAGAAAGGTACGCCTGGGACCAGGCGATGCGACGTGATTTGAGACGGGGCGTAGAAAAGGGTTGTGGTGAAGTCGATCTCACAAAATTACTTTAGTAAGTGTCGATCTTCCACTTGCCCAGACTTGCCGACTCACGGAGGGGGTACTCCGATCCGTGCCTTGTTGTATGACCTTGTGCTCACCTTGTGTACCCGTCGGTCGGGCTGGCTTGAGCTCTTCGTAACGGCCTTGGAGGATGTCGATCTCGCTGAGAGGTTGGGTTAAGAGTTCGCTTCCGGTGCGGAAATCTTCACACCACGAACATGGGTTCTGCAATCTTGATTCTCGAGTCGCGGCGATATCTAGTTAAAGATGTCGCGGTCTCGATCTTGAATCGCACCGATCTCGATTTGTCTTCGGGATTGGGGTCTTTGCTATGCGGAAATCTTTACTCAGCACATAGTAGTCTTGCGTCGATCTTGCCTTGGGATCAGTCCGATCTGGTCTTGGGATCGTCCGATCTTGCTGGAAGTGCGCAATTTGGGCAGACCGGTCCTTGGTTTCTCCAAAATGAAACACGCCAATCTGTCGAGTGGATCGCTTCGATCTTGCTCGGTCTTGTCTTGAACGTCTTGTCCAGATCTTCTGACCACTTGAGCCGTCTCGCGATCTTGTGTCCGAAATCCTTTTCCTTTGTTGCTGCTACCCTAGCAGTTGAGTTGAGAGTGAGTACTTGATCGATCCGGGCCAAACTTCCCGCGGTCGCTCTTCCCGATCTTGGCCAACAATCCAAGATCGGTCTTCTGTGTCCTTGTAACACGCGTGCATTGACCCGCCGGGGAAGCCAAATCACTCTTGCCCGGAGAAGAGGGGAGGAGAACGTGCGTCGTGAGCAGAAGAAGTAGAGTTCAAGTCTGTTTATTACCCAACCAAATTACTAGCCAACCTATCTTTAAGCCTATTCCCAAATATAGATCACTCTCCAAGTCGATATCACCTTTAAGCTTGACCGCCCCCTTGAACACGTGTCGAAGTTTCGTGCCCTGTACTCCAATGATAGCGCCAATATTCCCGATACCGTACCTGAACGCCAAAAGAGGACCAAATCCCAAATGTGGTACCAAATACCCATTTTAGGTACCCGAAAGCCCAAAATAGTGCCCAAATGCTGAATGCGTCTAAATCCATTTTGCGACGTCAATTTGACCGGCTTCCACTGGCTCTTTTGATCTGAACTTTTGAGACATCACTCATGGACCTTCAACAAGCATGTTTGTCATGATCCAAAAGTCTCATCAACGATACATCCATAATCAGTGGGGATCATGACCGATCAGATGCCCAATTCGAGATCGTTGAGGATCGACACAGTACAATCCGGCCATATATGTTCTTCCGTTCATTGTGTGCACTCCGATGCTTTTTCAAAATGATTCTGCTTCAACATCCACATCCTTGCCTCTGATCAGCCTTCAGAGTGGTCGTTCGGTTCAATCCAGTCCCTCATCCCAGATCGCACCGTGGAAATCACCCCTTTCTACGCCCCGTCTCAAACCACGTCGCATCGCCTGGTCCCAGGCGTACTTTTCTCAAATGATTCTGCTTCAACATCCACATCCTTTCCTTTGATCAGCCTTTAGAGTGGTCGTTCGGTTCAATCCAGTCCCTCGTCCCATATCGCACCGTTGGAATCACCCCTTTCTACGCCCCGTCTCAAATCACGTCGCATCGCCTGGTCCCAGGCGTACCTTTTCCGCCAGTGGGTGACATCTTAACTGGGTAAAAACCGATCCTCGTACAAAATTTGAGTAGTGACTTTGCCACAACCGCCCCCTGTACTGAAGTCTTTCGTACAGCAATCGACCTCAGTACAGTCACTCATCAACTTCGTTCCAAGCACTCAAGTCCGTCTCATGGTCTCTCCGACGCATCCACCCACCTCGCCGATCTCTTCAGAAGGATCCACCATGTTTCTGTCTCCGGATAGCGACCTGTCGCCCGGATCGCCCGATCTCGGAGGACACACCCCAGCGGTCCCCGATCGGCCTGGGTCTCCGCGCCATCTAGATCATCCGGGATCGCAGATCCCTCGTCTGCAGGACAAGTTCAAACCTGCTCCATCGTCTTAGTCCAAGGTCGATATCCAAGCCCGATCGTCTTTCATGATCGTGTAAGTCATTCAATCGTCTTCTTTTTGGTACTTCAATTCTTTGCAGCTTCCACGATCTCGATCCTCATCGCTCCACATCATTCAGGAAGGTAATTCACTTGGCTATCTCCATACTCACATACAAAAACCTCATCCACCAGCATGTGCTACCGTCTAGCACATCTTTCAACCCCTACATCCGCATATGCTACCTCCCGCATACTTGTTCGAACTGTTAAGGTTCGTCCGACTTGCCTTCATGAGACTGCATTACGTCGAAACGGTTTTAACTCACTCGGTTACGCTCAAACTCTTGCAAGATCGCCCCACAACTTAGATCGGCCTCGTCCACCCAACTTAGATCGGGATATCCCTTCCACTTCACCAGAAACTGCCGGTGTACTCGCCCATAACGGGTTTTTCTACCAGATCGCACGTCCAATATTGCCTCTACTTCGTATTCCCCTTCTTCAAGATCGCCATCCCAACTGTCTTCTGGCAGCAGAGCTTCATCGAAATCCAAGCGATCTGATTCCTCTATCGTAACTGATCCTTCGGGCGTTCAGGGAACGTCTTTACCTTTTTTAGCTTCGATAAATGTACGATCGGAAATAACCGATATGGGGTTCCAGCGATCTCCAATTTTACAGCATGATCTCCACATACGTCCGCAACTCGGAATGGCCCATGCCACATATGCGCTAGCTTCTTCGCATATCCCTCTTTGACTCGATCCAGGTATAGCCAAACTTGTATACCTACTTCGATCTCGTGTGGTTCCAGATCTTCGTTGTGTCGATCCGCTCGCTCCTGGATTGCGGCTTGTAAATGATCGTTCACTGCAGATCGGGCTCGCTGGTATTGTCTTTGGATTTTGTATCTCCACCTCTTTGGATCGCGATCTCGTGTCCCCGTATTCCCCACTGGTAGTGTAGCCTCCAAAGTCGATCGCGGGTCCCACCCATGAATCAGATAAAACGGGGTATCCCCCCGGATCCGATCTTGTGCAGTGTTAATGGCAAATGTGAGACGCTCAGCATACTCATCCCAGTCTCGCTGGTCAACTTCATCCACGTACATCTTGAGCGAATGTGTCAGGGTTTGCACCATCCGTTCGGCATTTCCATTTGCTTGTGGCCTGTAAGCCATAGTAGCACGCTGTTTTTGTCCTACGATCCGACTGAAGGCTCGAAAGAAGTCGGACATAAATCCCGGTTCTCTATCGTGCCTGATAGCCTCGCTAACTCCGAAGCGTCGAAACACACATTCTTCGTAATTCTCCGCTTTTGTTTGTGCCGTCCGTGATGAGCTAGCCTTTGCAATCACATATCCCGAGAAAAGGTCGACCCAAATGAGCAGTTCGGTGTTCCCCTTGATGGACTTGGGCAACGACGGTATATGATCCATGGCGATGATCTGGAATGGATAGGTTGCGTGTAGATTGCCCGGTGATTTCCCATGAATCATCGGGTTTCCTTTCCCGGTCTCACAGTCGGTACATTCGCCCACATATCGTTGAACGCTCCGATACAGTCCTCTCCAATGAAATCGCGATCTGATCCTCTGATAGGTTCTGCCGATACCCTGATGGCCTCCTTCCAGACTCGTGTGATAGTGATGCAAAAAATCCTGCTGCAACGTCTCAGGGATCACCAACCGCATCAAACCATCGCGATCTTCTGACTCTCTTTTCGCCATGGGGCAGAAAGATAGCAGATCGTTCTCATCGATCTCGTATTCCGGCGCCAGTTTTGCGCACATCTTCACTTCTCCCGCGTCCAAGTTTGATACATCGCCACTTAGATACTTCTTGAGATTGACAATCCAACGCTCTTCATCTTGAGCTTGGACAATTCGTTGAATCCTAGTCCTCTGTTCGATCTCCTCCTGTATCACTTCAGGTTCATGACGTATCCTTCCGGCTGATCTCGTGATCGCAGTTATCCGAGCCAGCTGACCATCTTGCTTGGGCCTCAACAATTCATCGAGACGGTTCAGAGTCGTCAGATCTTGCCGATCTTCTTCAGATACAACGGTTCTTCCCTTTTCATTCTGCAATGCTGTGCTGGCTAGTCGATCTGTGCTATGGTTCCACTCTCGCTACATAGGCAGAAACTCGTGACTAGGCCAAGATCGCAATTTCTCTAACGCTTTATGTTTCAAGAGTTGCAGGCCCGGGGCTTTGCAGTCGATCTCACTGCGCATCTGGCGGATCAACAAATTAGAGTCCCCACAAAAGATTATTCTTCCCCTGTCCAGATCGGCCAGTAAATCGAAGCATAATAGCAAGCCATGATACTCAGCTTCATTCACGGTGAGGTCGAGAGCGTATCTGGATTCTGTCGCCACGATCGTCTACTCGGGTAACCTCCATATCACAGCACTGTACGACCCTCCTTTCTTTTTTATCCTCGCCGATCCATCGAAACTGGCCACCAGCAACTCCTCATCTGCTTCCACCGTTGGAGGAGGCGTCGATATTTTGAGTCGGCAGTCCTTTCGGGGGGAAATCGCAATCAGCATCTCTTCCACCTCTTCTCTCGGGGTGATACTTGCTGCTAGCATGCCCAAAATCTCTTCTTCTCCTTTTTCGCACCTCTTCACCTCTATAGTCCAGTTCGACAGCAAAGCAGCCCACCGTCCTAATCTCCCGTTGAGCCCTCGAGATTGCATCAACCACGCTAACGTAGAATGTCGGGTCAGCACAGTGATCTCCCGCGAGGCAAGCGTAGTATGGCATACATCCAAAACACGAAGTAACGCCAGCACTTCCTTTTCCACCATTCCGTAGTTAAGCTCATTGGGCTTTAGAGTGCGGCTAGTAAACGTCACCGGATGGTACACGCCGCCGTACTCCTGTATCAGGGCCGCTGAGACAGTCTACTTGCTAGCGTAGACCACGATCACGGGAGGGCGATCTGGGTCGAAATGTTTGAGCATGGGAGCTGTAGCTATCTTAGCCTTTAGCATAGTGAAAGCAACCATGGCTTCTGTCCATCGACCCTCGTTCGACCATTCGTCTCCTGCTGCGAGCTGAGATCGGCCGATCTCGAAGAAATCCAATTCTCTTAACTCATACAACACCGCGGCGCACACCGCGAAGTCCTGAATGAAACGGCGGTAGTAGTTCAAGCTCCCGAGAAAAGATTGCATAGCTCGCAGCGTGCTAGGGAACGGGATGTTGACCAACGACTCCAAATTCTTGGGCTGAGCCTCCAGACCATCCATCGACACTCGATGTCCCAAATAATCGACCTTGCGGCACCCCCAAAAGCTCTTCGTGAGACTGATAGACAGATTCCACTTATCACAAGCCTCCAGCAACCGTTCTACTTTTGTGTACAAAGATTCCCATGACGTGGCTGGTATGAGAATATCGTCAATGTAAGATCGGCGTCCCAGTATAGAGGGTCGTCGATCTGTCTCAGGTTCTCCATCTTTGAACACGTCGATCGGGCCATCAGAGGCTGATCTCTGGCCGATCTTGAGATATCCATACAACGCATTGTCAACCAGACGTTGGTAGATCTGGGGCGCGTTCTTAAGCCCAAAAGGCATTCGTAGCCACTCGAACAAGCCAAACGGCGTGACAAACGCTGAGATCAGTTTTGCTCGTTCAGTCATTTCGCCGACCCAGAATCCACTTGCCATGTCTAGCGAACAGTACCATAGAGCTTTATCCAGATCTTCCAACAGATCGCTGATCAACGGCATGGGATAAACCATCAGGCGCGTCAGCTGGTTCACTCTTCGATAATCAATTCAAAGGCGAATATCCACTCCGTTCTTCTTGATGATCACCACTATCGGAGACGCCCAAGGTGACGTGGATGGCTGAACGATTTTGGCTGCTAACAGTCCTTTGATGAGATCTGACAGCTTCTCCCGATATTTGGGTGCGACCGGACGCACTCTTTGCGCAATTGGTGCGGCTCCACCGACATCGATATCACAAATCGCTCCTCGAGCCGCTGGTGGTAGAGCATTGCCTTTCCCCATAAAAAGGTGACGGGTCTTCCAAATCAGCGATCTGAGTCTTTGTTGATCTGCGGTGAGAGGAACGTCCGGATAGCCGATCTGAATGTCGTTAATTGTCACTTCTTCCGTAGCAGTGAACATCTCTGGTAACACCGCCAGGTGTTGCTCGATGTCTTCGGCAAACAAATCTCCACTCTCGTGATAGTAGACTGGTGCTTCTGCGGAGTCAGCTTCGTCGATCTTAGACGGCTTGTCCTCTTCAGATCTTTGCGTCGCCTCGGACCGATCCAGTCCTGCTCTGTTGTCTGCAAGATTGACGTTCAATGAAGACAGTCTGTTGTCTTGTTCTTCTCGTTCGGTCCCGTGATCTCTTCTCATCGCGATCTCGGTTTCGATCTCACGATCGTTATCCTTTGACGATAGATTTGTCTCATCGAGTGGATTCGATCCAACTCCGTTGACCGTTCATTCCCTTGCAACCACTGTATCTGCATTTTGCAAGTCGTCTTCGCCAGCTTGCTGCTTTACCATGGAGATCGCTGGAGGTATGTCCTTTAGCGCATCAGACGGACGCTTCATGTTGCATTTGGGAGTGGCGTACGTAGGCCAATCTACCAATGGTCCGATCTGCTCATTTGGGAGTTCATTCACTCGATCCGTCGTAGCCTCATACGTCAGAGTTTGCCACTACTTGTACTTCCCTGACCCGACTGTCACCAAACCTTGAGTTCGCGGTACCATATCGCCTTCGGTCCACAAGCCTAATATCGTGTGGGTGGGCAGTATGATCTCACCGTCGCCAATGTTGGTCATCTGCAGGTATTTCGCCTTACCCAACCCCGAGATCACAGAGGGGACCCAATCTGGCCCTCTAGTGACCCACAACTTCATCTTAGCCCCTCCGATCCCGATCTTCACTTCTCTTGACTCTCCGACTGGGATAAACACATGTTGGTCTTACGCCGTTACATGTTGTATCTTCGATCCGTACGCGGGGCGACGTCCTGCGAGATGGATACGGATTTCTTCTGGTTGACATAGCGCGCCATCAGCTAGATCGAGCCGCACTCCGGCAGGCACCATAAAGTCCATGCCCAGAATTGCTTCTTGCCCTGCCAGATCGCCTACCCATACATTGAAATAGTATACCAGCGATCCCGCGAGGGTTACTTTGATCTTGGTAAGTCCTATCGTCATGTACGGGGTTTCTCCGATCCCGATACATTCTTGTCGTTGACTTTCGTCAATATTGCAACCGACCTTACGAGCAAAGGTGGTGTCAATGATCGACACTTCAGCACCAGAATCAAATAGCAGAGTGGCCTTTTCGTTGTTGATCTTGCCAACAGCTTTCGCCTGTTTGAACCACTTCCCGGGCGAGTAATGTTTCCAGTATCCGCGAGAATCACCGTAAGCGAGCTCGATCTCCATAGTTGGTTCAGATCGCGAGTACTCACCGATCCTCTTCAGATGGGACACGGAAACGACACGTTTTGACTTCGAACGAGATATATTTGTATCCATCTCTGTATCCTGCTTACTCTTGCGATCTGTATTCTTTTTTCCACGTATGCAATGATGCAGAGCCCAGAACGCTCGGCTCGTACCAGATTCAAACCTGGCGAGCGTCCTAGTTTAACATCTTCTCTGCCTTCTCTGGCAGTGTCCCCGCATGCTTGGTTGGGACGTACCATTGGCGGATCATGTTATAGAACTCCTCCATAGGACACTTCCCCGGGTCGTGCATCTCACCGCAGGCGCGACTCACGAAAAACCAATTTTCAGAGGGGTATCCTTTACGACCACACTTCTGGCAAGTGAGCCGCTTCCAGCAACCGAGATCTCCATGCTTGGTCGATCCGCAATGAGCACACGGCTTCAATGGCATATTGCGATCTTGATAATCTTGACGAGTGTTCGGGTCGACCGATCTCGCGTTTGCTGCAACGTCATTGGGGGACGAACACCGATCCGTAGTAGCAGCCACATGGATCGATCTCAATCGATCTTCCAAATACGATCCGCAGGTGTCCGAACCTGACTCGCTGCTGACGTCCTCGGTACGGACCATCCTCACCGCTTGTGCAGGCTTAGAAAATGCTGGACCCGGAGTTCCCTTCTGCCTGAACTTGGACGATCCCATCATCACTTTCCCTTGACGCGATCTCCCTTGTTGATATCCATGCAGTGTCTTTTGCATGGCATCCGCGTCTCCTACATTCAGCAATAGCAATTGATTGGACAGATCGGGGTCGTCCAAGGTGTCAATGAAATGGTTGACATGTTCCTTGCGCGCAGCTGGCAATCCAGTCATCACCGGTATCTTCGCCTGCGTTCCCATCACATTAAGCCGATACAGGTACTGCAAAGGATCTTCCTCCGATCGTTTCTTTGCATGGTAATATTGTCGGCTTGTGGACATCCCGTGTCCCGCATATTCCACAAGAAAACTGTTCATCAATTCTTTCCAATTGAATCTCGTCGATCTACTCAGCTGTCGGTACCAGTAGCGGGCTGGGCCCACCATGAGATCACCGAAGACCAGACATCTCTCTTCGTCCGTTGCTTGGTCTCGGATAAACGCTGACTTCAGTTTGCCGATCCAGGTTCGTGCTTTGTCTTCTTCCCGATCCTTCCCTGAGAATTCTTTCAGCTCATAAATCGCTGAGATTCTGATCCTCTGCGTGATGCTTCCCCCTCCGGTAGTCGCACCGGTCGCGGCTACGTGAGGGCGCTGTGGTTCGGACATTCATAAATCATCCGGGTCGTATTCCGCCCCATGATGGATCTGTTGGTAAGTGTCCGACTCCACCGATTCCATCTCCACATCCGGCATGTCATGGCTTTCGTGTGAGGGTTGGAGCAAAGCACGTCGATCTGGGTAGCGGTTTGGCTGTCGATTCATTCGCTGAGCTGTACGTTGATCCGCCTCGTACTCCTTCATGGCTAAATTGAAGTACCGACTTAGATCGCCCTCTTCCTGATCATCCAGCCCAGTACGGGTACCGGCCGATCTCCGTGGCATGTCGCTCCTGGCTTGTCCTTTAAAGGCGTCGGTATTGGCTTGTCCGATCTTGTCCTTTAAAAACGTACCACCCGATGGTCCTAGAGACATCCGACAAATGCTGATGGATCCATCTGACTCGCTCTCGGAGTCGTCCGAGGCGTAGCGGGGCGATCCCGCGGGGTGTTTCCGGAGCGAGCCCGAGGGTGTCCCGATCTTGTCTTCAGGAGTATTCGCTTTGCTCACCAGCACTATCATGATCTCCACAAACTCATTCGCCGCGTTCTTCAACCGTTCCAAGGTGCAACTCAGCAGTTCATCTCCATCAAAAGCGTCAGGGCAGACACCCATGTCGTCCAACATCTGCAAAATCACATTGATCTCGTCGACTTTGTTGGTCCCGTGAAGTGGGACCGATATCGGCTTATCCAGAGGATCAATCAACTTGGGCCTTAATATCTTGAACACTGGGTCCGTCTTGAGCAGCGTCTTCAACTGGCCATAATAGTAATGCCATTTCGCACGCTCCCGCGCTTCACCCGTCGTCTCCTTCTCCCTGGACGCGATCTTCGTTGGGTTATATTCCGTCTTTGGCATCGCGATCTTATCTGGTGTTTCATCGTATTCCTCTTTGACTCCGATCTTCGGTTGCACGGTTCGGCCGATCTGGCGATCTTTGACGTCTGATCCCATCGATCTCGTCGCGGATCGTTCTGATGTGGTCGATCTCGCGATTGAGCTCTTCGGCTTGAGGTCGGGCGATCTATCGACTAAGATATAGGGTTTGGCTTTCGCCGATTTGGTTTTCATCATTGAATTTTCATCCAGCAGATCGCTCTGGAAAGAGCGATCTGCGGTGGCCCCCGAAAGGACCCTAGGAGGGGGTTGAGGTTTATCTTCCAGATCGATCTCTCGATCTTCCTCTTTCATTTTCATTTCATCAGAGCCCCTCCCAAAACTCTGATGATCTGAGGATCTTGTGCTTCTGCGTGTCTGCGTCGATCCCTCTGTCGCTGACACTTCAATCCCAGGTTCTTGCTTCATCTTGACATCTTCGCCAGTGGACTCACGGTGAAATCCAGAGGCCTAAGAAGATCCGGGCACGCGCACCATAGTGGTGAAGTCGATCTCACAATATTGCTTTAGTGAGTGTCGAGCTTCCACTTGACCAGACTTGCCGACTCACGGAGGGGGTACTCCGATCCGTGCCTTGTTGTATGACCTTGTGCTCACCTTGTGTACCCGTCGGTTGGGCTGGCTTGAGCTCTTCGTAACGGCCTTGGAGGATGTCGATCTCGCTGAGAGGTTGTGTTAAGAGTTCGCTTCCGGTGCGGAAATCTTCACACCACGAACATGGGTTCTGCGATCTTGATTCTCGAGTCGCGGCGATCTCTAGTTAAAGATGTCGCGGTCTTGATCTTGATTCGCACCGATCTCGATTTGTCTTCGGGATTGGGGTCTTTGCTATGCGGAAATCTTCACTCAGCACATAGTAGTCTTGCGTCGATCTTGCCTTGGGATCAGTCCGATCTGGTCTTGGGATCGTCCGATCTTGCTGGAAGTGCGCAATTTGGGCAGATCGGTCCTTGGTTTCGCCAAAATGAAACACGCCAATCTGTCGAGTGGATCGCTTCGATCTTGCTCGGTCTTGTCTTGAACGTCTTGTCCAGATCTTCTGACCACTTGAGCCGTCTCGCGATCTTGTGTCCGAAATCCTTTTCCTTTGTTGCTGCTACCCTAGCAGTTGAGTTGAGAGTGAGTACTTGATCGATCCGGGCCAAACTTCCCGCGGTCGCTCTTCCCGATCTTGGCCAACAATCCAAGATCGGTCTTCTGTGTCCCTGTAACACGCGTGCATTGACCCGCCGGGGAAGCCAAATCACTCTTGCCCGGAGAAGAGGGGAGGAGAACGTGCGTCGTGAGCAGAAGAAGTAGAGTTCAAGTCTGTTTATTACCCAACCAAATTACTAGCCAACCTATCTTTAAGCCTATTCCCAAATATAGATCACTCTCCAAGTCGATATCACCTTTAAGCTTGACCGCCCCCTTGAACACGTGTCGAAGTTTCATGACCTACACTCCAAAGATAGCGCCAATATCCCCGATATCGTACCTAAACGCCAAAAGAGGACCAAATCCCAAATGTGGTACCAAATACCCATTTTAGGTACCCGAAAGCCCAAAATAGTGCCCAAATGCTGAATGCGTCAAAATCCACTTTGCGACGTCAATTTGACCGGCTTCCACTGGCTCTTTTGATCTGAACTTTTGAGACATCACTCATGAACCTTCAACAAGCATGTTTGTTATGATCCAAAAGTCTCATCAACGATATATCCATAATCAGTGGGGAACATGACCGATCTGATGCCCAATTCGAGATCGTTGAGGATCGACACAGTACAATCCGGCCATACGTGTTCTTCCGTTCATTGTGTACTTTAATACCATCCCCAAGGGTTTATCTGCTCAATTAGACCATCCCCAGTTCTTACAACGGTCCCACGGACTCCCACAAACATCCCCACTTCCAGATCGGGCCATAAATAACCTAAATCAGTACTCCCCTTCGGGAGACCCGTAGAGAGTGTCACCGATCTGCAGGATGTTACACCTTCGTCACAGAGTCATATCACATCACCTGGTCCCAGATCTTTGTCCCAGATCGCTCCATGAAAATCGTTCTATTTGTCGTCTTGTCCCTGATCGCTCCGTCTCAGATCGTTCCATACCCATCAGTCTGACGACATATGGATCGAATCGCCGATCCCCATTGAGACCGCATTCCATCTCCTTATCGGATCGCCAGGTCCCATGGCCTCATTTTCCACCAGTAAGTGGCGTCTCAAATATGTGTCCACCGATCCTCGTACAAAATTTTGATTAGTGACTTCGCCACACCCTTTTTGTGAGGAAATGCATTTTTTCGAGGTGCGAGAAGAAACGATAGTTTGCAATACCTTTACGCGCCCTAAGCGCACTTTTTATGCTCCTTGGTTCGATCAGGTGAGCCTCGTCGAACTTTTCGACGATCCCGGGGGCAATCAGCATAATTTGGCAGCCAGGCTTGCCCTCGGTCAATTTGAGCCCATCGCGTGCGGGCATATATGCATGTTGGCTTTTACTCTTTCTGCGGTTGCAATTAGTGTCCTACATTGAAAATTGACACCTATAATGCACATTTAATAATGAGGAGAGGATGGGCTACAACGCACTGAGGACGACGTGTACAGTACGACCGGCTTTTTTTGCTCACATACACACAGACAAAAAATAGTTCTTACAACTTGTTATTCAACTTGCGCATAGTCACAAATAGCCTTCCGTCGGGCTTGCATTAATATTTTTATGTCCATACAAGAAGTGTTGAGTATAAATTAGGACTTACTGTTTCCACTTCCTGAATTTTTCTATTTTACCTCCTATGGGCAAGAATTTGGTATCGTCATTGTCCACACCTCAAAAGAATTGTTCACTTTTCTGCTAATGATCATGGTAGTCACTCAATCTACCAGTATGTTCCGTCACCATATTTTTATTACCAAATTAGACTTTTTCTACCCAAAAATACACGAAATATGGAACCTCACAGTCGTCAAATCTCCTACATAGACACCCCAGCAACAACGTTTGCTTTTACATTGTTACAATGAATTTTCATTTCCTACAGTTTTTTCCTTTCATTTAAGCTGCAGCTCAAAAAAAATCTGGAATGATGGAGCTATTTTTGGTTTTTACATGTTCCATATCTTCTTTACGTGACTTGGCTAGCGTTGCGTGATCCAGAGGCACAGGATCGCCGTTGTGTCCAGTGCGACAAAACACCTGGCTACATCGTGGTGATGACACTGAATGCACAACTGGTGTTCCATCGGACACACCTCGTTGCCACCCCAATCGGTTATTCTTATTCTCATGAGGTGCAATATGCTCGGTCACTCTGGTGGCCCAGCGTTACAGCTTACCTTCAAGATTCTTATCGTTTATCTGCTGCTTCTCTGTTGACTTGCGTCCAAGTTTTTCACTTTTTCAACAATCTCATTCCCCATGTAATCCTGACTGGCCGCAGTCGTCAGCAGGTATGGCATATACTCTCCTTGCATTCACCCTTCATGACTTCATCACTGTGCGTTCTGATTTTTAAATAAACGCACAAATTTTCTAATATGACAATTTAAGACGAAGAAGTAAAAGCCATTAAATCGATATATGCCCGTACACGATCGGCTCAAAAATTGACAGAGGTCAAGCCTGAAGCTACCAAAAATTAAATCTCTCTTTTGCTGATCGTGCCCCCAGGATCGGGTAGGCTCTGGTGACGAGGTAACCTCACCTGATCGAACCAAGGAGCATAAACCGTGCGCTTAGGGGGCGTAAAAAGGTATTGCAAACTATCGTTTCTTCTCGCACCTCGAAAAATGCATTTCCTCACAAAAGGGTGTGGCGAAGTCACTAATCAAAATTTTGTACGAGGATCGGTAGACACATATTTGAGACGCCACTTAACGGTGGAAAATGAGGCCATGGGACCTGGCGATCCGATAAGGAGATGGAATGCGGTCTCAATGGGGATCGGCGATTCGATCCATATGTCGTCAGACTGATGGGTATGGAACGATCTGAGACGGAGCGATCAGGGACAAGACGACAAATAGAACGATTTTCATGGAGCGATCTGGGACAAAGATCTGGGACCAGGTGATGTGATATGACTCTGTGACGAAGGTGTAACATCCTGCAGATCGGTGACACTCTCTACGGTCTCCCGAAGGGAGTACTGATTTAGGTTATTTATGGCCCGATCTGGAAGTGGGGATGTTTGTGGGAGTCCGTGGGACCGTTGTAAGAACTGGGGATGGTCTAATTGAGCAGATAAACCCTTGGGGATGGTATTAAAGTACACAATGAACGGAAGAACATGTATGGCCGGATTGTACTGTGTCGATCCTCAACGATCTCGAATTGGGCATCAGATCGGTCATGTTCCCCACTGATTATGGATACATCGTTGATGAGACTTTTTGAATCATGACAAACATGCTTGTTGAAGGTCCATGAGTGATGTCTCAAAAGTTCAGGATCAAAAGAGCCAGTGGAAGCCGGTCAAATTGACGTCGCAAAGTGGATTTTGACGCAATTCAGCATTTGGGCACTATTTTGGGCTTTTGGGTACCATAAAAATGGGTATTTGGTACCATCTGGGATTTGGTCCTCTTTTGGCGTTTAGGTACGATATCGGGGATATTGGCGCTATCTTTGGAGTGTAGGTCATGAAACTTCGACACGTGTTCAAGGGGGCGGTCAAGCTTAAAGGTGATATCGACTTGGAGAGTGATCTATATTTGGGAATAGGCTTAAAGATAGGTTGGCTAGTAATTTGGTTGGTTAATAAACAGACTTGAACTCTACTTCGTCTGCTCACGACGCACGTTCTCCTCCCCTCTTCTCCGGGCAAGAGTGATTTGGCTTCCCCGGCGGGTCAATGCACGCGTGTTACAGGGACACAGAAGACCGATCTTGGATTGTTGGCCAAGATCGGGAAGAGCGACCGCGGGAAGTTTGGCCCGGATCGATCAAGTACTCACTCTAAACTCAACTGCTAGGGTAGCAGCAACAAAGGAAAAGGATTTCCGGACACAAGATCGCGAGACGGCTCAAGTGGTCAGAAGATCTGGACAAGACGTTCAAGACAAGACCGAGCAAGATCGAAGCGATCCACTCGACAGATTGGCGTGTTTCATTTTGGCGAAACCAAGGACCGATCTGCCCAAATTGCGCACTTCCAGCAAGATCGGACGATCCCAAGACCAGATCGGACTGATCCCAAGGCAAGATCGACGCAAGACTACTATGTGCTGAGTGAAGATTTCCGCATAGCAAAGACCCCAATCCCGAAGACAAATCGAGATCGGTGCGATTCAAGATCAAGACCGCGACATCTTTAACTAGAGATCGCCGCGACTCGAGAATCAAGATCGCAGAACCCATGTTCGTGGTGTGAAGATTTCCGCACCGGAAGCGAACCCTCAACCCAACCTCTCAGCGTGATCGACATCCTCCAAGGCCGTTACGAAGAGCTCAAGCCAGCCCAACCGACGGGTACACAAGGTGAGCACAAGGTCATACAACAAGGCACGGATCGGAGTACCCCCTCCGTGAGTCGGCAAGTCTGGGCAAGTGGAAGCTCGACACTCATACAAGCCATTTTTGTGAGATCGACTTCACCACAATGGTGCGCGTGCCCGGATCTTCTTAGGCCTCTGGATTTCACCGTGAGTCCACTGGCGAAGATGTCAAGATTAAGCAAGAACCTGGGATTGAAGTGTCAGCGACAGAGGGATCGACGCAGACACGCAGAAGCACAAGATCCTCAGATCATCAGAGTTTTGGGAGGGGCTCTGATGAAATGAAAATGAAAGAGGAAGATCGAGAGATCAATCTGGAAGATAAACCTCAACCCCCTCCTAGGGTCCTTTCGGGGGCCACCGCAGATCGCTCTTTCCAGAGCGATCTGCTGGATGAAAATTCAATGATGAAAACCAAATCGGCGAAAGCCAAACCCTATGCCTTAGTCGATAGATCGCCCGACCTCAAGCCGAAGAGCTCAATCGCGAAATCGACCACATCGGAACGATCCGCGACGAGATCGATGGGATCAGACGTCAAAGATCGCCAGATCGGCCGAACCGTGCAACCGAAGATCGGAGTCAAAGAGGAATACGATGAAACACCAGATAAGATCGCGATGCCAAAGACGGAATATAACCCAACGAAGATCGCGTCCAGGGAGAAGGAGACGACGGGTGAAGCGCGGGAGCGTGCAAAATGGCAGTACTATTATGGCCAGTTGAAGACGCTGCTCAAGACGGACCCAGTGTTCAAGATATTAAGGCCCAAGTTGATTGATCCTCTGGATAAGCCGATATCGGTCCCACTTCACGGGACCAACAAAGTCGACGAGATCAATGTGATTTTGCAGATGTTGGACGACATGGGTGTCTGCCCTGACGCTTTTGATGGAGATGAACTGCTGAGTTGCAGCTTGGAACGGTTGAAGAACGCGGCGAATGAGTTTGTGGAGATCATGATAGTGCTGGTGAGCAAAGCGAATACTCCTGAAGACAAGATCGGGACACCCTCGGGCTCGCTCTGGAAACACCCCGCGGGATCGCCCCGCTACGCCTCGGACGACTCCGAGAGCGAGTCAGATGGATCCATCAGCATTTGTCGGATGTCTCTAGGACCATCGGGTGGAACGTTTTTAAAGGACAAGATCGGACAAGCCAATACCGACGCCTTTAAAGGACAAGCCAGGAGCGACATGCCACGGAGATCGGCCGGTACCCGTACTGGGCTGGATGATCAGGAAGAGGGCGATCTAAGTCGGTACTTCAATTTAGCCATGAAGGAGTACGAGGCGGATCAACGTACAGCTCAGCGAATGAATCGACAGCCAAACCGCTACCCAGATCGACGTGCTTTGCTCCAACCCTCACACGAAAGCCATGACATGCCGGATGTGGAGATGGAATCGGTGGAGTCGGACACTTACCAACAGATCCATCATGGGGCGGAATACGACCCGGATGATTTATGAATGTCCGAACCACAGCGCCCTCACGTAGCCGCGACCGGTGCGACTACCGGAGGGGGAAGCATCACGCAGAGGATCAGAATCTCAGCGATTTATGAGCTGAAAGAATTCTCAGGGAAGGATCGGGAAGAAGACAAAGCACGAACCTGGATCGGCAAACTGAAGTCAGCGTTTATCCGAGACCAAGCACCGGACGAAGAGAGATGTCTGGTCTTCGGTGATCTCATTGTGGGCCCAGCCCGCTACTGGTACCGACAGCTGAGTAGATCGACGAGATTCAATTGGAAAGAATTGATGAACAGTTTTCTTGTGGAATATGCGGGACACGGGATGTCCACAAGCCGACAATATTACCATGCAAAGAAACGATCGGAGGAAGATCCTTTGCAGTACCTGTATCGGCTTAATGTGATGGGAACGCAGGCGAAGATACCGGTGATGACTGGATTGCCAGCTGCGCGCAAGGAACATGTCAACCATTTCATTGACACCTTGGACGACCCCGATCTGTCCAATCAATTGCTATTGCTGAATGTAGGAGACGCGGATGCCATGCAAAAGACACTGCATGGATATCAACAAGGGAGATCGCGTCAAGGGAAAGTGATGATGGGATCGTCCAAGTTCAGGCAGAAGGGAACTCCGGGTCCAGCATTTTCTAAGCCTGCACAAGCGGTGAGGATGGTCCGTACCGAGGACGTCAGCAGCGAGTCAGGTTCGGACACCTGCGGATCGTATTTGGAAGATCGATTGAAATCGATCCATGTGGCTGCTACTACGGATCGGTGTTCGTCCCCCAATGACGTTGCAGCAAAAGCAAGATCGGCCGACCCGAACACTCGTCAAGATTATCAAGATCGCAATATGCCATTGAAGCCGTGTGCTCATTGCGGATCGACCAAGCATGGAGATCTCGGTTGCTGGAAGCGGCTCACTTGCCAGAAGTGTGGTCGTAAAGGATACCCCTCTGACAATTGGTTTTTCGTGAGTCGCGCCTGCGGTGAGATGCACGACCCGGGGAAGTGTCCTATGGAGGAGTTCTATAACATGATCCGCCAATGGTACGTCCCAACCAAGCATGCGGGGACACTGCCAGAGAAGGCAGAGAAGATGTTAAACTAGGACGCTCGCCAGGTTTGAATCTGGTACGAGCCGAGCGTTCTGGGCTCTGCATCATTGCATACGTGGAAAAAGAATACAGATCGCAAGAGTAAGCAGGATACAGAGATGGATACAAATATATCTCGTTCGAAGTCAAAACGTGTCGTTTCCGTGTCCCATCTGAAGAGGATCGGTGAGTACTCGCGATCTGAACCAACTATGGAGATCGAGCTCGCTTACGGTGATTCTCGCGGATACTGGAAACATTACTCGCCCGGGAAGTGGTTCAAACAAGGCGAAAGCTGTTGGCAAGATCAACAACGAAAAAGGCCACTCTGCTATTTGATTCTGGTGCTGAAGTGTCGATCATTGACACCACCTTTGCTCGTGAGGTCGGTTGCAATATTGACGAAAGTCAACGACAAGAATGTATCGGGATCGGAGAAACCCCGTACATGACGATAGGACGTACCAAGATCAAAGTAACCCTCGCGGGATCGCTGGTATACTATTTCAATGTATGGGTAGGCGATCTGGCAGGGCAAGAAGCAATTCTGGGCATGGACTTTATGGTGCCTGCCGGAGTGCGGCTCGATCTAGCTGATGGCGCGCTATGTCTACCAGAAGAAATCCGTATCCATCTCGCAGGACGTCGCCCCGCGTACGGATCGAAGATACAACATGTAACGGCGTAAGACCAACATGTGTTTATCCCAGTCGGAGAGTCAAGAGAAGTGAAGATCGGGATCGGAGGGGCTAAGATGAAGTTGTGGGTCACTAGAGGGCCAGATTGGGTCCCCTCTGTGATCTCGGGGTTGGGTAAGACGAAATACCTGCAGATGACCAACATTGGCGACCGTGAGATCATACTGCCCACCCACACGATATTAGGCTTGTGGACCGAAGGCGATATGGTACCACGAACTCAAGGTTTTGTGAAGGTCGGATCGGGGAAGTACAAGTAGTGGCAAACTCTGACGTATGAGGCTACGACGGATCGAGTGAATGAACTCCCAAATGAGCAGATCGGACCATTGGTAGATCGCCCTACGTACGCCACTCCCAAATGCATCATGAAGCGTCCGTCTGATGCGCTAAAGGGCATACCTCCAGCGATCTCCATGGTAACGCAGCAAGCTGGCGACGACGACTTGCAAAATGCAGATACAGTGGTTGCAAGGGAATGAACGGTCAACGGAGTTGGATCGAATCCACTCGATGAGACAAATCTATCGTCAAAGGATAACGATCGTGAGATCGAAACCGAGATCGCGATGAGAAGAGATCACGGGACCGAACGAGAAGAACAAGACAACAGACTGTCTTCATTGAACGTCAATCTTGCAGACAACAGAGCAGGACTGGATCGGTCCGAGGCGACGCAAAGATCTGAAGAGGACAAGCCGTCTAAGATCGACGAAGCTGACTCCGCAGAAGCACCAGTCTACTATCACGAGAGTGGAGATTTGTTTGCCGAAGACATCGAGCAACACCTGGCGGTGTTACCAGAGATGTTCACTGCTACGGAAGAAGTGACAATTAACGACATTCAGATCGGCTATCCGGACGTTCCTCTCACCGCAGATCAACAAAGACTCAGATCGCTGATTTGGAAGACCCGTCACCTTTATGGGGAAAGGCAATGCTCTACCACCAGCGGCTCGAGGAGCGATTTGTGATATCGATGTCGGTGGAGCCGCACCAATTGCGCAAAGGTGCGTCCGGTCGCACCCAAATATCGGGGAGAAGCTGTCAGATCTCATCAAAGGACTGTTAGCAGCCAAAATCGTTCAGCCATCCACGTCACCTTGGGCGTCTCCGATAGTGGTGATCATCAAGAAGAACGGAGTGGATATTCGCCTTTAATTGATTATCGAAGAGTGAACCAGCTGACGCGCATGATGGTTTATCCCATGCCGTTGATCAGCGATCTGTTGGTAGATCTGGATAAAGCTCTATGGTACTGTTCGCTAGACATGGCGAAGTGGATTCTGGGTCGGCAGAAATGACTGAACGAACAAAACTGATCTCAGCGTTTGTCACGCCGTTTGGCTTGTTCGAGTGGCTGAGAATGCTTTTTGGGCTAAAGAACGGGCCCGACATCTATCAACGTCTGGTCGACAATGCGTTGTATGGATATCTCAAGATCGGTTAGAGATCAGCCTCTGATGGCCCGATCGAGGTGTTCAAAGATGGAGAACCTGAGACAGATTGACGACCCTCTATACTAGGACGCCGATCTTACATTGACGATATTCTCATACCAGCCACGTCATAGGAATCTTTGTACACAAAAGTAGAACAGTTGCTGGAGGCATGTGATAAGTAAAATCTTTCTATCAGTATCACGAAGAGCCTTTGGGGGTGCCGCAAGGTCGATTATCTGGGACATCGAGTGTCGATGGATGGTCTGGAGGCTCAGCCCAAGAACTTGGAGTCGTTGGTCAACATCCCGTTCCCTAGCACGCTGCGAGCTTTGCAATCTTTTCTCGGGAGCTTGAACTACTACCGCCGTTTCATTCAGGACTTCGCGGTGGTACGCCGCGGTGTTGCCTGAGTTAAGAGAATTGAATTTCTTCGAGATCGGCCGATCTCAGCTCGCAGCAGGAGACGAATGGTCGAACGAGGGTCGATGGACCAGAAGCCAAGGTTGCTTTCACTATGCTAAAGGCTAAGATAGCTACAGCTCCCATGCTCAAACATTTTGACCCAGATCGCCCTCCCGTGATCGTGGTCTACGCTAGCAAGTAGACTGTCTCAGCGGCCTGATACAGGAGTACGGTGGCGTGTACCATCCGGTGACGTTTACTAGCCGCACTTTAAAGCCCAATGAGCTTAACTACGGAATGGTGGAAAAGGAAGTGCTGGCGTTACTTCGTGTTTTGGATGTATGCCATACTACGCTTGCCTCGCGGGAGATCACTGTGCTGACCCGACATTCTACGTTAGCGTGGTTGATGCAATCTCGAGGGCTCAACGGGAGATTAGGACGGTGGGCTGCTTCTGTCGAACTGAACTATAGAGGTGAAGAGGTGCGAAAAAGGAGAAGAAGAGATTTTGGGCATGCTAGCAGCAAGTATCACCCCGAGAGAAGAGGTGGAAGAGATGCTGATTGCGATTTCCCCGAAAGGACTGCCGACTCAAAATATCGACGCCTCCCTCCAACGGTGGAAGCAGATGAGGAGTTGCTGGTGGCCGTTTCGATGGATCGGCGAGGATAAAAAAGAAAGGAGAGTCGTACAGTGCTGTGATATGAAGATTAACCGAGTGGACGATCGTGGCGGCAGAATCCAGATACGCTCTCGACCTCACCGTGAATTAAGCTAAGTATTATGGTTTGCGATTATGCTTCGATTTACTGGCCGATCTGGACAGGGGAAGAATAATATTTTGTGGGGACTCTAATTTGGTAATCCGCCAGATGCGCGGTTAGATCGACTGCAAAGCCCCGTGCCTGCAACTCTTGACACATAAAGCGTTAGAGAAATTGCGATCTTGGCCTAGTCACGAGTTTCTGCATATGAAACGAGAGTGGAACCAGAGCACAGATTGACTAGCCACCACAGCATTGCAGAATGAAAAGGGGAGAACCGTTGTAGCTGAAGAAGATCGGCAAGATATTATGACTCTGAACCGTCTCGATGAATTGTTGGAGCCCAATCAAGATTGTCAGCTGGCTCGGATAACTGCAATTACGAGATTAGCCGGGAGGATACGTCATGAACCTGAAGTGATACAGGAGGCTATAGTACAGATGACTAGGATTCAACGAATTGTCCAACCTCAAGATGAAGAGCGTTGGATTGGCAACATCAAGAAGTATCTAAGTGGCGATGTATCAAAATTGGACGCGGGAGAAGTGAAGATGTGCGCAAAACTGGCGCCGGAATACGTCGCCTCTTCGGACGATAGTTTGACGAGTTAGCCTGAGACTGTCTCAGAATGACGTCTTCTTGTTCCGCATACGCTATCGCCCTTTCCAGCGCATGGAAGTCCTCTCGGAACATGTAGGTCTTCACCGGTCCATCTACAAGGCCGTAGATGAACACGTTGATGAGCGTGTGCTCATCAACAGGGTTTTCCGTAACGCTACTCGCAAGGTAGCGCAGGTGCTGTGCGTAAGCGTATACGTCACGCTTACCTTGCTTTAGCCTCAAGAGTGCAGAGCGTGCTCTGCACTCGGCTCTCGGCAGCTCAAACGTCTCTTTAAGTCGAGAATTTAATATCTCCAGTGATTCAAACACGTTTGGGTCGTGAAGCTTGAACCCTAAGGCCCAAGTCTTTGCTCGTCCTGTCAAATTTGACAGGGCGAAGGTGACTTGCATCTCGTCACCCTCGATGTGACGGGCCCTGATGGCATCGTCTAACTCGACGAACCATAGTAAAAGTGAATATTCATCGGTTCCCTTGTACCTTGAGATATCAGTCTTCAAGATTTCGAGTCGACGCATGTGCGTCGGCCCGCCCATCGACTGATGAGAGCCTCGCTGTAGTAGCAAGGCTATCTTCTGTCTTTCGACGGCAAGTTCCCCTTGTATGAACTTGCTGATAGCAGCATGTTGCTGGTCTCTGCTCAGAGACTTCAACATGCCACTGATGGCGGATTCGCCCATGAGCACACTCACGCGGCCGACTACCTCCCATTCTGAGTCACTCAGATGGGAGTGGCCTTCACATGTGACGTGAAAGCTGTCGTTTTCTACGTCCAACATGTTCATATTGGACGGACTACAAAGTGCTACCAGGTGTAACGGGGCACCCTTTGTTTGAGTGCCGCGAAACTTTACGTACACTAGTACGTGCAGAGGAAGCTAATCTACTTGAAAGACTCGGTCAAGTAAAGGGTAAAAAGAGAAGTGTATTAAATATAGTTAAGCTATCAATAAAACTTTGATCGTTATCTAACTATATTAAAGTACGCCGTCGTATGACGACAACCTGTTCACCACTCATTGCGCGCGTCTAGCAGCGATTGGTAACCTTGGTTGATATGTCTTATATCAACCAATCTTTGAAGTAAGAGAATGATTATCATTATGCAAAGGGGATAATAGTCCTTCAATATAATCCATCCCGGATAATATCGGTAGAATTTTGTCACGTTAGACAATCTCCCTATTGACACCGTTTGGTATCAATTTCATGTAACAGGCTACCCCGTTACACGGGCGAGGAGACAACGTCTGACGCCGCAGGGGATCCGGTAGCGTGAGAACCACCCAGAGAGAGGGGGAACACTTTCAATTGCCAGGACGCTATTGGTCGATTGCTCTAGCCAGTGAAACAAGGGAAGTTAAACAATAAATTACTCGACTGCCGGCTTTGTACAACGTAGCTTTTGTAGCCGAGCTACCCTTGCTCCTCTGTCAT